>CM065300.1:10021767-11221767 GCA_032871835.1 Dipteronia dyeriana | reverse complement strand
GTTATTTTGTTTGAAGTGATAAAAATCACTTAAAGAATCCTTAAAACAACTTATTTAGAAAAGTGAAAATTTTCCACTTTTCACTTAATAAAAATCCATCGAAATTTAATATAATTTATTACTTCCAAAACTATCCTCACTAATCTAACTTATTTACAATTTTATCTTCTATTAAAACCATAATCATATTAATACTATATATTTTTCATCTCACCTTAAACAACTACAGCATAACAAAACCAAATTGCTTCAAAACTCAAAAAAATGGAGACTAGTTTTCCTAGAATATTTCGTAAAGAACTCTCTTTTTTCCTCATTAATCTAACATATTTTCAATTTTGTCTTCTATCAAAACCATAATCATATTAATACTTTTTTTTTCCGACATCAACATAAGTTTGGATGAAGCCAAGGGTTTGCATTTAAAGTAAGAAAGAGGAAAGCTTTCCTTTCATATATTGAAACAAGAAACTAATCAGCTTCTCACATGAATTGGCATTTGAGAAACATAAATACAAATCATACAAATGCAAGCATTGGCTTCTTATATATAAGAAAACCATGCAAACAATCAACCAACATTATGATATTACAATACTTAAGACCATCTCCAATGCATATACCAATGTGAATGCTAAATTTGGTATAAAAAAATAATAAAATACTATATTTGGCACATCATTTTAGCATTGTACTCCAATACATAATTCTATTTACAATATTATTATTTTTATTTAAAATTATAGAAATCAATAAATATAAGTAACGTATTCGATTTATATATATTTTTTATTATCTAAAATTACAAAAGTCAGCAATGTATTCAATACAGTTATACAATAAATTGTAATTAAAATAGTAGTATTTATTGTTGTGTCAAATTTGATTTATGTTATTCTTTGTGCTAAATTTGGCACAAAGAATAGTATATATCAAATTTAGCATAACATTTAGCATTGTATTGGAGTATATTTTTTTTTACTATATATCAAATTATAGCATTAGTACAGTCAAATAGCATTGTATTGGAAATGCTCTAAAAACGAATAAATGAGATTTCACAAAAATAAAAATAAAAAATCATATAATTTTTTTAAATTTTTTATATAAATTTAAAATATGATTACTTAGTTTTCATAAAATAAGTCAAACGGGAGCTAGTTCCACATTCGATAAAGAACTCATGTGACTTTAAATTTGATAATGACATGTCGACTATGTAGTTTCCTATATGGCTATATCTCTTTTACTTTTATAGCTAATGCAATATCTTCTTTCGTCGATTCCAAGTTTCTTCTGCAAATGAGATAATTATTGAGTGCTTCTTGACCTAACACTAGTACTGTTCTTTAAATTAATTTGATGAACCCATTGGAAACCAATTATAAACTATATTTGCTATAAAGTATTACGAAATTTAATTAAGCATGAATTAATTCATAAATTGACAGAGCCATATATACTATGGATTGAAAAAGATCATTTCGACATACAGGTGCTCAAATACTTATTGTATAATGATAAAAATCGCTTTCGAAATGGGAAAGGGAGAAACGAAGTAAGCGCTTGAGATTTTAACAGTTAACCTAAGCCTAAGATGCTAATATAATTTGTTATATAACTATGTAGATTATCTCTAAAGTTGTTTAGCATAGTAAAGCTAGATAAAAATAAAAACAAATATAAAAAAGGAAAAAGGAAAAAGGAAAAAAGAAAGCACTGGTTAGCCTACACTAGACGGCCACGTGTAGAGCTGCATTGAGGTTGGATAGTCAAACTTTTCAACTTTTTGGGACCCATACGGACCTCACTCATTTTTGCAAAGAAAGGAATTTGAAAAGGGGTTGTGTTGGAACTATGAGTGTAGTAGGTGGTAGTAGTACTAAATATTAATAGAAAAGGCCAAAATAGAAGATGACATAGGTGATGGCGTATGGGTCTTCCATATTTCCTATAAAACCCAACTGAGATCCTCTCATTTCATCACACCAATTCAAATTCCAAACCCGCCAAAATATGTCTTCCAAGTACTTGCTTGTTTTAATCCTTCTTGGAGCGGTGGTTCTTCTCACCAATCCTTCACTGGCTGATGATGATCACCAACATGAGCCTCCCAGAAAAGAGCATGAACCACCCCAACACAAGCCACCAACCCCTTTTGATAATCCCCCAAAGGGTAAGGGAGAGAAACCTCCACCGGAGCATAAGCCGCCACATGAGCATCACCCAGGTTACATGTTGTTAGAGGAAGTCGAGGACTCATACAAGCCATTCCCAGAACATAAGCCCCCCAAAGGCAAGGGAGAGAAGCCACCTCCAAAGCACAAGCCACCGCATGGACACTTGTTGGAGGAAGAAGTTGAGGACTCAGACAAGCCTGAACACAAGCCACCTCCAAAGCAAAAGCCACCACACAGACACTTGTTGGAGGAGGAAGATGAGGATTCACACAAGCCGCCTCCAAAGCACAAGCCACCACACGGACACTTGTTAGAGGAGAAAGTTGAGGACTCCCACAAGCCGGAACACAAACCGCCTCCAAAGCACAGGCCACCACGCGGACACTTGTTAGAGGAAGAAGTCGAGGACTCCCACAAGCCTGAACACAAGCCGCCTCCAAAACACAAGCCACCACATGGACACATGTTGGAGGAGGAAGTAGAGGACTCCCACAAGCCTGAACCTCCAAAGCACAAGCCACCACATGGACACTTGTTGGAGGAGGAAGTCAAGGACTCCCATAAACCTGAACACAAGCTGCCTCCAAAGCACAAGCCACCACACGGACACTTGTTGGAGGAGGAAGTTGTGGACTCTCACAAGCCTAAACACAAACCGCCTCCAAAGCACAAGCCACCTCACGGACACTCGTTAGAAGAGGAAGTTGATCAGGACTCCTACAGACCACCCAGGAAGCTGCAGCCACCAAGACACGGGGATAAGCCACCGCACAAGCCTCCGACAGAAAACTAAGTGACTATCTATCTAGCTCAGTATATATATATATATATATGTTTATATCGTAGAAATAAGAGCCCGTACTGATTATATAACGATGTCCAGAGAGTTACCGTTCTTTGGAACAGTTATTACTATTTGGCTACTAGCGTGTTACATTTTGTCGTTGTATTTGTGCTGGCTTACATGGCTTGTAAGTAATGATGAGCGAACTCTTATGGCTTGTTCATCTTATATTATATAATATACGTAGACTATTAATTGCTTCCCAGTACTACAGTTTAGGAATGTTTTTAAGTTTGATCAGTTATTTAGATTTTTGGATATTGCAATTCACCAACTTCAAGAATAATAGAAGATCATCATGATAATCATTAGGTCAATCCTTCTCCACAATAACAGAATGTTATCATGATAATATTTAGGTCAAGAAATCATATGCATCTAATATTTCCACCACATTCATGAACATATGGCCATTTTTTTTTTTTTTTTTTGGAAAGACGCATGGCCAGATTATTAAAAATAATCAATATGCATCATCTTGCAACTGTACATGTTCAGTAACATTACTATATAATTTATATAAATTCAATTTCTTTGTATTTCAATATATTGATTAATAAGATTTAGAAAATTTTAAAAATATAAAAATTAATGTATTCCTCCACTACAATTTTGTACATATAGTAGTTTAGATTGAATATTCACAATTTTGATAGTAAAATGGTTAATAATGACCAATCTCTTCACTAGCAGTTACATATCTGTCTTCCTGTCCCAACAGCTTTCAAAAATGTATTAGTTTCAATTTTTTCCATTAGATATATTCCGGCACGCTCCCAACCCACGAGAGATCATCTCACTTATAAGTTTACTTGGCAAAGAAATAAGCACATTACAAGCACTCTGTAATAAATATAACTTTTTAGAGCATTGTGGTGTAGCATTCTGTTTTATTCCTTTTGTTGAAATTTGTATAGATCGATGCGCCATATTAATTTTAAATGCTCACATATGCGTGCATAAGCTAGACCTTCTCATTCAGTTACATATGATTGTATTATTTTTCTTCATTCGCTTTGTTAATTTGTTTCTAAAGAGTAGTAGGAATATTCACTTAGTTGGTAACTGCTACATTAATGCAACTGTATATATATACACATTGATAATCATTAATCACCCATCAACTCACCAATTTACATGGGAAATCAAGAAAAGCAGATGCCTGAACACCAAAATTTCAACCATTATATATAAAATCTAGTAAAAGACCAAGAAATTAGAAGCCGAATCAATTTAAAAAAAAAAAATGTTCATATTCCAAGTAAAGTGAAAGAATTATAATATTACCTTAATTTTATCCCTTTAACATGAGTTACATCATTTTCAGAGACCATTTCACCCAATGCAAATTCATGCATCAATCACTCCATTTGAAAGTTGACATTGTTATAAATAATTATAATGCGGCAATTTTTTTCTCATATAAACACATAATTTAGGTATATTATGTTTACAACATATTAACATATATTACCATACTTTTACCACACCTGGTAAAAGTGTGATGATGTGTATTTTTTTTAACATAACCATATATTTTTTTGAAGCTTTTTTTCTTTTCCCAATAGTAGGATTTGTGTGTGTGTGTTTTTTTTTTTACAGTATCTATCAATCTAGATATTTTTTTGAAGTTTTTTTACCAATAGTAGGATTCGAACGGCTGATTGGAAGTTATTTATCCAAACACAAACTCATCCATCATCTAGTTGTGCAGTGCTCCTGAAGACGTGATAATATGTATTAGTATGTTATAAATATAACTTAATTGTATATCTAATGGAGAAAATTTGATAATGCGGCAGCTTTACTTTGACAAAACATCAATTAAGTGATAAAATAGCAAGTAAAGTCAAGCTAATATATAAATATTAAAGGAAATCGACTGCTGAGATTATAGTAAAGAAATCTTACCCGTCTAGCTAATTCCTCTGTTTTAGAATCAGGCCTGTGCTTAATGGTCCAAATTTTCAACTCAAAGGGGGGCCTGATTCGACCACTAGCTATATCACCTGAAATTTTGGGAATTCTATGTTGACTTGTGGCTAATCTATGTATGAAACGAAATCAACTATCTTTCACACGTATACCGGTGAAGAAGGCGCCAAAGCACTATAAAAAGGGCATCAAAACTTCAAGTGCTAGACCATCTATCAGAGCCTAAAAATGTCGAACACCTTCTTAGTATTGTTTATTGTTGCAGTGGTTTTCACCACTCACTCCCTGGCTGATTACCAGAATCCACCCCATCATCATGATCAGCACAAACCACCACCAACCCCTGTTCACAAACACCCTCAGGAAGAACACAAGCATCACCCTAAACCGATGCCACCAACTTTTGCTCCCCAAGTAAAAGCACCATCACCTTTAATGCACAAGCCACCATTTGAGAAGCCAAAGCCAGAACACAAGCCTTCCCACGAACACAAGAAGCATCCATCGTCCCCGGAGCATAAGCCTCCTAAAGTAGAAGCACAACCACCATTCATGCACAAACCATCACCGCCTTTTCATCATTTTCCGGGACACCCTCCGATGGAGAAACCTCATGAAGGTCGCCACAAGCAGCCTCGGAAGATGATGCCTCCTCCATCTCCATATTATAAGAAGCCACCTACTTCGCATCACATGCCACCTTACAATGCTCCATCACCTGTCCATCCCAGTTAAGCTACGTACGCGATGAATATATACGATAATACGAGAGAGTGATTGGTCACTAGAAATAAGAGCTGATTGTTACTTCTTATACTTTACTAGTGCATTGTGTGTGTGAGTTTTTTTTATTATTATCATGACTTGCGAGGATTGCTCTGCATTTATTTCATCGAAGTGTTTTGTGATCTCCTATTGACTTAAGAGCATATCCTTATTTTGATTACTTATCAGCAGCAGTTATTTACTTATTTATATATATTTATCTCTGATACACGTTTCCGACTATATTCTTCTATATATTGATGTGCATGTGCATTTTAACTTTCTAAAAGCTAGCTCCAAATTTCGCCTTTTTGGTGCATGGCTGGAGGATTTGACAAGACTATGAGTCTATAACTCGCATTTCAAATCAAATAGTGACATACTACACATTTTCCGGAGTAAATATTGCTGGTCAAATAGTAATTAAATAAGATCTAAATTCAACAAATAATGACTCGATAAATTTGCTCTCGATTTACTTAAATACTAGTTCAGCTTATAGTATCTTCTTTTTACATAATTACATTGTCCATTTTTCAAGTCAATCTATGGAACTCATTATTGTTGATGGCTTCAACCTTGACTGATATTAATCTTCTAATAGTGAATTGAAGAACTGGCATATTAAAAGGCAATGCAAGTTTATGGAAATTGAGTAGTAAACATATACGCTCACAACTCGGAGAAAAATGACTGCAATCAACCTTTTATCCAAGAACATCCTCTTCCTCTTCATTTGTGAATATATATATATATATATATATATATATATATATATATATATATATATATATATATAGGGGTGAATTCATAAAGAGGTAAAAAAATTATTTCTTTACTGTTTTAGCCATCAATTTATTTTTGATTGTTTTCATCACTTTTGACAATTTTTAGACAAAAATACCCCTGAATTTGAAAATTGGAAAAAAAAATGGGTTTCACTGTATTGTTTTCTATTTTTTTTAGGGTTATGTTAAATCACAAAACAAAAGAAAGAGAGAGAAAGGAAGAGGAAAAGAGAAAACAAGCGACCAGTTCTCTGAAATTCTCGTTGTTGCCGCCGTTGTCGTTGAATCCGTCGGACCTCTCACCATTGCTGCACCTCTCCATGTCGTTGTACCTCTTGCCTTCGCATTTCCTCTTGCTGAATCCACTCAAGGTCTTCGAATTCAGCGATTTAGGTCATTAACTCCACTGAACGTCTCACTGAATCAATTGCTTTTGGGCGTCGACGCTGTCACTGTCGCCTTCGCTCGTCGATCTTTAAATCCGGTTAGTTTCGTGTAAGTTTAATTCCCTGCTCTTGGGTTTGTTTTTTGCTCTTGTGAACTGACACATCCTAAAGAAGTATTCATACTCTCAAGTATAAGAGTGTCAAAGTAATAAATTAGCCGGTAAAACCGGGTCGAACCACAAGGAGGTTGTTCACTTGTCCTTGTAGAATTAATTATCTAAATTAATTACTAAGCTTGTATAAAAATGTAAATCAATTAAAACTAAAACTGGGGCTAAGGGATCCACTGTTGGTAATTCGAATATGATCCAATTATTTATATTTAGTATAGATTAATGGGAGGGTATTCCACTCCACTGACCACTCTCTAATAGATGTGGGTAAAAGTACTCACTGTGCCAGATATTATCTATCTGTCTACAATGAGTCAAAAACTCCACAAAGATTAGAGGGGATAAACCACTCTCTGATAGATATGGGTAAAAGTACTCACTCTGCTAGACAATATCTGTCTATCTACACTGAGTCAAAAACTCCACAAAGATCAGAAGGGAGAAAGCATAAAAATAATAAACTTACCAAAATTGGATCATATTTTCCATACCAACAGTATCACCTTTGGCCCCAGCTATTTAAAATTAGTCAGACATAAATTAACTAGAAAATAACTATTTTATTTAAACTGAGAATTTGAGAACAAAAGAGAGAGAATTTCACAAATCTAACATTAGATTTGGATTCAGAATATCAAAACTAGGGGGGAGAGACCCTCTATTTATACAAAATACTGATGAAAATTGACTATCGGATGAATTTAGAATGGAGCGTCCAGATTTCGCCACGTCATCAGTGAACAGTACCCTATCATGAGTGAACAGTAACGCATCGTGAGTGAACAGTGAAAGTCAACTATAAACAGTGAAAGTCAACTGTAAACAGTGAAAGTCAACTGTGAACAGTGAATAGTCAAAATTATAAAAATGCTATTCGTGGTCTTCTTAAGGTTTTTTGACGTTCTAAACTTGAAAACGATATTTGTTTTGCCATCTGACATCTCCATGATTCTGAATTGATCGAATTACCTCTGAAATACAAAGAAAAATATATTGATTACTACACAACACATTTATTTAAGCGAACGAACTAAATTATGTCTAAATTGAGGAATTAATCATATTGGAAGTGTAAAATGATGATATTATCCCTTAGTAAACATACACTTTTCAGTGTTAATCACACCCCCCAACCAGTTTATTGCTAGTCCCTAGCAATTAAAGCGAAAATAATAAAGACTCAAATTCAAATATCTAAACTACCAAATAGACAAACTCCCCCATACCTCTTTTCTCACCCTTTGACAACCGGTCATCAATTGAGTTATCAGTCAAACTTTCTTGTGCTCAATAAAGATCAACACGATAACTATGAGATTCAATTGAAATCAATCAACATTTTCATTCCAAAATCTCACCAGGGTTTTTTCCTTAGGCAGCAGTTTATTTTCCTCTCTTTTTTTTCTTTTTTTTTAATACAACAAAATTGGAAACAAACATTTCATCTTTAATCCATGTAGCGAGCTTTAGGCCAATGACTCTCAAACCAGTTGGCTTTAGGGAATTAAGTGTTAAAACACTCATACGGGCTTAATTACTCGGATTGCAGATGTGTTTTTTTTTCTTTAGTACAATTCACTTAAGCTTTCTCTTTAACCCGTGTAACGAGCTTTGGGACAATGACTCCCAAACCAGTTGGTCTTAGGGCATTAGGTGTTAAAGCACCCCTCGGACTTAATTGCTCGAGTTATAGAGGCTACGGAACTGCACTTTATTCTTATCCAGACTCCACCGTTTTACACGAACACTTTATACTTACTAAGGCATGAGGCCCGGCTACTACGTAAGAGTTTTTGTCACAACACACAAAATTATTATTATTATTATTACTATATAAATTTTTAAACAAGATCACTGCCTTCGGTTGTTACCCTTGAATGATGGTTCAGAACTCAATATCGTAAAGTCTCAACTTACTGCACATAATCACGTGTCAATGTGCGTGTGTGTCTAGAATAGTTTGAAAATTTTCTCAAGATGACTTAATGAACAAAAGGATTAGTCAATGATATCACAATGGAGAGTTTATAAATTTGAATAGTCAGAAAATAGGAAAAGAGAAAAAAAATGCATCAAAACTATAAAGATGTGTCTCAGAAGTATCTAAAAGATCTCCTTACTCGATCATCTTTACAAAAAAAAATGGTCAAAAGTTAGTTTTTTTTTTTTAAAAAAACAATAGTTATTGAATCAACTATCCCCTCCCCCCAACCAGAATGAGACATTGTCCCCAATATCTTTAGAAAGAGTTAAGGTTTAGAAGATATCACCTGAACAGCTTGAAAGACAACAAAATCCTGCAAAACAACAAAAGAAATACAAAATAAAGAAAAATAAAATGCATAAAAACCATGTGACAATCACAAACTGAGATTCAGATCAATTCTGCGTTTCTTGTTCTCTTCATCAATGGACCAATCAATTTTGGAGGTTGAAGGATCTGGCACATAATTGAAAGCTTGTAACTGGTCAATCAGCTCATGAGGACTTGAAGCAGATATAAAGATTTTTCGGATTGAAGGTGGAATGTAATAATTTTTCTGAGCATGATCATGAAATGAAAGCAAACCATCATAAAATTTATTAACATTCAACAAACCGATGGGTTACTCATGGATGTGTAGTTGCGCCCAGGATGCCATTGTAAAGATTTCTTCTAAGGTTCCAAAACCACCTGGTAAAGCTATAAACGCATCAGCATGATGTAACATAGCAGTCAATCTTTCAGGCATACCTGAAACAACTAGCTCTCCGCCGTTTGTCTTTCCGATGATGTCTGATGCGGCATAGGTTTTGGGACAATACCCAGAACTTGACTACCTCCGTCTCATTCAGCTCGTGAAGCACACCTATTAATCCCAAGTTACCTCATCCATACACTATGTGTATTTTTCGCTCAGCCAAAACCTTACCAAGATGAGTTGCAACATCAACAAACTCTCTGTACTTCCCATAATTGGTGCCACCAAACACACAAATGTTTGTGAATCGTTTAGTTGAAGGTGACGCCATTAATGCACTCTCTGAATTTTTTTTTGAATGTTTATGAGTGCTTGAAGCAAAAAGGAAAACAAATTCTTGTATGTATAGATCCTGAAAAGGTAACACAACGATACACCTATATGTATAGGGCGGCGTATTTGTCAATGATATTAGATCCAAATGGTTCAAAAATCAAAAGTAAACAACAATAATTACAAAAGACATTAAATGAGGAAGGAAAAAGATAATAAAAACAAAAGGATATTTATTGGTAGTTATGATTGTGGCTCACATCTTCCTCTGGTTTTACGTCCAGAAACGGCTTCAACGCCCTCTATAGGTCGGGGATATGCTTCCCATCCAATTTTCTTATAAATTGGCAAACAGGGTCTTTTAAAGTCAGATTCCCAAGACTATATTGTGCATGTTCTTTTTGAAATTGTGGTCATAATCGGTCAATTGCCATTTGCACATATCCACTAGGATGTGCATCACGAGTCGTTAGGATATTATCCAGTGACTCTCTACGCAAACCATGCCTAATGAATAAAACTGTATCTTCCCGATTATTAGACACCATTCCTAAAGAACGACAACGTGTGTTGCAAGTTGTACGTGCACATTTGTGACAAGTAACCCCTAACTTCTTAGCTCTTCATTTTTTTGCAAGGTTACTTATTCCAAAACCAGGCATGTAAGATATAAATGAATCAGCAGACTCACCTGCTAGACGTACCTTAGCTTCGATCATCCAGTGAATTTCAACAGGAATGTTGTTTATCATCAGTAAGCGTAATCTTTCGGAACGTGCTTTGTAAATCTTTTTCAAAGCACTTTACGGCAACGATGGAAAATATTTTCGCAGGATTGTGAAAAATTTATCCATGCCTTGTTTTGGGGATCAGTTATTTGGAAACTGAATTAAACCGACTTGAATTGTCACGGAGTACGGTTATCCGCCACTTAACCGGGGTTATATAGCAAAAACACACCAAGCAAAAACTGAACCTAGAAATTAATCCTGTAAAATTCAAAACGTAAAAGCGAACAAAAACAAAAATAATAATTGCAAACACAAATAAAGTCAAAAGCAAAAGATTTGTTTACTCACCTTTGTAATAAGGGTCAAAAAGGACGGCATAATCTTTTTAAAAATCTGTATTTTCTAAGAATGGTTTCACACGTTGTCCATTTACTTTAAACACATTATCATTCCTAGGATTCTCAATGTCAAGGGCACCATATGGATACACGTGTTTCACAACAAATGGACCACTCCATTTCGATTTCAATTTACCAGGAAATAAATGAAGTTGAGAATTATAAAGCAAAACCTTTTGACCAACTTCAAATGATCTTCTTAAAATTCGTCTGTCATGAAAGTTTTTAGATTTTTCTTTAAGAATTTTTACATTTTCATATGCATCATTTCTTAATTCTTCAAGTTCATTTAATTGCAACTTGCGCAATTCACCAGCATCATTTAGGTTAGAATTGAAAGTTTTAAGTACCCAATATGTTTTTTTCTCAAGTTCAACAGGTAAGTGGCAAGGTTTTCCATAAACTAAAAGATAAAGAGACATACCTAAAGATGTTTTAAATGCAATGCGGTAAGCCCAGAGTGCATCATTTAGTCTAAGAGACCAATTTTTTTTATCAGGGTTAACCGTTTTTTGCAAGATATGTTTTATCTCCTTATTTGCTAACTCAACTTGACCACTTGTTTGAGGGTGGTATGGTGTTGCAATTTTGTGTGTGACTCCATATTTCTTCATTAAAGACTCAAAAGGTTTGTTACAAAAGTGTTTGCCTCCATCACTGATAATGGCTCGAGAGATTCCAAATCGACTCAAAAGATTTTCCTTTAAAAACTTAATAACTGTTTTGTGATCATTATTTCGACAAGGAATTGCCTCAACCCATTTTGACACATAATCAATGGCAACTAAAATGTACAAAAATCCAAATGACAGTGAAAATGGACCCATAAAATCAATTCCCCAACAATCAAATATTTCAATAACAAGAATAGGGTTTAAAGGCATCATGTTTCGTTTGGAAATGGATCCTAACTTTTGACATTTTTCACATGTTTTATAGAATGCATGTGCGTATTTAAACAAGGTGGGCCAATAAAATCCACACTGCAAGATTTTTACAGCCGTTTTCTTTGACGAAAAATGACCACCACATGCTTCAGAATGATAAAATTCAATGACAATACTTACCTCATTGCCTGGAATACACCTTCGAACAATTTGATCAAGAAAATACTTGAATAAGTATGGGTCATCCCAGTAAAAACGTTTTACCTCGGTTAAAAATTTCTTTTTGTCCTGTGCATTCCAATCGAGTGGCATCATTCCTGTTGCAAGATAATTAACAATGTCAGCATACCAAGGCAAAGTTGTGATGGAGAATAAAAGATCATCAGGAAAAGAATCATTGATGGGTGCTTTTTCTTCTAGCTCGTCATCTTTCTGTTCCAATTCTTCAAAATCTAAAGTGTCTCTTTCTTCTTCGGCAACCTGTAAACAATTATCAAGATGTGAATGCGAGCTTGACTCAGGTGAATTGATCAAACAAGTTTTAGATGAGTTAAAAGAATCCTTTTGAACATGATCTTCAACAATGGTTTCAATAATGTCTACATCTTTATCTTCATTTTCATCATCAAATGGTTCATTAGACATGTTGAAAACATTAAGCTTAATTTCCATATTTCCAAAAGACATGCTCATTATTCCATTTCTGCAATTAATCAAGGCATTAGCAGTAACCAAAAATGGTCGGCCCAATATAACAGGAATTGATTTGTGCTTATTAACAACAGGTTGTGTTTCCAAGACAATAAAATCTACTGGGTAGATAAATTTATCGACTTGTACTAACACATCTTCCACTATTCCTTTTGAAATTTTAATTGACCTATCAGCAAGACAAAGTGTGGTTGAAGTCAGCTTTAACTCACCAAGTTTAAGTTGCTGATAAAATGAGTATGGGAGAAAATTTACACTAGCACCTAGGTCAAGTAAAGCATGCTCAATTTTACAGTTACCAATTGTGCAGGAAATAGTGGGACAGTCAGGATCTTTATGTTTCAAAACATTTTTATTGGAAAGAATGGAACTTACATGTTCAGCCATAAAGTCTTTCTTTCTTACCTGATGCTTCCTTTTCACAGTGCACAGATCCTTTTGGCATATGAAGGTACCTGTTTGATTGCATTCAACAAAGGGATATTGATATTTACCTGTTTGAAAATTTCAAAAATCTCTGGGGAATGCTTCTATTTCTGTGAATTTTTAAGAGCCTGAGGATATGAGAGTGTAGGTGGGGATTCAATTATTTCTTCTTCAACAGTGGTTTCATCAACCCCTTCCTTACCCTTGGAAAATGACTCATCATCCTTTTTACCAGATTCAAGAATAGGTTTTTCGATGACCTTACCACTACGAAGAGTGATAATTGAATTGACTTGATCTGGGCGTTGGTTATTATCATAGGAACTTGACTGACTCTTGGGATTTGGTTGTGATTGAGATGAAAACTTACCTTTTTCGTGTGTGGTGAGTGTATAAGCAATCTTTGCCAAAGTATCTTTAACATCTATCAAGGTTTGTGCAGTTTGGTTGTTAATGGATTCTTGCTTCTCAATGAATGAGTACAAAGTGTCTTCAAAGTTTTTCCTAGATGGTGGGACATAAGGTGCATAACCTTGAGGGTTTTAGAAATTCTGGTGTGTTTGTGGATGTGATGGACCTGGTGGTTGTGAAGACTGGGCTTGATTGTTGTTTCTCCAACTAAAGTTTGGGTGATTTCTCCAACCAGGATTTTAGGTTTGTGAATATGGGTTGGAATTTGGCTTGTTGAAAGTGTGCAGAACATTGGCTTGTTCATGAAGGCAATCTTTTATGACTGGCAAAGTTGGGCAACTATCAGTGATATGATCATCAAAATCATAAACATGGCATGCAATTTCTTGTATAGATTTTACATGTTCACTCTTTTTAGTTTCTAAAGCTTCAACTTTCCTAGCTAGGGACGTGAATCTAGCTTGAAGGTCATGATCTTCCCTAAGATTGTAAATGCCTCCACTAGATGGAGATGGTTGTGGTTTGCTCATGGACTCATAGGAACCAATGGTGTCCCAATTTTGAGTATTTTCAGCAATGTGGTCAAGATAGTCAAGTGCTTCTTCGGGATTTTTATCACTGAACTCCCCATTACACATCATTGCAATAACTTGTCTACTTTGGGGTGTGAGTCCCTCATAGAAATGTGACACTATCCTCCATATTTCAAAATCGTGATGTGGACAGACATTTAACAACTCTTTGAACCTATCCCAACATTGGTAAAGTGTTTCCCATGGTTTTTGGGCAAATGAAGTGATTTGCGTCTTAAGAGAGTTTGTTCTATGAGGTGGGAAAAATTTCTTTAAGAACTGTTGTTGCATATCATTCCAAGTTTGGATTGATCCTGACCTAAGGTTTTGTAACCAAGTTTTAGCTAACATTTTGGTCAGTGCAAGTGTTACAGACTTCCTCAAACTCTCTAAGATGCAAAAATGGATTTTCAGATTCAAGACCGTGAAAATTGGGTAAAAGTTGAATGATTCCCAATTTAAAATTAAAGTGTGTTGCATTTGGTGGGAAAGATATGCATGAAGGTGCTCCAGTACGTGTGAGATTCATGTAGTCTCTAAGAGTTCTATGTGGATTTGGGTTAATATGTCGGTCATGGTTAACATAAAACGGATGGTTGCTGTGTTGAGACACGTTGTCAAGGTAGTCTAAGAGGTTCTCGGCTTGGTTTCCTGCTAGATGTCTAAGTGGGTTTTCAGCCATGTTGTTGGTAAATGTGGGTGATTGGGATTTCCTAATTAATCTACCACTAGATGTTCGAGACCAACGTCTTATGCAAATTTAATAAGGGTTAATGGAGATGAAATACACAAAAATGAAGAAAATAAAAGAAAAAATGATAAAAAATAATAAGATGCAAAATTCAAGGGGTGTAAATGCAAATATGCATAAGTGTTGGGGCAAAAATATAAATAATTATAAATGTATGGACTAAAGAGAACATGTGATAATTACAGGGACTGATATGCAAAAAATGAAAAATAAAATGACCTATATGCAAATGCAAACTAGATCTAAGCTAAAAAACAAATAAAAAGTACAAAGACTAAAATACAAAAATGTGATTAAAGATAACAAATGAATATAAAATAATAACAAGGAAGATTAGAGAGAAACAAAAATAAAAGTAACAAAACTAAAAAAAAAAAAATTACCTCTATAAAGAAAATGCGGACTTACCTCCCCGGCAACGGCGCCAAAAACTTGACACGTCCTAAAGAAGTGTTCCTACTCTCAAGTATAAGAGTGTAAAAATAATAAATTAACCGGTAAGACCGGGTCGAACCACAGGGAGGTTGTTCACTTGTCCTTATAGAATTAATTATCTAAATTAATTACTAAGCTTGTATAAAAATGTAAATCAATTAAAATTAAAACTAGGGCTAAGGGATCCACTGTTGGTAATTCGAATATGATCCAATTATTTATATTTAGTATAGATTAATGGGAGGATATTCCACTCCACTGACCACTCTCTAATAGATGTGGATAAAAGTACTCACTGTGCCAGACAATATCTATCTGTCTACAATGAGTCAAAAACTCCACCAAGATTATAGGGGATAAACCTCTCTGATAAATATGGATAAAAGTACTCACTGTGCTAGACAATATCTGTCTATCTACACTGAGTCAAAAACTCCACAAAGATCAGAGGGGAGAAAGCATAAAAATAATAAACTTACCAAAATTGGATCATATTTTCCATACTATCACCTTTGGCCCCAACTATTTAAAATTAGTCAGACATAAATTAACTAGAAAATAAATATTTTATTTAAACTGAGAATTTCACAAATCTAACATTAGATTTGGATTCAGAATATCAAAATTAGGGGGGAGAGACCCCCTATTTATATAAAATACGGATGAAAATTGACCATCGGATGAATTTAGAATGGAGCGTCCAGATTTCACCACGTCATCAGTGAACAGTGACAGTGAACAGTATCTCATCCATGAGTGAACAGTAACGCATCGTGAGTGAACAGTGAAAGTCAACTATAAACAGTGAAAGTCAACTGTGAACAGTGAAAAGTCAAAATTACGAAAATGTCATTCGTGGTCTTCTTAAGGTTTTTTGACGTTCTAAACTTGAAAACGACATTTGTTTTGCCATCTGATATCTCCATGATTCTGAATTGATCGAATTACCTCTGAAATACAAAGAAAAATACATTGATTACTACACAACACATTTATTTAAGCGAACGAACGAAATTATATCTAAATTGAGGAATTAATCATATTGGAAGTGTAAAATGATGATATTATCCCTTAGTAAACATACACTTTTCAGTGTTAATCATGAGCCCTTGATTATGCTTTGTTCAAAATTACAATTTCTTGATTTAATTCGTAAAAAGAATTATTGATTTAAGTATTATTAGTTATTGATCACACATGCTTCTGCGTTTTTGCGAGTGTGTTGTTGGTTGTGCCTTGATTGGCTCTGTTCTGCTGTTCTGTTGCAGCTATTGTTTTTGTTGATCTTGTTTTCGATGTATTGTGGCTTTACCTTGTGTCTTTGTGGTTTTTGTTCAGTGTTTCTGTTTTGTAGTTGTGGCTCTTTTGTAACCTGGTTTTGGGAGTGTTCCTTTGTTACATTTTTAGCTAATAAACTTTTACCGTTTTAAAAAAAAAGTTATTGATCACACCTGAAAAATGATGTCTTTGGTAATGAGGTTTCGTTAATTTGGTTGTTCTTTTGCTCAAAATTCTAACAAGTCTCTAGCTTGATTGGTAATTAATTGAATTTTAAGCATGTAAATTCAATTTTAAGAATTGAATTAAATCCTTTCAAGATATTACTTATTAGGCGTTTGATAGTCAAAATTAGTGGGAACAAGAAGTAGTTGCTGATGCAAAAACAAATATCATAATGACTATAGAGAAGTCATACTTATGGACGTGTACTATAACTAGAGAGAATTCATCATGTCTATGCATACATTTTTCATCGATAAGATTATAAATTTATAAGAAGGACATCTATGTGCACTTATAATTTATGGCAAATGTGGACGTGTACTATAACGACATGTATAATGATTCTTTTGTTCATAGGAATCTAAGAAATATTGATTGCTAAATGATTCTTTTGTTAGTTTATAGCAATATCATACCTCTATCATTCTTTATCAAATCCTTGAAATGTAAGATTTTAGTAGAAGATTTATTACATCCAAGAATTCATATTTTTTCTCAGCTATCATGTCCTTGTCTTTTTGCCCATAGTTTATGTTCTTGTTATTGCTTATGAAAGTTTAGTTGCAATATTAGCCTCTCGAGTCACTTTAATATATGTTAGAATATTGTGCTATTTTCTTGTTTGTCATTGTCCTCATATGAGCATCTGATCCCTTTCCACGAAAAGATATTTCCATTAAGATTCTCTAGAGCCAATTCCAAACATAACTTGTAGCATGTAAAACTACTGGAATTGTGTATGAGATTAGTCTTCCAAATTTTTTGATTAAATGAACTAACGTGTAACTTAATTTTCAACTAGCATGTAACTCGTAGCACGTAAAACTACTGGAGTTGTGTATGAGATTAGTCTTCCAAATTTTTTGATTAAATGAACTAGCATGTAACTTAATTTTCACTAACATGTAACTTCATTCTCAACTGGCATGTAACTTGTAACATGTAATATTACTGGAATTTGTGTAGTTAAATTATTTAAAATTTGTTAAATGTCAGTTCTGGGCGATGGAAGCCTTCAGCTCATTAATTGAATTGGTGGGGAAGAACTTATGCCACAGACATCCCCGTTTGAAGGATTTTAAGAGGCCTCACAATTTTTTTGCTAAATTTGCAAAGTATGAACAACAAGTGAGGATTTTTACGAGGTCTCACAATTTCTTTGCCAGTTACTGGTTCCATGTGCTGTTGGTGATCCAGCTAGGCATTGGCTATTATGTGATATTGATTTGGAAAAATGCACTGTTTGTATTTATGATCCACTGCACCGCACAACGGATATTCAGAAACGTGTGAAGCAGATCACCCCACTCTTGCGTTTGTTATTGAACAATCAATTCCAAAAAAGCTACCAGTACAACTAGACAGTAATAGTTGTGGTGGAGGATCTAGAATCCTTTAAAAACATTCCCGCGTTTAGGGAGGAAATGACATTAGAAATTTATGCTAACAATGTACCGGGAGATATATAGGTTTATTGACTTTACTATGTACATTACTAAAACTCTAATTTGAAATGAAATCTTTTTTGCACAACCATGTAACTTCATTTAGTTTATTACATGTAACTTAATTTTCAAATGGGCATGTAACTTGTAACATGTAACACAGCTAGAGTTCTATTCTGAAATGATTTTTTTTTAACAGACATGTAACTTCATTTTGAACTGGCATGCAACTTCATTTTAAACCGGACATGTAACTTGTAACATGTAACATGTAACATTACTGGAGTTCGATTATGAAATGAAATTATGTTTGAATAGGCATATCTTCACTTTGAACTGATATGTAACTTCATTTTAAACCGGGCATTAACTTGTGACATGTAACATTACTAGAGTTCGATTCTGAAATGAAATTATGTTTGAATAGGCATGTAACTTCACTTTGAACTAGCATGTAACTTTATTTTAAACCGGGCATGTAACTTGTAACTTGTAGCATGAAACAAGTAACATTACTGGAGTTCGATTCTGAAATGAAATTATGATTAAATAGGCATGTAACTTCACTTTGAACTGACATGTAACTTCATATTAAACCGGGCATGTAACTTGTAACATGTAACATTATTGGAGTTTGATTCTGATATGATTTTTTTTTAACAGACATGTAACTTCATTTTGAACTGGTATGTAACTTCATTTTAAACCAGGCATGTAACTTGTAACATGTAACATTACTAGAGTTCGATTCTGATATGATTTTTTTTTAACAAGCATGTAACTTCATTTTAAACTGGCATGTAACTTCATTTTAAAATGGGCATGTAATTTGTAACATGTAACATTACTGGAGTTCGATTCTGATATGAATTTTTTTTTACCAGGCATGTAACTTCATTTTAAACTGGCATGTAACTTCATTTTAAGTCGGACATGTAACTTGTAACATGTAACATTACTGGAGTTCGATTCTGAAATGAAATTATGATTGAATAGGCATGTAACTTCACTTTGAACTGACATGTAACTTCATATTAAACCGGGCATGTAACTTGTAACATGTAACATTACTGGAGTTTGATTCTGATATGATTTTTTTTAAAGGACATGTAACTTCATTTTGAACTGGCATGTAACTTCATTTTAAACCAGGCATGTAACTTGTAACATGTAACATTACTAGAGTTCGATTTTGATATGATTTTTTTTTTAACAGTCATGTAACTTCATTTTAAACTAGCATGTAACTTCATTTTAAAATGGGCATGTAACTTGTAACATGTAACATTACTGGAGTTCGATTCTGATATGATTTTTTTTTTTGAACAGGCATTTAACTTCATTTTAAACTGGCATGTAACTTCATTTTAAGCCGGACATGTAACTTGTAACATGTAACATTACTGGAGTTTGATTCTGATATGAAATTATGTTTGGACAGGCATGTAACTTCAATTTAAACTAACATGTAACTTCATTTTAAACCGGGCATGTAACTTGTAACATGTAACATTACTGGAGTTCGATTCTGATATGATTTTTTTTTAGCAGGCATGTAACTTCATTTTAAACTGGCATGTAACTTCATTTTAAACCGGGGCATGTAACTTGTAACATGTAACATTACTATAGTTCGATTCTGATATGAAATTATGTTTGAATAGGCATGTAACTTCAATTTGAACTGAGATGTAACTTCATTTTAAACCGAGCATGTAACTTGTAACACGTAACATGTAACATTATTGGAGTTCGATTCTGATATGAAATTATATTTGAATTAGCATGTAACTTTAATTTGAACTGGCATGTAACTTGTAACGTGTAACATTACTGGAATTGTAATTTGGAATTAATGTATTTTAACACATGATACTCTAAATCGAAATTACAGAAACACATGATACTCATAAATAAACTGACATGTAACATTAAATTAAACTGGCATGTAACATTAAAATAGCCTAGCATGTAACCTGGGAAAAAAAATTGACAGTACATGTGTTTCACTCAAAATTGAAACCATTCTCTTTTTCTTCAAATTAAACTTGTTCATTCTTATAAAAAAATGGGAAAGGGATACATACCTTCAACTACTTGAAGACAAATGTGAATGCTAGGTTTCGGAGCTGGAATGTGGTGACCGAAATCAGTTGATAGACAAGAATATGGTGACCCAAATCAGTTGAGATACACGATTTACCTGTAGAGACGAAGACCCACAAGTTTCATACCTGATTTGCAGGATCGATTTAGAGAGAGAACAAGCAAATCAGTTTTGAGAGAGAAGAAACAAATCGATTTTGAAAGAGAGAGAAAATGGTTTGAGAGAGAAGAAGCAAATCTGTTTTGAGAGAGAGAACACAGTTTGAGAGAGAGAGAAAAAGGCAATATGTTTTAGAGAGAGAGAGAGAGCAAGTTGCCAAAAATTCAGAGATTTCATAGAGACAGAGAGAGAGAAAGCGTATGATCTTTTGGTTTTCAAAATATTTGGGGGGTAAATGTCACTGATAAGTGAAAAGTTTGGGTGGGAAAATTGGATCACATAAAACAAAAATAAGGGCATATTTGGAAGTTCAAGGCTAAAGATGCCAACAATAAGCAAACATAAAGTTTTGGTTAAAAACAATAACTCTATAAATTATTTGATCATTTCTAGCAATTCCCTCATATATATACATATATATATATATATATATATATATATGTGTGTGTGTGTGTGTGTGTGTGTGTGTGTGTGTGTGTATGTGTGTGTGTGTGTGTGTTGACGTTGATTTCTGAATGTATGAGAAAAGCCAACAAGGATTGAATTTTAGCTGCGATTTTAAAGAGAAAGAGAAAGAGAAAGAGAAGGAGAAAATAATAGGACGTAAGTTTTTACGTGATAAAACTCCGATGACCGGAGAAACGTCCACGGGTGGTTGAATGATCAACCAAACTAAAATCCACTATGAATAAAATAATTATTACAATTCTCGTTCTCTCTTTCTTCTCTCTGTATTTTTCTATGATTTCTGTATCTCTTTGTGTGACGAGATTATGGGTCTATTTATATGTCCATAGAACCCTAATCTTTTTTGTACAAGTAATAAAAGATATTTGTATTTAATTATGATTGTTTACTTGTTCGAAGTAGTTTGTCTTCTTTCCTATTTCGGAGACTTGTATTGAGATCAAATGGGACTCTAGTAATATAGTCCAATTAGGACTTATTTCCTTATAAGAACGTAGTCTTTTTGAAGAAGTAAAATTGTTGTCTAATTAGGAACCTTCTGCTTGATAATTCTGCTCTTCTTGGAATTCCTCTTTGATATGGATATCTTCCATGTATTTTAATGACTCGATTCGTGTAAGATACGCTCTGGACTTTTATTCAGTTTTCTTCATGCTTGTCCCGAGTAGAACACGATATCAGCTAGTCTCGAGTGACGTCATCTGATCCCGAGTAGACAATGTCATCAACTAGCCTCGAGTTATGTTTAACTGACCCCGAATAGAATCTGACGTCAGTTGACCCCGAGCAAGTCTTGTTCAATACTTGTTTACTCGGGCTTCTCTTCTTCTGTGATGTCTTGTAGGATATTTTCTGAATGCCTATTCGGATGTCCACCTGGCAATTTTATCATCTTTGTCAATGACGTGTACATTTGATAAAATTTACATACGACAATACCCCCTCAAAATATTTTTGCCGAATAGAATTTAGTTTCGGGAAAAAATATTTTAATCAATTCAATATTTATTTCTGTACCAGTGTAAATGTCTTATCATAATGACGTGTCTTAATGGTGACCCTGTAAATTTGATTTGCCCCATCACGCGTGATCTTTATTGATAACGACGTTTTAGAATTCTGACGGCGAAAGTATGTTCTCTTCTTGACACGTGTCCTATGCCGCTTCGTTTTTCGATTCCATTTATGAGAAATGACCTTTCTGTCTCCCCGTGCACCGCCTACGTCATCAAATCTTGTCCCAGATTTTTCCCGCCTTGAGACCCTAAGGTTTCGTGCTATCACCCATTTAAATTCTTCACTGAAGGGTTGCGCTGGTTCATTCTAAAAAACTTGAAAACCAGATTTTTTTACCAGCCCAGTTTTCTTTGCGCAGCAAATCACCATTTCTCCATAGAAGATTTTACGTTCGGATTTCTTCATTCAGGGTTAGTGTTAATGAATCCATCCTCTCGTCAATGACTTTTATTATCACTTTCGAAGCGCTCGATCGTGGAGATTTCCAGCCAGTTTCCTGCGTTCGAAGATTATTGGGGGAAATCCCCCCTGATGAACCTTTATTTTTAGAAGTCGACGTTTATGGGCTTCACCCTAACGACCAATTTTCTATATCCAGTTCTTCATCTAGTTATGAATCTGACGTTTCTAATCACAGGGTACCTCTAGAATGATGGGAAAACATCAAAGCAGAAGTGAAGTTCACAGGCACAACTAGAGCAGTGTTCGGATCAGAGAGCAGACTGTTGATGAGAATGATGTTGAAAAGGCATTCAGAGTGTCTCACCTTTCTTTCTTTGTTGATCGCCCGAGTGGGTTTGACATCGAACCGAATGTGGTAAGGGTAGATGAGATCGGGAAGTATCGTGCCCGATTCGATTTGGATGACTCGGTTTTTATGGTTCCCGCTGGTGATAGAGCTACGTGGAATCCTCCCCCGGGCATGGTGGCAATCTATGGATCCATGCTCTGTTGTGGCGTCACTCTTCCACTTCAGTCGTTCATCGTCTGGTTTCTGGCTGAAGCAAGGATTGCTCTGGCTCAACCGGCCCCGAACAGCTACAAGATATTGATATGCATGTGGCACATGTACAGCCGGATGAACTTGTCATCGCTTTCCCCGAGTGAGATCAGACATTTCTTCATGCTGAGGCAGTCTGGTAAGACAAGGACTTACTTCCTTATGTCTAATCCGCTAGACTGCTGGGTCCCTGAGGGGACAAAGGTGAATCGGGAAGTCGATACTTCTGAAGACCCTAAAAAGAGGGGGTTTGTATGGGGATTCCCTTCATCCAACAAGTTCTGGAAGAACATTTGGTTTTTTACCGGAGGGAATCTGGGTCTTGAAGTTACCCTCTCATTTGGGGAAACTCGGAGGGTGCTGAAAGTTCCCCACTTCTTCTGTTCTCCCGAGGTTTGGAACAAGAAGAAGCTTGATTTTAGCGACGCTGAGCTGACCAGACTTGCTCGGCAATAGTTCACACGCTAGAGAAGATGAGCAAGTCTTATCTTTTCAACGAGATGAAAATGATAGAGCTCGTCTTCTTCAGCCAGATTTTGGCTTACTGCAGGCGATGTAAGTGATCTTTGTAACCCTCTTTTTTCTTTTTTATTAATATTTTTTCCTTTTCGTGTTCTGACGTAATCCTTTTTTTTTTCTAAGTGTATGACACGGACATCATCTGCGACCTTCAAGCTCGCCAAGTGAAGTCGATTCTTCAGGTGAGCCGAAAAGAAGCTTCTTGTCAAAGCAATGATGGTATCGCCCCGCCTGAGTCTGAGGAGGAAACTGATGTGGCCGAGGAGTAAATCCTCGAATATATCCCTAAGGACGTTGTTCATCCAGCCGCCGGGGGAGACTAGTGGTTCGAGTGAATCGACAGATACTCAACTGCCTGATGATGGGGAGAGGCAAAGTGCGGGTCTTGGTGAAGGACCTGCTGTGCGGTCAGACACCGGTGATGGAGGTAATACCTTCACGGGACAAGTATCTTCAGGTCCTGAATTTTTTAAATCTTTCCGGGATGATGCTCAGGAAGATCCCACGGCTGATCACAGCTTCCACCGTTCTCGGGCTAAGAAGCGGAAGACAGTCAGCTCTCCTACTCACCCTCTCAAGGTCCCTCGGGTGGTCTCATTCATTGACTCCAGCGATGAAGATACTATTACTGAGATTCCCCCGAGCGTTGATGTTAGAGCATGGAAGGATGCGGAGACTTCGGAGCCGAACAGGGGTTCCCTTCCCCTGAGGTTGAAGATCAAGGGGCTGAACCCTCGGAGTTTCTTCATATCCTTCTCCCTAGGATCTGTTACTGTAGATGTCATCCGGTCGGGCTTTCATCGGGGAAGACCACTGGAGTTGTTATCGGGATGGCTCCCTGGCAGACTGTCTTCAGGATGTTTTTAACGGTGCATCTTATGTAAGTTATTCTTAACTTCTTCAATTGTTGTTTGTTCGCCAGATTTTTAATTAAACTTTTTTTTTTTAGATGGTGACCGAGTTCGCTGAGCTGGTTCAGACGCAGCAACATCAAGCTGATAGAATAAGGCGTCTCGAGGCTCAACTGAAGGAAAGTAAGGATAGTCGTGCTTGGGTCGAATCAGCTTATCAACAAGAGGTTGGCTCTACCCAAGTAATTACCGACCACTGCTTGGAGAAGCAGGTGGAGGCTGAGGAAAGAGCTTATTTGGCAGAAGAGAAAGCTGAGTCACTTCAAATTTTGTTGTCTTCTGTCCAAGAATCAATGCTTAGAGACGAGCAAGAAGCGGAGCAGTCTAAGTCGGCGTATGAGCAGAAGATCGAAGACTTGGAAAGCCAGGCTCTAACGGTCGAGTCCCTATCCAAAGAGGCCAGGCTGGAACTCGAAGTGCAAGGGGTATATCGTTTCAAGAGATTCCCTGTCTAAGATGCCCTTCTCCTTCGGGAGTTTCAGCGTGGGTTGGTTTCTGCTGGCGAGTTCTTCAAGGTTAAGAATCGGGCGACTGAGAAAGCCTGAACCAATTGGGAGTTGTCGATCAAGAATCATATAGATCAGTCCTTGGAATCTCTTTGAACTCAGGTGAAGGATTGGAGAGCTTACTGTAGTAGACGAGGCAAAGAGCCCCATCCTATGCATTTGGAGGTTCCATCTGAGCACTCCCTCTCGACTTTTTACACCAATCAGGAGTCGGTCGTGGAGGGTGTGGTCCCTGATGTCCGACCGATCCCAGGAGAAGATTACAGCCAGTGGATGGACGATTCGATCGACACGATTGCTTGGCCTTCTAATGAAAGTCTGCTCCGTGAGTACGAGATGGTTCCCGACCCGAGTATTGGCAAGAGTTCAAAATCCTTACAACCTTGATTTTTGTAGAAGTTTTTTGTAGAAATTCTTTGTAATTCTTTGTAATTCATTCTTTGTAACAATTCCTTTGTAAAGAATTCTTTGTAGCAGTTTTTTGTATCGATTCTTTGGAGATTAATAAAATCCCGAGTTTAACTTTTCTGAACCGAGTGGTCTTGATCTGATTTATTGCTTCAAGGAATTTCACCTTCAACTTGACTTTATTGTTGCCGAGTATCTTTATTAAACCAGCTATTTATGATGTTCGGGTAACTTACCCGAGTATCTTATTAAACCGGTTTCATTCCCCAAATAATTTTTAATGTCAAGTATCTTATTAAACTGGATGTTGCAATCTTCATGCCAAGTATCTTATTAAACTGGATAATTCTGATGTTCGGATAGCTTCACCGAGTATCTTATTAAACCGGTTGTCACCCGAATAATTTTAATGCCAAGTATCTTATTAAACTGGATAATTCTGATGTTCGGGTAACTTCACCTAGTATCTTATTAAACTGGTTGTCACTCGAATAATTTTAATGCCAAGTATCTTATTAAACTGGCTAGTATTATTAACCGAGTCATCTTAAAACAGGCAAGTAAGTTTATACTTGTGTTTCATACACGGTTGCTACCCGAACATTACATCAAGGCTCACCTTAATCATATGTTCGAGTCCTTATGCATTACCGAGGACGTCTCCCCAGTTTTTATGCGTAAGGGTTTACCGAATCGTTAAGCTATTTGAATCGCTTAACACAGTTACGTATATCACCGGAATTTTTTCCGATAGCGTCCCGAGCTAATGCATCGGGTTTGCCTTTTTGCTAAGGTCAATTGACCTTGCTCGACTGGCATGCTCCTTCGAGCTTCTCCGCCCATTCGGGAATCAATGGTCCCGAGTATTCTATTTGCATGTTCTTATTATCATGTTTGTCTTCCATATGTTCTTATTATTATATATTTTCTTTCAGAGATCTCGAGTTTGATGCTTTATCTTTCAAAAATACCGAGTTTGATTTTTATTCATAACTGCAAAATCAACAAATTTTTAAATTACACAGCTAATATCTAACCTAACTAAAATTTTCCTGACTAGAAAAATGAACAAAAAATAATTTAAGGATAGAAAATCTTCAAATATTAGGCATTGCATGGTCGGGGTAAAACCCCTCCATTGGGTCGTGCAATCCAATATGCTCCATGGCCAGCTATTCCTTCGACTTTGTACGGGCCTTCCCATTTGTCAGTCAGGGAACCTGCAGCTTTATTTTTTGTGTTCAATGACACCTTCCTGAGTACTAGATCTCCTAGTTGGAATTTTCTGACCCGAACATGAGAGTTGTAGTGGCGAGCTACTGTTTTCTGATATGCCATATTTCGTATTCGGGACTTTTCCCTTTTCTCTTCTAGCTCATCTAGACTTTGTAATAGCATATCAACATTCTGTTCTTCATCATATAGCCTGACCCGGGGTGACGCATATGACGTTTCTATGGGAATAACAGCTTCTGTACGAAACGCTAAAGTGAATGGAGTCTCTCCGGTTGACGTTGTTGTTGTTGTCCGATATGCCCATAATACCTCGGGAAGCTTTTCAACCCAGCTTCTTTTCTTGGCATCTAGCTTTGCTTTGATTGTGTGCTTGATAATTTTGTTCACTGCTTCAACCTGCCCATTTGTTTGAGGGTGGGCATGTGTGGCATTGTAATTGGCAATCCGGTACTCTTTGCACAGTTGTCTGAATTTCAGGTTATCAAACTGGGTGCCGTTGTCAGTGATTATAGTGTTTGGGACTCCAAACCTATAAAGTATATTCTTTTTCATGAAATTTGTGGTGTTTTCTTCTGTGATATGCACCAATGCTTCAGCTTATACCCATTTCATGAAATAGTCAACGGCTACTATGGCATACTTCACTTCACCCCCTGTCCCAACTGGCATTGGGCCGATTAAATCCAAACCCCACATGGCAAATGGCCATGGTGATGTAAGGTTTTTGAGCTATTCAAGGGGTTGTCGGATATCATTAGCAATCCTTTGGCAAGTATTACAACTCTCCGAACATTGTTGTGCATCTGAGAATAGAGTAGGCCAATAATAGCCTTACATGAGTACCTTGTGTGCTAAACTTTTACCCCCAGTGTGGTTTCCGCAAACTTCTTTGTAAATTTCTTCTAACATCCGATATGCATCCTCCTCTGACACACATCTTTGGAGTGTTCGGGAATACCTCCTTCTGTATAGTTTGGACAGAGAAGTTAACCTTGATACCTGATACATTTTGCTTGTAAGGGATCTTCTGAGAGCATACCTTCTTCCAGTAACCTTTTAATCTGAGTCATCCAACCATCTAGCGGTGTTCGGATTTCTAAAATTTCTAAGTTTCTCGGTTCAGTTGTGCTCGGTTTGAGAAGATTTGCAACCGAAATAGTCTTTGGCCTGATTGTGGTTGTTGCTAACGCTAGCTTGGACAATGCGTCTACCTTTTCATTCTCCTCCCTTGGGATCTGGGCAATCTTATATTCTTTGAATTTCTGGAGGAGTTGTTTTGCAATGTCATGGTAGGCTATCATACCTCTATCCTTGGCTTGGTATTCATCCAGGACTTGGTTGAAAACTACCTGTGAATCGCTGAATATCTCGACTTTATCTACCCTGAGAGCTATACAGACTCTGAGCCCAGCTAGTAGTGCCTCGTACTCGGCTTGATTGTTGGTTGCTTTGAAATCAAACCTCATGGCACATTCGACATCATCTTCTTCTATAGTGCATACTACGATCCCTGCCCCGCTGCCATGAGTGTTTGAAGAGCCATCAACATATAATTTCCATGGGAAATATTTTCCCAACATCATTTTTGCTTCCAGGTTTGGCTCTGCGAACTCTGCTATAAAATATGTCACTGCTTGCCCTTTGTGGGATGTCTTGGGGACGTAGTGGATATCGAACTTACTTAGCTCGATAGCCCATTTGGTCAGTCTTCCTGAAATCTCTGGCTTCTGTAGAATTTGCTTTAATGGGCAGTCAGTGAGAACCTGGATTGTATGAGCATAAAAATATTGCCTCAACTTCCTTGCTGCTGAAATCAATGCTAGTGTCATTTTCTCTGCCTGTGAATACCTGGTCTCGGCTGGTAAAAGTGTCTTACTGGTGTAGTACACTGGCTTCTGTACTCCATCTTCTGTTCTAACTAGAACTTAGTACTAGTTCTGTAATTGATAAGTACAAATAGAGTGTCTCTCCCATCTGTGGTTTTGAAAGGATGGGAGTCTGCCCTAGGTATTCCTTGATTTTTAAAAAAGCATGCTCGCACTCTTCGTTCCATTCGAATTCTTTTCCTTTTTTAATTACTTTGAAAAAGGGTGTGCATCTGTCCATGGCCTTTGAGATGAATCTACCCAAGGAAGTTAAGCATCCTGTAAGGCGTTGTACTTCTTTTAGTGTCCTTGATGAAGTCATTTTCTGCAGGGCCTGGATCTTTTCTTCGATTCTCCTTTGGTAAACTTGAAAACCCAGGAATCTCCCTGAAGGAACTCCGAATAAACATTTGTTCGGATTTAGCTTCATTTGGTATCTCCTCAAAACATCAAATGTCTCTCGCAGGTCTGAGGTATGCTTGTCTGTCGAGATGCTCTTGGTCAGCATGTCATCAATGTACACTTCCATGTTCTTTCTTATTTGCCATGCAAAGATTCTGTTGACCAGCCTTTGATAGGTTGCCCCTGTATTTTTTAATCCGAATTGCATTACTGTGTAACAGTACAAACCCTGATCAGTTGTGAATGCTGTTTTTTCTTCATCAGCCTTGTTCATCCGAATTTGGTTATATCCCGAGTAGGCGTCCATGAAACTGAGCAACTCATGGCCATATATAGCATCCACCAAATGATCTATCCTCGAAAGTGGAAAACTGTCTTTTGGGCATGCCTTGTTCAAATCTGTGAAATCTACGCACATTCTCCATTATCCATTATTCTTTTGGACGAGGACTACATTAGCTACCCATTGAGGGTAGTTGACCTTTATAATCGACCCTACAGTGAGTAGCTTCTCTACTTCCTGTTTGATTGCATGACTTCTCTCGAGATTGAATGATCTTCTCTTTTGTATCACCGGTTTTGTATTCGGGTCCACTGTGAGATGGTGATATATTATTTGGGCATCTATCCCGACTATGTCTTCATGACTCCAAGCGAACACGTCCATGTATTCTTTGAGCATATCAATGAGGCTTTGTTTGACTTTTCCTTCCAAGTTGGCCCCGATCTTGATCCTTTTATCTGGTTCATCTTCTTTCAAGATAATTTCTTCGACCGGTTCAGTTTTAGATTCATTCGGCTTTTCCCTTGGATCGAATTCGAATGACAATGGCTCTTTGTTCTGACTCGGTTGTGTTATATTGCAAACCTGTTCATCATTCTTGTCTTTGTATACTGACAGGTTAGCTCTTTTGGCCATCTCTTGGGATCCCTTGACTACACCGACCCCCTGTTCGATCGGGAACTTGATCATTAAGGCATCAGTGGCTGTTACGGCCTTAGTTTTATTTAAGAATGGCCGACCCAACAACGCATTATACGGCCAATTATCTAAGTATACTACCACGAATTCGAGCAATACAGTTCTCTGACAAGGTGCCACTCCGATCTTTACTGGTAGCTTTACTGTCCCGAGTGACCTGACCTCATTTCTCCCTAATCCTCTGAGTGAAGAATGGAAAGGTTGTAGATCCTTTCGGTCTAACCTGAGTTGATCGTAGACGGCTACATTGAGAATGTCTGCCGAACTTCCATTATCTATCAAGATTCTCCTAACTTCCCGGTGACCAATCCGAGCACTTATGACTATGGCGTCATTTGGCCGAACGTCGACCCCGTACGAATCTGCTTCTATGAATATTATTGGGTCTCATCCTTCCTTTACCCTTTTCGGGTCTGGCTCCACCGAGTTCACGTCAAAGTTGTGTCTTGCCTCTACTGCTTCTCTGATTTCCTGTGTTAGCTCTCGGTTACTTCTCCTAGTGGATGGTCCTCCAAAGATTGTATGTATTACTTCATTGGCCTCTGGACTGGCCTTTTGATTTTGACCAGAGCTGTGATCGGCCCTGATCTCTTTCTTTGTTTCTGATTTCTCATCCCTTTTCAAGATTACATCCTGTAGATGTCCTTCCCGACTGAGGGTTTCTATGTAATCTCTCAACTGGTAACACTTGGAAGTCTCATGACCGGTTTCCTTGTGGAATCCACAGTATTTGGTTGTAACTCGCCGGGCGAACTGAGACTGTCGTCGTGTCTCTTGTACCATATTCTTTGCTTCCAGAATGACCAGGATTTCCTCCTGCTTTTTCCGAAGAAGGGTGTAGTTGGTGTATCTACATCGGTATTTCTCTATGGTCATTTCAACATTATATCCGTTTCCCCTGTCCTTGCTCTTTTCTTTACTGTTTCCTTTATGTTTTCCCTTTTGGTTCAGCACCTTGGACTCAACGTCCTTTTCGAGTTTTCCTTCATGCATGTAGCATCCTCCAGTGGCTAACTCTTCTTCTCCGGCATATCCTCCCGCCATATCCATATCTGCGTATCTGGTCAAACAGGCTCTTCTCAAGTCAAAAGATTACCGTCCATTTTGTAGGTTGTTGATGAATGCAGCAATTATCGCTTCATCGTTTGCACTACCGATGTCTGATACTGCTTGGCCGAATCTCCCTAGGTATTTCTTCAACGACTCATCTTTCCCTTGTTTTATTTGAGAAAGGTAAGCCACTGATTTTTTCCTGTGAACATTGCTCAGAAATTGCCTTGAGAAACTCCTGCTCAGTTCACTGAAAATTTCGATGCTTGTTGGGGGCAATCTCCTGAACCATCTTGAGCCCATGTCTCCTAGAGTTTGTGGAAAGTTGAGGCCTAGTAAGGTATTTTCATGGGCATACTGGGCCATAACACTTTTATAGCGTCTGACATGTTCTTTTGGGTCTGTATCCTTTTTGAATTGCTCCACATGTGGCATCCTGAATCTTTCTGGGAATGAAGTCCGCAGGATGTCCCTAGTGAATGGGCTGTCATAATCCTCGTTAGATAAATCGTTGTACCCATAACGTCTGACCAGTACGTCTATTTGACGCCTATTGTTCTCGACTTCTCGAGTTAGGCTTTAGATTACGATGTCTCTGTCTCCCACTGGACTTCCCTAATGGTTGAACCGATGGGTGATTGTTATTCCTCTTTCTGGCTCTTCACTTTGATGTCGGGTTTCACGTATGATTCCATGATGACGCTTGCGATGGTGTCGATCGCTATCTTCTGATGACGATCGATCCCTGTGCCGGTCATGTTTACGGTGTCTAGCATGGGCTGTCTGATCTTGGTTCTGCTTCTGGCGTGGTCGTTCCTTTTCAGGTGTTTCACGTCCAGCCTGATTGATTGGAGCAGAGTTCCTTCCAGCTTCCGGTGTATTTAGTTCTAGCCCTACTACAACCGAAGGAAGCCTCGTATGTGGGAGGTTAGGAGTTTGTGCTTCTTCTGCAGCCAGTAGATCAACTCCTTCTTTTGCTGCATCTGCCACCAATTGTTGCAACGCCTCTCGGAAGCGTTGTGCCAGGTCTCTGCTGGTCGGAGGAACTTGATGGATTCCTGCCAAGAATGTAAGTTGGTTCTCTGTGGTTGCAGCGAGATCTCGCGAGCTACTGCCAACATGGAAGTTATCTGGAGATTTTTGGACATCCCCAGAACTACTTCTGCTTCCTGTCATTATCTTTAATTAAATCGAAGGTTCAACCCCTTCTTCTAGCGCCAATTGTTGACGTTGATTTCTGGATGTATGAGAAAAGCCAACAAGGATTGGATTTTAGCTGCGATTTTAAAGAGAAAGAGAAGGAGAAAATAATCAGATGTAAGTTTTTACGTGGTAAAACTCCGATGACCGGAGAAACGTCCACGGGTGGTTGAATGATCAACCAAACCAAAATCCACTATGAATAAAATAATTATTACAATTCTCGTTCTCTCTTTCTTCTCTCTGTATTTTTCTATGATTTTTGTATCTCTTTGTGTGACGAGATTATGGGTCTATTTATATGTCCATAGAACCCTAATCTTCTTTGTACAAATAATAATTCTTTGTACAAATAATAAAAGATCTTTGTATTTAATTATGATTGTTTACTTGTTCGAAATAGTTTGTCTTCTTTCATGTTTCGGAGACTTGTATTGAGATCGAATGGGACTCTAGTAATGTAGTCCAATTAGGACTTATTTCCTTATAAAAACGTAGTCTTTTTGAAGAAGTAAAATTGTTACCTGATTAGGAATCCTCTGCTTGATAATTATGCTCTTCTTGGAATTCCTCTTTGATATGAATATCTTCCATGTATTTTAATGACTCGATTCGTGTAAGCTGCGCGCTGGACTTTTATTCAGTTTTCTTCATGCTTGTCCTGAGTAGAACACGATATCAGCTAGTCCCGAGTAGACAATGTCATCAACTAGCCCCGAGTTATGTTTAACTGACCACGAGTAGTATCTGACGTCAGTTGACCTCGAGCAAGTCTTGTTCAATACTTGTTTACTCGGGCTTCTCTTCTTTGGTGATGTCTTGTAGGATATTTTCTGAATATCTATTCGGATATCCACCTGACAATTTTATCCTCTTTGTCAATGACGTGTACATCTGATAAAATTTACATACGACAATATATATATATAAACTTGATCGCAATGAGAAATATAAAAGTAATGTAAAACAAGTCAAATTAATATTATTCAAATTTCTTTCAAGAAAGGAAAGCTTGCTCATGTCATTACAAATATATAAAACCTGAACAAGGAAAATTTTATGAAATTAAAAATTTTCCTGATGTAAATGAAAGTAACTAAAAAGAAAAATAAAGACCTTAATTTGTGAATTCTTGAAACTAAGGTCACTAGCTACATATGAGGAAAACATAAATATATATATATATATGGAAATGAATCACATCTTTCTAACTGTTTTAGTTTTATGATCAGGCACTGCTCTAGTTTAGAAAGAAATTACTGTATGGTGTTTTCTGATAGTAAAATACTCTTACATTTTTACGTGGATGTTTTTCAGCCTCACGTGAAGGGTTAATTTTACCATGTAAATATTTGTCGACTTCGCATTTTCATTCTCTCTTCCGAATGTATATATATAACTTAATTTTCACTTTGGTGCGTATTGATAAATATATTTATAAATCATTAAAATTAATTATTTTGATCTAGTTTGTATATATTTATTAATGTTTATATATAATCTATAATTCATATACAATACACTGTTATATTTTATATCGGTACGTACCGATAAATATATATAAAAATATCAGAAGTGAAAACTCATCAATTTCCTAACAAACCAAATTTGCTATAAAGTCCTACATAATTTAAATCTCTCATAAATTAATAAAATAATTACCACTACTATAAAGTATAAACGATATAATCATTAATTTGTAACGACTAGACAGCAGACAAACTTGATTAATTTTTTTCTTTTATATCACTTATAACGGTAACTTGAATCTGAGATATATATTGTCAGATTGAATAAACACTTTTAATATTAAATCATATTCGATGATGTTAATTTAATTAATTATTAGATTAGAAAAATAATCTTTTGAAAACTATATATATTGAAATGTAAACAGTTCGGCATCACATATAGGTTGGCGCTATGTGAAGTCAAAAAATAGGTAGGGTGCTATGTGAAGTCAAAAAATGCAACTGTAACCTCTTGATCATTGGTATTCATACACCATGTCGTCAAGGGTTAATATATATTAATTGGTATAATATATCTCATTAAACATAAATTAATTCATAAATAAAGTCATATCATGGATTGAAAAAGACTATTTCTACTGGCGCACATATGGCTGTTGTATTCTGATAAAAATTGCTTTCAAAATGGGAAATAGAGAACCAATGTTAGCGCTTGAGATTTTAACAGTGAACCTGTATATACATATATCATGCATACTTTATAACATAGCTATGGAGATTATCCCTAATTACTACATAACTATGTAATTATTTATGACATACTTTTTAACAGATCTCAGTTGTATTAACTATTAAGTTTCATCTTATTTTAATTCTTGCAGTCATCCAATTCGTAGAAAAATTCAAGTGATATTGGCACCTGTTATAGACGACACTACTCGGCCACGTATGGTTGCTGCAATGAGGTAGAATAGTCAAACATTTCAACTTTTTGGGACCATAGGGGCCCTTACTCATTTTTTTAAAGGCATAAAGGAACTTGAAAAGGAATTGTGGTGGAACTACGAGGGTGTGCTTGTTTGTAGGTATGGTATAGTATTAGTGAATTAAAATGTATTATACAATACAATACATGTATTTAGCAAGACATGTTGTATTGTATTAAATAATGTAAATAGTATTTCTAATAAAACAAACATTGTATTAAATAATACATAGTAAAGAGTGGGTTTATATTATATTAAACTTGTAAGTGGATTTTTATTTCAAATAAAATTATATAAAGTATTAAAATAATTATATAAATATTAAAATAATATAAAATTAAAAAAAAATTAAAATTATATTTTACAATAAAAATGTTATTTAAAAATATTATAATATATTTTTTTATTCAAAAAAACATATTGATTTTATTTATATACAAAATATTTGGAAACAAAAGTAATATAAATATCGTATAATTTAATATAGACTAATATGAAATATCATCAAACACATGATTGTATAAAAATAATACAAACTAATATAATACTATTCAATACAATCTAATTCAATTTAATCAAATACTATTCGATTCAATTCAATCTAATATTATTTAGGATAATGCTTGGGTACTGATCAGTCAGTATCTAAAATACTGACCTTGTATTTTAATTGGTGAAAAAACTATTTAAAATGCTTGATATTAAATACATTAGTTTGGTAGTGGATTTTTCTACTAATAAAAACATAAAAATCAGTAGCATAGATGTTGACCGGTGAGTACTTAAATATTTTACTATTATTTAATACGATATGTCAATAAGACTCTGAATGGAGTAAGTGGTACCAGTAGTAAATAGTAATATAAAAGGCCAAAATAGAAGATGACATAAGTGATGGCGTATGGGCCTTCCATATATCCAATAAAACCCAACACAGATCCTCTCATTTCAGCACACCATTTTAAATTCCAAATTCCAAATTCCAAATCCCAAATCAGCCATGTGGCATAGGTCGGTCGGTAGATTGATGGGCTTAAATCATGGATAAATGGAGTTCATTTTTGCTCACTCCATTAAAGGAGGGCAAGGGGGGTGAACATTATTCTCTCATGTATGGATGATATATATCCAGAGAAGGATAAATTTATCCTAAAATATGATAGTGTTAAGATAAATTTATCCCCTTCATGGACACATGTCATCCATACAGGAAGGGGTAATATTCACCCCCTTTAAGAGGGTTTAAGGGACGAGTAAAGATAAACTCGGATAAATGTCTCCCAAGTTAGATATCCGGATCCTACCAATAACAAAAACTACAAAAGAAAAAATAAAAACCTATGGATAAATAGATACTGCCAACAAAAAAAATAAAATAAAGTATTTGCTTGTTTTGTTCCTTCTTGGAGCGGTGATTCTCTTCACCACTTCTTCACAGGTTGATGATGATCATCACCATGAACCACCGCAACACAAGCCACCAACCCCTTTTGATAAACCTCTTAAGGGTAAGGGAGAGAAACCTCCATTGGAGCACAACCCGCCACATGACCATTACCCAGGTCACATGTTGGTAGAGGAAGTCGAGGACTCACACAAGCCATTCCCAAAACACAAGCCCCCAAAAAGAAAGGGAGAGAAACCACCTCCAAAGACAAGTCGCCTCACGGACACTTGTTAGAGGAGGAAGTTGATGACTCCCACAAGCCAGAACACAAGCTGCCACACGGACACATGTTGGAGGAGGAAGTTGAGGACTCACACAAGCCATTCTCAGAACATAAGCCTAACCCATTTGGCATTTGACAAACCCACTAAAGGTAAAGGAGATCGAGAAGCTGCTGGCCAGAATGATAGAAGATTATCATGATAATCATTAGAACAATCCTTCTCCAGAATAACAAAAGAATTGATTAGGACAAGATATCACATATGCATCTAATATTTCGACCACACTCATGCACGTATGACCATTTTCTGATTATTAAAATTAGTTAATAGGCATCATCTGATATGTACCAGTTAGTCTTGAGAGTGAAAAAGCAGAGGAAAAGAGAGAACAGAGGATACAGGGTTTAGAGAAAGGATTCTGGCAGTATATCTCGATAATTTCGTTCAACTAATTCATGACCATGTTATAGGTCTTACACTCACAAATGCCATGCTAAAAATAAAAACAACAATAATACAAATAAGAACAATAATGCAAAGATAATGGAAGGTGGTGCTGAGAACACTACGCATACTGGACGAAACAAAAGGAACTAAACTAATAATTGATTTAACTTTAATAATCAACTAATTGACTTGACTTGGTCTCCAACCAATAAGGACATGCATAAAAAACTTGCATGTTTAAACACATATCATTCCTCCCATATTGAAATATCCTCGTCCCTAGGGATAAAATCTGTAGGCGGATTTGGGGTTGGATAATCTTCGATCATGAAAAGTTATGGTTGACTACACCGATGTCCAGGCATAAAATTCTCGTCATAATAATAACACAACCCTCTTTCATGGTGTTCTCGTGCCCTCTTGGTTGGTAATTTGCCTAAAGAAAACATAGGGGTTGCTAGAACTTTGGACAGCTTTTTAGGTCAGTGGAGGACCTAACACGCCTGCAACGGTATTTGGTGTTGTTCTCGGTGTCACTGAAATCACTTGGGAATGGAATGGGCTGCTCACTTTTTTTATATAAAAAATTGCGCTCCTCAATCAGTCAAGCCATGCCAATAGTGTCGGTTAAGGTACACGGCTGCTCTATCTTAACCTCCAAGCAAATCTCGTCGTTAAGACCTGCAATAAAACAGTTAACCAACTAGTTCTTAGGTAAACCGTCAACTCAGTGTGAGTTTTTTGAAAGCCTCCTAGTAGACGGCGACGGTAGAGACTTGTTTAGTCGCGTCAGATCCTCGGATTGGACTCATAATCTATCGGCCCGAAACCTTGCAGCACGACTTTGGTAAACTCATCCCAAGTTAATGGCACTTTGAACTTAGCCAGCAACCGATGCCATTATAAAGCGATGCCTTCCAGGCAAAAAGAAGCCAGATGTACCTATTGCTCGGAAGTGATATTTTTAAAGTCGAAGTATTGTTCCGCCTTGTAGATCAAACCAGTAGGGTCATCTCCACTAAATCTAGGAAATGACAACTTGAGATGTGTATGGTGTCAGTCGAAATTGGGGTTGGGAATAACTGCACCCAGAATCCAGGTACCAAATGATATGTATTATTTAGTCTTGAGAGTGAAAAAGCAACGACATAGAACAGAGAAGAGAGTTTAGAGAGAGGATTCTAGCAATATATCTCGGTAATATCATTTAACTAATTCTTGACTATTTTAGGTCTGATCACACCGAAATGGGTACCCGTAATAGTATGAGACCGTAATATAGCACAATGAAAAAGAACGTTCATTCCGTAGGGATTGATGTATTAATTATCAAAATTTATCAATTCGACTAGTATTTAGACGATCGAAATCAGGATGGTTATAATTACTCTACTCTAATTTAAATTAAAGCACATTACAATTCTAATACAATAGAAGAAACTAAATAAGCAAGTAAACAAACTCAAACACTTGGATGTAAACATATGTAAATGAGGTTAAGACCTTTGAATCCCCCTATCCGATTCTCATCAATTGTATGCACATCATTAAAATAAAATATACAAGTGTATAAGTAGATTCTTGATACCCTCAATTAATTTCTACCCTCTCAACTGATAAAAACAATATACAGATACACCAACAACCTATTTCTTAATGGTTATCCAAAATACATACGAATTTATTAAGATTTATAACACACAAATAAATCCTAAAAGCTAGTATCCTATATTTCTATCTTACCATTGAGAAATAGAAAAACTTGCATGATAAAGCACGTATCATCATCATGCTGCTATACATGTTGGTATAATGAAGATTCTGATGATTGATCGTAATGCTGCTGGAAAAGCAACCATCCTTTCCAAACTAAAATTTCGTTATAATTATTCTATAAAGCTGCTGGCTGCAGATTTTGGTTCATTTGAATTCTGGGAGAAAACCTTGTTTGAATTTGACTGATTTATTCTATGATTTTTCTGCTCTGAAAACTCTTGCAGGTTTTTGTAGGTTTTCTGCGTCACAGGCTTTTTGGGTAATTCATCGAACCTAAGTGTTTCAAGTTATTACTCATGTAGCTAGAAGTTTATCGCGAGACTTAAAAACTATGTTATTTTAGACTAGGTTTAGATATGTTATAGCCTATAGGATAGACTAATAGTACAATATGAAAAATGGTATATGGGTGGACTAGGTGAGACCCAGAGAATACTTTTGAAACAATTTGATGTTATGTTACTTTTTGGATATTTAATTTGATGTTATTAATACAATGATATGATTTATTTGGCTCAATTTTATTTTATTTTTATTCGATTTAAAAAGCTTTTCATTTGGAATAATTGTTGCACACGGCAAGAAAAACCGGCTATTAGTTGAGACGATTTTTTTCCTTCCCAATAACCCAAAATGTCCCTAAAGACCTATTGGGGTGGAAAAAAATCGTCTGAAATGCTGTCTCCATAAGTGGGTCGTAATAAGTCTAATGAGTCGAAAATTCAAATTCATGACGGAACACATTTTTTTTAAATTTAGGGACGAAAACCGAATTTCGTCCCTTTTGATAAGTGATCGAGCCATGACAATACTAGATTTTGGCCCCTTTTCTTATATTTCTTGTTCGATTCTCGGGAAAAATCGATTTTGGCCCCTTTTCTTATATTTCTTGTTCGATTCTCAGGAAAAATCAAGTGTTTAATGGCTCAACTGAGATCTTTATGTGATTGTCTGTATTAGTAAGGGTATTTTGGTGAAGAGAGAAGAAATTGGGGTATAAAACGCAAAATTGAGGAATTGGGGTATAAAACGCAAAATTGAGGAATTGGAGAAATCAAGTGTTTAATGGCTCAACTGAGATCTTTATGTGATTGTCTGTATTAGTAAGGGTATTTTGGTGAAGAGAGAAGAAATTGGGGTATAAAACGCAAAATTGAGGAATTGGAGTCTTGAAGATGAAGTATCGTGGTTGGCTTGCCGTTTCAGAAGACAGTGATAATCAAGCGACGGAGATTTCAGCAGTTGAAGTGCCGTCTTGCCCAACCACGACAATCTCGCGATAAAAATTCTCGCGGTTCAACTGTCATTGCTGTTGCACAGAGACGATTGTCGCAACATAGAAGATCAGGGCTTACCATGGTTGAAGTGCCGTCTTGACCAACCGCGGTAACCAAGCGACGGAAATTTCCACGGTCGTATTGTCGTCTTGTCAGACGGTGGAAACCAACCCCGCGACAGCCCGTCAACACAAGTTTCTAGAATGATTTTTACCCTATTTGAAACCCATATAAATACCTATATTTAATTTTTCTGACAGAATCATCAGCCATATGAGGATTCTACACTCAACAGCTTTTCATACCATTTCATCATCCCTTTTTACACATTCCTCTTAACACTTTCAAACCATCCATCCTTGGAAGATTTGGAAGTAAGAAGAAGAATGATACCAAATCTAGGGAGCTCACATGACCAATATGGGTTTTCTCTACAACTTTTCTATGCTTTTATTTTCTCCATTGATGGGTAACTATACATTTAGCTAGAGGATTGATGTAACTCACTTGGACTACTCTATGTAATTAATTGGTTTATTATTCTTAATTCAATTCGATTTTGGTCTCAATTATTGCATTAATTGTTCTAATCTCACAACGGATATGGGTTTTAAGTTAGTTTATGTAGGAGGTTAGGGTTTAGATGTGGATGATCATTCCATTTGAATTTCAACCACAAGCATAATAATTGAGAAAGTTGGTGTATGCTCGATCATACTATGTTAACTTTGCTGAGAGTTTTATGTTAAATAGGCGTATTGATCATTACTTGTTACATGACCATGTGTGAGTAGTGGGAAAGACCAAGAACTTAATAGATTTATCTTAAAACAAGCACTAAAATTGGATTGGAGTGCTTAACGAGACTAAGAGAGTGCATTGAGTGTCCGAAAAAGTTGCATCGATTCCTTAGTGTTTCTCTCCCATATATCGATCCCTTACGCGTGTTGTTGTGTTAGTTTAGTCTTTAATTTCAAGTTGCAAATTATTTAAGCTCAAGACTCAACTGTTTCCAAAAATCAAGCATTATGCAATTTAACTTTCATGCACTTATAGTAGATTTTACCTAGATTAATTGGCATTCAACTGATAGAATCACTGATCCTAGTAAATGAATTTTCTTTTAAATTGAACAGAAAATTTACTGCATCAATAAGCTATCTACACCACACCTAAATTTATAGGGTTTTATTGGAAAGTAACCCTTTTGAGAGGCTCAAGTTTACAACTAACTCATTTTTGAAAAACTTACAAAACTAACTCTTTTGGTCTTGTTGAAAGACATTATTGCTCTTGTAATCTTTTTAAATTACTTTTGTGTTATAACCTTGTAACTCTACGAGCAAAAGCAAAAGCCCTCTTTTTAAAATCCCTAAAAATTCAATTTCTCTCTCTGTAGAATCAACCATCAAATTCTCTCTGCAGCACGATCGAATTTTGAAGAAGAAGACGCGGTAGAAAGTTGAAGACGATGACACTCCGTTGAAGATGACGACAACGACGTCGAAGGTTAAAGACACTTGAAGCGGTTTTGTCGACGACGACGACGACGACGATGACGACACTCCTTTGAAGACGACGATGAAAACACTATGCCTGGTTTCCGTTGAAGACGAAGAAGGTTGAATATGCTTGAAGCAGGTTGAAGACGACGACAACACTCTCTTGCATAAGGTACAGTGCATGATTCTTCAATTTTTGAGTTTTTTTAAAGCTTTCTGGTTCAATTTGAGTTTTTTTAAGGCTTTCTGGTTCAATTTGTTGTTGCTCTGTTTTGCAAGAGCTATGTTGTTTCCCTCTTCTACTTTCGTTTTGGTTATTGGTTGTCCATGTTTCTTGGTGGGGTTTCTCCCTTTAATAAAGATGTTGTTTAAATGTTGTTGATTAAATTCCTATTAATTGGAATTAGAACCCTAAAAAGTCGTAATGCTATCAATTTGTGTAGGAATTTTTATATTTCAATTTGTGCAATTTTAAAGTTTTTTTGGGTTTGAATTAGAACTCTAAAAAGGCGTAATGCTATCAATTTGTGCTGGAATTTAAAGTTCAATTTGTTTATTTTTTTTATTTTTGGCTGATAAAAAGTTCAAAAAAATTCAATGACTGCTTTTGGAATTCCAAAAAGTTTGATAAAATTCTTTGCACTTAATTCCAAAAAGTGCACATATTTTTTTGAAGAATTATCGTTACTATTTTTTGCATTTTGAGGTTTAGGTGGTTGATTTTGTTCGACGAATTTCAATGTTTTGGTTTGATTTTCCTCTGTCATTGTGAGGAGAGGTGTATTACTAGTTTTCCCAACTAAATGCAGCCATTCATTTGCATAAAAACTGTAGTTACAAACCCAAAAATGATTTATTTTTCTTTTCAAAATAGTGTATCAAAATCGTATAAAAACCGAACTTACAAATTCAGTTGTATAGAAATTGAAGTTACAAACCGAACCGTATATTGTTTTTCTTTTCAAATTGGTGTATCAAAATCGTATATTTCAGTTTCATGGAACTTAAATGGGTTTGTTTGTGGGATTTGTTTTATAAATAGTGAAAGATGTGTGAATTGGGTTTGAGTTGCTATGGACTTTTTTTTGTTGTGTTTTCACAGGAAATAATTTGAAGTTAGGAAGGTTGAATAAGTACATTGTTTTTCTTTTCAAAATGGTGTATCAAAATGTTCTGTTTTTTGGTAAATAGTGGAAGAAGTGGCAATTGGATCTCGTTTGATTCTTCCATCTAGGAAATATGTTGTCATGAATTGTGTTATATACTTTATATAGATGCCAGCAAATTGTGACTCTGGATTTTCTATATTGTTAGGTTCCTAGTTCATGTAATGAAATGAAGTTTACTAGTTGGTGTTTTTGAAATTCCTAACGATGTTGGGAATTCTCAACTCAATTAGAAAATCATAACTGCATTGGGAATTCCCAACACTGTTTTGAATTCCTAACTGTGTTGGGAAATCCCAATACATATGGAAATTTTTAACGCAGTTAGGAATTCCCAACATCGTTGAGATTTTCTTACGTTGTTTGCGATTCCCAACGGGTAGAAAATTTATATAGCACTGTTTGGGAGTATATTTGTGCAATTAGCATCACTTTAATAACTCTAGTTTAAATAGCACTAAAGATGGGATTTGGACAAAAATGTCCCCGCTCATCTATCTTTTTCTCTTGTCAGTCCTTTTCTTTTTTAATTCAGAAACCACCATTAATGGAGCTCTGAGCTCCATCAATGGAGTTGTCACCGTCGATCGGTGAGTTGACGGACAAAACCATAGAAAAAACGTTCATCCAATGCCAATCGTTGTAACTGTGTGTTTGTTTTCAGTTTCGAGCTGTGTAGAGAGAGAAACAAAGCCAAACTTGAACCGTCGTCGATCCTTCATCATCAAATCTATAACGATCCATTGTGAATCTGATGAAACCGATGGCACCAACGAACTCGGCGTCGTTCAATCTTTCAGATCCTACTATCTCCTGAGTTGATGGGATTGATGGAGGTCGAACAGACCTCTATCGCGATGAAGAAGAAGACGTAAAATGAATTAAGTCTCGAAAAAGCATGAATAGTCTCGAAAATGCATGAATAAGTCTCGGGTATTTATAAATAAGTCTCGAAATGGAGCAAATACGTATTCATAAATTAAGTCTCGAATAAGAGTAATAAGTCTCGGGTATTCATAAATTAAGTCTCGAATAAGTGCAGTAAGTCCCAAATATTCATAAATAAGTCCAGAATAAGTACAGTAAGTCCCGGGTATTCATAAATAAGTCTCGGATTTGAACAAATAAGTCTCGAAATTAAAAATAATAATTAAAAAAAAAACTTAACACCAGCTACTGTTCATCTTCCCCGATTCAATAAACCCAAACTCAAACCCATCAATTCAAGATTCAAACCAACCTCCATTCAGAATCAACAAACTCACCATCCACATCAAAATTAACAAATTCACAATAAAAACTAAATTGAAAACTCAAAATCAACCAAAACAAAATTAATATCTCATAATCAACAAAATCAAATTTAAAATAAAACATCAAAAAACTTTTTTTTTTAGAAATATTGCCTTCAATCGCCACTGTTCTGTGGCCGAGAACTCCTATCAACCCAACTCCGTCTTCATTCATTAGACGATGGAGGGAGAGAGAGAGAGAGGGATGGAGGGAGGGTGGGCGAGAGAGAGAGAGGTAGTCTGAGAGAAAGGGAAGAAAGAGAAAGTAATAAAAAAGAAGATAAAAACAAGTATGGGCATTTTAGTCTCATCACTTACTTTGGTGCTAATAAAACATGAGATATTAAAGTGGTGTTAGTTACAAAAATCAAAATTGAAAAAGTGATATATACCCTTATTTCCTCATTCCCAACAACGTTAGGAATTTTAATTTTTGACTATCATCATTGAATTGAATATGAAATAAAGACATACCTCTAGACTGCTGAAATGTGTTCAGTAAGATGATTTGTATTTTTTATTGTTGTTTTATTATATTTCAGGAAAATAGAATAGAAGAAGAGGCTGATTTGTTAGTTAAGTGTATTAAGGAAAAGTTGACGAAGGCGCAATTGGCTTTATTTCACAAGACATGCTTCGGGAAACTTTAAAGCACAGATTTCAACCACAAATTGTGCAGATTTTCATTGGTATGATTGAAATTGTCCAATTTTTTTACACTTTTTGATATTAAAATTGTGTTGATGTTGAGATTTCCATCTCAATAACAATGTAGACTTTTATATGAATTAAATCTAATTGTTATGACTTCAATTGTGCAGTTTTTTGCTTCGTTTTGTGATAATAAAATTGTGCAGATTTTGAGATTTCCATCTTATAAACAGTGTATATTTTTACAGTTTCTGCCCATTAACAGTAATTGAGAATAGTAAAACAGAAATCTAAACATTACAAAACACTGTCAACATTACACGACATTGTCAACATTAGATAAAAAATATACCAACAAAATGTACTAATGTATCAACCAATACTGTCAAAATTACACACAAAATATACCAACCAACTGTAATACCAACCAATACCGAAATCAACATTACACAACTTCCTATAAATGTATAAACATGTAGCAACACTTCCAACGTAACACACATCCAAATACCTACAAATAAACACACATCATTGTCCGCCCCAATTGAAATTACATCAACATTCTCAAATTCATTTGAACTGAATACACTGGGTTTATTATCAACACCAACTCCGTTTGGGATTATCTGATTCTAAAACATTGGCAATGTCTTCGTCCACACGTTCATTGTCATGACCTTGTGAGTTTGGCATTATTCTTGTTTTCCGTTCCGTTGTGACACATAATAAAGTTCGCGTTTCATAATGAAATTTTCACACAAGAACATTTGCACATCGTCATCATTCACAACTTTAAACGGTGATAAAACCTTCGTCGAGTTAAACAAGTACTTCATTTTGATGAAGAACTCGTTTTGATTGACATTAATAAGACCAGATACGATGTCTTGTAACGATTCATGTGAGGTTTCCCATGAAACTGAAATTAGACTTGACTTTCTAGATTGATACTTAAACTTTCCACCACTTTCACTCCATTCCCCATCGTATAAAATAACGAACCAAACTTTATCCATGAAACCTTTCAAATGAAAAAAAAATCCATGATTAAATTCGTAAACAAATATTCAATACCATGGTACAGTGAATTTATAAAATATTCTAAATCCAAACTATGTTAAAATCTTGATGCCGCTAGAATTCCCAACTGCGTTAGGAATTCCCAACTGCGTTAGGAATTCCCAACTGCGTTAGGAATACCCAACTCCGTTAGGAATTCCCAACTTCCAAACTGAGTTGGGAATTCCAAACGCAGATAGGAGTTCCTAACACAGTTATAAATGCTCAACAGCGTTGGGAATTCCCAACTCTGAGTTGAGAATTCCTAATTTTATTGGAAATTCCCAACGTTATTAAGAAAAACTGTGCTGGACACTTTTTATAAAAAAATGCTACCAATTGTGTACATTCAATCCAACAATAAAAAATTAACCACACAAATATCAAATTCACACAATATCCATACTCTATTACATTCATGTCAACTATTTTGACAAAAATAAGCAACCCTAATGCACAAATTAAACTAAAAAAATTTATTCAAACATGAAATAAACTATAAATTTATGTATAAAATTAAAATAGATCACATCAACATCAAATTCAACCAAGACCCATGCTCTATTATATTGATGAAAACAATTTTCATAAAAATAAGCAACATTAATGCACAAAAGAAAGTAAAAAAGAGATGAAAAATAGAAATATACTTTAGATTTATGTTTTTAGATTTATGTTTAAAATTTAAATTAATCACAACAACATCAAATTGACACAAGACTCATGTTTTATTATGTAAATGTAAACTATTTCCACAACAAATTAATACAAATATAATTAAATCCGAGATTCAACTAAAAAAAAAAAAAAAACTCACCTCAAAACTTGAATACAGAGGTACCCTTGTTGTGGATGAATATTTTTTTAGTTGTTCAATAGTGGAGAATGTAAATAATTACTATAATTTGAAATGAATGAGGAGGGAACAAAAAAAATTGAAAGAGGATGATGGGATAAAACCGAAATTGGGTGTTGTGATGGAGCGAGAGCTATAAATAAGAGAAAAAGAATGGTGTTGTGGTGGCATAATAGGTATAAAGAATGGATAGGTTAAGTAAAATGAAAAAGTGAGTAAGTAAGGGTATAGTTGTACTTACACATTAAAAATGAGTTAGTTTTGTAAAATTTTTTTCAAAAAGAGGTTAGTTATTGACTTGAGCCTCCCAAAATGGATTAGTTTCCAATAAAGCCCAAATTTATAAGTCTATCGAAGCCTAGTGACATAATTGTTACAAGCATGATTCGAAATAGAATCACCATAGGAGAGATAGTTATCTATATCTTACAATTTAATAAACAAATATAATACTCGAATTCCTATCACATAAGAGAAGGAAAAATGTATAACCACTTTCTTAAAAGTGATTGATCATTATAATATCTAAGATCACAACATATTTAAGACTGATACTATATTTATAAATAAAAACACTAAAAAAAAGTGTAACTGGGACGGTTTTTTTTTTTTTTTGCGTTCCAATAGCATGAAATTCATCCCCATAGATTTATTGAGACGAAAATAATTCATTTTAAATTTTGTCGCCTTAGGTGGGTTGTAATAGCCTCTTTGAGGTGAAAATTCAAATTCGTCCCTAAAGAGTACCAATTGCAACAAAACAAAAATACATTAAAAAAATCGTCATTTTAGGACGAAATCTAAATTTCGTCACTATAGATTTTTTAAGGCATGCCACACATAATCACACACACTAGCACGACCAACCTTTGCCCTTCCAAAGATGTCCTTGGTAGGTATTGAACTTGTGACATGCCAGCGTGATTGGTAGCCTTTACCACCGGACCAAATGTTTCAATTTATTACTTGTTGCACAATAGTTATATAATATATATATATATATATATATAACTAACTAACTAACTAACTAACTAACTAACTAACTAACTAACCTATAAGGTTATTAAATTTCCATTGTTAATTTTAAATCAAACTCTTAGTGAAAAATCAATTGTTTGATAAATTTAAATTTTATTCCACAATTGTTTGATAAATTTAAATTTCATTCCACTAATTAAATTTTTAATTTCAATGATGACTGTGTACATCCCTTCTATAACTAGTGGTCAGGGAGCATGTGTGAAGTTTTCTCTCGACTTGTGGGAGCAGTCATCTCTTCAGTTGTGAGAGTTGTAGTCCATATATAATCTCCCCCTGATAGTGAGAGTAATATTATGGATCATGCTTGTAGAGTCTAATTAATCTCGTCAGGTCCCGATAGTAGTTGTATTTAAAAAAAAATGATAGACATATTATAAAATTTTAATTTCTATTGGGACAATTATTTTTCGTCTTTTTACATTCGATGATGTAGAGATCAAACCATTACACTACACAAAAAAACTATATGTATATAATGTAAAAATATTATTACATTTATTGTTTTTATTAAAATTAAAATATTATTGAAAAAAATTAAACAAATTACTAGATAATTTAAATTGATTTCAGTCATCTTTATAATTATTTTGTATGATATACAAATAGCTATTAAAAAATATTTTATTAAATTATTAAATCAATGGTTACAAGTATGAATCAGGAATGAATAGGTTTTTTGGGACAAAAATTAAAATTCATCCATAAAAATTACATATAGACACGAAATAATATAGGGACGATTTTTTTTGTCTCTACAAAATATCTATAGAGACGAAATTTGGAAAAGAAAAAAAAAATCTGGTGGAACCCTATCGTCCAACTACCCACCCACCACCAACTCACTCTCATCACAACCCTCGCATCACAATCGAGCCTCATTTAATGTTTAGCGTCGAATCACTCACCTGAAATTGAAACAAAACGTATCCACTTTGTTATTGTTTTTGCTTCAAATTTATTAAGTAAAGCATACTATTTATATATAATCTCTGTATGTTGTTAAATTTTTACTGTTGATTAATTCCAATAATTTCTTTTTTATTAAAAAACGCTTATTGTACCACTTGATTAAATGATTTTTTCTCAAATCATATATTGTCACATGAAAGGATATATCGTTAATCATACACGGAATAGAAATACTTTCTTTACATTTTTCAATTTAATCGATAAATGTAATATTTGAATTCCTATCACAAATGGAAGGATAAATGTACAACAACTTTTCTAAAAAGTAATTTGTATTTTAGAATTTTATTTATTATATTTATAAATATAAATATATATATATATATATATATATATATAATTTATTGTAATTTTTTGAATTAATCTATAATAATTAATATAAAAAAGTCAAACAAATTTAATTATGATCTTTGTTTATCAGGAAAACTAAAAAGAAAACAGATAAAAAATGAAAAATATAATCTAAATAAATCATTATCAACCATAGATATTATTTGTCTTAATAAAATAACCTCTATAAAAAATTTTTCCTTTAAAAAACAAATGTCAAACATTTTAGGGACAAATAATTTTCGTTTCAATAGACATTTTACTGGAACGAATGATTTATTTCGTCCCAATACATATCCTGTTGGGACAAAGTATTTTTGTCCCTAAAACTCTAGTTATTTTTACAATTTTTAAGGATGAATAATTTTTGTCGTCCATCGTCCCGATAAACATTCTATTAGGACAAATATTTTTCGTCCCTAAAAGCCTCGTCGGGTTTTTTTTTTTTTTTTGGATTGATAATTTGTTTCGTCCCAATAAACGTTTTATTGTGACAATTTTTTTCGTCCCTTAAGGTTTCTTTAGGTTTGAAATTTGTAGGGATGAATGTGTTATTACGTCCCAATAAATGTTCTATTGGAACGAAAAAAATTCGTCCCAATAAATTTTGTCCCTATAGTCCAATTTTCTTGTAGTGAAATATTTTTTTTTATTAATATATATAAAACGGTGAAGAAAATTAATTAACATTTAAAATTTTAAATAAAAGAAAACCGCTTAAGACTAATAGTAATTGATCATTATGTAGAAGTTATTGAGACAGAAGAAAATTCATCTCAATAGAGAACCACTTTAGACCAACAAAATGATCCATGTTGCCTCATTTTTTTTAATTTATTTGGTAATTTAGTTATTAATATATCTCTTAGGAAAAACTTCAAAAAAGAAATAAAGAATTTTCAATAAAATTAATTATTTATTATTAGTTTACATAAAAAAAAAATTGGGACGAAACAAAATTTATCCTGATAGACAGTCTATTGGGATAAATAATTTATCTCGTTTTAATAGATGTTATATATGGAACAAAAATATTTCGCTTTGAATCTATTGAGATGAATAATTTATTTTATCGTAATAGACATTACATTGAGATAAAAATATTACAACCCTAAAAAGTCTCGTTAGATTTAAACTTTTTAGAGAAGAATAGTTGATTTTATCACAATATACATTTTGTTGGGATAAATTCTTTTATCCCTAAATTTTTTATCAAGTTTGTATTTGTTAATGAATAAATAATTTATTTCGTTCTAACAGACATCCTTACCAACCCTGTCCCTATATCTCAAATTTATTACAGTGCCATTTACGGCATCTGTTTGGTCTCAAAACTCAATTTTCGTGGTGTTGGCTCAAAACAAGCATTATACTGTCTTTTTTTGGTTGCTCCAAAACAAGTCTCATACGACATTTTTTGGCTCCCTTGTGGCCGGGAAACGTGCCGCGTGCCGGGCGCCAGGCCAACTACTCCACCATGTGTCAAAACAAACCTTGACCACCATACATTGGCAATCCTGGCCTTGTTATTGTCGGTGATATGTACTGATACCTCTATAGTCTATATACTAGCTAGTAGCTAAGACATTATTATTGCTGTTTTATTCGATGCGTTGAAACCTGAATAGATCCTATGCGCCATACATATCAATGAAGTACTCACCTATGTAAATGATGTCTCGTAAGTCATATCCAGTTACAGATGACTGCACAGAGTTCTGAACTATATCTATATATTCGTATCACCCATCAAGTCATCAATTTACATGGGGAATCGAGAAACTCATATATGCTTAAACATCAATTTAATTTCAACCATTACATATACAACCTAGTATAAGACAAAGAAATTAGTACCGCCAACACAAAAAACAAAACAAAAATGCTCACATTACAAGTAAACGAAGTAAGCTAGCTACGTCATTTTCGTTAGACCATTTCACCCAAATTCATCTCTCCATTTAAACGTTTACATTGTTATAATTTATAAAGCTGCATCTTTAACTTTGACAAACCACCATCCAACAGTAACTATAATCCAACGTATTAAATTTTATATCAATTTACTATAAAAAGAATATATTTTATATTAAAAGAATATTCTTTTAATAAAATTTTAAATTATTATAAAATTTATATATATATATATATATATATTATTGTAGATATCATTTTAAAGATTTTAACATTTCAACGATATTAAGGAGATTAAATTAATAATTTTAAGAAATAAAAAACGATTGATATGATATTTAAAATAATAAAAAAATAGTATGCACCTTTTTTTTTTTAGTGTGTTTAGTGTGTCCATTATTAGTGTGTTGGTTGGAATTGTGAAGATTAAATCATAGTAAAAGATAACTAGTTAATTAAAGCTAAGTAAATATATTTTATTAAAGGAAATTGATTGATGAGACTAGTATAGTAATCTTACCCGTCTATTTTCTCTGTTTTAGAATATATGGGACCCTTTTTTCAAATATATATATCAGACCCGTGCTTAATTGCCAAAATTTTCAACTCTCATGGACCCAAATACCCAATTGGGGACCATTATATCAAAAATTGTGTAGATATGCTCAATAATTAATTCTCATCTCTACAGCTTGTCAGATAACAGATTCACGTGAAACAAAATTTTGGAAATTAAAATAATGTGTTGCATTAAAGGTGGTTGCAAATTTATACTCTCCAACTCACCAACTATTTGTCCTCAATAGATCTAGATAAAGAATTGTTAAAAAAAAGTGACCACTTTAAGTGTAAATGTGACCAAAATCAAACAAAAAGCATGAACCCAATTCATATTAAACAAAAATTAAGAAGAGATTTTTAAAACCTTAAGATAACAAGAAGAAATAACGAAAATCAGCAGAAAACTGAGGAGAAAGTGGAGTTATTATTATTATTTTTTTTTTGGCAAATTGCATGGTCAATTGGGCTTTGTGGGCTATTTTTAAAGGGTCCAAATCCATGTACATAACCGATGAGATTATTGTGATGATCTCAAGACTCTAGTACTCCATGAGTCAATGTCTTTATATCTTGATTATTTATGATAAATAATTAACGATATGTATCGTGCAAAACTTACCTATAAACATGAACTAGGGGATCTAGTGGGCACTATTGGTGTCAAAGTCTCGATAAATAATTAAATATATTTTAGTTGATATAAAAATATATATCAGAGTCCATAGATGTGATTTGGTAGCCCTGTTATTAATAATTACAAAAGGCATGGCCAGTTGGCCACCAGATTTTGACCAAGAGAAGGGACTAGAGATTAGAGACGCTCCCGTCCTTGTCACTAGCAAGATTAAGAGAAGGCCAGAAGGAATTAAAAATGCTCCAGTCCTTGCAAGCCGACAATTTTGAAAGCTTTTTCAAGCTACCGATCGATATAAATATGGAAAAACTTACATCCATGGTTCAATCAAAGCGTAACATACGGTACTTTAATCCGTCGTTGAACTATTAATATTTCATTTTTAAAAGTATATAGGGTTTTTTTTTTCTCTATCAAATTAATTCAATAGTTATATAATTTTTATTAAAAAGAATATAATACAAAATAAAACTAATAAAACTCACACTTTTTTTATTTCATAACTCTAATAATATATATATTTTTAAATAATTGAATATTTACTATTTTTATTTTTATTTATTTATTTTAGATTTCAATCTCATATTTTTCATGTATAGTACCACTTTCCTTATTTCAAAACCCTAATAATCTAGATTATTTTAAATAATTGAATGTTTACTCTTTTTTTTCATCCCATATTTAGTATTTTTTTTCATTTTATTGTTCCACATGTTTGTTTTGTTTTGTTTTTCTTTTCAAATTTCAGATACATGTTTGTTATTTTTTTTTTCTCAGTTTATTTTCTTTCAGAATTTTTATGCATTCAATTATCTGTATCCACACCAAGAATTACAACCAAGAAAACTTAATCTCTAACGAAACGAAACCACACTGAAATCCTAATTCAATAGTAAAAAAAATCATAAAACGATCAATATTACACTCACAATCTACCACCAACAATTCAATCGATTAAAGAAAAAAAAAATATTGTCTAATAAGGATGGCTTCACCATGATAATAAGAAGAAGAAACAAATATGGATATAAGAAAACAGTATATAAATATTAGAAAGTGTAATTTTTTTTTTATAGAAATATATGTGGTGTATTAAGTTTGAAAATATATAAAAGGGTAATCTAGAAAATAAATTAAAAAATTTAATAAAACCGTTTAATTTTATATAATTAAATTAAAATTTTAGAAGTTGGGATATAAATAGTTCAGTAGTGAGATACCGATAGCACCACTCACTTTAAAAATATATTTTTATAGTCTTAACATAAATAATACATTTGTATTATAAGATTACATTATACGATAATAAGACTGTTTATGTAATTTTTTCTCATACCGTATAAATATCTAAACGCGCACAACCCTAAAACACACGTAAGCAACGAGTACAAATTTCTTCTCCAGTTATGCTATATATCTATGTGCGCACCAGCTGATCAATATATATATATATATAAACTCAAGAAATGTAAGTATTTTATTTGAATTGCGGGTGGCTGCTAGTTTATGACTTTATGGTCTGGTGCAGTGAGCATCCCGCTTACGGATAAAATCTATGCCTTTTTTCTTGATTCTTGCCTAATAATCTGAAATAGCCACACAAAGATAAGGATCGAAAATCAGTATTGAGTACTGTAATTTGATTCTAAGCGCTTTCTCACTTATTTGAGGATTGTCCAATTGCGCTTTCTCACATATCTCATCAGCATTGGGTAGCTGGGCTGTTGCTCTCATTCACAGAATTCGATTTTAAACGGATGGAATATTCTCTCTGAGAAGAGTGAGAAGGGAAGAAAAAACCTTCTTTTTTTCTTAAATGGATTGTCCGATTGCTGCCCTATCATTTCAAATGGACAAGATAAATTATAAGACCCTCCCATCCACGCAATCAGATTGTAGGTTTGAGTCCCTTATCTTTAAAAAAAAAAAAACATAAATTATTGTAATATTTTTTTAAAAAAAATTGCTTGTTATTCCGCTGTCATTTGGGCCCACAAACTAATACTTTGGATATATGCCAAGGCCCAAGATGGTTATGTGGTCTGAGTTATTTTATTTCTTTTTTGAGTTTTTTCTTCTTCTTTTATTATTATTTTTATTTTATTTTTATCAATTATCAATACATTATTTTCTTCAATTTATTATATTAGTCATTAGACAATTGTTTATACATATTTTTTTTCTTCTAACAAATTTTCATGTACGATCAAAATTTACCCAAAGCAAAAATAATTTGCACAAGAGAATGAGAGATGTCTTGGTTATCACCAAGGACTTACAAAAGGCCACAAGAGAGTTTTTCCCAAAAATTTGGTTTGTTTTTGTTTCATCAAAAATCAGGAACTCTACTAAACATTTTTAAAATACTACAAGCACTAGTTCTAAAATAAAACTTTCCATAGATCTCTTTACTAAATAAATTTAACAAAAAATTTTAATTTTCGTTAAACTGGCTAGACTTCTTTGGTTTTAACAGAAAAATAAACTAATTGAAAAACAAACAGTTTGCAAGAGTACTTACTAAATATTTACAAGCTTTATTGATCCAAAGCAATATTGTACATAGGGAAGCAGAGAGTGTTTTAGAGAGATGGGTGTTTACAGAGAGTGATCGATGATCATTTACAAAGGAGGTAGATGATAAGGTAAGGCATCTTTGTTTTGATTTTGATTTTTATCAGCTTATAGTTGCAAATCCTATCAAGAAAATTATTGACATTGGTCTTCTTCTTTCTTTCTTTTTTTCTTTTTCAAATTTTTTTTTTTAATGTTATACTATCCGTGGGTATGGCTCAAAATAATTAATAGTAAGAATCACATGGTTACATTTTATTTATTTAACTCAATACAATCGATATCGATATAATTCTCTGATTTTATTTCAATTGTAAACATACAAGCCTACCAAATTATAAATAAATTTAAAATGGGAGGATTATGGTTACTAAGCTCCACAGAGACAATCCATTGCTCAAATTTTTTCCATCAATACACAATACATAGATTAAAGTGGTACGACTTTTCTGTCTCCAATTATAAAAACAGCAACCCAGTTCATTAAATCTCTTATGGTGTGGAAACAAGGCATGATTCCTCCACTTAAACAAATTAAATTTCAATACAGATCATTAACTGCAAATGCGAAGTTTAATGTGGCGGACCAGCTGGGTAGGTACTTCTTCAAAACAAAATATTGGTATGATATATATGGCCCATCAGTGAAGTAAATTGAGCATTTGTGTGTCTATTGAAGTGTTATTATTATTATTATTTCTACACCATCGAGCTCGATCGAGCAGGTCCTCAGCTCATCCGTCGAATAAATATTGTAACAAGTAAACAAGGCAGGTACCCTTTTCTCCAAGCCACATGGTCGGTTTTAGTATACATGTTGTTATCTAACCACTTGATACAATTATTTAGGAATGAATATGATATGATTGACATCTTTGAAGGGTAGATAATCCTGTGTCGCTAATCTACTTAATATTGCTGACTTCAGTGTTCTCGATTTATTTAATTGATAATCTTCTAAAAAAAATGAATTGAAGAGCGAGACAATTAAAGAAAAATTCGATCCCAAAATCAATATATCATTCCTACGACATAGATATTGTCCACTTTGAATTTATGCTTACATTTTTAATAATCATGAATTTGCTTTGGATCATGTATTTTATGCTAAAGTTATTTACTCATAACTCAAAATAAGTTTATGAAAACAAAACATGAATAAGTGAAATTCAAAACAAGTTATATATCTAATTGATTGATGTGGACCGATATAAATCATATAAAAACTTATATGATGCGGACTTGGATTGTGTTTAGTATTCACGACCTATGACATATGAAGGGGTTTACTATTATTACCAACAACCTCATCTCATTAAAAATAATATTTTTCTCACATTTTAGATTTTTACTCTGCACTGCCCAAATTTTCCACCTTTCGTCCGACCGAGTGGGGACCAAATTTAACTAACATTTATGAATCACCCAATAAACTACAAACCTTGCTTTGACTTATTTGACAATCTTATCTTAAAATATAACTACGATGATTACGAATCATGCATGAATGCATTGGCAACAAGGGCTTCAAACATCTATATAAAGGGCGACCTTATTCTGCTTTTTATCACCATCAAAACCACAAAGATGTCTCTTAAACACTTACTAGTGTTGCTTGGGGTATTGGCTCTTGCCACCCCATCTCTCGCTGATTATCCTTACAAGCCTCCAGTTGAGAAGCCACCGGTTTACAAGCCTCCAGTTGAGAAACCACCGGTTGAGAAACCACCGGTTTACAAGCCTCCGGTTCAGAAACCACCAGTTTACAAGCCTCCAGTTCAAAAACCACCTGTTGAGAAACCACCGGTTTACAAGCCTCCAGTTCAGAAGCCACCGGTTGAGAAACCACCGGTTTACAAGCCTCCGGTTGAGAAACCACCGGTTTACAAGCCCCCTGTTGAGAAACCACCGGTTTACAAGCCTCCAGTTCAGAAGCCACCGGTTGAGAAACCACCGGTTTACAAGCCCCCTGTTGAGAAACCACCGGTTTACAAGCCTCCGGTAGAGAAACCACCAGTTTACAAGCCTCCAGTTCAAAAGCCACCAGTTGAAAAACCACCAGTTTACAAGCCTCCAGTAGAGAAACCACCCGTTTACAAGCCTCCGGTTCAGAAACCACCAGTTGAGAAACCACCAGTTTACAAGCCTCCGGTTCAGAAACCACCAGTTTACAAGCCTCCAGTTCAGAAACCACCAGTTGAGAAACCACCGGTTTACAAGCCTCCTGTAGAAAAACCACCAGTTTACAAGCCTCCAGTTCAGAAGCCACCGGTTGAGAAACCACCAGTTTACAAGCCTCCAGTAGAGAAACCACCAGTTTACAAGCCTCCGGTTCAGAAACCACCCGTTTACAAGCCTCCAGTTCAGAAACCACCAGTTGAGAAACCACCGGTTTACAAGCCTCCAGTTCAGAAGCCACCGGTTGAGAAACCACCAGTTTACAAGCCTCCAGTTCAAAAGCCACCAGTCGAGAAACCACCAGTTTACAAGCCTCCAGTAGAGAAACCACCAGTTTACAAGCCTCCGGTTGAGAAACCACCGGTTTACAAGCCTCCAGTTCAAAAACCACCGGTTGAGAAACCACCCGTTTACAAGCCTCCAGTAGAGAAACCACCCGTTTACAAGCCTAAGCCACCAGGTTACAAGCCACCGTCACCTATCCATCACATGTGATTGATCACGATACCAACACAGACAGATGGCTGGCTAAAAATTAAATAAGAGCTCTTGCGGTCATTCATCTGAGTATTGTTATTGTTCAATCATATATATCAATTAGGAATTAATGCTTGTTATCTCAGTTGTAATAAGCATCGGTGTGTTTGTTCCTTTTGCTTGTATTGTCGTAATTTTTCTCTAATGGGATAAGGCAATGAGCGCCAGCTGCAGTGTTGTTATATATGATTGTGTGTGTGTCCTTTTAACTTGCTGTGTAGCTCCCATATATGCTCAAATTTCACTGTTAATTTATTAATTTGCATAACGAATTCTTGGCAGAGATATATGATTGGTGAGATTTATGGTAATCGGCAGTCTATATCCATGATTATATATTTTAAATAATAACGACATCCAAGATCCATCATGCAAATCAAAGTCCACAAACATGAATTAAGAGAGTATTTTGGCAATTATTTGTGTCAAATTATATTTCTATAAATGCATTTCAGATTACTTGAAAAAGCAAATCGAGTTTTTTAAGATTAGCTCGGAATCACTTGTATTTACTTGTAATTAATTATATACATGGTCAAGCTATATATAACAATGTAGATGCTATTCCCCACATGAACATGGCATCATCACTTCCATTTTGCTAATCAGAAAACTCTATCACAATAAATGGCATTGTTTATCGCAACATGTCATATGGACCTGTGAACTCTAATTTTATTTTGTAAGATCTCAGGTCTCAACCTTTAACTATCAAAATTAAATATTGTTTTAAAAAAAAACTCTAAATATTGTATGATACCTGAATCAGTGCCAAAATAACAATATATCAACCTCAATACCTCATATACAATATATATATATATATATATATATATATATATATATATATATATATATATATATATATATATATATATTACCCCAGACCCTTCATGTATCTAAGCAATTATGCCATTGTAGATATATCTTTTATAAGGGAAAGAAGAGACTAATACGGTATAAATTAGTAGCATTTTAATTTATTTTTTCTTTAAAAAAATAAATCTTTTTCTTCAAAAAACCAGAAGAAAAAAGATTCAACTCACTCTCTCTTCATGTGATGATATGTGGACATCGTTAACTTTTTCACTTTAAATTTGTAACCTTTATAATTGGCCTCCTCTTTCATTTTATATACAATATGAACCAACAACTTATTTCATAAATTATCTTTCTTCGTTAATTTAATATTGTCATTTCATGTCAACTATATATATATATATATATATATATATATATATATAGAGAGAGAGAGAGAGAGAGGGAGAGGGCCTCAGAGGGGTGTGTGTTTTTTAAGACTCTACAACTTCTTTTATTTGTTGTATAAAGTTCCAAATTGAATTATTCAGATATTTCTTTTTTATCAAATTTTCATTATCAAATGCGGGCTAATCTGAATGGTTGTTGTATATAATAAATAAATAGTAAAACAAATTATAGTAAAATAGTTTAAAATATAGTATATATAAAACTGAAATTCGTTATTTTAATTCTTAATATCTGAGAAGAGGTACGTGAACCTCAGTTACTCATTATTGGGTCCCCTTTATTTATACATGAGTCAAAATATTTACCTTTCAAGATTTAGCAAATGAAAGAATTTTATTCTTTATATGCGATTTAAAAAAAAACAACTAAATCTGGTTAGATTGACAGGAAAATTAAGTCAAATTAAAGCAAACCAATTTAATTTAAAAGATAAAACAATTGTAAGTATCGATTTAATATCAGATTTTTTTTTTAATTTTAATGTAGATATAGATATCAAGTTTTACTGACCTTACCTTATGAATTTTTTATAAGATATTTTTAAACAATTTAACTCTAATTTGTTTTACTATATGCAACAACCATCACATTAGTTAAAGAATAAAGGAAATTTAGGAAAAAAGTTTGTTTGTTTTGTACTATAAAAAAAAAAAAAAAGACCATTTATGTTAACTTTAGATTTGATTGAAACAATAATGCTGTCACGTGATATTATAGAAAATAAAATAAAATAAGGAGGCCACTTAAATAATTGAAAACATTAATGCTGTCCAGCTGACATTACATAGTGGGTTGGTAGACCGGATCGAGATAGTTTAATTAGCGCTCCTAAAAAAAATTAACATCAATTATATTCTTCTTCTACTCTGCCATGACCTAGCTACTATCATCTCTGTATAAGCTGACTGCTGACCACGTACAACATCAGTGTCTCGTAATCACCAAAACCATGTGTGACCTCGAAAACCTCGACGCCACATCTTGAATTGTCAAACATCAACCAAAATATTGACAAATATGTACAGTGACAGGGCTGCAAACCTACAGTCCATTTCACTGGTAAAGCGACCTGTAAGAAATTAAAACACAATAATACGATAGTTTTGGCTTTACCGGACAATTTGACAACTTTTCAAAGTTTTTTTTTTTCCCTGTATTAATAAAATCTTATCACAATCCGGAGACCCACTTGACATAAATTCTACCGTTTCATATATGAAAGTAGCTGAAAATTTTATTTATATATTGTTTTTAATCACCGATTTGCACCATGCTTCCTATTGGACTTGATGTTAAGATTACATAAGTTCTTGTGTTTCTTACCATCCAAGTTCAAGCCACAGCTTGTAGCATCGTCAAAAAAATTTAAAAAAAAATCATCTATTTATATTTTTATTATTTTTAATCCATTTTAGATAAAATTTAACTCTAGATTTTACTTTTTATCTAATATATAACTTAATTATATATCTTTTGATTTTAAGCTAGATACGAATTGATTTAACTTTCAATTTACATCTAATAATTTTTAAATTAAATATTACTTGATTTCTAAATTTTAAAATTAATAAAATATAAATAAAATATAAATTTATAGTTAAAAATAATAAACCAATAACTTTTTTATTACTTTTTAAGTTCCTATATAAATTTGTACTGGGCTATCAACGATCAATATGACAAAGACTTTTTGTCGTATTGTAAGCTTTTTGACATAATGGCTAAAGACAAATTTATTTTAAAGATAAATTTTATATATATATAATAAATTTGTCTTCAGCTATCTACGATCAACAATTCAACATATGATAAAAAGCTTCCACGTCTTTACCCATATGAAGAAATGCATGTACATGTTTTCAATTGACAAGATTACGTATAAGATTTATTATGATTTTATATATCTTGGCAATTAATCCTAAATAGTGACAGAAAATGAATGATACAATAATAAAAGATATCACCGACTAAAGCAACCGACAATCAACGGAACAGAGTAAATTTAGTCCACACTTCAATTCACGATAAGATTCTCGTGGCGCACCGACAACGACTGAATGCGGTAGATTTACAGTTCCTTTCATTCACTTAATTGATTCCATGAAGATATTTTTTGTTAGTGAATACTTCCTGTTATTTTACTCACTGAAACCAAGAGATGGGATGTTTTCGATCAGAGAAGAAAAACATTTTGTATGGAAATGTATATGTCGTTTTGTATTAATATATATGTATATTGAAAATATTATAAATTACAATTATTATAATAGAATTATCGAGATCTGAATATATATATATATTGAAAATATTATAAGTTACAACTATTATAATAAAATTGTCGGGATCTGTCAGGATAAGACGATAAATGTGTATATCGGATAACTTCTCCAATAAATAGAAAGAAAACTCTAAACACGTATTTACGATATACTATCATCTCTACTAAATAAGTTTAGATGATGTGTGCATTAAAATATTAAATTAACAACTTTAAATCTAGTTTATATTAATCAAATATATTATTTTAGACCCAAAAAACCTCTCTCTAAACCCATTATTTAGTATATTTAATTTGTTATCACAAATATACCTTTAGAAGGAATTAACTTAGAAGAACAAATTGATTTTAGTAAAGTAAATAATTATATTTAATATTTACTCATTCTAAACCTAACTCTTTTCTTTCAAAAATCAATTATAAAAACTCATTTAAAAGAATTTTATTTGAAGATGGAAACAAATTTTTAGAGAAAAATAGATGTTGTAACATAATCGGTGGTTTTAAATAAACATGTTTTCAAGCATGAATTCAATTGTAATCGGTATTATAAGTAAACATCACACTTTTGTTTCTAGACATCGTAATAAAGTAGTTCAAGATGCTGCTCGTTTTGCTATTTCTCTTGATAGTCCGGCTTTATAATCAGCTTTGTAAAATATTATATATTGTAAACACACCTACAAATTACCATATATATATATATATAATTAATTTTAATAAATATTATAAAATAATTAAAATGAAAAATGAAATATATATATTATGGTAGAAAAATCATGAAAAATAGTTTACAATAGAGATAAAATCAAGGTGTTCCTAGACATTGTAATCGGCTTCCATCATCAAATGCCTTAAATTTTATTATAGGTTCTTTTTCTTTTTTGATATATCTTTTTTTAATTCTTTTTCGATGTTTAATTGTTCGTATTCTATTGAGATTCACTTACCTTGTATTGTTGGAGACTTTTTGTATTCGCATCGTCACCATTGTATGCAAAAACTTTTGAGAGTTGATGAATCTTATGTGTTTGATGATTTTAGTTTTCTGGTTCATCTGACTCGTCCTCTTCTTGATTTGAATAAATTTGGAGAAATTTGATCATGATCAATTTTTAAGAGAGACTATATTGATGTAGATGGGTGAACTAGTTACAACATACAAAACTGAAGAGAAAAGTTTTTTCAACAATTAGAAGTGTGATTATAAAAGTGAAGAGTCAAGGTAGGCTGAATAATTGAATATAGATGAAATATCAACAATATGGGCCAATTTTTTAAAAGCTTTATGTTGTTTTCAACCCAAAAATTGGATTCAGCCCAAACCAATCAATTTATAAAAAGACAAGGCAGAGCCCAGAGTAACAGTAATAAACATCAACACAACCTTTAACAAATAAATGATAAAGTATGAGTAAAGTTGCTCACAATACACCAAAACCAGTTGTGATCCAAAGCGGAATGACAAATAAAATACACAAATTTCTATTAACAACACATAAATGATATGGCCCATAAGTGAGTAAATTGAGCATTATTTTTCTGATTTCTATTTTGTCTATCCAAGTGTTATTATTATTATTCTGACTCGTACATCATGGAGCAGGTCTTCGGCACCCTATGATATTTGGATAGTGTTAATCCTAAGGTCACATGTAAATAATTAAATTATTTCTATTTATAAAAATAAAAATACTGTACAGTAAATGATATGTGTTTTTATTTCTATAAATAGAAATAAAACTGTAAAAGTTAATACTAACTATGATTTTTTTTATGTCATTGAATTTTATTATTTGTATGGTTGCATCCGTGGCCGGTTTTAGTATGTTTTCTAACTTTATTTTTTATTTTTTTTAGTATTGTTTTCTAACCACTTTATACAACATTTATGAACGAATATGATTGATATCTCTCAACGGTAGATTATCATGATTGTTGTTAAGCTACTTGATTAATATTGATGGCTTCAGCGTTCGCTTCTATTCATTGATAATAATCTTCTAACAACTCGATTTAAAAACAGTCGACCCCTAAATCAATATCTCATTCCCACAAAATAGATATTATCAACTTCAAGTTTCTAACACGTGTCCTGTAACATCACCGATTTACTTTGGTTTATAGACTTTATACAATTATACAAATGTTCTTAACCGACTCAAAACAAATCCGTCGAGATAAAACACGTAAATATAAAACTCAAAATAGACGATATCTTTTTTATGGATATGAATTGATACAAATTATGTAAAGGCATCCCATTATTCTGTTGTGGATTTGGACTTGAATTGTGTTGTGGATGTGGATTTGAATTGTCACGGGGACGCAAGGTCTAAAGTTGAGTCATTTGTCACGTTCCATAACACTAGTAAATGAGGCTGGAGACTTGTATATTGAGATGGGAATCGGGGAAATGGGGATTAATGGTGTAAATATGAAGAGGGTCTGAATGGGCCGGTCTGCTTCGTCTGCTAAGGAAGGTAGAATGTGCTTAGCACGGCCCGCCTAGGAGGCGTGTCGTGCCAGGCATGACCCACATTGATGGACCATGTCGAGCTCCAAATCGAGGCACGTCTGGCCTGCATGCCATGCCTAACCGTCGGCATGGCAGGCCAAATTATATATAAAAATAAACTTAAAAAAACATTTCATTTTTAAAAATAAAGTGTTTTAGAGATAAATGATATTAAAGAGTATTGAACCATGATTCATAACCCTTGTTTAGATAAATAAATTTTTATTTATTTTTCCCTCCTTTTTATATTGGTTAAACCTCTTTTCAATGCTCTTATTTATCCGATGTGGGATATGAGATTAAATACAACTATGGTTATAAGCAATTACTATGACCAATATTAGAGAAACATACTATGTGAATGATATTTAATGATTATATATATATGATTTTTGTTCATAAATGGAAAAGATAGAAATTATTGTATAATAATATAATATCAATAGATGGTTTATTTGATTTGTTTTAATAAAACCATTATTTAATTTTAATAGACCTCCCAACTCTCTTTATGTTTTTCATATTTAGATAAAAAAAAATGGACTTAAGAGTTATGTTATATACTTGTATCAATGAATGGAAATGAAAATTCAATCTCGTATCCCACATCGGATAAATAAGGGGAATGAATAGAGATATAACCTATATAAAAATAAGGAAAAAATAAAGGAAAACATACTTAATTGGATAGTGGTTATGGGTCACATTTCAATACTCTATGATGTGCATACTCTATGATATTATTAACAAATTTCATATATTTTTTTTAAAACAAGTAAAAGTGGGTCGCCCCCATTTGGCCCGCCTGGCCGGAACGGTAGGGCCCACCATGGTTGTGCCCACGTGCCGTGTCGGGCCCCTAATTTCCAAAACGGACCGGGCCTGGCACAGCACGCCCGACCCGTTTTTGAAAACAAGCCTGGCAGGCTGTGTCAAAAAGGGTCGGGCCGACCCAATTTTACACCACTAATGATGATGGATATAGGTCTCATCATTTCTATACCGATTTACCAAACCCTTCATCATCCCCCCTCCCTTATTTCCCCATTTGGGGAAAATGATGATGGGGGAGTTTTGGGGAGAAATATCGTTATCCCCATCCTCATTTTTCTGTTTTTTCTGTTTTTTCTGTTTTTCCGTTTTTTCTTTTCTTCCATTTTTTCTGTTTTACTAAAAGTTACATACTAAAAAAAAACATTTCATTATAAATTCAAATACAAAAATATTAAAAATAGAAAGAATAAAAAATATTAATTTATATATATAGTGGTTCTCTCATAAGTGATCCCTCATTTTAATTTTGGTACGGATCTTGATGAAATTACATTGATTTCTACGAATTTTGATATGAATTTTTTTTATGGATGATAAGTTTAATGAAATCTAATTATCAATAAAATTTAAGAATTCTTCAAGCACTACAACTATTTATCCCGATTTTGTTAAATATGAAGGCATCGAAAATGAGTAAAATATAGGAGAATTCAAGAAAAATAGTTTTGGTGCTTGAAAATTTCTTAAATTTTATTCATAGGTAGATTTCGTTGAACATATCATCTACAAAAAAAATTCAGATCAAAATTCATAAAAATGAATGTGATTTCATCAAAGTCCTTAACGAAATTAAAATAAATGATCCCTTATGAGAGAATCTTTTTATCTTTCTGGTCAATGCACACTGATATAACTTACATCATTGTGTTGCATGTGGGACCACTGATTATAGAAAAACACAGACAAATGCATACACACTAAATCAAGCATGTAAATCTAATGGTCCACATATAACGCACTGATGTAAGTTATATCAGTACTGACTTGAAATTTTTTATATATAATGTTTGGGAAAAAATGAAGAAATAGGGATAGGGAGACCTTCCCTCATCTCTCATCCTCATTTCAATAATTTTGTGGGGGAAATGAGGATGGGGGATCTCCTTCCATCCTCATTCCTATTTCAATTTGGGGATGAAAATCATTCTCATATCTATCCATTTTTCTCCAAAAACTCTCCCTGAATTGGAAATGGGAAAATGGAGATTTAGGTATCTAGGGATAAATGTTCATTCCTAGTTGTATATAGTTTTGGTTTTCCTTAACTAAGTATACACAATTTTCCCCTTTAAAAAAGATATACATGCACATAATTTGGATCAAAATGAAGGACGCTCAAAGCGTAAAGAATTTGAGAAAATTAATGAACCTTTTTCCTAAGAATTCTTCTCATTTATGGGAAAATATATTTGACTTTTGTATATAGCCCAAACACAGAGGTCAACGTTAAATATTACTCATATATAATCCCAAACTCATGTCCCGATTTACTTTTTGAATGTTATTATCAGTTATTTTGATAACATCTTCTCAATTTATGATACAAGTGATTCAAATTTAAAATATTATTAGACTAAATGAATGACATCACTGCAAAACAATATAAATTGAACTTATATGCCTATGTTTGATGGAATGAATATGATCGATCATTTGCAAATAATAATTATTAACGAAAGTAACTTAAAATAAAACAATAGATCTTTTAAATTTGTAAAACTGTACAAATTATAAAAATAAATATCTTTCCAACTTTTTAGTTTTGTACTGGGCACTGCCCCAACTTTCCACCTTTCCGACAGAGTGGGGACCAAATTTAACAAATAAACGTGCCATTTATGAGTCACATAATGAATTACAAATCTTTCTTTGACTTCAAAATCTTAGCTTAAAATATAACTACGATGTTTATGACTCATGCATGTATACATTGGCAGCAAAGGCCCCAAACATCTATATAAAGGGCAACATTATTTCTGATTTTTTCACCATCAAATCCTCAAAGATGTCTCTCAAATACTTGTTAGTGTTGCTTGGGCTATTGGCTCTTGCCACCCCATCTCTCGCTAACTATCCTTACAAGCCTCCTGAGGAGGAAAAGCCATTCCCTGAACACAAGCCACCATTTTACATTCCTCCAATTCATAAACCACCAATTTATAAACCTCCTATTCATAAACCACCAATTTACATTACTCCAATACATAAACCTCCAGTTTACAAGCCTCCAATTTATATACCACCAATCTATGAACCTCCTATTCATAAACCACCAATTTACAAGCCTCCAGTTTATATACCACCAATCTATGAACCTCCTATTCATAAACCACCAATTTACAAGCCTCCAATTTATGAACCACCAATTTATGTTACTCCAATTCATAAACCACCAATTTACATTCCTCCTGTTCATAAACCACCAATTTATAAACCTCCTATTCATAAACCACCAATTTACATTCCTCCTATTCATAAACCACCAATTTACAAGCCTCCAATTCATATACCACCAATTTACAAGCATCCCATTCATAAACCACCAATTTACATACCACCTAAGATTGAGAAGCCAGCGGTTTACGAACACCCCAAGATCGATAAGCCATTCCCGGAACACAAGCCACCAATTTACAAGCCCCCGTCACCTATCCATCACAACTGATTCACGAGGTACCAAGATAGACAGATGAATGGCTATAAATAATAGCTCTTGCATGCGGCCAACTCATGTACCATGTTTTCTTCTGTGTGTTATAGTTCAATCATATAACAATTTGAAATGCTTATTAGTTCAGTTGTAATAAGCATTGGTGTGTCTGTTTCTTGCTTGTAATATTGTAATGTTTCTAGCTCTAATGTAAAGGCAATGAGCGCCAGCTGCTGTGATATTTATATAACATTATAACATAAATTTCACTGTTGTTTAGTTGCATAACGAATTGCTTAGCAGAGATATATGATTTGTGAGATTTAAATGGTAATCTGCAGCACCTATATATATATATATCCATCCTGATTATGTTAAATTATAACATCCATATTCCATCATGCAAATCGAAGTCCACATACATGAACTAGGAGAGTATTTTGAGCATTATTTGTGTCAAATTATCTATAAATATATTTCAGATCACTTGAAAAAGCGATCTGAGCTTCTTAAGATTTGATCATAATCACTTGACATTCATATCTGTTTACGAATAAAATTGGTAAACACTAAGTAAAACTACAATGTTGACGGTTGCATCAGTAAAAAAAAAAAAAAAAAAAAAAAAAAAAACTGCTGACTAAGTGGGTTTTGGTGTTTATTTCGGTAGAAAAGTTGATGTTTCGGAATGTACGGGGGGTTGAATTGGTTTCGAGTTAAAACTCTACCTGAAACAAAGAAAAAGACATTAGGCCGGAGAGCTTATTGGTGGTGGGCGTTTATAGTCTGACGCTCAAGTCAGTACCAAATCTTAGAGAAAGGGCAAGGCAATACGTAACAAATGCGTACCTCATAAATAAAGTTGGCTCGCTTATTTATAAGGGAAGAGTGTCGAGTATAAGATACTCAAATGTCTGACTGACACTTGAGTGCTAGATAGGCATATGAAACCCTATTTGGACTGTGCGCACACACTTAATAATAATAATAACTATCATGTTTAACTCTTTATTCTTTTGGTAACTAAACATATGATTGTTGGAAAAAGGAGTCTGTTTTTAGTTTTCAGGACCAATTCCATTAGGTTTTTTTTTTTTTTTTTTTTGACATACTTACCAATTCCATTAGTTAACTTTTGCATGAGTATTGACTTATTTGGTTGTTAATTGGTATATGACACATTCCTACCCATATTAATTTCTTGAACCAATGGACAAATTACAGGTCAAGAGTTTTGGTATGATTAGCACAGCATGATAACAGCAGTTATACAGCAATCAAATATAAATGAACTTGGACAGAAAGAACTTCAAGTGAGGGTGATTCTAGGTGTAAATTCTATATCATAGCAACTAAATTCAAGCAAGGGCAACTGACAATTGCATCAGGGCAAGGCTAATATCTTTCAAAAATGCATTTGCATTTGCAGCAAAACACCCAAAGGAAGACAATAATAATAGGAATCAACTCCCAAGAAATCACCGCAACATTAGGGCAACCACAACTCCATCGTTCATACTGTTGGAAACGGTGGAAATTAAAGTCTAGGAGAATATGTAGTTGTGATGAATTAATTGTATGTAATTAGTTGGGTGTTAGCTTTTACTAGTTAGTTGGGTGTTTTCTATTAGGTTAATGTAATTAAAATTCCAGTTTCACTTGCATGATATCGGAGCTAGAATAATCCCTAGTCTTTTTTCTTCTTCTTTTTCAGGCTTTAATTGCTAATCTACTTTCCCTTGTTTCTGGGAATTTCTTTCCTAGTCTTTGTTTTTTGTTGACCTTAATTGCCGTCTATCCTATTGCAACATGTCTGAAATATCCGACAAAATCACCCATGTTCCTCTCAAAACCCTGTGAAATTGAACTCTATGTTTGACATTTGACAACCCTACTCTTCAAATCACTACTGAGAAATTGAATTGAGAGAATTTTTTCTCATGGTCACAATCATCCAAACTGTTTTTGAAATGTCGAAGAAAGATGAAGTACGTACTTGGAACCCGAAGATCCAACGGAAACAGATCCCGAGTATAAGGTTTGGGATGCTGAGAATTCCATGGTGATTTCTTGGCTCTTAAACTCTATGAAGCCTGAGATTGGAAAACCTTTCCTATATCTCTCAACGGCCAAGAAAGTGTGGGATGCTGTAAGAAAACCTACTCCAAGAAGGGGAATGTTGCTCGGATTTTTAAACTAGAGACAACTATTCACAACGCCAAACAGAAAGATCAAACAGTGACGGCCTAATACAATCAACTGATGGTATTATGGCTGGAACTTAACCTTCTTCAAAACTTTGAGATGAAGGCATCAAAAGATGCAACGGGACTAGGGATGCACGTTTCTCCCACGGGGCTCCACTCTTATTTGAGGGTAAAATTTCCCCCCAAATGAGGTTTTGAGATAGGGGAAAATTTTGCCACCAAATCCCTACCCCTATTTCCCCATTCCCCCTTATCCTAAATGGGGTATGGGTGTTGGAGCAGCCTCATTTTTTAATTTCCCTAATTTATATATATAGTCATTTTCCTGTAAGTGAGTACTGATGAATTATATAAAGATATTGAATGTGAGTCACTCATTTATAAAAGTAATTTGACAAGTGCATGCATATCAAGTCAAAGTATGTAAAATGAATAGCTCACATTCAATGTCCTTATATAATTTCATCGGTGCGTACTTGTGTGCAAATTTTCGTATATATAACGGTTTTCTTTTCAGTACGTACCAATATAACTTATATCAGTGTGTTGCATGTGGACCATTGATTATGGAGAAGTTTTGACAAGTGCATACACATTGAGTCAAAGTATGTAAATTTAATGGTTCACATCTAACGCATTGATAAATTTATATCAGTGCGCACTGACTTGAAATTTTTTATGTGTATATATATATAGTCATTTTATCCTCGGGGCATACTGATATAACTTACATCATTGCGTTATATGTAAACCACTGATTACGGAGAAGTTTTGAATCAAAATATATAACTCTAATGGTGTAAATCCAACGTACTGATGAATTTATATCGGTGTGCACTGACTTGAATATATATATATATATTAATTTTCTTTTCTTTTTTCAATTTTTTTTAACCTTATCCCACTGTCACTTGCTAACCCACCAACCACAACTAACCCTTTGACCCATCTATATTACTATACATGTTTGTAATATTTTGGATTAAATTAAGATAGACAACCAAAAATAGCTATCGGAAACATTAAACTTTCGTTAGTAACCACTTTTGAAATTTTAATCGTTAATAACCACTTTTTTTTTAAAAAAAAATCAATATATATCCATAAATTATAAAAATACCCTTGAATTTAATTTTTTCTTAAAAACTGGAAGCAAACTTGAAATCATGACTAAAATTTGGAACCAAACTTGAAATCATAACTAAAATTTGAAACTTGAAATCTTGTCTAAAAACTTGAAATCTTGATTAAATTATAATGTTGAAACTTGAAATCTTGATTAAATTGAAATGTTAAAACTTGAAATATTCTGGGTTTCTATGTTTTTCTTTTTATTTTAAAACTTGAAATCTTAACTAAATTAAAATATTGAAACTTGAAATCTTGACTAAATTGAAATGTAAAAACTTGAAATGTTCGGGGTTTCTAGGTTTTTCGTTTTCTTTTCTTTTTTTTTTCTACAGATCACATCACCGCGCTGTTGAACGGTCGTGAAGCCCAGGCGACAGCACAACGGCAAGCCGACGATGTCGCGTGAGAGAGAGGAGAGGAGAGAGAAAGAGAGGTGCGGGAGAGAGATAGAGAGATAGAAAGAAAGGAGAGAGAAAGAGAGGAAAGGTGAGAGAGAGGAGGTCAACGACGATTCGCCGGCCTTCGCAACGGCGACAGCGACAATTCGCCTACACCTCACCGACGAGGAGAGAGAGAGGAGAGGAGAGAGAAAGAAAAAAAGAAAAAGAGTGTTTGAGAATGGTTTATATGAGGACATTCAAGTAATTTCTTAAAAAAGTGGTTATTAATGAATAAATTTTCGTTTGTGGTTCAAAACAATTTTTCTATGTTATATGTGGTTAGTTTTAACAATTTTCACTTAAATTACACCAATTATTATTTAATATTGGATATTTTGATTATTTATTAACTGGATATTAAAATGGGGTGTATCGATAGATTGAGATGGTCTAATTTCAAATTCTAAACTCCGAATTTTTAAAAATATATAGGATTACAAATTGAAAAAAATGAGGGACGGGGTGAGGCGGTGGAACCTCCCCCAAACACCCACATCCTCACTTCCCCTAAATGGGATTTGAGGGCTAGGGTGAGAGGAGGTTTTAAGAATGGGGGTGGGGTTGGGGGTGGGGGTGGGGGGAACCCTCCCTCGCCCCAATGGGCTCCCATGCCCTTCCCTAAACGGGGCAGAGTTTTTGACTTCCTAGTATGCATGCGACCCAAATTTGATGAGGTAAGGGGCAGAGTTTGGACTTTTGGGTAAGGAACTGACCCCTTTATCTCAGCGATGTGTTTACATATGTGACAGCTGAAGAAGGATGCAAGAGTGTTATGATAGGCAGCAGTAATCAAGTGTGTGAGTTTGCCAAGAGTTATTTGTATCTTTCCCACTATTAAGCAATAATGCAGCCTATTGAACAATTTTATATTACACCATGTTTACCTGTATATACAACAACATAAACAAAAGGATGCTACTTCAGGCTTAAAAAAGTATAAAGACCAAACACGAATATTACAAATTATTTTTTTAAACATGTAAGAAAACAAAAACTAGTGTTAAAAGCCCTATGAAATGCACACTCCCAAAGGAGATGTGTTTCTCTGTGATGTATGGACGATCTAGGAGAGCACTGCGATAAGTTGCTATTGTTTCCAAGACTAAAAGAATTTGTACAAAACGATAATAGTTATCTTTAAATTTACAACTAACCAACCGTGCACATCAGTCATTGCATTGAGCTCCTGAACTTTGCTGATCAGATGAGCTTCGGACACTTGTTCCAGGAGGTCGATGTCGAAAGACTTGATTCCAACTTCAGCACAAGCCTTTCTCTTCATATTCACATGGCTTTGAGAATCCTACCTGTTTCCCACAATTACCACCGTCAGTCCTGGCACCTATCCAAAATCAATCATCAAAACACTTTCACAATTTTACTTTACAAACACCAAATCTTCACTGTACTATAATTTCTAAACAGAACATCAAAAAAACCATTTCTTGGAATTTGAATTAAAATTAAGAGGAAATAATATGATAAAAGTGTGAGATTGGAGTACCATGCCATATTTTTGGGAGAGGAGGCGAACTTCGTCAGCAATTTCAGATCGGATGGTCTGAGCGATTGCTTTGCCGTCGATTATGGTGGCCTTTTGATCGGACGTTGACGCCATTGTCCAAAGGATAGAGTCGGTGAAGGTGTAAGTGGTCCCTAACCATATCAATACCAACAGCACAATCAAAAGTGCTTTAGGCTGGACGTTCCCGGCCAATGCAAAAAGTCACTTTAATATCATTTGATGATCCGAAAAGTTTGCTACAAAAATCAATCAAAATGATGTGTTAGTGATTTATCTTTTATCATATCACTTAACACGTCAACCAATAAATTATATGGTAAGCACAACTCATTTATCACATTATATGTTGATTTTCAGCTAAGAACATCTCAATTGCTAAAGTGATTTGTATTTCAATAAATATTGTTGTGTCAACAATATTATAAATTTGCTTCCTATATGGCATAGAACGAATACTTTATAGACAAGCAATCATAAATTCTTCAATGCTTCTAAACAAAGTTCTTTCACATTTCAAAATTAAAGGAGGATGAAAAAGAATAAATAAAAGAGAAAATTAAACAAACTTAACAAAATATATATGAACGCAAGAATACATTTACATGACAAGTTGAAGAAAATTCATTACCGGAATAGTTGCTTCGTAGGTTAGAACAAGAGAGTTGGCTATTAAGTTAACATCACGCAGCAAATATTCTAAACACTTCACAGCCCAAAAACCTTTGCACAACCCAAAAAACCTTTTGTTTCTCCCACATGCACATCAAAAAAGACAATGGCTTACACATCAACTAAATAGAGTATGAAAACAATTACACACATAACTATATACATAGTACAAATACTAACATAATACATAACGATATAATTTGTTTTTTCAGGGTCTAGATTTTGGATTCTAGAGAAAACAATCCTTGTTGCTTTGTAAACATTTTTTTTTCTCAAAAAACAAACAAACCCAGAGTACCTACCGAACTTTCTTCCTCTTATAGTGTGTAGTAGTACTAACAATATAATACAATATCATCTTAACGATATAAATATAATATATTATTTTTATCTTGACTTTGATAATCATCTTGCCTCCTGTCTCATAGAAAACAAAAAATTCAATCTAGAAATTAAAAACCAAACGATATACATTCCAACTCAAGAAGCATAAATCGACCAAGAAATAAAATATCAAAGGAACTATGAAATTATATTTTCAAAATGTCAATGAAACATTTCAACAAACACTTGGTGACCATGTGCACTTATGTAATATAGAGTAAAAATACAGGTACAAAATTCAGAAAACAAGAAAAATAACAATATAATTAAGAAAAAAAATCATCAAATTATATACACAATGTAACGGGGTTATGTTGTATATCAATTTTAGTTTTATATTTGATCCACGGAGCTATTAAGAATAGTGAAACTAAAAATTAAAACAGCTTACGACGAAGAGGAGACCGAACTGCGGGACGATGGTGTTTAGCGAAAAAATCCAGTGATATGGATGACCGATCGTCGTTTGTGAAAAAAATTTGTAATGAGAATTAAGGCTACTTGTTAAGACTTATGTGTATTATATAGAGAGTGTTACTATGTATCTATCTGGGTATCTTGGTAAGACAAGTGTCCTGAAAACAATCTCTAAACTTTTGTTGGCTCTTGATTAGGTTCTTAAACATGTAATAAAAAAAATATAATTTTTTTTTTAAAAAAAAAGTTAAATAAGTTAATTTAAAAACAAATTAATCTGGTTAAATTCATGAAAGTTATATACTAGTATTATATTCTTGGACAGCTACTCTATTTTACAGTTTTTTTTTTTTTTTTGTATTGAACAGAGAAAGCAGGAAGAAACAGAGCAGCAAATAACAGAAAAGAAGAACCCAAACACAGAAAGATCAAATAACAGCACAAACAAAAAAACAAAAGAACCTCCACACGAAGCTTAACAGGGCAAATCTGCCATCACTAGCAATTGAACGCTGCTTGGGAAGTCTTCCATCCAATACTCAATAGGTATCATTAGAGCTCTCAAGAGCAACCTAGCCAGACCCTGAGTTTATCAAGATGACAATGTTTACAACTAAACAATTGGATTCACCCAAAACCAACTAACCAACTAATTTATTTAAAAGGGCAGCCAGAGCCCACCAGAGTAACAGTAAGTCAGTAACAAACATCAACACAACCTTTAACAAATAACGTAGGGAGGACTAAAGGTAATGTTGCTAACAATACACAAAAACCAGTTGTGATCCCAAGCCAATTTCCCAGTTCAAGCTCACAGATTCAGATCAGAATAAATTAAACAAAAGAACAAATGAAAAGCATAATTTGGCCTTTATATGTAAAAAGCACGAACAAACATAATTGAAATCTAAACCAACAAAGCAGATATAAAATAACTCAAAAGAAAAGAGAACTAGACCAGCATTCTTATTCAAAGAAATATAAAAAAAAACACTCTTCACATGTATATCAGTCATAAACAACAAGTTTTTTGTACTCTTCACCAGCAAGAGCCAGTCCCATGACATCCTCAGCGTTCACAATTCCACCTTCATCCAAGAACAAAGTAAGCAAATTCTTCGAAAACCCGCTAACCATTGCCACCCCAGTCTGCTTAGCCACAACCGGCGTGGAACTGGAGTTTCTCAGATTCCAGAACACAATCTCAGGCACCTTGCTATATCCATGCTCCTTAAATTTCCTCTGAATTACTTCATAATCCGTTTCCCATCCCCTTTTGGATTGCTCTTCGGACGCCGTCTCTTCATCTGATTTAACAAAGATACTACTCTTATAAGTCTTATATCTGCAATAATCAAACTCCATATCACTGAAAACAAAAAGTCTTTTTATCAGTTGATCTTCTCTCAGGTTGCTCTCTGCTGCAACTTCCAATATTTTATCAAATACTTTCTGAAAATCTGTGTTCATACCCCAATCCATAGACTTGACAAATTCAGACTTGGCCTTGAGACTATCTCCCTCTACCAAGTGAAGCTGTGGATTCTCACTAAATGTAATTACCTTCCCTTTCCAGGGCTCTTCACTCAACTCAGAAACCAAAATACCAAGAGCAACACACACCTCCATTGGAATCCCATCCATACTCCCCGAAACATCACATACCGCCATACAATTTCTCAGTTTCCCTTTCTTTGACACATCCTCTACCATTCTTTTCCATTGAAGCTCAGCCACTTCCCCAAGACTATCTGTATTAGCCGACTTAACAATCTCATGTGGAAGCAATGCTCCCGCGGCAATCTTTGCCTCCCCACTCTTCACTTTCTCAAGATACGCTTCAAATCTTTCTTTGTCATGCTTTTCAAACAAATCCTTATAGTTTTTCATTGCAACAGATGGTACCCTACCATATGGCAGAGCATTCCATTCATTTGCACTCATGAAAACCTCAGGCAATTGAAGAGCCTTGTGTAAAGGCACAAGAACTTGCTTTCTCAACCTGTCCCTAACCCTGTAAACATAATGTGCCTCCTCAAGTTTCTCATACTCCTTATCACTCTCTCTTGGAAAAATCCTTCTCGCGATCCCTTCACAAATCAAGGAAGCCTTATCATACGATGAATCAATAGACGGACACCATTTTGCAGCAAGGCTGATCTTGGAGAGTTCATTAGCTTTCAAAAACTCCATATCCGATTTCAAAACATCTGCAAATACATCACAAACACTGTCATAGAACAATTTATAATTGGAATCCGAATTGTACTTCTCTAAAGCTTTTCTTGCTTGAACTGCCTCTCGTGCTTTCCTCAAAACCCGAGCTTCTTCCTTGGAGATAACAGGTTTCTTTTCCTCGACATTCTCAACATTCTCTTTCTCTTTTTTCTTTTCTACATTCTCTTCCTCAGGATACTCCGCTCTCCTTCTCTTCAACCTCTTTGCATCAGCAGACACCCACAATTTCCTTCTTTTCTTATCCATCCACTCTTGTTTTATCATCTTCCTCTTCTCGGGCCCTTCTAGCAACCGAAACAGAATCTCGGGCAGGTCCTTGAAGTACCCGAAATCAGCAAAAACCCTAGCGTTTAACGACAGCGTTTTGGGGTGCTTCTGGTAGAGCCAAAACGCAGTCATGTAGAAATTCTCTTTGTCCGATTTGCCAGTCCCTCTCACACCCCTCAAATTGCAGATCAATTTCAAGGTGGTCAAGGGATCGTGGGTCCAGGACACCTCCAGCCGTGGGATCAGTTGATCCGGCGGCGTGTCGGGCACGACATGGAAGAAGAAATCCAGACACGGGTTACCGGTCGAGAGAAAGGTTGGTGAGAGGTTTTCGGTCAGACCCATGGGTGGTTTTCCCTCTTCTAGATTCATATTCATGGATTCATAAACAAGCGATATCATGGTAGCTTCATCAGGTTCAGGTTTATCGGAGAGTGGTTTTCCGGCCAAAGCCGGCGGACCAAGAAGAATATCGGAAGCCATTCCTTTCGTCAGTATTGAGTTTGTGCTAGTGGTGGACTTAGGGTTGACGGTATAATTCAGGGAATGCACTCCTTTTAATAATTGCAAATCACGTGTTCCTCAAACAAAACAATTCATCTCTATGTTTATTTTTAGAATATACACACTAATTACCTAAATTAATATATGAGATTTAATCACCATATCAATCATTTTAATAACGCGTGTGATACATTATTTACCAAAACTAATATATGAGATTAAATTACTATATTCATCATGAAAATATTAATTATAATGCATATGTCACGTTATTTAAACTTAAAATTTTGAAAAAACATTAGACGGGAACATAATCCCCACCGACTAGATATAATTAAGTCGGATGGGGTTAATTTTAAGATTGGATTGGATTTGATTGGTTTAATAAAATGTAATCCAATTAAAATGATATAAATAAATTTAATAATTGTACTTATTGTTTCTCATTTAAAGTAAAGGATAATAATTGGACGCTATCGGTTAGTACCAAAAATACTGATAATTAGTTTCTATTACATTGATTGGTGTTTGATATTAAATTTATAGAACTGGTGTTGGTTTTTTTAAAATCCGGATATAATCATAAAAGCAAATAGCAACCAATCAAAATATAAGCATTAGCTATAAAAACAAATGGAAACCAATTTTTGGGTGTTAACAGGTCACCATCCAAGTATTATCCTAAAATAAAACCTCATCAATTAAAAGTCTGCAAAAAAATATACCCATGCATTTACGAAAAGTTATACTTCTCATTAACTTTAGTATTGTCTATATACTCTTAACTATTATATAGATTGAAAAAAATTATAATAGAATTTCGAATCACAATGTATTTAAAAAAGTGATTATAATTGTAAAAATTTATGAGAGGTTTAAATTGAAGCTTCCCAAGTTAGATGAATTGTTAATTTATTTATTAAAAAAAAACCTAGTGCAACAAACATTTAGAAAATTATGTATAATATGTTGTGTTTTTATTTGATGCTTTTAGAAAATCTAAAGTATACATAAGGTGACAGCATAGTGAATAATTACTTTGAATTTGAATTTTGATATAATGTGATGCATTCGAACTTGTCTTTTTGGTTCAAGTTGTTTGAAGTAGAAGTGTTTTAAATTTAATGACTATTAAAAATGCCGCATATCTGAATTGGAGGTGTAAAATGGGTTATGTGACCCGAGCCTTGCCTTCAAATGAAGGGTCTGGTCCGTGCCTAAGATCTTGACTATTGAGGCCCATGAGCCGGAAAGACCAAGCTTGAGGGTAGAACTGGGATCAAATAATGAAAATAAAATTTAAAAAGGTACTTATCTGTTAAATAAAAACTGGCTTGTGCTCCATGAACAGTGCTTGATTTATAGACCCTTTTAGAATTTTTTTGCCATCAAAAATACTTTTATATCCTTGTCATATTTTATAATTACTCAATCAAATACAGTAAACTTGTAATACTTTAGGGTAAATGTGTCATTGCCAATTTTACTTTGTTTTTACAATATTTTTTGATTGCAAGGAAACTTATGCCCCTCACAAGTTCTCTAATCACAGAAGAGAGTATGTAATATGCAATAGATAAAGAGTAACAATGTAATTTAAAGATTTTGCCAAATTAAAAAGGATACTGAACTTGGTCGTCTTCAACAAGGTGAGGTCTGTGTTTCCAAGTAGAGTTTTGAAGTGGGGAATCCACAAGTTGATTGTCCAGAAGAGAGGTAAATATTTATGTTTGTAGTTCTTTTGTTGTGTTTTTCATGTGCATCGATGATTAGGAGTTTTTTAGTACTAGTTTATGGTTTACTTGTTATAGTTTGAGAAGATTTAAGTAGAGAGTTAAGAACTACCAGATATTGGTGGGTTTTGATGCGATTGAAATTCTTTTGCATGTGAACGACAATTACCAGTTGGTTTGTTATTATAGAACCCAAATTTCAGCACTTTTGTTGTTGATTGATTGTGTTTTTATATTGATCGATCTCTGTGAAGCTACTACTATGTTTATGTGCATTATACTGCTGAATGTTGATTGTTGCCAAATATTAATCCAGGCCAGGTAAGATAAAAAAGTTGTGAAATAACATTCGTTGTGTTCTAGCTAGTAATATAGAAAAAGCCCGATGGATCACCCACACCTATGCAATTTTATTTCTTTGTTTGTGAATAGATTTATCTAAAACCAATATTAGAACTAGAAATATATAGAAGCAAAACATGCCAATAACTACCACCGGGCAACGTAGCTCGGTGTGAAGAACACTCATCTAATATCATAATATTACAGGTTTGAGTCGCTACCACTGTTATGGACAGAACAATCGGTAAAAGAAAATAGAAAAAGAATATAATTGTTTTTACAATAAAATGTAAACAACAATTTTGAAGATATTAAAAACTTAATCTTTCAATAACCTATTATAATTAAATAACAATAAATAACAAAGAAAATAAATAATGCACTAAAATACTGACTTGATAAATAGATAGTGGCTTACAAATGGTTGCAATATCCTAAAACAGTATTTCACCCATTTTCTTATACTTGAAGTTCTGTAGGTGACTATTTCTCAGGATACAACTATCTGTGTTCTAATTTCTAGTACTAGAAAATAGAAACCTAACGAACTTTGTATATTTCTTCTCAATGCAGTGAATGCTGTAAACTTATATTTATACAGAAAAACTAACAAAAACAACTTATGTCAAACTCTACTAAAAAAAATACTTGTTCTTTTGGAATGAATTTTCATTTCAATTTATAGACTCAGATGTATCTCTTGGTAATGGCACATCTTCTGAGAAGAGTTGTATCTCTTTCATGAAGAGACATAGTTTTTCACTCTTATAGACATGAGTCATGACTTTTATTTTGAACAGATAACTTTTAATTTGTGTCTATTGAATTTCGTTCAAAATTCCAACAATACCCCACATTTGAATCGAAATTCAAGACTCTATATTTATGTTACGACCTTATACTACTAAGTAAATGCATTTGAGAGGAACAACATGGTTATGTATCGGGAGAAATGTCTTTTGGACTTTAACTTACCCTAGTGAAGACATATCGGATTTACTTGGTGACACAATGGATATAGATGATCTTGAACTGTTCATCGTTGTAGTAAATCACGACAATATGTCTCACACATAACACTACTTAATATACATTAGTTCATACATATCTGTTCATTTTGGTCCTGAACAGATCCCAATGTTCATGATAGCTTTAGAGACTTTAGTCTTTTTCATTCTCATAAATGCGACCCCACATTTACTATCATATATGTGACACTAATTAAAAGTTTTATGCTTAACTCCTCTTGATAACAAGATGTTAGTATCATTAAATGCAAAGCATAACCTTCACATCCGCATACAACACACCAACCATCATGGGAATGAATTAATTGGTGTGTTATACAATTTAAGTCTTACCAAACCAGTTTGCATATTGACCTAGACCATGGGATCTCTAATCAACTAGGTTAGTTTTCCGCCCGGTTCGACTCATTAAGTGGCTTTAAATTTATTCCCCTCGTTATAAATTTAATTTACTCTTTGTAAACCTTTTGTCAGAGGATCTACAATTTTTCCTTTCGACTTCACATATTCAATGGATATAACTCAATTTTTGAGCAACTACTTAATAAATTTTATTATATATATTAGATAACATCAAATTTAATAATTAAGAACCTATATGTTGCACCGGTGTTTACAAATTCTATGAAAACACAATCTATCATCTTGGTCAAAGTTTAGTTCGCTCTTGTAAAGAAATTTTAACTTTTACAATACAACCCCACACTTTAAGGGTCTTATAAATTGGAATATATATTTTCCACGCTTTTGATTATATATTTTAATTTTGACAATAAACCTATGTTTTCCATTTTATACGATGATTGGAAATTTATATTTTCGAATCTTGCATACCAAATATTTAAATATTCAACAAAGTAAATGGAACCCTTAAAGTTTGAATATGATGTTATCCAAACAACCATTTCCCACATACCTAAACCTTTTTGGTTAACATATGTATCAAACTCAAATATTAATTTGAACATTTTATTAATTAGGAGATTCATGATAATCTTGTACCATGTGTCATGACTTTCCACAAAACCCAACAATGGCCTTTGATTTTCTTGATATCATTGGCGTTTGGAGTATGTTGTTTGACAGGTTTCCTAGCAGCTTTCTAGCCTTGATTATTTTGGAAATGGCAATTCTGTATGCTAACTATGTAACCATTCATTTATCATAATCATCACTGTACATAAAAATGTTTTAATTCTAGGAGACATATCCTATTGTAATTAAAAGACACAACCTTTAGTTATTGTCTTATAATTATCAACATGTCTTTTAACTAAAAGATATTACTATAAAAATTTTAATGATATATTCCAAGAGATATGACTCATTGAATCAAACCAATCAAACTATACTACTGTATTTATTCTCCAAACTGACACAACAATTTGTATCCAATTACGATGGTTCGAAATGTATTTTATTGAGACTTTGCATCTCTTTAAAATTCTTTCTTTATTCTACGATCAATCAAACCACATTCATTTATAGATTAATATAATCTATTTGCATTTTGTAAATCATGTAGGTAAAATCATTGTAAATAATAAGGAATGAAATACGCCGGTAATTGTGGCAAATAATATAAAAAATAAATAAATTTTCACTTGACATGTATTTTAATATAATGCTAAAAAATGAGTCTTCAAATTTTGTTCCTAATCCCACTTACTCATTTGGCATGTTTGAAATACAAGTTTCATACAAATCTATAGTCTAGTGGCTCCTTCAACCAATTAACATACTTAAACTCATACTAGATTGATTTGACTACTTATTTGGAATTCTATTTAAAATACTATGGCTTCACCATCCTTATTACCCTATACAACACAGTCATACTAAGGATAATTTCCAAAATGAAAATGTCACAATTTACCATAAGCTGCCACTGATGACACCGTCATTGCAATGTCGTCAAAATATGAACATTTAAGTTTGGTCTCGCAAACGTACGAGTCACAGAGACTAGTACAGTGGCAAGCAAGAATCGTTCCACAAGGAGGTGAGATTCACCGACTGTCTCTAGTTCTAGCTATTATTACAACACTCTGAACGGACTCGTGTGTTGGGTATGCAAAAGAGTTGTGGAAAACTAAGTGTTAAACTAACCTAACAAACTATATAAATAAACAATATGTACAATGATAGAATGGAATTGAGTGATCTGGAATGTAAATGGTCACACTAAACAAATGACTCCACCATAGCAATCACACAATTTCATACAACATGCATAGTCCAGGATGAATGTCGTGTTCACTTAATCCTTGCTAATTGCCCTCACTCCAGCGACAATCGACTATACCGAAATGCACCAACAACCTATCTCTCGATGGTTGACCGAACTGCACTCGGTTCATTAAGAACAATAAGACACATATAGCGACAATACGTGCAAAACCGCGCGCAAGCTCTACACATAGTGGCCAATCTACTAAATGCACGTTGAGTACTTCACCTCTCGATCCATCACACATAACCTAGGTTCAATGAAGGGGTGGCTAACCACTCAAGGCTTTAAGCATTTCGAAGGGCCACTCAACCAATAACAAGCATATGCAACGAAATAGGCAACAATACAAGGTTTATATCAAATTCCTAATGAATGAAAGTACACATCGAAAAAAAGATAAAGATACAAGGAAAGAAATACAAAATAGATAGAAAGGAGACCCCTCATCCGTAATCGGGAATCAAACACCGGGTCTTCTCGGATGTCAATCCGAGCTGTCCTCATCACTGGACGACTACGGCATTCTCCAATCTCATGAATGCACAACCCCCTTAACAAGAGAGAGCTCTCTCCTAATCTCTCTAGACTCCCTAAGATGGATGAATACGAATGGAAAATATGTTCACCTAACACTAATGTCCATCAATGCAATTGCTAAGACATTAAGTACATTCAATATGAATTAAGGGTTCATCCTCTTGATTTGGGAATTATCTCTAAACCAATTCACCACCCAATCCGGCCAAGGAAGGGCAATTGTGTCCTAAAAAGACCCATTAAGTGCAAGGAAATGAACCAAAGCCAATTTAGCATCTAAATTCATGAACTATCCTTTTCCACTCTTTGGGGGAAAAAATCCTCAATCACTCAAATCAATCAATACATGGCATTTTGGTCATCCATTAACATACAAACAATCATGGGAAACTAAATTTATCTACTCCTACATTAAATTACACTACTCATAATCCCAATCATGCATACATATCAATTTCAAGTCATTCATACACATACATATCATAATAAGAGCATTAAAACATATAATTCCAAGAGCAAAACAAAACCCAAATGAATTTAAGTACAAAAATACATATATAGCACATGTGAAAGGTTTACAAATTCCCAAATTCGTGATACACAATTAAGAAAACAAGAAATACAAAGAGAATGAGTAAATAAAAACAACCCTTGGAGAAAACTCCTCCTAAAGCTCTTTTCCATGCTTGGTTCATTTTTGGTCAAAGACCTCTCTTATATCCTTGCAATCTACTCTCAATTGGGTGGATGACATGTATAAAGGGGTAGTGGAGGACATGTATAAAGGGGTGGTGGAGGTGTATGGTGAGCTCCTATGGAGGAAAAACCTCCGTGGGAGCTTGAATCACTCACTTATTTGGTGAAGATGATGGAAGAGATGAAGAAGATGAAGGTTCGGTTTTGGGGTGTGGGGGCTGTGTTTGGGGGGAAAGATGGGGAAGTGAAGTCTCTTTAGTGAAGAGAAAAGAGAGCATTTATAATGTTGAGAGGTTAGGGCAAGAATTGGATGTGAAAAGATAAGATTACCCCCTCAAAAATGGGCTGAAAATGGCAAATCTGGACACGTGCGCTGGTCGACCATCGCTTCACCAGCGCCAACCTACTGGTATTTTGCGCCGGTGAGGGTGCGCTGGTCGAGTGGCGCTTCACCAGCGCCAACAGCACGCACCGTTATGAAAATGACCATAACTTCCTCTAGAAAACCCGGAATCACGATCCTTAAAGTGCGTTAGAAAGAAGACATCTAGGGCTTTCTGAAAAGTGGTAATGGAAAATGTAGTTCGATCTGAGGAGGAAGATATGGTCCCCGAAAGTTGGGTATTCTGCATAAAGCTCTCAACCGCTGTCGTGTTTCCAACATTGCGCACCGTTACGAAAACAAACATATCTCCCTCTAGAAAACCCGGAATTGCGATCCGTAAAAACAGTTGGAAAGAATACTTCAAGGGCTTTCTAAAAATAGGTGGTACGAAACCCAGTTCACTTTGGAGAGGGAGATATAGACCTTGAAATTTGGGTGTTCTGCACATACCATTTCCATTTCAGTCCATCTAACCTCCAAAACTCTTCAATTAAGCTCAAATATCTTCCGTAGGGAACTTGTACCTACTCAAGGCTTACAAAAACATTAAATACCAAAATATGCTCGAAAACGAGAACAAAAGATAGGTAATGAGGACCTCAAATAGGTATATAAATCGTTCCGATCAATACCCCTAAACCTATCTTTTGCTCGTCCTCGAGTAAAACTAAAACGAAAAATAATCAAACAAAATGAACAAAATTAATAATTAAGTTAGGCTAGTCCACTTTCGTAGGAAACACGATGACACTTACCACGTGTCACAAGCCTTTCAACCACTAGGCGATCCCTAGATGGAGAAGTTTTGTCTTCTGAGGGCTTACAGATACGAACACCCACAAACGTATTACTCTGCAAGAAAGTTGAGATGCAATCCAAACACACCACATAAAGACAACACATGCATACTAGTATCTCAAATATACCGATCAATAACAATGCTTCACACAATGCAAGTATGCCAATACTTAGGATGTTTTCGGTTTACAAATCAACAACGCTCGAATGCTCAAGATAAAATTTGCCTCAACTCTAATCCTCACCGGATTTCAGTCTAATCTTTTCACTCAGAACCTAGGTAATCACTCTCTAGCAAACACATGCGATTTTGAAGTTATATTCATGGAATCTAATATATCGTATATAAGTATATTCAATGAAGCACATTTTATAGTGATAGATCTCATGAAAAGAATTGAAATGTCATGAACGTAGAAAGAGCATGCATTGAGTCATATTCCCAATATAGATTTTCTAAGAGATCAAATGAACTTTCCCTCACTTGTATTGAGGCCAAGATGATTTATGGTGATGTATGGGATGGAAGATATGGTAAGAGCTAGAAGGATAAAATTACTAATCATGCCAAGGTGTTTATACACATTACAATACTTTGGTTAGCTCTAAAACACATTACACACAAGTGAGTAGACACTAAACTTTACATTGCACATTTGTGCTACACTTGTACTCATTGGTGCGTAACTTTACATTTGAAGAACTTGAAGGCTTAAGTGTTTATAATTCACACTTTTTTTTTGTAGGCTCTTGCCTTTGTACATTTACACATAATTGTCTAAGTACACATTTATAAAATTTAAAGCAAAATATAACTTCTCTAAAGCTATACACCTTAACATGATCAATAACTAGGGTATGGCTTATGTTTGGGTTATGTTGGTTTATGGAGGTTTGGTGTTTGGGCTCAATTTTTATAATGAAAACACACATAGGGACATGAGAGTGTTTAGGCTATATTTGTGAAGTTTAAGAACACACTCAAGTCCAAAATCATTTCTAAAAGTCTATCTAACAAGGGAATACAAATCTCAACAAGCAATCCACTTGATAAAGTTCTATGACAATCAATGCAAATTTGAATTACAATGAGATCACAATTAAGAACGAAATCGGAAAGTGTTTAAAGAGTAGAAACAAAACCCACAAATTTCGCTTTTTAGGCTTAAATGTAGCTCACGGGTAGTCTCCATCATTTTCCTAAGCTAAACAAACAAAGAGTTCTATCCACCTCAACATCAAAAGATTGGCATTGTACAAGCAAATTTAAATGATGCAATGAGCTAAAAGCATACAATGCATGTCTCTACCGGCACACCAAGAAAACAATTCAACAAAAATGGACTAGAATTCCAAGATTTTTAAAAATTGTTCGATTTGTGCAGAGATTTGAAAATTGACTAAAACAAACACTCTAAGATCTAAGCACAACACAATCCACTCTTAGATCTAAACAAAAATAAAAAGAAACGTGTTTACACCCCCAAACCTAAACTCAACATTGCCCTCAGTGTTGCTCCACTCATAAAATATGGGCAACACTTAGCAAGATTCGGGAGATAAGACAAAACATATCATTCCTATCATTAAGCGCATGGGCTGTTCCCAGCCAAAGTCGACAACTACTCCACAAACACTCAAATTTAAGCTCAAAATTTAGAGGATACCTCTTATGGCTGCAGCCACGTGGCCTTTGTGGTACTGCCAATTCACTTGGAGAGTTGTTGTGGTGCGATAGGCGTACACCTAGTTCTCATGAGTTGTGCGATCCACAAAACCTGAAAATTTCTAATCCTTACACAAGCACAACACAAAAACAATCAAATGCATATGTTTTAAACAAAAAGAACAAAAGATACATGACTAACACCCTCAAACCTAGCCTAAACATTTATTGTGCATACAATGAAAGACATGGTCAAGAGATGCTTATTTTTAACATAACAATCTACTCCGCAAAGCAATAAAAAGCAATAAATCCAAGCTAAATCTAGAAACAATCAAAGAATGAACCGTCTCCCCGGCAGCGGTGGCAATTTGATGACATCGTCGTTGCAGTGTCGTCAAAATATGAACATTTAAGTTCGGTCTCGCAACCGTGCGAGTCACAGAGACTAGCACAGTGGCAAGCAAGGATCGTTCCACAAGGAAGTGGGATTTACCGACCGTCTCTAGTTCTAGCTATTATTACAACACTCCGAACGGACTCGTGTGTTGCGTATGCAAAAAAGTTGTGGAAAACTAAACGCTAAACTAACCTAACAAACTATATAAATAAACAATATGTACACTGATAGGATGGAATGGAGTGATCTGGAATGTAAATGGTTACACTAAACAAATGACTCCACCATAGCAATCACACAATTTCATACAACATGCATAGTTCAGGATGAATGTCGTGCTCACTTAACCCTTACCAATTGCCCTCACTCCAGCGACAATCGACTATACCGAAATACACCAACAACCTATCTCTCGATGGTTGCCCGAACTGCACTCGGTTCATTAAGAACAATGAGACACATGTAGCGACAATACGTGCTAAACCACGTGCAAGCTCTAAAAGTAGTGGCCAATCTACTGAATGCACGTTGAGTACTTCGCCTCTCGGTCCATCACACACAACCTAGGTTCAATGAAGGGGTGGGTAACCACTCAAGGCTTTAAGCATTTCGAAGGGCCACTCAACCAATAACAAGCATATGCAACGAAATAGGCAACAATACTAGGTTTATATCAAATTCCTAATGAATGAAAGTACACATTGAACAAAAGATACAGATACAAGGGAAGAAATACAAAATAGATAGAAAGGAGACCCCTCATCTATAACCGGGAATCGAACACCAGGTCTTCTCGGATGTCAATCCGAGATGTCCTCACCACTGGACGACTACGGCGTTCTCCAATCTCATGAATGCACAACCTCCTTAACAAGAGAGAGCTCTCATAATCTCTCTAGACTCCCTAAGATGGATGAATACGAATGGAAAATATGCTCACCTAACACTAATGTGCATCAATGCAATTGCTAAGACATTAAGTACATTCAATATGAATTAAGGGTTCATCCTCTTGATTTGGGAATTATCCCTACACCCATTCACCACCCAATCCGGCCAAGGAAGGGCAATTGTGTCCTAAAAAGACCCATTAAGTGCAAGGAAATGAACCAAAGCCAATTTAGCACCTAAATGCATGAACTAGCCTTTTCCACTCTTTGGGGGAAAAAATCCCCAATCACTCAAATCAATCAATACATGACATTTTGGTTATCCATTAACATACAAACAATCATGGGAAACTAAATTTATCTACTCCTATATTAAATTACACTACTCCTAATCCCGGTCATGCATACATATCAATTTCAAGCCATTCATACACATACATATCAATTTCAAGCCATTCATACACATACATATCATAATAAGAGCATTAAAACATATAATTCCAAGAGCAAAACAAAACTCAAATGAATTTAAGTACACAAATACATATATAGCACATGTGAAAGGTTTACAAATTCCCAATTCGTGATACACAATTAAGAAAACAAGAAATACAAAGAGAATGAGTAAATAGAAACAACCATTGGAGAAAACTCCTCTTAAAGCTCTTTTCCATGCTTGGTTCGTTTTTGGTCAAAGACCTCTCCTATATCTTTGCAATCTACTCTCAATTGGGTGGATGACATGTATAAAGGGGTGGTGGAGGTGTATGGTGAGCTCCTATGGAGGAAAAACCTTCATGGGAGCTTGAATCACTCACTTATTTGGTGAAGAGGATGGAAAAGATGAAGAAGATGGAGGTTCGGTTATGGGGTGTGGGGGCTGTGTTTGGGGGGATAGATGGGGAAGAGAAGTCTCTTTAATGAAGAGAAAAAGGGATATTTATAGTGTTGAAAGGTTATGCCAAGAATTGGATGTAAAAAGACAAGATTGCCCCCTCAAAAATGAGCTGAAAATGGCAAATCTGGGCACGTGCGCTGGTCGACCAGCGCTTCACCAGCGCCAACCTACTGGTATTTTGCGCTGGTGAGGGTGCGTTGGTCGAGTGGTGCTTCACCAGCGCCAGCAGCATGCACCGTTACGAAAATGGCAATAACTTCCTCTAGAAAACCTGGAATCACGATCCGTAAAGTGCGTTAGAAAGAAGACATCTGGGGCTTTCCAAAAATTGGAAATGGAAAATGTAGTTCGATCTAAGGAGGAAGATATGGTCCCCGAAAGTTGGGTGTTCTGCATAAAGCTCTCAACCGCTGTCGTGTTTCCAACCTTGCGCACCGTTACGAAAACAAACATATCTCCCTCTAGAAAACCCGGAATTGCGATCCGTAAAGACTGCTGGAAAGAAGACTTCTGGGGCTTTGTTGAGATCCGTAAAGACCGCTAGAAAGAAGACTTATGGGGCTTTCTAAAAATAGGTGGTATGAAACCCAGTTCACTTTGGAGAGAGAGATATGGACCCCGAAATTTGGGTGTTCAACATTCCATTTCCATTTCAGCCCATCTAACCTTCAAAACTCTTCAATTAAGCTCAAATACCTACCATAGAAAACTTGTACCTACACAAGGCTTACAAAAACATTAAATACCAAAATATGATCGAAAACGTGAACAAAAGATAGGTAATTGGGACCTCAAATAGGTATATAAATCGTTTCGATCAACCACCAAAATTTGTCTCACCCCCAAGAACAATTAATAACAACACTTATTTATTTATTTTTCTGTGACTGCTATAGTGAATCTATGTTTATAAATACTACCAATCATCAAAACACTCATGTTCCTTATCTAAGACAAATTTTGAACAGAGAAGACATTTCACATCCCAGAGTTTAGATCAACCCTGGTCAACAAATATGGAAAAATATTTTCTTTAATTTAAAAGAACCAAAGATAACTAAGCAACAAATGATGACTCAAAATTCGGTCATGCCGATTCTTTTTCTAAATTTGACTGTTAGGTTCGGCAAATCAAAATACTGGTAAAAACCAAATTCGACTAAAATTTAGATCTACCAATTTGGTTCCGCCAATCTCAAATTGATAAGCAATTTGTATCGACATGACATGCACATGAGCGCATCTTTTTTTATCAAAGTTGACTTCAGTTTGGATTAGTGAATGCAAACACGTAATAATCCATCCAACCTTTTGTGCCATCTATAATACAATAATGTATTTTCATACACCTCTGCATTCCATTTATGGTCACTAATTGTGAGTCCATTTGAAAAATACTTTTTTAGATTGTTGGGGATTGTTGGAATTTTGAACGAAATTCAAGAGACACAAATTAAAAGTTGTCTGTTCAAAATAAAAGTCATGTCTATTAGAGTGAAAAATTATGTATCTTCATGAAAGAGATACAACTCTTCTCAGAAGATGTGTCTTTACCAAATGACACATCTGAGTCTATAAATTGGAATGAAAATTCATTCCAAGAGAACAATAATTTTTTTATAGTTAAGAGTTTTTTAAGACAAAGTTTAGGAGTAAATTTCTGTACAAAGTATACATACACTTTATTGAGAGGAAATATACAAAGTTTGCTAGGATTCTATTTTCTAGTGTTAGAAATTAGAATATAGATAGTTGTATCCTAGAAAACAGTCACCTGAAAATCTTTAAGCACAAGAGAATGAGTGAAATACTGTTTTAGGACATTGCAACCATTTACAAGCCACTATCTACTTATCAAGTCAGTATTTTAGTTTTACTGCATTTTTTTTTTGTTATTTGTTGTTATTTAATTGCAGTAAGTTATTGAAAGATTAAATTTTTGATATCTTCAAAATTATTATTTACATTTTACTGTATAAACAATTATATTCTTCTTCTATTTTATATCATCGATTGGCGTGTGCCCAACAATCTAAAACAATACTTTATTATGGACTCACAATCAGTTACCATAAATGGAATCGTAAAGATGCATGAAAATACATCGAGTGTTTTAAAAGGCACAAGTGAAATAATTGTTTGTTACAAGCAGCAAACTATTTTTAAAACAATCATTCATGGTAGTGAAATCGATCAAAACATGTGTGAGGCAAATCATTGGAACTAGAAAATTTGATTTGCCTTACGTAAGTATTGTACGTTGATCGAAGTCATCGAACCGGCAAGAGTTTGAGCATGTCGGTTCAAGATCAAACGGTGTCTTTTATAGTGTGATTCGATAGTCAAGAATTGCACACGATATTGTTATAGTGTGATTTGTAAAATGTTATGAAGAGTAAATATGATATTGACACATTTTTCTGATTATAATTGAAAATTTGAGGCCAATTATTGCACTCTACTCATTCCAAATCATTGTAAATGGTAAGAGAGATTGGTTCGGTGGATGTGTAATTAAGGTGTTGTACACTTTTAAACATTCACATGGACAAACTGTGACCACCGTCAATGATGTTCAATGTAAAAAAAAAAAATGGTATCCGTACAATTACAATGAGCAAAATGCTTTGACCAAATTTAAAACAGAATTTGAAAAGCATAACAACGAGCCTTGAGATTTCCATGTAAAATTTATTTGTTAATTTTGCACTAGTTTTACAAATATGATTAGTATAGTGCAAATTGGTTAATAAAATTAAAATAAACATGTCATTTTAATAAAATTCCACATAATCTATGTGGTAAAGCCTTTATTGATGTAAATCATACTTTGAAAAGAGTTTCACATAAGAAGACTAATCAGTATCCTTATGAAGTGTGGAAAGTACAGATGTCAATTTATAAGACCCTTAAAGTGTGGGGTTGCCTTGCAAAAGTTGAAATTCTTTTACCAGAGAGAACTAAACTAGGACCTCAGATATTTAATTGTGTTTTCATAAAAGTTGCAAACACAAGTGCAACATATAGGTTCTTAATTATTAAAATTGATGTTATCTAATATACATCAAAAATTTATTAAGCAATTACTCTGAAATGGAGTTATATCCATTGGATATGTGAAGTCGAAAGGGAAAGTTGTAGATCCTTTGACAAAAGGCTTACAAATAAAAAATTAAATTTATATCGAGGGGAATGAGTTTAAAACCACTTAATGAGTTGAATCAGACAAAAACCTAACCTAGTTAAGTGGAAATCCCATGGTCTATGTTCAATAGGCAAACTGGTTTGGTAAGACTTAAATTATAGAATACACAAATAATTCATTCCTATGATGGTTGGTGTGTTATATGTGGATGTGAAGGTTATGCTTTCCATTTAATGACATTAACATCTTGTTACCAAGAGGAGTTAAGCATAAATTTTTTAATTAATGTCACATATATGATAGTAAATGTGGGGTTGCATTTAAGAGAAGGAAAAATGTTAAATTCGCTAAAGCTATCATGAACACAGGGATCTGTTTAGGACCAAAATGAATTAAAACGTATGAACTAACGTATATTAAGTAGTGTTATGTGTGAGACATATTTTCTTAATTTACTGTAACGGTAAACAGTTCAAGATCATCTATATCCGCTACGTCACCAAGTAAATCCGATGTGTCTTAACTAGGGTAAGTTCAAGTCCAAAAGACACTTCTCCCTATGCATAACATTGTTGTTCCTCTCAAATGCATTTACTTAGTGCTCTAAGGTCGTAGCATAAATATAGGGTCTTGAATTTCGATTCAAATGTTGGGTATTGTTGAAATTTTGAACGAAATTCAAGATACATATTAAAAGTTGTGTCTGTTCAAATAAAAAGTCACATCTATTAGAGTGAAGAATTATGTCTCTTCATGAAAGTAATACAACTCTTCTTAGAAGATGTGTCTTTACCAAGAGATACATCTGAGTCTATAAATTGGAAAGAAAATTCATTCCAAAAGAACAATAATTTTTTTATAATTAGAGTTTTTTAAGACAGGAAGTTTAGGAGTAAATTTCTACATAAAGTATACATACACTTTATTGAGAGAAAATATACAAAGTTCGCTAGGATTCTGTTTTCTAGTGGTAGAAATAAGAATATAGATAGTTGTATCATGGAAAATAGTCACTTGAAAAATTTCAAGCACAAAAGAATGGGTGAAATATTGTTTTAAGACATTACAACCATTTGCAAGCCTCTATCTACTTATCAAGTCAGTATTTTAGTTTCACTGCATTATTTTTTTTGTTATTTGTTGTTATTCAATTGCAGTAAGTTATTGAAAGATTAAGTTTTTTGCATCTTAAAAATTGTTGATTACATTTTACTGTATAAACAATTATAATCTTCTTCAATTTTATATCCTTGAGTGATGTATCCCCAACAATTTTATATAGACAAACTAACAAAAAGAACTTCTGTTGTGTTGAATCAAAGTTTGCTAGGCAAAGTTTTAAAAATGTCAAAAAAGATCAAATGAAGTACTTGGATTAATTCATTTTGATCGTTGTGATTCCAAGTCCATACCTACAAGGGGTGGAAGAAATTATTTTATAATGCTTATTGACGACTGCAGTAAATTTTGTTATGTCTATTTGATTAAAAATAAAGATGAAGCTTTTGAAACGTTTAAAACATATAAAGCTGAGGTCGAAAATCAATTAGACAATAAAATAAAAATGATAAGATCAAATAGAGGTGGACAATATGAGTCCACTGCTTTTGTTGATTTCTGTGCAAACCATGGAATTATACTTTAAACGGTTGCACCATATACTTTGCAACAAAACGGAGTTGCAGAGAGAAAAAATAGAGCATTAAAAGATATGATTAATTCCATGTTTAATCATGGATTCATAATCGGTCGGTGGAGTCTCTAAGAACCATGACGAGAAGCCTGAGAAATTCAAGGGACTTGATTTCAAGAGATGGCAACAGAAGATGCTATTCTACTTGATAACCATGAACCTAACTCACATAATCAGATAAGATGTTCCCAAAACAGACGAAAATCCAATGACAAAAGAGACCATGCTGACAATTGAGGCATGGAAGCAGTTAGATTTTTTGTGCAAAAACTACTTCCTGAACAGGTTGGATGACACTCTCTATAATATTTATTCATAGTGTAAAACTGTAAAAAAATGTCTGGAAATTGCTTGAAAAGAAATGCAAGACCGAAGATACGGGTGCCAAAAAGTGTGATTGGCAAATTTCTCAAGTTTGAAATGGTTGATACAAAAACTGTAATCAAGCAAGTAGAAGAACTTCAAGTCCTAATCCATGAATTTGCATGCAAAAGGTGTTCAATCAATGAACATTTTCAGGTTGGTGCAATAATAGAGAAACTGCCTCCATCCTGGAAAGATTTTTAAATTTATTTAAAGCATAAACGCAGAGAGATGTCAATGGAGGATTTGATTCTGAGGCTTCGGATCGAAGAGGACCACAGAAAAGGAGACAAGGTCGATGCACCAAAAATGGAAGCTAGGGCAAATGTTGTTGAAGGGACTTCCTTAAAGTAGAAATTCCAGAAATCAAAGGCCAAGAAAAATGATAAAAAGGTTGTCAATCTGCATACACCAAAGGGCAAAGATTTCAAGAAAATTAAAGGCAATTTATGGGTGTGTGGAAAACCTGAACGTAGAGCATAAGATTGTCGTCACCGCAAAGACCAGAATGCTCCCAAAATGTTACAAATTCTACCCCAAATAATCAAGCAGCAAATGTCGCTACAATGAATATTGATTTGGTTGCTATGATATTTAAAGTCAACATGATTTCAAATGAGAAGGGCTGGTGGGTTGACACAGAAGCAACAAGGCATATTTGTGAAGATAAAAAGTTATTCTCTGAATTTACACCAATCAGTGGTGGAGAAAAACTCTACATGGGAAATTCATCTACTTCTACTGTTGAAGAAAAAGGAACTGTGTAGCTCAAATTCACTTCTAGAAAAACAGTGACTCTGGTTGATGTATTATATGTTCCTGAAATTACGAAAATTTAGTGTGTGGTCCACTGCTTAGTAAGAAAGGATATGATTCAAACTTGTTTTCGAATCTGATAAATTTGTATTAACTAAGGCAGAGATATACATTGGGAAAGGGTACCTTGCTGATGGGATGTTCAAATTAAATGCAATGGTTTCCAATGCAATGAATGATAGTTGTATCCAGGAAAACAATCATATACAGAACTTCAAACACAAGAGAATGGGTGAAATACTGTTTTAGGACATTGCAACCATTTGCAAGCCTCTATCTACTTATCAAGTCAGTATTTTACTGCATTATTTCGTTTCTTTGTTATTTGTTGTTATTTAATTACAGTGGGTTTTTGAAAGATTAAGTTTGTAGTACCTTCAAAATTGTTGTTTACATTTTATTGTAAAAACAATTATATTCTTTTTCTATTTTCTTTCACTGATTGTTGTGTCTCTAACAATTAATTTCTAGCACTAGAATCCTAACGAACTTTGTATATTTTCTCTCAATGCAGTGAACTTATATTTATATAGACAAACTAACAAAAAGAACTTCTGTCAAAATCTACTAAAAAAAATCTTGTTCTTTTGAAATGAATTTTCATTCCAATTTATAGATTCAGATGTGTCATCTTCTGAAAAGAGTTGTATCTCTTTCATGACTTTTATTTTGAATAGACAACCTCATGAATTTCGTTCAAAATTCCAACAACCACTACCGTTGTATGTGGTATCTCAAAAGAAAAATAAAAAACACATGCCACTAAGTCACTGACTGCTAACATAATTGGACACAATAACATACCATGTGTGATATTCAATTATCATTATCCTCTCTTTTCAACATTCTTTGATGTCTCTTCTATCAATTTTATTCTATTTTATTTTTTGAAACCCATCAATTTTATTTTAGTAGGATGACATATCAACTACATACATTACCAACATGAACTATGACTTGTATTTATACATTATCAAAACTGTATTAATGCATAGTTGCATTCCTTTAGCCCAAATGGGTGATCAGGCTTACTAATGTTCGAACAAAGCAGGTTCAGGTATAGTTTGTTCAAATGTTTTGGTAAGTGATTCATGATCGTATTTATGGCGAAGTAGACATTTTCACAAACACCTACCAGACCAATCTACATTGAACATAGAAGATCAAACAAGAAAACGGAAAAACAACTTTGTATTTGAACAATCTTCGATCAAATCGACATTAAATATCAAACAAACTTACAGATGTGAAGGGGCCAGACAATCTCCAGCTCTTCGAGAAACGCACAAGAAATTGTTACGATCCCAAACCAAGAACACCTGCGATGAAAACCAATAGAGCATCAAGCTAACGAATCGGGGGGAGTTCAAAGCAAAGAATACTGTTGTTTGGCGACCACAAAATTATTTATTTTGAAATTATGAGAATAAGGGGAATACATGAATGAAGTGGCGCCTCTGCGACCACAAATTTGTTAAGTGTTATCTTAAATTTCGGTGGGCCTTTTTCTGAATAAAGGGCGAATAAAGGCCCTGTATCAATGATTACAATGCAAATTTTATGTACCTCTATTGATTTGGATAACTACAATATAGGACTATTGTGATTTGGTGGAGAGGATTGATATTTGTACCTCTAAAAAATTATATTTACACCTCCTTTTTATACACACCCCATTTAAAAATGTTATAATTTGTAAGTATATCTATATATTATAAAATATACCATTTCTCTTAATTGTTGAATAAATTAATGTGTTATAAAATAGTTAAAATGAAATTTAAAATAATAATAATAACCACAGCGCAGAGGAGTCGTAATTTCCTCTTAGAATCCAAAATTTGAAGAAGAAGGTTTTTTTTAATTTTTTATTTATTCTCTTTAGAAGTACGGTTCAAAAAAAGGTTTTTTCTTTTTCTAACTATACAATTTCAGTTAATATAAGAGGATTAACACATAATGGCATTCATTGAATCTGCTTTCACTGGGTTGGTGAAGACCTACTGCTCCACCGGACTTTTGTATGCTTAAATTTCCGGTACAAGTTTGTTCTCTTGTTACAGCTTCAATTTTATTTTATTTTTAAATTAACTTCAATGATTTTCTCTTTTTTTTTTAATAATAGTTAGTTAATATTTAAAATATTAAATATTTTATTAATATGATACACAACAGCACAAATTATATTTATTTTAATTATTTTAATAATTTTATTGATTTGAGGTAAGAGTGTTAATCCATCCTGACAATGTCTCAGGTTCAAATCACCGTAACGTACTGTAGAAATATTTTAAAGAAAACAACCATATGTACATCACTTGTTGTATGTATATTCCACTAAAATGTTTAAAATGTTATAATCTGTATGCAAACCAGACATATTGTCACAATATCTTCTTTTTTTAAGCCGTTGGTTAAATGCCACAAACTAATAAATTATAATATGATTAAAATTAAAAAATTAAAACAGAATCAGAAGTACGAGAGAACGAATTTTCTTTATGTCGGAGTGTACCTGATGTTTGGATCTAATGAATAATTATACCGTAAATGTATTTAATAACAATTGAGATATTTTTTATAATGATTTAACTTATTATTAATTAAATGAAATAGTATTCTAATTTTAAAACTATTTTATAATAGTTATTTAACATTCTTCATTTAAATAACGATAATTTGAGTTTAAATAATAAATAGCTAATATTTATTTCAAAAGATAGAGTAGTGTTATTGGTATATTCACCTACTACTACCGAATTACTAATATCCTATTTTTTAAAATTATTTAGTTTTTTTTATTTTATCAAATTACTTAAACAGATGTACAATTTTTATGAAAAAGAATATTGTACAAATTAAAAATAACAAAACCCCCGCTCTTCTTATTTTAAAACCCTAATAACATATATTATTTCAAATCATTAAATATTTACTATTTTTGTTTATATTTTTTTTTTCAGATCTCAAACTCATTTTTTTCATGTTTAGTATCACTTTTCTTATTTCAAAACCCTAATAATATATATTATTTTAAATAATTGAATGTTTACTATTTTTATTTTTATTTTTATTTTTTCAGATCTCAATCTCATATTTTTCATGTTTAGTATTTTTTTCATTTTATTGTTCCACATGTTTGTTTTGTTTTTCTTTTCAAATTTCATATACATATTTGTTTTTTTTTTTTCTCGGTTTATTTTCTTTTGAAGTTTTCATGCATTCAGTTATCTGTATCCACACCAAGAATCGCAACCAATAAAACTTAATCTCTAACGAAACGAAACCACACCGAAATCCTAATTCAATCGCTAAAAAAATCATGAAACGATCAATATCACACTCACAATCTATCGTCAACAATTCAATTGTTTACAGAAAAAAAAAACTCGTCTAATAAGGGTGGCTTCACCATGATAATAAGTAGAAAAAACAAATATAAATGTGAGAAAGCTTTATATAAATATTAGAAAAGTGTTTTTTTTTAAAATATATGTGGTGTATTAAGTTTGAAAATATGTAAAAGGGTAAACTAGGAAATAAATTAAAAAAATTTAATAAAACCATTTAATTTTATATAATTAAATTAAAATCTTAAAAGTTGGGGTATAAATAGTTCAGCAGTTGGGGGTGCCAATAGCACCGCTCCAAAAGATATTATTATACATATTGACAATATTAAATATGATTTCTACGGTAAATTTATGACTATTTTAATCTTTTTAACAGATTTATATAAGGATAGTTTCCGAATTTCAAGAAAATATATATTTTATATTAAAGTAATATTATCCAAATTTGATGTTCAAATAATATATCAACAATTTAATTCATTCATTTAAATCATGTAATTTTAATACAGTTTGGATATTAAATCTAGACAAATTAGTAGGGGTGGGCAAAAAAACCGAAACCGAATTGAACTGACCCGAAAAAGGGCGTTCGGTTCGGTTCATAGCTTCTGTTTTGTTCAGTTCAGTTCAAACCGATTTAAAAATTGAAAACTGATTTGAATTTGGTTCGGTTTCGGTTTTGGACATACAAAACCGAACCAAACCAAATAAACCGGTCTTACTTAATTATTTTGTAAGGTTCAATTTTATTATTGATTGTTTATTAATGATGTTTATTTTTGAACTACAATATGTACTAAATTTGTTGACTTATATTGTATATAAGTTTTGAAGATTTTATATTTTAATTGAATATGATTAAATTTTAGATTTGGATCAAAATTTGGGTTATATTTTATTTAAGAGTGACGATATTTACACCCTTTAAAACTGTATGTACATCATCAAACTAATATGTTTTAAAAAACTCAATAATACACTTGAATAAAATTACTAAGAGGATTAATTGTTTATTAGTACACCCACAAATAATTATTAATTGGTTTTCTATTTTAATCTTTTGTAGACAAAAATTCTATTATTGGTTTGATATTAATATATGTCATACAAACGATTTCCATTTTAATAAACTCAAGATTCCATTTTAAATATATTCTCATCATTTTTTTAAGGAAATATTAATTTATTGTTAACTATGGAAAATAAATCAAAATCATAAGACAATTTGGGTTGTGAAAAAGGTAAGTTTTAAATTAATTTTTATTATTTGTTGGAAGAACAAAAAATTATTCTTGTTAGAAGAACAAAATCATTATATATATATATATATATATATATATATATATATAATTGACTATATTATTTATATATTTTTTATTTCTTTCAAAAAAACTTGAGACTTTTTATTATTATCAATATTATATGTTATGTCTTGTCAAAAAAAATTATTAGATGTTCTTCAATTTCATCGAACACCTATTTTTTATTTTTTTACATATCATTTAACATCTATCTACTTCCATATCAATCAATTGGGACATATCATAGATCTTGTATCTTAACAATTCTCTCGAACAGAACGTGCTTCTCTAATATATAAAAAAAACAAATATTAAAATGGAATTTTAACGAAAAATAGAGTTTGATATTTTAAAAACCGATAAGAGAGCAGAAGTATGGAAGAAAAAGAATAGTAAGAAAATTAAAGGTAAAAACAAAATTTGATATACTAATAAAGTTGATTAAATAATATAATAATAGTTATAGATGGTATGTACTTATAAAAATACAATATAGTATAATTAATGAAAGGGTATTTTTGACATTAAGTGGGGTTTTATTACAAATTTAAGAATTTTTAAAATTTGTAATGGATTTGATTACGAAAGGGGTATAGATACAGTTTTTGAGGACTGTCATTATCGCCATTATTTATTTAAATTGTCTTTTACCTATTATGTTTTCTTTACAAAGTTTAAGCCCAAACGCCAAGAATACAACTTAAAGGCCTAAAAAAATAAAAAACATATAAAAAATAAAAACTTATAAACCCAATAAACTCAAAACCGAATTGAACCGAATCTAATTGAGATAAAGGTGTTCCGTTCAATTCAATTCAGTTTTCAGATTTAAAACGGTTCTAACCGATTTACATTTTTAAAAACCAAATATATATCAGTTTAATATGATTTTACCTAAAATCGAATTGAGTCGAACCGTACCATGCTTACGAATTAGCTTTATTCTTTGATATAAAACGTAGGTATGTAAATAATGACACGTTATTCTACAATGACGTTTGTTTAGTCACGTTATCCTTGAGATCTTTGATTGATTTCGGACTTTGGAAACCAACACATGATTGATGGTTCTGATTTGCCAACTTCTTTTTCCTAATTTGTAGTCTTGTCTGATTATGTTAAGAACGTTTTAGACTCAGTTCGTGGCATGCGAAAGTTTGTCAGCACATTATTAATATCAAAAATGTTCTCGATAATTAAGTTGATTGGATTTACTGTGTAGAGTTTTGAAATCTCGGTATTAAAAAGTGTTTTTAAACACGTGATTGATTAATTTAAAAAAAATATTGATGCACAAATTAACAGGAAAAAATAATTATTATTATTATTATTATTTTAATTAACAACAGATCATATAAACCAGATCATTCTATACACGAGAAATAATCAGACAATTATACATCTCAATCCCTTCAAACAAGTTTATAAGGTGGTGTTTGGTTAGATAGAATGAAATGGAAAGAAATCTATTACATTTGATTGGTTTATTAAATGCTAATGGAATGGACATTCCATTGGAATGTGGATTCTACCATTTTTATGGAATGGGTATTCCATCCAAAAACCAATGGAATGTTCATTCCATTCCATTAACAAAATTTCTCTTCTAAAAATAACTCTCTATTTCCAACTATATTCCAAAAATACTCTCATTTCTAAAAATAACACACACACACACATATATATATTATTGTTGCATATCTTATATTATTACATATTATATATTATATTCATATATTATATATATCCAAAATTATTATATATTAATATACTATATAATTTATACTTTTATATTTTATTGTTATTATCCAAAATATATATTATATATTTCTAATTATTTATATTATATTATATATTATTATATTATATATTATATATACTTTCATATTTTGTTATTATTATTATCCATAATAAATAATGTTATTATAAATGTTTTGTAATTAGGAGTATTTTGATCAAAATACAGTTGATTCCATTTCATTCAGTTGTTAACCAAACAAAATATTACTGATTCAGATATTGATTCTAAAGTCTCAACCAAACAAAAAAATCAGTTTTCCATTCCATTCCATTCCAATTCTCATTCATATTACCATTCTAATTCCTATTCCACCATGGTAACCAAACGCCACCTAAGTCTTTAACACCTTTAAATATATAAAGCAAAAATAAACTAAACACTCTAAAACACGGCATCTAAATTAAAATTATGATAAACCTATAAACGAATGAGATGTGGCACATATATTATTATGATTGATTTAATTTTACTCTTCAATCTTATTCAATGTGCATGGACGCGTGGTACATGTAACATGGGCCATAAATATAACCACGTGACATGAAAAACCATTGTTAAAGGTCAAATTGTCAAGTTTGCACCCAATTAGCATAATTGATACTACTAATTCTTACAAATGTCTTCAATTATCATAAATTGATACTGTTAACCATAATTATTGTGCATCTGATCAAAGATATCAATCAATTCAATATCCATGATTTGTTCTACAAAGAGTCGACTTCTGTATTTATTTGAACACACCGAGATTCCATCATTGTCAATGCAACATTTACTGATCGTCATTTTGTTCTGCACAGAAGGTGTTTTTTTTTTATGTATTATTATTATTCAAAAAGACAAAAGCTGCGTGTAATGGCAGAATACCTGAAGATCAAAGACTGATTGATAACCTTTTTTTTTTCTTTTTCTTTTTCTTTTCTTTGAATCTCACTATTGGTAGATTTTAAGGATAATAAGACAATAAAATATTGGGATTATTTTTGGGTACACAAAGGGAGACCAAGTTCAATTAATATTCGATGAAACTTCAAAAACCAATCAAAGGTAGAATTAATTATTTACCCAATTTAATAACACTTTTTTATTGTGACTTAAAATAGTTGTCTAAAGTTGGTGTCTTTATATATATATAATCAAATTAAGATATATATCTATATTTAATTATTATTATTTAATTTATTCTATAAATTAAATGTAAATATATATTCTAATTTAATTAGTTACATATAAATTAAAACATCATTTTAGACAGTTAATTAACTGATTTGAAAATGTTAAGGTTTATTTATTTATTTATTTATATAAAACACATATTTATTAAGTTACAAGGAGGAAACTTACATGAAAACAAAGTGCAGTGCTTTTGAATGGACTATAATCTATTGAATTTTGACTGGCTATATAAGTATATATATATGCCATTAATAAATCTTCAAGAATCACGTGACATATTGAATGGTTCTGATACTATGACTACAATACTAATTTTCTCTGCAACTATTTAGAGATTTATCAACTAATTCCAACTATTTATAATATTCATTTTCTACGTATATAACTAACATATTTGACTGTTTATAAGAAAAAGACAAATCTTACCGGTTGGTGCTACTGCTACAGCCCGCAAACGTGGCATGCCATCATATTTGATTATCTTAACGTGCATATTTAGTAAATATATTATATAAAAATGTTTTTAAAATATTATTTTATACTAATTAAAAGTTAAAACCTTAATATTAAAAATTTGATAAAATTCCAAGATGTTAGAATACCCAATGTGGATCCTTAATATATGTTTACCTAACATTTATTAATTTAATTTGTTTTTGTTTATATATGCTAAGAGGACTTAATTTTTGGATCTTTAACATATGTTAAATGTTAAAAGAACCCAACTACAAATAGACTTTAAAAGGTCGTTGTGTGAATTTTAACAGTCAAGCAAAGTTTTAACAAATTATATGAAAGTTTTTTTTTTTTTTTTACATATAAATTATAATAATAATTAAGAATCGGCAATTTCCTTAAAATAATTAAGAATCTAAAAACCAACGGGATCTATCTTATTCAGTCTAAAACAAGGGGGCAATAACTTATTAAAATATACTAATTATAACACAGCGACAAGTAAAACTATGCCAAAATTCCAAAAGCAAAAAACAGTAATGATGAAAGTGGTCTTATTATATTTAATTAACAGATTGCCCGATGTGCGGATAATCTAGTCAGGAATTCATGATATACTGTTAATTAAATTCGTTTAATTATGTACATAAGTCATATTTTGCTGATATGAGTCTAATCATTTCCACAACTAATTGCGTGAATATTATTCTTATAACTTCGAACTGGATTCACATAGTAACCATCGTGGTTTTTTTTTATTTTACTTCCCTTCAATACGATATCAGGTTCGATGGTAAACTCATATCTATATCCAATAACTTATGAGTTTGAATCAAACCTATTTTTCATAATCCTAAACTATTATAGTAATTTAAATAATAAATAAAAATAAAAAACAAAAACAAAAACCATATGAAGTTTTTTCTTTTTAGGGTTGGCTAAACCAGTTTAAAATTTTGATTTAAAATGCGTCTTCAACATCTATCAATACGGTGACACAATTAAAATTTCAAGTTTAAACAAGTTTAGGGAATAAACTATAACAAATTAATTTGCAGGTATTGAAGTTGTCCATTTTAAATCAAAATTTTAAATTAATTTAGCGTCTCCCTTTTATATATAAAAAGAATAACAAAAAAAAATGCCATACGCTTTACTATCCGCTAATTTCGGCTCAATTGATCTTTGTTATTTTTTATAATACAAGAATTCCACCAGAAATCATTCTTACTTTGATAATTTCAATAGCTTCGTTTTAATTTAGTAAGTAAATGCCAGAGAGTTATGCTATCTCTTTTTGTTTGGCATACGATTCATACAAAGAGTAATGTTATATGATTTAAAAATTTAATACAAATTTCAATCTAAATAACGTGGTAAGTGAATTGTCACCACCACATACAACATGTGATGATATGGTTAATAAAAAAATCACTTGCCATATTATTTGGATTGAAATTTAGACTAATTTTTTAGATCGACTAGCTTTACTCTCCCACAAATATTATAAATATTTTTTATAGATATTTTTTTTTTGGACTAACAAATTAAGCCATTGGTCTGATTTTGGTAACTTCAACTAATATTAAAAGTCGTGATTATCATTTAGTGTCTGCAACCGCACATCCTATCGTCTACGTAGCTGTTATAAAATTTGTTGATGGGTAATGTTAGTATGATATATTTCTCGATCAATTGTCCTTCAAGTATGTATAATCTAATAGAGATAATGAGAGAAAAAATATAACAATTCAGTAGATGAGTTTGACTATCTCATTAGATTATATATATTTTTAGAACAATTAAAAAAAAAAAAGAATAACATTTCCCTTTGTGTATAAGATGATTTTTGATAGCTGTTCGATTGTTTTTTTTTTTAGTGTAGCTAGTGTTACCGTATGTAATCAACATGTCAGAAATCCAAGTATCAACTTTCCAAGAAAAGAAAAAAGTTGTAACTGTTTCAAGCAAAAATATATTATGTCATGGATTTTCATTCGTTTTCTATATAACTAATTATAATAACTATTAAACTGAAAAAAGTAGTAGACTTCAAATCTTCAATTACTAAAATAACAATCCTGTCTCCTGAGTCCTGATAATGAAATATAAAGCAGAGGAGTATTGCAAACCACTCCCTAAGATTAGACCATATTTTAGAAACGATCCCAATTTTGAATTTAGATGAAAATCCTTTAATGCATACTAAAAATAATTTGTTGTTTCAAAATTTAATTCAAAAAACCTCTGATTGTGTACCAAAAACCCGGCTTTTAAAAATAATTTTATCTAAATTTGAAACCAGTGTTATTTTTAAATTAAATCAAAATTCAAGGTGCCTTTAAGAATTTCTCTATAAAGAAAGCAACATATAAAAATGTACAAGTTGCATGACACAACTCTATCGTGAAACTAAATAAGTGATGTAGTATAACTAGTTGAGCATATTCACTTTAATTGATTAATCACCCGTTTAATGTATAGTGTGCTATAATTTTTTCTTGCCGTGTATAGATAAAATCTTTTAGTAATTTTAAGCTTCGTAATGCTCTATCATATATCAATCTAATGGACATACATATTGTTTTCTGATAGTCTACGATACAAAATTGGTCATTTGATCGAATTAGATACTCAACATTAGAAAAACATCAAAGTAGGTATATATTTGGTCAATAGTAATATTGGTCATCCGATAGTATTAGATACTCAATATAACCATCAAAGTAGATACATAGTTGGCCAATAGCCTTCAAAAAATGGAAGGTTACTGGTTTGGAGCCGTTGGTTGGCTCATATTGTTTAAACTTTTGAAATAGGCCTGTTGTGATATACCTATATCAAAAATACTATATTACAACTCGGATACACTCATAAACATAATCAAAGATCTCAAACATACTATCCTTCCTACAATATCCTACCATTATTTATAAAACAGAAATTTAAGAAAAATAAAATAAAAGTTGACTTTTTTTTTTGTATTTTTTAATAATTCACCGAGGTATTTTCCGATGAAGTTAAGAGCTCTTCCAAGTAATCAGCACCTAAATCCTCAAAGACGACTACATTTTGTATCGTCAAATCTCTCTCTTTCTTCTTCCTGCTCACCATTTTCCTTCTCATGGAGTGTTTTCTCTTGAGAGCCACCACAGGTGAGCAACCCTCCTCCTCCTTCCACCCAACACCACAACACTTCATCTCTCGAAGCGACTCCTGAACCCTCTCAACAGGAAAATTCAATATAGCCGATGAACCTCTCATCGAAAAAGCAGCTTGATCGTAAGCCAAAGCAGCTGCTTCTGCGCTATCGAATGTCCCCAACCATACCCTGATACCGTGCCTTGTCGAATCCCTTATCTCCGCCGCAAACTTCCCCCACGGACGCCTCCTCACGCCTCTGTAGGATTTTTCCTTGCTGGGATTCGTCGTCGAACTCACCTCCTCTTCTTTAACCCTCTTCGAGCTTGTCGTCTCCGAAGTAGCTTCTTGTGTCGCCTCTGCGATCAACCCGAACAAGAGCATTTCTTCTGAGTCGTTCTCGTTGAAAGGAAGGAAGTTGTTAGTGAAGGAAGAGAATCCGCCGTAAGAGAAAGATTCGGATGACCCGAAAGACGAATCCGATGAAGAAATCGAATTCGGAGAGTGAAAAAAGATGGAATCCATTCTTTATTTACTCTCAACTCTCAAGACTCCTCTGTTCTTGACTCTGTTTTTTTTAGTCGTTCGAGTGTACCAAATTTGAAGGGTGAGATGGTTTATATATGCAGCAAAATGATTTATCTGTAAATAAAAAATAAATAAAGGATAAAATCAGAAGCATGTAAGAAATTGCGGAATAGAATGAAGTGGCATCATTATTGTTTTTTTTTTTTCCTTTTTTTTTTCTAATTTTTCTGGCACGTTAAATGCACACATGGGTCAATTACGTGAGAGAATGGCGGCCAGGTCAGCAGAACAATTTGGGATGACATCAACCTATGATCCATGGGTTTTATCTATTTTAGTTGTCATGGACATTGCCCACTTGACATCATCCACGTAGGATGATGTCGATTTTTCTGCCGTGATGATCTCGACAGGTCAGCTTCTTATGGTTATTTATTTATTTTTTAAAAAATTAGCTTCTCATGTCGTCTCCGTTGTGAATTTGGATCCTCTACCGATTCTATCTAATTTCATGACACATAAGCATTACAATGAATTTGTGGTTAAGATACGATAGATTTCTACAATCACTTTACCAACAATTAATTCACATGTTTTAAAAAGGTCTAAAAAAAAATCAGATCAGTAGAGTATCCAAATCCCTCCGATGTATACATCAATGTCAATGTTAAATTTGGTAAAAAAAATAGTAAAATACTATATTTGACACATCATTTTAACATTGTACTTCTATATATAATTCTATTTGAAATGTTATTTTTATTTTTATTATTATTTAAAACTATAGAAATCAATAAATATAATTAATATATTTGATTTATATAATATTTTTTATTATTTAAAATTATAAAAATCAGCAATTAATGTATTCAATAGAGTTATAGAATGATATTTTTATAATTAAAGAAGTAGTATTTATTGTTATACTATATTGATACAAATAATAGTATATATTAAATTTAACATAACATTTGATATTAAAATGTATTTTTTTTATATTAAATTATAGTATTAATATATTCAAATATCATGGTAATTAACGTTCTACCACCTGCCTTGTTAACAAAAAGTAATACGTCATTTACTTTTTATATATATATATATTATTGCGGTTCCAAAATTGAGGATGATAGCTAACAAATAGATGTTCCTCTCGTCGCATATTTTTTTAAATGCGTACATGAGATTTGTAGAAAGGAGTCTCTATCGATCATTTAGAATTTCGATATGACAACAGGTAAGGTTATATAATATTAATATCGTTTTGTCTATATTTTAGATCATATTTTCTTTTGAACCTCGTTAACTTTTATCTACCCTTGCATTTTTTAACACAGGGATATTATCACAAAATGTGAACTAATTAGTAATTACTTTACTTCAAAACTTTTTTTAAAAAATATATATAACTACTACGAGTACGGTCTGGAATACTACTCCCACTATCAGAAGAAGCTACATATGAATTACAATTCTCACAATCCGAAAAAGAACTGCTCCCACAAACTGAAAAAAAACTCTCTACACATGCTTGAAAATGCACTCGGTGGGACTCAGATCCATGATTAAGTGTGAAAGGGATGTACACAACCATTTCTACTGATAGGTGATGTGCTTTAAAAACTTAATTATACCGTAATTTTTCTTTATAAATGTATATTATTAGAAAGTTATTTCTAGGCAACATTAAATCGTAGGGCCAATTTGATATTGCCTTTGAAAAATTAAAATCATATTATTTTATAATTTTAACGTAAAATGATGTTTGGTAAAATTTTCAAAAGTGATTAATTGATAATCTGACAAGTTTTGACCGTGATTTTAAGAAGTAAGTGGGATGTTACTTTTTGAAAGTGATTATGAAATAATCTATTTCGGCATTTAATGTATATTTTAAAATATCATTATTATCCTTATGAAATCAAATTAAAATCTTTTATATACCTTATTTCATTTCAAAATTAAATATTGATTTGATTTATAAATATATATATATATATATATATATATATATATATATATATATATATATTGTTCTTATGGATTTTTTTTTCCAATTTAAATATTATACTTAAACATTGATTTAATCTATATAATTAAAGGGGGGAAAATGAAATAGAGTGTTAAAATCATGTATATTTTAGTCATTGTAACTAATCTCAGTACTTTTACAATAAAATTACTAAACATATGGACATTGCTTTTGAGTTATGCAGTAGTTTTAAAAATATAATTAACTAAACAATTGCTAATTAACTTCACAAATGGTTATTCCTTCGGTACAACTAAAAGTGGTTATTATAAAAGTTGTAAGAATAACAAACTAGCCCTTGATTAATGCCATCTGTGTTTAGTCAAATTTTTTTAAAAATATTGGAATCAGTTGCGGGCACTCAATTAATTAATATTGCACACATGTTTTTCTAATTTTAATTTAGGGCACATCACCTCTTAGTAAAAATAGTTATGTACCTCCTTTTCATAACTAGTAGTCAGTGGTTCGAGTTTTACTATAGGTATTTTACAAGCATGTGGAAAGAGTTTTCTCCCGATATGTTGGAGCAACCCTCTCCGATTGTGTGAGTTGTAGTCCGTATATAACTTTTCCTTGATAATGAGAGTAATATTCCAGACCGTACTTGTAAAATCTAATTAATCTCAACAGGTTCCGACAATAACTATATTTTTTTAAAAAATAGGGTATCAATATTATCACCGATAAATATGATTTATATATAAATATCATATAGATAAAAAAATTAAAAATAAACTCCCGTTATAAACATCCATTTTAATATCAACAGTACCCTTGTTAAGATTTATCTTTTCATACATATTACAATGAAATAGTGGTATGACATAAACGAATAAAATTTTCCTTTTTGGGATACACGTAAATGCCTTTTAATTCTAAGGAATCATGAACAAAGTCAATCAATTCATCATTGCAATTTTGAAGAAAGTTACATCGAAGCCAATCTTGATAGAACCTTCGACTGAGGCAAATGCTAGCTTAATTTAATACTTGGAATACACGTGGCGGTCTGTCTTATGAAAACACATCAAACTCCTTTGAATTGAAACCAGATATTACTATGTAGATTTTGATAATCAGTAAATGATCATTTCACCAATCTGGCCGTTGTTTTCGGGTTACTAATTGTTGCCTAACTTCGTTCATAAATTCTGCTAGTTTCAAAATTAGCCAGCTGAAGTGGAACTTCTCTATTTTTTAATCTCTTGATCCTTGGTTGATTAAGGTCTGGTTTAATGAATGTGTAAAGAATGTATAATCCCGCGTAAAAAAAAATGTAGCAATTACTTTCGTGCCAAAAAGTTTAGTTTCCGATCATTCGCTTAAATATATATATATATATAATATTTATAATTAATTTACATTTGCAACGGATATAATACTTTCTTTTAAATTATTATTTATTTTAACACAAAGTAATGGACCTAGATGAAATTCATTTTTTTAATGATAAATTTAATGAAGTTTACTTATAAAAAAACATTTGAAGTTATTTTCAGTAACTACATTTTTTGTTTTTTCATTTTGCCTATCTGTTGCACGTTTTCTGATGCTTTGTATTAATCAAAATCGGGGAAAAATAAGTTAAAGTGTTAAAAGTGAATAAATGAATTTTATTAATGTCCCTAGTTTATATTAATTGAATAAGAAATCTCTCTATGGATTTCATTACTCTCTCCCTACTATATATATATAGTGGTTTTCCAGTCGGTGCGTACTGACATAACTTATATAAGTCTATTGTATGTGGACCATTAATTATGAAGAAGTTTTGATAATTTCATACACTTTGAGTCAAAACATACAAATCTAATGGTCAACATTCAACACACTTACGAATTTTTATCAGTGAGCACCGGGTATAAAAGTTTTATATATATATGAAACTTTTATACCCAGTGCTCACTGATAAATATATATCGGTGTCTTACATGTGGACCATTAGATTCAATTGTTTTAACCCAATCTGCATGTTCTTTTCAGTGTTTATCCATAATCTATGACTCAAATACAATGTACTATTGTATTTCATATCAGTGTGTATTGAGGATAAAATGACTATATATATATAGTTTTTCTCTCAGCAAGACCGAACTGAGCTTTTAAGATTATGACGAGACTTGTGAGTTATTGATTAAGTTTAAAAAGACTTTTATTAAATTGAAGTATGTTAATCTAATGGTTGATAATTATGGAATTGATATAAATAAAATCAGTTCGTCCCGATGAGAGAAAAACTATATATATGTCAACTTAAATTTTGGACTTCACCATCTCAATTATTAGACTAAAAAGCACACGAGTAAATGGGTAATTGAGATATATATAGCTTTTTTCACCTTAATGCGTATCGAGCATACAGACTAGGTCAAATCAATTGAATCTAATGATCCACCTGTAAGGTATTGTGGAGAAAATTTTTCTATCATGAATTTGAATGATTTTTTTTCCCTTTTTATAGATAATAAATTTAACGAAATTTACTTATAAACCAAATTTGAAAATTTGTCAATCACTACAACTATATATATGTCATAATTTTACTATTCGTTCGATGCTCCATATTTAATAAAATCAAGAAAAATTAGTTGCAGTATTCGAAAAAATTACAAATTCAGTTTATAAATATATTTCATTGAACTTATTATTAAAAAAAAAAAACTTAACAAAATTCATTTAAATCGATAAATTTTATAAAAATTCTTACTTTATGTTAAAACTAGAGATTCCTTGATACAAAATCACTATTTATTTATTTATTTGTTAGATAATCTCCCGACACACAAGTTAATAGATAATTAACTTGATATAATTATAAATATAATCTATCTTTTCTCAAATGATTGTTACCTCGTAATAATTGACCTTGATTCCTTCTATAACCCGATTTTAATCCTAATTTACGATTTTTTTTTAAATATAGTTTTGAATTTTGAGACATCGACTTAGTTGAGAACTATAATTACGATTTGGCAATGTCTGCGCGACTATTTAAGTTACAAGTGTTATTAATCACTTGAGGTCATAGGGTATTTACCACACTTTTTATCGGACTTTAGAGTTCAAATAGTACTAATAAAGGACTTTTTTAATAACACAAACTTCAATCAGAACAATCAACTTAATGAACTTAAAAGTCACTTAGATTACAAGTTTCCATCATTCTGTTAACGCCATTTGTAAAGAGTTTATTTTTACTCATCCACCCTTAAGGGGTGAACATTATCTTATATCCGTATAAATGATATGTGTCAAAGGAAAGGTAAATTTGTTATAAAAGATGAAAGTATTTTGATCAATTTTCTATATTCATAGACACATATTATCTATACAAGAGGGAGATAATACTCACCTATCTCAAAACGAACAGGTAAAAATGAGTTAATTTGTAAAAGGGTATTCTAAATCTGTACCCTTAAGAACCATTTTTTTTTTTATAAAATAAAAATAAAATTATATATCTATTTTTTTATTATAATAAATATAATATTTGTTTCTTTTATAAATATAAAGTAGTTATAATTATATATCTTAACACTATCCTTTCTAAAATTCTCTTGTGATAATTTCATTTATATCTGACGTATTATAAGTTCTTGATGTGACATCAGTATTCATGTGAAACAAAGTAGCAATAATCATAGTTTGCTGCCAACACTGATCTATGAAAATGATTCCTTTATTAATCGATCATGATTTTTTTTTTTTTAAAAAAAAAAATTGTGTCGATCGTGATTTAATCAAATCAAAATCATTATCCTAGATAGACATATCAATCACGATTTGAAATTGATGGCCTGGAATGGTCCATGGTCCAGATACAGGCCCCCTTGAAGCTCAAGAAACGTTTTGGTCACCAAAAATAGAAGAGATAATACAATTGGTTGTATGTTTGAAAGTCCTCCAAAAAGAAAGGATACTATTTCTTCTGATTGAGACCGCTCTTTCTTAAGTTTCTTTTACATTCATTTCAATACAAATTCATGTGAAGCTTCTGGGTAAACCCCTGTTTTGTGGGATGATTTTCTTCCCAGGTGACTGTTCCTAAATGAGACAAGAACTCAGAAGTCTCTTTGAAATTATTATAATTATCAATTTGTTGAATATATCAATAATATTATCAACTAATTTTCTTGGTGGGTATTGTACAGATTGTTTTTTTTTTTTAATATAAATTTATTTTAAGAGGAAAAACAGAGTCTAACAAAACAAACAATACAAAAGGTATCTCAGGAAAATGAACAACACATAACCCACGAAAAAGACCAAAACAAACAATAAACAAACATATCAACCGAGACCACAGCCACAGCCAAGAACCAAAGCAACCACAACAGAAATAACAACAATCTGAGCACCACTCAGAGAAACAATAGAACAGAAAAATACAATTTTTTTTTTATAGTAATTATGATAACTCATAAGCATGTAACATAATTAACACATTTTTAACCTCATTTTTCATTTTAAATCAAAATTTACAAAACAACTTAAACTACCCCTTAATGGTTCAATGTAAGTCAAAAATAGTAGAAGAGGACCATGGAAGATGGGGCCGGATAAAAACTATATTTATATTGATGGGTGATAGTGGCAACACACTAATGATCTAATAATTAATGTCTCGATTTTTAAAATTTAAGAATTTATTTGATATATTAAGTTTTGTAACTTTTTTCCTCCATTTCTTTTACTCTCATCCAACACCCTTTCATTGTTTTTTTTTTCATTCATGCTGTTCATCATACAGGAAGATGAAAAAAAAAATTATTTGATCATATTATGCTCATTAGAGAACAAAAAGGAAAAAAAAACTTAGTGACAATGAAAAAAAATATATATAAATTATATGTCATAAAATAAGCAAATAAAATTACGATTTAAAACTTTTTTTTTTCTAAATAAACACATTATTTATGAATGTAGGGTTTTATTAGAATTAAATTTGATATATTGTACTAAACAAAACAAAGGGGATAAAAAAATGCAATGGAGGGGTGTTGGATGTGTGTGTGAGAGAACAATATTTTTTTAAAAAAAATATATAGAGAGCATTTGTCGGGTAAGTTAAATTTGGAAGATAATTAAAAATTACAGTTTAGGAAATAAATTAAGTAAATTTTTTAATTTTAAAAATTGGAGCCTTATTAGATAATTAATGGATTGACAATAGCACCTAGCGGTGTAAAAATGGGCCGGCCCGTGAAGGAAGAGAGCTAGGCCGCGGCCTGGCCCGGGACCTGCCGCGTGCCGGGCCGCTGGGAGGAGGCCCGGTAGGCCGGCCCGCCCGGTAGGCCGGCCCGCCCGGATTGGCGTGCCAGGCTTGTAGGACCGGCCGGTCCGTTAGGCCCAATTTTTTTTTTTTTTTTTCAAAAAACCTCCAACGGCTGGAATTGATTTCTAGCCGTTGGAGGAAATAAAAATTACCAAAACCCCCCTACAATCTTTTAAATTACATTTTGACCCACAAATCAATTTTTTCTATAAATACTTCCATCCATTTCATTTTCCATTAACTCTCTCTATCATTCTTTCAATCTCTAATTCTCTCACAATCTCTCATTCTCTCAAATCTCAATCTCTAATATATTCTTCAATTCTCTAAACTTTTTCATTCATTTTGGTTATTACTCTCTCTACAAAATTTTCTATTTTTTCCACCAACACACCAAATTTTAAAGGTACAATTTTGTTATTACTTTTGGTCTAACATATTCTCATAGTAAATTTATATGTTTATGTTTAGATTTGAGTTATTTAATGAAAACATTATCTATTTAGTTAGTTAGTTTATCAATTTTTGGGCTTTAATGTTAATATTATTTGTTTAGTTTATTAAGATTTTTAAGTTTAGTAGTTATTTTAATATTTGTTATTAATAAATTTAGAAAGTTAATTTGTATTACTGAAATTACTTTTTGTAATAAGTAAATGATGAATGTTAAGTGTAGCAATTACGTTTGATATTTTTTTTTTCATAAATTAAAAATTTTCATTTGTAGATTATGATAGTAAATTTAAGAGTAGTGGTTCAAATCATCAATTTTATGTTAGTATATTATGTTAGTAAATTTATCAATTTTATTTGTAGTAGTGAACTAGTGAATTTAAAATTTTATGTTAGTAGATTATGATTTTTTTTGTTTATTTAATTTGTTTTTTAAGTAAATAAATTATTGTAAGTGTCGTATTAGTTATAGTAATTATTGTTAGTAAATTAAGATTACTGTTAGTAAATATTGATTTTTAATTTGACTATTAACTACTGTAGTGCTCATATTTTTATTCAGATAATGGATCCTAACTAGCAGCCTTATTTTTCGGACGGTTTGAATATGCTCAACGATGAATTTGATATTTCAGAACCGACCCATACTCAAGCGGGACCTTCTGGTTCCGGCGTTACACCAACATCACGTCCCAGAAAATTAACATCAGATGTGTGGCAATGTTTCAACATAGTCCAAATGACACTCCCAAACAGGGCGTCTGGCCTCAGAGCTAAACGTAAGATTTGCCATAAGAATTATGCTACAAGTACGGGGGGAACCGGACATTTGAGACGGCATATGCACAAATGTATGCCTGCACATGGACAGGTAGATACTACAACCCAGACACAGCTTCAACGGCACCCAGACGGGTCTGTTACGTCATGGCAGTTCGACGCCATGCACGCTAGAGAGTGCTTGGCACGATACATTGCACAAACTGATCAACCGATCAGTATTGGTGAGAGTCCATTTTATAAAGAATTAATCACATCTGCATATAACCCCCAATATGAACCTGTTTCTAGAACCACCACTAGAAATGATTTGGTACGATTGTTTGAAACCGAAAGGGATGACTTAGTTGCTGAAATACAGCATTTAAGTGTCTCTGTTGCATTAACTTCTGATATTTGGAATGCATGTTCCAAACAGGACTATTTATGTGTCACGGGACACTATTTAGATTCTGATTGGAGGATAACAAAAAGAATTTTTGGTTTTCGTCCTATGGATTTTGCACATACCGCAGAAAACATTTTTAATGTCATAATGGAAGTTTTAGAAACTTATGAAATCACGCATCGCATTCTTTCAATCACATTTGATAATGCATCTGCAAATACTAGCTCTATTGCATTGTTTGTTGCAAGAAATATCCCGCAAGATGGAGGTTATTTGTTCCATCAACGGTGTGCATGACATATTATAAATTTAGTTGTATAGGCTGGTTTAAAGCAGGTAAGCGACCAAATAGATCGCATCAGAGATGCCATTTCTTGGATTTGCAGTTCTAATCCTAGATTCAGTGAATTCAAGAGACATTGTAAATTAAACGGTCTCAAACCCCGACGATTCCAAACTGATATGCCGGTAAGGTAGAACTCTACTTATTTAATGTTACAAAATTGTTTGGAATATGATACAACCATTACATGTTTTTATAACATGAAATTGACCGAAACAGGACAACTTAGTCCAAAATTACTTTCCACAGACGATTGGTATGTGGCAAAGATTTTTGTTCAATTTTTAAAGATTTTTTACAATGCCACTGTAACTCTTTCCGGGGTATATTACCCCACATCTTCCCAGGTAATCCATCAGATAGTGAAAATGTCTGAACTGTTAAACAGTTATAGAGAAGATGAACATCTAGGCGCTGCAGTTGTTGTCATGGAGACAAAGTTGAAAAAATATTGGGCTAACATTCCCCTACTTTATGCCTTAAGTGCTATAATAGATCTCAGGGTTAAATTATCTGGTTTAGAAGTTTTGCTTGAGTTTATTGGTATTAATTTGTCAATAGATTATTCAGAACAAATTACTGACATTCGAACCAAGTTGTTCGAGATTTTTCATATTTATGAGACCAGGTTTGGCAACATTGACATCCTCCAATCAACACGACCAGAGACAGAGCCGAAGCAAACAAGTTGAAGCCTTCTGAAACGAAGAAAAAAAGACAAATCAGCAAGTACTTCTTCAGGGCAAAGATCTAGCCCATATTCTTGTACCGAACTTATTAGGTACCTTGAAGCACAGTTCGATGCTGTTGAAGACAAGGAAGAGTTTGATTTGTTGTTATGGTGGAAGACCTATACGTACAGGTATCCAGTTCTGTCACACTTAGCACGTGACATACTGGTTATTCAAGTATCAACGGTGTCTTCAGAACAAGCTTTCAGCACCAGTGAACGCATAATTGAACCAAGAAGAAACTGTTTGTCTCTAGAGATGGTGGAGGTATTAACATGCCTTCGGGGTTGGGAGCATGCTAAAAAAAGGTTACAAAATCTAACTGTAGATAAAGAACTTAATCTAAATTTCGACAATCTATATATTGATGACCCTTCAGGTAGTGGACAGGGCCAAAACTAGGTTATACTTTTACATATGTATTTATTATTTACTTGTAAGTTGTAAAACGGTTGCACTCTTTTTCCCTTACCAAGTTTTTATCCCACTGGGTTTTTCTTGGTAAGGTTTTTAATGAGGCAATCATGTAGATATGTATTACTGAATTCCATAAGTGAAAAATAAATAAATAAATAAAAAATTGTTCGTTCTCTTTATTCATTTCAAATCCTAATAATTGTTCGTTCTCTTCATTCATTTTAAATTCTAAACCCTTAACCATAAACTATAAATCATAAACCCTATACCCTAAATCCAAAAAAACGTAATTTGAAAAAAAAATTGGACAAAAAAACTAACCCGCCAGACCAGGCCCGTCTGGCCTGGCCCTCCCGGCCCGTCAGAGGGGCCCTGCGGGCTGTCCGGCCTGGCACGGCACGCAGGCACGGCCCGCCTGAGGCAGGCCGATGTGCCGTGCCGTGCCGGACCGGCCCGCGACACCTTCGGGTGCCAGGCCCAGCCAGGCCTGTTTCCAGAAATGGACTGGCTAGGCCGTCCCTAATGGGCCTGGCCAGTCCATTTTTACACCACTAATAGCACCACTCATTTATATTTTCTTGTAATTTAGGTCTTCTAGTTCTTACACCAAAAGTGAAATCAAATTAATTATAGGGTGTTGCATGGCATTTTAATATTTTGTTAGTACAAATCTATCAACAATCTAAAGAGTAAAGAATACAATTCGTCTAGGGTTCAAAAATAAATAGTAATTTTTGAAGGTGACATTTCAACACTGTCACTGCTTTAATAACTTATATTTAAAAGACACTTATTATGGTGAACAGATAAAAATACCCCTATAGTTGTTCCACATAAGATTTCTTTCATTCATTTTTACAGTGATAGAGTTGTGAAATAGAGAGAGAAAGTCTAAATGAAACCCAGACAATCACTCGAACGGCGACGAAGTGGTGCTACACAGACGCATTCGGAGGTCAGTACTTCAAAAAAAAAAATCTTGATCATTTGAAAAATATGTGCGATTCTTTCAAAAGAATCATCGATTCTTTCTAATATTTACTCGATTTTGCTACAAAAATTCTCGATTTAACTAAACTTTAAAAAATATGCTCGATACTTCAAAAAAATTCCTAAATTCTTTCTAATATATGCTCGATTTCGCTACAAATATACTCGATTTAACTAAACCTAATTTTCTAAAAAAACATCTTGATCATTTGAACAAAAATCTTGATCCTTTGATAAATATTCTCAATCCTTTGACTAATTCTCAATCCTTTGATAAATATTCTCTATCTTTTGAAAAAAAAAAATTGACCATTTGAAAAATTCTCGATCATTTGAAAAATATTATCGATCCTTTGACAAATGATTGATTCTTTCAATTCTTTCAAAAATATGCTCGATTCTTTCAAAAATAAGTTCGATCATATTAAAAAAGGCTCGATTTGACTATAAATATATTCGATTTAACTAAACTTTATTTTCAAAAATAAAATATCCGATCCTTTGAAAAATAAAATGTTCATACATGTTCATACAAAGGCTGGATAACAAATCATAACGAATGGATACTTTGTTAAATCACACCGAAATATATGAAAATATATAAACGAAGATCACAAATATATGTTATCTGAGAAACAGGTTTTTTAGAGAGAGATTGGAAAGTTATCGTTTTCAAAGTGTAGATGGAAACATAATTAGATAAAAAATAGATTATTTAAGAAAAAATTGGATAGTTCAACACAATAGATACCTTTTAAATTTAAGTTATTCAAGAGATGACATTATTGTAAAAAAAAAAAAAATTAATCAATTTTATTAGCCACAAAAATGTCTAATTTTTTCGTTCAAACAGTGAGTAACCGCCATGGGAGATAACCCATCTCAACAATTCAAACACTCATCTTCTAGTCTCTATAATTGACTATATAATTATTTATTATTCCATCCAAATTTCGACAATGTAAAATCCGATTGAATATTAAAATGCAATATAATATATATCGGCTTAATTACAATTTATGATTTAGATTTCTCTAACACACTATCAAGATTTTTGGGTTGATTTTTCTAACAGAAGAAGAAAACAATCAAAGCAAAAGAAACTCGAACAAAAAAAAAAAAGAGTAGGAAACTCCTTTGATATATCGGTTGAACACTTGAACATTATCTTTATATGACAAGAGGAACCTAAATAAGTAAATAAACAAACAAAACCCCAGCTAAATTCATTTTAAAATTTTCCTATGTGTCACGTGATGAGACAGTGACGAGACATATATACTAGAAATACAGTGGTCCTGATTCTCACTCTTTACTCTTTAGCATGCACAAAAAGAAAAATAAAAGAAAAGTAATTAAATAAAGAACAAAATAAGGGACAATTATAAAGAGTCACCTGCATCAGTCATCACTATAAATTTGACTAAACTGGTTAGGCGAACCATGATGCCTACAGATTCATGGTACTTAGTCGATTTTTGGGTCTATTCAAATTTAACTTGAGAGACTAACAAATCAGAATAGGGTCCCATCCTACCCCACCATGCCCTCTCGTGCCCTTTCCACCAACCGTGACCTTTTGGTCCATTTTCAAGCCGCCGGTTCCCGATCTACATTTTTTTTTTCAGTTTGTTTTCCGATGACTATTCTTGTTATGTTTCACTGTATTGTCCATTCATGTTCGTTTATTTTCTATTTATTTTTTTCTGCTGAATTTGTTACTTTATATCATTTTGAGTGTGAAACTTGGTTGGAGGAGACAAATCCAATTTCGATATGAACTAAACCTAGTTGTCATTTAGTATATGACAAGTCAATACTGATGATTATTAGTGATATTAATTGTTTTATTGTTGTATGATTATTCTAAACTATATAGATATATTCTTTTCGTAATCGAATTAAACTTTTAAGATTACAATCGAACTTAAAATTCATTCATCAACTTTAATAAAATTTGATTAAGCTGAACTTAGTGAATATAATGGTTAATAGTTATAGAACTAATATAAATAATATCAGTTTGTTATAAAGATAAAAAAAACACACACATATATATATATATATATATATATATATATATATATATATATATATATATATATATATATAGAGAGAGAGAGAGAGAAGGCATGGCATGCCTCAAATGTTGACTCAAAACTTTGTTTTATTAAAACAATTTGGATATGTATAATTCGTCGGTTTTTAAGTTGTGGTTTGCGTGTTCAATAAACGACTATTCTGAAATGAATATTTTCAATCTAGTCAATAAACGTACTTCTCTGAATGAATATTTTCAACATATTTCATGAAAGGCTTCCGATACATTTTAAAGAATAACAAAAAAAACCGTGAAAGATTGCATTCAAATGTTAGACCATCTGGATCATTCTATAGTTGTAATTTAGAAGGTAATTAATAGTCAAAATTTCCAAATAATTTCAATATAGATCATAAAAAGAATTGTTAGCTTACATAATTTTGTCTAGAACTCACAAAAGCAAAGATTGTTAAATTTTTCGTACTTGTTATATATATTTAGTTATTTTTTTTATATGTTTATAATTAAAAAAATGAATTATATATTAATAGATAGTCTTTCACTTAAAATATCTGCCTATTTTTAAGTCGTGACATTTATGGACGAAATCAGAATTTTAGTTATAGAGGGATCGAATAAAACTAATTATTAAGTTGCATTGGTTGATTTTAGATTGAGCTTAAGTTTCATTCTTATACCGAGTTTTCCAGGTGTTATAATATATGTTAATTAAGCAATAGTAAAAAATTGTTATAGTCTTATAAATGTTTATTAAAAGATCAAGTTATTGATTTTATTAACCGGTTTATGTTTCATTGATACTCTTTGAGTGTTTATATTAACCTACTTTTATATTTTTATTCTCGTAAAAAAATATCCTTTTATACTTGTTTCGTAAATAAGTTTTTTTTTATAAATAAAACTCTCAAGTTAACTAATATAGATATTAAATATTCAAATTTATTTTTCATTAGAATCCCAAATGTAATATATACTATTTCATTAAAATAATAAATGAATGATAAAAAAACTACAATTAAAATAATAAACAAAAACAAGTTTAAAAAATATGATTAATAAAAATATTCAAAATGACATTATAACAGTGATAAAGTTAAATAATAATTATTACTGTTTTTATAATTTAAATTTACCGTCACATTTATTAAGTAAAATTAATTTATAATAGTGATAAAAAACATTTAATAAATTAATGGAAAAAAATATATTCAATTTTATTAGGGACGGAAGAAATAAATAAAATTGTTTGTAATAAGGTAACAAAAAAATTTAATTAAAACCTATTATTAGGAAATGGATGAAATAATGGAATTTATATATTAAAATACAATAATGGGAGGGGTCAATGGTTATAATTTTTATGCATTCCTCGTATTGTCAAATTAATACACAAGTGTTAAAAGATTTTTTTCATTAAATGGAAGGCCAAGGCTCCTAAGGGTAGATACGGTGGCAGTTCGGTTCGAACTAGTGAACCAACTGAACCGAATCAGAACTGGTGTGAAAAAACCCAGAACCAGACCGAAACTGTTACAATGTACAGTTCTGGTTCTAGTTTTGGTGAAACCACTCAGTTCGAACTGAACGGAAAATAAATTTTGTTATTTATTTTAGTTACTTTTTTTTAGGCAACCCAATAATATGTATTTACAATTTTACTTTTACATATGTAACATTTTTTTGTGAATGAAAAATGACAAGAAAAAAAGAAAAGAAAAGAAAAAAACAGACCACCGGTTCCCGATTCCGGTTCAAGTTCAGGTTCCTTCAAAACCGGAATTGTTGGTTTCGAATCGGAACCGAAAACGACAACATGTTTACCTATGGGCCCCTCCCTACCTTCACCTATGGTGACATTCATTGATATATTATTTGGCTTAGTCAATTCAATATTCACTTATATATAATCGGTTAATATATTTTACACCGATTTTATTACATCAATACGTACCAATACGTACGGATATATTTAAACATCTAACGCACATACCCTTCTCTTACTTTAATATTTGTCAATATGAGAGAATGAGACTCATTCTCATTGCACTTTTTTGAAGTTTCACGTGGGTGTGACTGTGTGAGTGATTCAATATTCATGATTATTTAGATATTAGTATTACACAAACATGCATCAACAAGGACGATCATGTTACTATAAAATATATGTATTTATTTTATTGAATTATGTGATTATAGTCTAAATCCATTATCTTTGCCTTGGTGCAGTTCGGTTGGTAGATTACCGAATTTAGGGTTTAGATAAATGACTCTTAAATCAATGGTTTAAATCTTATTAGTGATGAAATGCTTAAAAAAAATACTTGAATAAGTCCTTAGATAGATATTGTCTAAATCCATTATCCTTCCTGCCTTCAAATTATTGTCAATTACAAGCATAAGAAGATGATCCGATCATTAATAAAAGAGGGAAGTTCAAAGGCAAAATAGATTAGAAAAAACTTGAAAGGAATTCTATGGGCTAGCCAGAGTCTCCTATTAAACATTTTTATGTACTTCAACATCGTCATGATCATCCATGCTTAACTGAGAATTTCGTTTGATTTCTTTGTAAAATAAAATAAAATAAAATAATAACCAACATTTTTTATTTGTTGAAATCTAGAGAAAAGGTTTGTCGAGATTTAACGCAATCAATCTCTAAAGCACGACTTTACAATTTATGAATAAAAATGGAATAATATTTACAATATCAAAATTCGACCCATGTTGAGAATTTCTTTAAAGTATCCAACCATCCGGATATTTAGATATCGGTAAAAAACCAGCATTCTTGGTACACAGAAAGGAAACTTAATTAAAGCAGAATATATGCAATCATTAAGAGAACTAACCTAACTGTTTATGCGATGTTATCGGTACATGAACCTTTAAATGTATAAATACCTAGCCACCTAGGTCAATCAAAGCTTATCAAATTTATTATTTTATTACTTTTTTAATGTGACAGTGTTATCTGTTGAAGATACTCCACTCTGTGTTTCTCTATTGTATTCAAAAGCGTTCATTGTAATTAGTTGTAAAGCCAATCGTGTCAAAGAAATATAGGACATGCCAGCATGGGTTCAGTCAATCAGTCTTACTAGACAAAATTCGCTTATTTGGGTACCCCTTTTCATTTCACATTGTAAACATGTGCAAAAGAAAGCTGAATAATGGTGTCTCTATTAGGCTCCTAGCCTCCAAACCTCCCACCTTAAAAAAAAACAAAAACAAAAGAAGCCTGAGAATATGTTTGGGGTTTTTCAGGATATGTTAAAATTAAAAACTACATATATATTTAGAATATCTATTTCTATAACATTGAACAGATCTATTCTCACAAATGGAAGATATCTACTTCCACACTATCAAAGAGAAAACTTCCTTAAACGAAGGGGTGATAAGCAACTTAAATTGATTTATTCTCACCAAAATAAATAAAGCAATTTTATTTACATATTCTAGGGTGAATGTATTATGTACCTATAAATGAAGTTAAAGAATATGCATGGCTTCCGAGCTACAGCTTCATGTTTCTTTGTTCGTTTCTTATCTTACCTATATAATCATTCAAAATAGATGGTATATATAATTTTCGTTGGATTCTCTTAAAGTATAGCTTAATTACAACTGGTATAATTAATTTCATTTTTCTTTTTGTCGATTATTTTCCTAATTCCTACCGAGAGATTTCGAAAAGTAATAAAATGATCTTTAGAATTTAACAAAAACTTCAGACCAGTAACAAAATAAAAATGGTCAGATGAGTTCGGCTTAGTAGTAAACCCTTCACACTTATATTCATGAGGTTGTGGATTCGAGCCATACCCCTCTAATCCTGAATTATTATAAGTTCGAAAAACAAAATGAAAAACATGAATATATTTGTAATCAAGTGGAAATATGGGGTTTTGGCACTATTTTGATTTGGTGTTGCACGAGTGGCACTACTGTAATACCTTAAGTTTTAAAGGCACAAAAATAAATGAACTTCTAAAATGCCCTTACTTTACATATAATTTTTTATTTGCTTTTCAATTTTTCAATTTTTGATTTTATTTTTTCATCTCCTTCATTTGGAGAACAGGGGTCGAAATCGACCTCCAATGGAGGTCGAAGTCGTTCAACCTATGTTGGAAGTCTGTTCGACCTCCATGGAGAACGAAATCGACCTTTAATAGAGGTCAAAATTGACCTCCATTGGAGATCGATGAAGAAGAAGATGAAAAAAATTGGATTTTTTTTCCAGTCAATCTCAGAAATATTCGAGACTTTTTATGTACTTTTAAGACTTTTCATATTTTTTCCGAGACTTTATACGTATTTTTGTGACTTTTCAGGTAATTTCAAATAATTTTCAGGTATATTTTCTAAGACTTTGCATATCCTTTGAGACTTTTTATATATTTTTGAGATTTTTAAGTAATTGTTGAGACTTTTCAGGAAGTTTTTGAAATTTTTCAGGTAGTTTTCGATACTTTCTTGGTAAAAATATAAATTTTCAAGACTTTGGTAATTTTCAAGATTTTTTAGGTAAAAATGAAAATTTTCAATTTTTTTCATCTTCTTCCTTAAAACCCCCATTGGAGATCGATTAACACTTTAACAGTATTCAACCACCATTGGAGACCAATTTCGACCTCCATTGGTGGTGTTCACCTCCATTGATGGAGGATTTTGAAAAAAAAAACAATACAAGATAGTGAAAAAGGTTACTTTAGGGATATTTTTTAAAGGAATTCATTTTAGGTGCTATTTAAACTCAACTTACTAAAAGAGTGATAGTCTTAAAAATCACCACAAAAAAGGTGCAATTTAATTTTCTAACCCTTGTAATCAAGTTATTTACATCTCAAAGATTTTCAAAATAATAATAATAATAATGTTAACGGGAAAGTTGCTCAAGATGAGAAATTCCTACTAACACCCTCGAGATCACTACCACGGAGGTGGTGGCCGGGGTCGGTACCTTTGATACCTAACTTGCTTAGATGAGAATGAAGATTTGTATTATAATGAAAAACGAGAGCTTTTATTATCGATCACTTTGATATACAAAATTCTCTCTTATACATTATCTGGGACGTAGGAAGGTGGTCGCTTTGTACTTGTCGAATAGTGGAAACAACGGCGGTCGTGTTCTGATTACAGAATTTAGGCTCTCATCTCCTCTTTTTCTTATCGTTTATATCTCGTCTTTCTCTTCTATTTTTTCGTACCTCCTCTCTCCTTACCATGCTTGGCCTTATTTATATTTGGTCCAAGTAGGTTTTAATTTCATAAATATCCTGCCACGATCTCATGAATCTGTTCCCTCCTTATCGGGCGGGATTCGTCATTTGAATTTGACTTGTTACTGGATTCGATGATATCGTTGACGGTGATAAGTTTGTTTCCTTTTTGGAATCAAACTCTTGACTTACCCGTACATGGATTTATGTTACGTAGATTTGATCCTGTGTGTACTTACGACACTTTCTTCATGGAGGTAGCCGAATTAACTAGTCGTTGTCTTATAGAGCGAGGTAAATCCATGCTTTGGCTCTATTCAGAGAAGCTTGGGATAGACTCGTGGGCACTTACTAGAGGTAGTGTAGACTAGGCGAGATTCTTCTTTCATGCCCAACGGGAACGGCGGGCTTCTGGAGAGGTTGGTGGGCTTCTCATTCAGGCTATGAATTACGTTTGTATTCTAAAATCTTTAACCCAGATGGGGCTTGCTTTGTTTGTTGGGTTTCTTTTGAATGTCCTTTGAGTTTGGCGTCCCCCCTGGCCTTCACGGGGTGGTTGAGGAGCCCGACCCCAGGAATCGAGGTTCCTAGGTAGGTGACCTCGGGAAGCCTGGATTCCAGTACCCGCGTGGGGGTCGACCTGGTCGTGACTAGCTTTTTCCCCAATAGTTTTGAAGCCTGACACCCCCTCCGTGCTTCTGCGGGGTATTTTATGGTGCATCTGGGGTTTCATGAATGTCGAATTTGGGCTTTGACTTGAGCTGGGAGAGTGAGAAATTTCTCTTTGACCCCTGACCAAATTTTACTATTAACAGAAATCCCCTCTGACTTGAACACCGGAGGTAGAGTTAGGGTTGGAGTCAGATTTCCTGTTTAATTAAGAAAATTTTCCGTTATGAGATAATTACTGAGAACCTCGAACAAAATCTTCTCATTAATTGCCCAAGTGATGTGTTGAACTTGAATTGGTGTGTTCTTCGAGAAAAATCGATTGCATTACGGCTCTATCCGTGGTTCGAGGTGATCTTTCCGAGGATATCGCCGATGTCATTACACCCCTAACCTCTATTTAAATTCAAACTCATTGCCCGTTTCTTCACACTTTCTCTCAATCTTGAACTTACAGATTTCTTCTTATTTACTTGCTTTCTCCGACCACCTCTTTATCTTTCACCTACCTTCAAGCTCTTTTCATCCAACAATGTCGAACTCCTCTGATAGCATTGAAGCCTTGGTCGAGGGTACTGGAGGCTTTAACCTGGTTCCTCAGAAACGGGTGCGAGGAATTTTAAGTGACGAGGACTCCTCCCCGGTCCGCCAACACCGTCCCTATATTAGGAACGTCTCAATCGGTTCCGCCTTTTTGAATCAACCCGACAACCCTTTAAACTTAGTTGATGAGGATTCCGATACTGGATAGAAGGTCGACATTGCTGGGCAGGTTCAAGTTACGGTGGCCGGGCTTCCTTCAGTGACGCCTCTTTCTTTAGATCTAGGGTTATTCTCGATTCTACTGTTGACCCACACTCGATCAACCGCCTTTGGGAAAAATACGACATTCCTAAAGGTGTTACCCTCAGAGTTCCCCATAGGAACTATGATGTTTATAATCCTCTAGCGGGCGTGCTTCCTATTCATTTGGTGGCCGTTGAGAATGGGGTCAGACTACCCCTTCACCCCACTATTTGGCGGCTCCTTAATGCCCTTCAACTAGCTCCCATTCAACTGACGCTCAGTTTTCAGAGGCATTTGATTGGCTTCCTTATGCGGTGGAGGGAACAGTACGAGCTGGGCAATGTCACCCGAGAACCAGGGGCAGAAGAGCTGGCCTACCTTTTCCAGATCGGGAGCTTGTCCGGAGGTACCCAGGGACAGTTCTACGTGAAGGCCAAAAATAAACTCAACTTTATCATCCCCGACGCTTCAAGAAAAGACCCCGCTTGGAAGGAAAAGTGGATACTAGCGGGGAGGAACTGTGGGAGCTCCTTATTCATCGGTGGGCATGAGCTCGTGGTTCCCACTGCTTTCAGTGACAAACCCTCATGAGATTGGGACTCCTTACCCGCTGAGTTTGAGGCTATGTTGAAGACTATCCTCGCCAGAAATTATTTGAACTTGAAGTTTTCAACTGCTGACCCCTTCGACGCCCGCGGGGTGAACAAGTATCTACGGATCTCCGATGCTTCCCCTCGTGAGTCATTTTAAGCTATCATGCTTTGTTTTCATTAAATGATTTGCTTATGACATCCTCTATTTCTTCCTTTTAAAAAAATAGTTTTTGTGGTTGCTACAGCTTCTCGTGAAGCCCCGAAAGCTCAGACCCCTCATCCTCCTTCCAGGTCATCCCGGGGAGCCTTCTCGGCTACCTCGAAAAGGGGGGCCCAATTATTATGGCTGCTGCCTCGCTTTATCCTGATTCATCGACTTTCCAGATGAGGTCTAAGATGGCTGTTCTCGCATCTCGGGCAACAAAGGCTCTAAATCAAGGAGGGCCCACTTCCTAAGCCATTGATACGTCCACCTTCGCCCCCTCACAAGTGGTTCCCACTTTAGTTGCTGCTTCCCCAGTTACATTACCCCTTCCTTCTACTGATCTAGCTATGTCCCGGGTAGTTCAGGCTCCAAGGGATCCCGAGGTCGGCACTCCTGAGATTCCCTCTTCTTGTCCCCACAATCAGTCGGGCTTAATTGGCCAGGATGAGGTTTTAAAGTAGTTCGTTGCTTCATGTCCTGATGGTGGGCTCTCTAGGATGGCTTCCATGGCCATGGATTTTCTAGTTACCAAGGGGTCTGCCCTTCTGGCCGAGGTAGTCATTGCCTTTATTTCCTGTGATTGTGAGATTTGATTGCTTTCTAACCTTCGTTTCATGCTTTACAGGCTTTCAAATTCAATATATCCATGGGCCACAAAGTATCATTTCTTCAAGATCGGGCAGCTAGGGCTGAAGTTGAGGCTGAACAGGCCATAGGATTGCTGGCGCATTCTTAATCCTTGGTCCGGAAGATGACTTCTAGCTAGAGGAAAATGAAAACAGAACTGGCTGAGCTTCGGTGCGACCATGAAAGGCTGAAGCGATCTTTTGACCCAGAAACTCTTAGGTCTAAGCGACGAGCCAACCAGAGGGATGACTAGAAGAAAGAAACGAAGGCATTAGATGCTAAGAATCATGCTCTTCAAGCTCAAGGTCCCAAACTTCAGGCTGAGGTGGACTCTTCCTTTAGCGAGGGATACTTCTACACCTCCTACCAAGTCGCTGAGGCCTTCCCCTCCCCCTTTGATCTGTCAATTATTGCTAACTGGGATAGAGAGGAGATAATGGCCAAGGTCGCAGAGATGTCTCACCCCTTAGGTGATGACCTGGATCCCTCTAACGTGGCCGAAGTAGGGAACCATCCAGCTGGGTCAGACCTCCCTCCTCCTCTTCCTTCTCCTGTCTTCCCAACATCAGATCCCGATGAATCTTCGAGGAGGCTTATACCCATGGAGCCGAAAGAAGATTTTACAGAAGCCCGATGTCCTCCTAAGGTGGCTTCTAGGGAGAAGCCAGTAGGAGGGGAAATCATGCAAGAGTCAATGGCCAACCTTCTTGATGCAGCCATACCTCCTGAGGTCATGGCGGTGGTCAATGAGGTCATGAAGGAGGACCTAGCTGAGCAACAAATCGTTGAAGGGCATCCTTAGGGTAATGTGGCAGAGGTGGCAAACTAGGATGATCGACCACCGGAAAGGGAAGGAGGGAGCGAGGTTCATCCTGAGAAGGGAGAAACTAGAAGAAATCAGGAGGACGTAGAGGTTTGAACCCATCTTCCTGCAGCTTGTTTTGAATGCCCAGAAAGGTGGGTGGGCTCCCCATATTTACTCATGATTGATTGTTATTCTTTCCTTTTTGGTAGCCCAGAACCAAGGGTAGGGATCCCTATTTTTTGTAGCCTTGCCGGGGAATAGGCTCCTCAATTCATCAATGAAATTTAGCTTTTACACTTGGTTCAAATTCTGATTTGCATGTAGGTTCAACCCCATGTAGCACCCTGATTTATCTCGGTAAAAGTAACAAGATAAGAAAACTGCTTAATCGTGAACATAGATAGCTAGCTTGAGCGTTTGACTCTCAATAGAAATTTACAGCTCAGTGACTTTGGTTGACAATCCCCTTGTCTGATCGTAGACCTTTAGCTTCTTTAGGGGGTGGTAGCCCGAACAAGGCATCATGAGGGATATCTAACTATTTCCTGGTCTCGATATCTGGATGACAACTATGCTCTTACATTCAGACTCTTCTTAAGGGTGGTAGCCCGACCAAGGCGTTAGAAGATCTAACTATTTCCTGGTCTCGAGATCTGGATGACAACTATATTCTTACACTCAGACCCTTCTTGGGGGTGTTAGCCCGACCAAGGCATCAGAAGGGCTATCTAGATATTTTCTGGTCTCGAGATTTGGATGACAACTATGCTCTTACACTCAGACCCTTCTTGGGGGTGGTAGCCCGACCAAGGCATCAGGAGGGCTATCTAGCTATTTTCTGGTCTCGAGATCTGGATGACAACTATGCTCTTGCACTCAAACCCTTCTTGGCGGGGGGTAGTGCCCGACTAACCCCTGGTCTTGGAATGATAATGTCGAATTTTCAACGTAAACCCAAATCATTGTAAAACATAGTTGAAGATGGAGAAAATAAGAAAACAGACTTTATTGATAGAAGGGATGAAGTCTATTATTGCCGAAGATAAAAAACTAGAGGGGTCCCGAATATGCAAACCACATTGTTCTTAATGAATCTTGTTGTGTTTTCTTCCGATATATGGGATAGTGGTCCGGCTTCGACCCATCTTATGAAATAGTCAATTGCCACGATAGCATGCTTGTCTGACCAGGAGCCGTAGGAAGCGGTTCGATCAAGTCGACTCCCCACATAGCAAAGGGGTATGGTGAGCTAAGGGATGACAACCGCTCTGACAGAAGGTGACTCAAGTTCGCGGTCTTTTAGCATGCTTCGCAAGATTGTACTAAGATTTTTTCGTCTTGATGGATGGTTGGCCAATAGTACCCCATGCGGAGCACTTGGTATGCCAGAGCCTTCTCTTCAGTGTGGTTCCCGCACTTCCCAAAGTGGACCTTTCTCAATACCTATTTGGCATCTTCCGGATGTAAACATCGAACCAGAGGAAGGGACTTGACCCTCCTATACAAGTAGCCATCTACCAAGTAATACCAGATTGAGAGCCTCTTGATTTTCCTATCTTGGTGGGGCTCTCAGGGAAGTCTCTCTTCTTGAAGATGATCCATTATTGGGTCCATCCAGTATGGCTGCTGATCTAGGGTATAAGCCTCCTTTCTTGCCACTGTGCTGGGTATGGGAATCACTTGAAGAGGGACCCCTTGGGGGTAAGGTCTGGCCACCATTTGTAACTATCTTGGCTAGGACGTCAGCCCGTTGGTTCTGTTGTCAAGGTACTTGCTCGATCTTAAATCCTTTAAACTTGCTCTTAAGCTGTTGGACTAGCTTCAGGTAGGCAATCATGTTATCCCCTTTTGCCTGATAATCCCCAAAAACTTGGTTGACTATGAGCAATGAGTCACTCCAAACCTGTAGGTAATCGACCCCAAGCTCTGCGGCCGCCCTTATCTCGGCTAAGATGGCTTCATACTCTGCCTTATTTTTAGTGGTTTTGAATTCAAATCTGAAACATTGGCAGCACTCGGCCACTTTCTTGTTGATTAAAACTATGCCCGCTCCTCCTCTAGCTTGCCCGGAGGCTCCATCTGTGTAAAGGATCCATAATCTATAGCCTTACGGCCAGCTTCCAGATTCTGGAGTCTTTTCAGGGGCTATGTTCGTCTCTGCGGAGGTCGCTTAGCCCGGGGGCATTGAGAACTCTGTTACAAAGTTCGCTAGAGCCTGGGCTTTAATAAACTGGGTGAGTTTCAGGACCCATAAGACCAATCTTCCAGATACGTCCGGCCTCTGTAAAAATTGGTGGAAAGGTCAGTCCGTCACTACCGCCACTGAGTAAGCCTGAAAGTAGGGACAGAGCTTCCTTACCGAGGTCGCTAAGGCATAAGCGAGCTTCTCCAAAAGGGTATAATTCTTCTAAATCTTGGTTAGAACATGGCTTACGGAATAGACAGGCCGCTGGACCCTATCCCCGCATTCCTTGACCAAGGCCCTACTTACGGCGGTTTCTGAAACAGCCAAGTAGATTTGAAGCTCTTCTCAAGAGCTTAGCTTAACCAGTAGCGGAGGGCTAGACAGGTATTTTTTCAAGGCTTGAAAATCTTGTTCACTCTCCTGGTCTCATTTCATGTTTCTTCCCTGCTTAATGGCTTTAATGAACGGGAGCACTTATCAGTAGATCGAGAAATGAACCTCTTGAGCGCTGCTACCTGTCTGGTCAAGATTTGAACATGTTTTAGCGACGTGGGAGACTATAGATCTAGGATTGCCTTAATCTTTTCCGGGTTAGCCTCTATGCCTTTCTCGTGGACCATGAAGCCCAGAAACTTCCCTGCGGTCACCCTAAAGGTGCACTTAGAAGGGTTCAATCTCATCTGGTTCTCCCTTAAGATCATGAAGGTTCTGCGGAGGTTGTCCAAATGGCCTTCCGAGGTTGATGACTTGGTGATCATGTCGTCGATATACACTTTCATTGACCTTCAAATTTCAGGTTTGAACAACCGGTTGACTAGCCATTGATACTTAGCTCCTGTATTTTTAAGCCCGAAATGCATTACCTTGTAGCAATATAGACCCCATCCGGTGATGAAACTGGTCTTTTTCTGGTCGACGGGGTGCATCATAATTTGATTGTACCCTGAAAATACATCCATGAAGCTTAGGAGCTTGTTTCCAGAGGTGAAATCGACTAGCTGATCAATTTTTGGCAGAGAAAAACTGTCTTTCAGGCATGCCCGATTGAGGTCAGTATAATCGACGCACATGCACCACTTTCCATTGGCCTTTGTGACCATCACCACTTTAGTGATCCATTCGGGGTAGCGTGCTTCTCTGATAAAACCCGTTTGGGTCAATTTATCTACTTCCTCTGGAATGGCAGCATTCCTTTCGGTGTTGAAGTGACACCTTTTTTGTTTGATGGGTTTGAAGGTCGGATCTACTGCCGAAGTCATCGAGATCCCAATCATTTCGTCATGACTCAAGGTGAAGATGTCATTGAACTCTTTAAGGTGCCCGATTAGGCCCTCTTTCATCCCCTACTCAAGGGTGGCTCTAACTTTGAGGATTTTTGAGGGGTCTCCCATTCGGATGGGAACCACTTTCAGCTTATCCACTGGATGGCCGCTGACCCACTCCCTTCTCTTCTCCTCCTCATCTGGCATCACATGGTCATCCCCGAGGCAATTTATGGGTCCTACATCTTCCAAAGTTAAAACTGGTGCTTCCCCATCCTGGATTGTTATCACATAGGCAAATTGTTTTGGTCGGACACCATTGGCAGCTATCTTGGCTTGGACGTCAGCCCAATGATTTAGCTGTCGAGGTATCTGCTCGATTCTGAATCCCCTAAATCTGGACTTGAGTTGTTGCACCAGTTTCAGGTAAGCGATCATGTTATTCCCTTTGGCCTGATAATCCCTGGAAACTTGGTTGACCACGAGTGAAGAGTCGCTCTTGATACTTAGGTAATCAACCCCGAGCTCTATGGCAGCTTTTATCCCAGCTAGCAGAGCTTCGTATTCTGTTTCATTGTTCGTGGCTTTAAATTTGAACCTGAAACAATGGCAACACTCAGTTCCTTCTGGGTCTATGATGACTATGCCCGCTCCACCCCCGGACTGCCCAGAAGCTCCGTCAGTGTAGAGAGTCCATGACTTGCAACCCTCTGGCTAGTTGTCAGCTTCTAGATTCCTCTCGAGGGTAACATCTGTTACCGCGGGGGTTGCCTGATCTGAAGGTACTGAAAGTTTGGCTACAAAGCCCGCTAACGCTTGAGCTTTTATCGTGGTCTTAGGCTTATACTTTAAATCGAACCGGGTAAGCTCTAGAGCCCATAGAACCAACCTTCCAGAAACATCCGGCATTTGCAAGAACTGACAGAGTGGTTGGTCCGTCACCACTGCTATTGAATGAGCATGAAAGTAAGGACAAAGTTTTCTTACTGAGGTCACCAAGGCATAAACGAGCTTCTCCAGCAGAATATAATTCTTTTCGGGCTTGGTTAGAGCGTGACTCACATAGTAGATAGGTCGCTGGATCCTATCTCGGCATTCTTTGACCAAAGCCCCACTCACAGCGGTTTATGAAACGCCCAAGTATATTTGGAGCTCTTCTTTCGGATTTGGCTTAACCAACAGTTGAGGGCTTGTTAGGTATCTTTTCAAATCTTGGAAAACCTATTCGCTCTCCTGATCCCAATTCATGTTTCTTCCCTACTTGATAGCTTTGAAGAATGGTAGGCACTTATCGGTAGACCAGGAGATGAACCTGTTGAGCGCTGCTACCTGTCCGGCCAAAGATTGAACCTATTTAAGAGATGTGGGGGATTCTTGATCCAAGATAGCCATGATTTTTCTAGGTTAGCCTCTATGCCTCTCTCATGGACCATGAAGCCCAGAAACTTCCCCGCAGTTACACCAAATGCGCACTTGGAAGGGTTCAACCTCTTCTGGTTTTCCCTTAGGATTATGAAGGTCCTTCGAAGGTTGTCCAGGTGGCCTTCCGAGGTTAAAGATTTAGTGATCATATCATCGATATATACCTTCATCGACATTCCAATTTCGGGCTTGAACAAACGGTTGACTAACCTCTGGTAAGTAGCTCCAGCATTATTGAGCCTGAAAGGCATCACCTTGTAGCATATAGGCCTTGCGCGGTGATGAAGCTGGTCTTTTCTTGGTCCGCGGGATGAATCATAATCTGATTGTAGCCAGAAAATGCATCCATGAAGCTCAGGAGCTTGTTCCCGGAGGTATAATCGACCAACTGATCAATTTTTGGCAGAGGAAAACTGTCATTCAGGCATTTCCGGTTGAGGTCGGTATAGTCCACGCACATGCGCCATTTCCCATTTGCCTTCATGACTATGACCATATTGGCGAGCCATTCGGGATAGCAGGCTTCTCGAATGAAGCCCGTCTGGGTGAGTTTGTCCACCTCTTCTTGAACCGCCACATTTCTTTCATTATTGAAGTGGTGTCTTTTTTGTTTGACTGGCTTGAATGTAGTATCCACCGCCAGCCGATGTGCAGCTAATGTCATTGGAATCCCCGGTATCTCCGTATGACTCCAGGTGAAAATATCGTTGAACTCAATGAGGAGTCTAATCAAGCCCTCTTTCATTCCTAGCTCAAGGGTAGCACGGATCTTGACGACCTTCGAGTGATCGGTTAGTCGAACAAGAATCTCCTCTAACTTGTTTACGGGGTGGCCGTTGGCCCATTCTTTTCTTTGTTCTTCCATGTCGAGCACCACAAGATCTTTTTCGGGACAATCGGTGGAGCCCGCGTCTTCTAGGTTTAGTGCCGGGGTTATCCCGCCTTGGATAGTCATTACTTGGGCGAGCTGTTTAGCTAGAGCTGCTGTGTTAGCCGACACTGCGTAGCATTTCCTAGCTGCTTGATGATCACCCCGAACCTCTCCCACCTTGTCTCCTACCAGGAATTTTAGGATATTGTGGTAAATAGACAGGACCCCCTTTAGAGATGATAGGAATGGCCTCTCTAATATTACGTTGTAAGCTGACGGGGTATCCACCACCACGAAGTCGGTCATGATGTTTTGTTGGAGAGGTGCGGCTCCGTTGATCACTTGTAGGATTTTTGATCCTACGGGTGTGATGGAGTCCCCAGTGAAACCGTATAATGGAGTAGTACAACTGTTGTAGCACCGTTGCTTCAAGTTTAGTTTTTCCAAAGTGTCTTTGAACAGAACGTCGACGTTGCTACTTGTGTCGACGAGCATGCGGTCCACCATGAAGTTGGCAATTTGTAATGTAATGTAATGACCATAGGGTCATCATGTGGCTGCACGGTGTTAAAGACATCTGCTTCGGTGAAGATGATTTGAGACAGCTGGGAGGGGTTTGTCGGTCTCTGGTCGACCTTGAAGATATCCCGCCCTTCGTCTGTACAAGGGATCTTCCTCGCGTGGTTTTTTCTAGAATTGTTGGAGGTGCCGACCAGAGTGGGACCTCTGCTGATAGTGTGAATTACCTGAATCTGTTACTTCAGGTCCGCCTGATCTTCCATCCTCTTCTCAGCGTGTTCCCGAATCTCGGCTTGGACCTCCCTTCCAATTTGAATGTTCTCCCTAACTTGTTGTAAGAACTCTATCAAGCACCCTCCCTTTATCATAGCCTTAATCTGGTTCCGCAGGTTGTAGCATTCTGAGGTGTTGTGCCCTACTTCCTCATGAAAGTCGCAATATTTATAACGATTTCTTTTATCGACCGAGAGTTTCATAGGAGCAGGCTTCTGTAACAAACACTTGTCCCGAATAGCTAGGTATATTGTTTCTCGGGATGCATTTAAGGGAGTGTAATGGTCATACTCCCTCGTATCGCGGGCTATAGAGGCTACTGTCCTAGGAGGTGGTAAAGCCTGATGAGGAGTTCGCTTATCCGGATACCTTTCCGATCTGGGCTAAGAAAGAGGGAAATCGTATGTTGACTTATTAGGGGTTTTGTTTTAGCTCTTCCGAGCTTGCTTAGGTCTGGGAGCTTCCTTCTTTTGTCGCTTTTCAGCTCTCATGTCGTCATGCTCCATCTTGACCTGGAGCTGTTCGTCGACCTTGATCTATTCCATAGCCCGATCATAGGCTTCCTGATAGATTTCCGGAGGTCTCTTGGTAAGAGATCAGAAGAGTTTTCCTGCCCATAAATTTCTTCTGAAGTTGGCGAGGGTTTCTCTCTCAGTGAAGACCCCTATTTGAATGACCTCCTTGTGGAACCGCTCGGCATAAGCCCGGATAGTTTCCCCTTTCTCTGGATCACGTACTGTAGATGAATCGGGTCCTTCAGTCGGGGCTTAACCCCCTGGAATTGTGAGCAGAAATCAGTTAATAATTTTGTGAAGGAATCTACGCTCCCAGCGGGTAGTTTCTTAAACCAAGTCTTAGCATAATCTGTGAGTGTGGTGGGGAACATCCGACACATAGCGGCCATCGTTATGTTTTGGACCTCCATTTGTTGAACCAAACTCTTTAAGTGGCTCAACGGATCTTCAGTCCCGGAGAACCTGTCAGCTGGCATTTTGAACTTAGGTGGGAGCTCTTCCTCCCGGATCCTTCTGGTGAAGGGGGAGTTCATTTCACTTAGAGGATCTTTCTTGTCCTCCTTGTACTTCCCCTTTTTCATCAATTGACCCTCTTTCTGTAGCTATGCCAACTGTTCCTTTAGTCGCTTACTTTCCGACTTCCTTGAGTCTATCTCGGATTCCTCACCATCAGATCCTTCTGATGAACTGGTGACCTCTACCCGGTTCCTTCTTCTGAGGGGTCTTGCTCGGGGGCTTTGCTGACTTTCTTCATTTCTATCCCGAGCTTCCCTCCTTGAAGTCGTTGGGTGGATGAGCTCTTTCCGTCCCCGGGGAAGGACATCTACCCCGGATTTGACTTGTCGTGGTTGGTAGTGTGGCAGCGCTTTGGGAACGTGGGGCATAGGCTCTAGCCTATCCCGGATCAAGGTCGGGAGCCCCGCTCTGTTATGAGTTGATTCCTGAGGGGCTGGCCCCTAGGCAATCAAAGGCGGGTTGCCTAGCCCCAGGCCTGCTTGATTCCCCTTAATTGTAGAGACCCGTTTGTTGGATAGTTATACCCTCAGCGAGTAATCGAAGGCGGAAGTTTTCTACAAAGGCCGCCGCTTGTTGGTCAAGCTTGACTTGACTTGACTTCCCAGAGGGAGATCCAGAGCCCGTACAGTAGCTGGCTGGATGGGAATCTGTCTATGGAGCCCAGATTTTTTCCTTTTCCTCGGAACCTTTCGTGTTGATGTAGCAAAAGGTTGTCCCGAGGTGCCCTGCTGCCCTTGTGAGGAGCAGAGCTTCATGATGACTTTGAAATAAAGAACTTTTTGAATGTAAAAAGATGGTGGTGTGAGAGGTTTCCCACAGACGGCGCCATAAAGTGTTGACGGAAAATTTACTCGAGATGAGAAATTCCAGTTAACACCCTCGAGACCACTACCATGAAAGCGTTGGTTGGGGTCGGTACCGTTGGTTCCCGACCCTGTTTAAAAGAAAGAGACGAGTGGTAATAATAGTAAACGTGAGCTGCATTATTGATATATTGCTTTAAGATACAAATAACTCTCTTGTTTGCTCACAATCTCTCGGAGGAGTAGAGTGGTGGCCACTCGGTGCCTGTCGAATAGTGGGGATGAATATGACCGTGTTTTGAAATCAGAATTTAGGCTTTCCTTCTATGTGTATATCTGTTGTTTATGATTTTCTGTATGTCGCTCGATCTATCTCAGTTGTCCTTTTTTTCTCTGTCTGTGTTCATCTATAAATATCGTCCAAGTAGGTTTCAATTTCGTTAATACTTTACCGTGATCCCATGAATCCGTTCCCTCCTTATCGGGAGGAATTTGTTATTTGAATTTGAATTGTTTCTGGATTCGATGATATGGTTGACGAAGATAAGTTTGTTGCCTTATTTGAATTATACTCTTGACGTGCATGTGAACATTTCATAGAAACGATCTCGTGTGCACTCGTGCCATGAATCTTCATGGAGGTCATCCTACCAGCCGCCTATTGCCCTGTAAAGCGAGGTAGACCCTTGCTCTGTCTTTGTTCCTGGAAGCTTAAGATGGATTTTCCTTGACCAGTGGAGGCTTGAGGTGTTCTTGTAGACCATCCGGTAAGGTAGCTTGGGTAATGCAGACTTAGGCGTGATTCCTCTTTTATGCCCAGTAAGGACACAGGCTTCTGGAGAGGTTGGAGGGCTTCTTTCAAATGTCTCTTGAGCAGAGAGACTTCCCCTGGCATTTATGGGGCGACTGTGGGGATCGACCTCAGAGCAGAGGTTCCCCGATAGATGACCTGGAGAAGCCCGGGTTCCAATGCTCTTGTGGGGGCTTATCCCTGTCGCGCTTGGCTTGTCTTCTGGTAACTTTGAAGTCAAACCGGCCTTTCCTGCTCCTGCGGGGTGGCTTTACGGTCTTTTCGGGCTTCATGAGTGTCGATTATAGGTGGAAAACTTCTCTTTGACCCCTGGCCAAATTTCCCTATTAACATAATGATTTACTATCTTTTATTGCTTGAAATGTGTGATTGTGTGAGTCCCTTGTGAACAAGTTACCTTGCTTATTAATATGTGGAGCATATGTTAATGGGGAGCTTAGTTTGTTAAACATAGTTCTCTATATAACTTGTTTACTCACTAACTCATGATTTCATTGTGCATCCCTTCTACCCTTGTAGACATTTTCAATTGGCATTTATCTCTCTAGGTTGTGTAATATGTTTTTGTCTATTCCTTGTCAAAAATGGGGAGAAAGTGTTTCCTCACCATGTTACTTGTTTTTGATATAAATGGGAGACAATCCATTAAGGGGGAGAAATTTTGGCTTAAGGGGGAGAAAGTAAGGGGGAGAAAATTCTTGTGTTTGCATGAGATAAGAAGTGTTAAGGGATATTTTGTTTGGTATTTGTATATTGTTTGTTTATCTCACCTATCTTCTTTGTAGAAGATTTCTTTTGGTTGTTCTTGTCTCACAAGTGCTTTGAATGTGTAAAGATATTCTTGAAGACTAATGAAGACATTTTAGTCTAGGAATATTTCTTTGTAATGTGAGGATGTGAGAATGCAATCAACATTGATTATGAGAGATCATTGTATGGTGAGGTAGAGGTTTTGTCATGGAATAGCCAAAGGGGGAGATTGTTAGGTCCTAAGGAAAATTGTTAGGTCCTAGATTTGTGTTGGCTTGATTCCATAACAAAACTTCATTTCTTTGTATTGCTTAGTTGCTTAAGTGGTTTGTGATGATAAGAGCTTCAAGGAAGAAAAGCAACTTCTCATGATGCAAAGTTCGTCTTCAAGAGGATTGGTACTATTCTTGGATGCTAAGGTATCGAGATCCTTCTTTCTCTTGCAAGGCGTAGGCGCACACATACACACAATTCATTCATATGTGTCCCTTCTTAGTTGTGCATTTTTAATTGCGCACACACACACAATTCATATATTTGTATCCCTACATCATTTGGTATAACACATTCACACACTTGAAGTTGAATGCTCATGCATTGGTATGAAAGTAGCATGTTTTGGAAAATGCATAATTGGAGACTATCTCTATGTAGTTTGCATTCTTGTGTGAAATGTGTTTTTGTATATATGTTTGTATAACATGGATATTGAACTTGAATTTAGTCTTAAATCATTCATGATTGAGTTCCGGTTATTTCGGTTACTCATTCTATTGATTTAAAGTTCTAAGTCAAAAGATACTACACTTTCAACTCTTGTTGCATGTATTGTCTTTGTCCTCATATATCTAGTCAAATTATTATTTTATAGGTTGAGTATCTTATATTTACATGTCTGTGAGGGAGTCCCGGTTCATAATCTTCAAACGGATTCGAATTCGAAGTTCGGAGGCCAAAGAACGGTGTAAGAACGCAAGGAGAGCACAAAGGGTGAGGTGCGATGGCTTAAGCCATCAACATGCACCAACCCGAGATGGCGCGTGGCCATCTCGGCCCCAAGAGTGTTCTGCCCCGAGATGTCCATGCGCCATCTCGGGGAGACACTAATGAAAGAGGGGCAAAATGATCCTTTGGCTTTTCACTCTTTAAAAACTCTCATTCCCTCTCATTCCTTACATGAAGAGCAAGTTGAGAAATTGAAGAACAATTGCAGAATTTTTCTCTCAACATTTTGATTTTTGTTTTTGTGATAACTTCTTCATTTCTACTCCGAATCACTTGATTCAAAAACCAATTTCGAGTGTATTGAAGATTTATACAAACCCCAAGTATTTCCAGAACCAAAGGATGTCTACATCTTTCATTGTGATCTGATCTTCAGTTCGTGATTGCATCCTTGTTGGTAAAATCATCTTCTTCTTAGTTTTCTTCTTAGATCTTCTTATTGATTAATGTTATTTGATTAAGAAGCATGACTAGGATGATTTTGATATCATTTTGTGGTTTGTTGATTTGATTTTCAAGTTTAGCTAGATTTGTGCTAAACTTGATAAACATGAAATTGTTTCTAGAAATCTTTTGTTCTTATGCTTGATTGACTATTTCTAGATTTAATTTCATTTTCTAAGAACTAGATCTACATCAATTGATATATTCATTTCATTGATTTGGTTCTTAGTTGATAACATGCTTAAGTTGTCTAGATACATTTGTGATTGATCATTGAAAGCATAATCTTGTCATCTAGTTGCATGTCCATAGAAATTGTTGATCATCATTTTCTATGTTGAGTGCTTGTTTGCGATTTGCATTCATGATCATTTAGATGACTTGTGAAGAGGTAGAAAGTCTCATATCTTAGTGTGATTCTTTGATTTGAGCATTTATAAGTCTTAGCTAGAGTCGGGAAGACTTTGATAGCTAAGCAAGTGGAAGTCTCGACAAGAGGTGTGAAACCTCGGATTGTTGAGCAAGGAAGTCTTGGCAAGAGGTGTGAAGCCTCAGATTGTCAAGCAAAAAAGTCTTGGCTAGAGGTGTGAAGCCTTGGATAGTCAAGCAAGAAGTCTTGCCTAGGGTCGGGAGGATCCGGATAGGTGGTCAAGAAGTCTTCCTAGAGACAGGGGGTATTGGATAGGAAGTCGGCTTAGTAGATCGCTATGTTCAAGATAGAGTGAGAGTGAAAGCTTGTAGAGCATGTGTGATTGCTTGAGTGTGTAACTCTATTTGAAATAGTGGATTTGCTTTTGCCGGTGGTTGTGGAATCAACCCGTGGATGTTTCCTCTTTAGAGGTTTTACCACGTAAATATCATGTGTCTTTGTTTGCAATTTTCATTAAGCATTTAGAATTGCATTGTTTTTAAAAAGAAGATAAAAATTGGCGTATATACCTATTCACCCCCCCTCCAGGTATATTTCACTACAAAGATAAAGGGAATTTCAAAAACTAAACTTGAAACAATGGTGCTACAACATCTGTACTACTCCATCATATGGGTTCACTGGGGACTCCATCACACCCGTATGATCAAAAATCCTATCGGTGATCATCGGAGCCGTACCTCTCCAACAAAACATCATGACTGACTTCGTGGTGGTGGATACCCCGTCGGCCTACAATGCAATATTAGGAAGGCCATTCCTATCATCCCTGAATGGTGTCCTTTCTATTTATCACAATGTCCTAAAGTTCCCAGTAGGAGACAAGGTGGGAGAGGTTCGGGGTGATCAGCAAGCAACTAGGAAATGCTACGCAGTGTCAGCTAACCCAGCAGCTCTAGCTAAACAGCTTGCCCAAGTAACGACTATCCAAGGCGGGATAACCCCGGCACTAAACATGGAAGACGCGGGCTCCACCGATTGTCCCGAAGAAGGCTTTTTGGTGCCCGACATGGAAGAACAGAAAAGAGAATGGGCCAGCGGCCACTCGGTCGATAAGTTAGAGGAGATTCCTGTTCGACTAAGTGATCCCTCGAAGGTCGTCAAGATTGGAGCTACCCTTGAGCCAGGAATGAAAGAGGGCTTGATTAGGCTCCTCAAGGAATTCAACGATATTTTTGCTTAGAGTCATGTGGAGATGCCGGGGATCCCGATGACATTAGCTGCACATTGAATGGCAGTGGATCCGACCTTCAAGCCCATCAAACAGAAAAGGTACCACTTCAACACCGAAAGAAATATGGCGGTTCAAGAAGAGGTGGATAAATTCACCCAAACAGGCTTCATTCGAGAAGCCTGCTACCCCGAATGGCTCACCAATGTGGTCGTGGTCATGGTCACGAAGGCGAATAGGAAGTGGCGCATGTGCATGGACTACACCGACCTTAACTGGGCATGCCCGAAGGACAGTTTTCCTCTGCCAAAAATTGATCAATTAGTTGATTCTACCTCAAGGAAAAAGCTCATGAGCTTCATGGATGCATTTTTCGTCTACAATCAGATTATGATGCTTCCCAAGGACTAAGAAAAGGCCAACTTCATCACCGTACAAGGCTTATACTGCTACAAGGTGATGTCTTTCGGGCTCAAAAATGCTGGAGCTACTTACCAGAGGTTAGTCAACCGTTTGTTCAAGCCCAAAATTGGAAGATCGATGGAGGTGTATATCAACGATATGATTACTAAATCTTTGACCTCGGAAGGCTACCTAGACGACCTTCGTAGGACCTTCATGATCCTAAGGAAAAACCAGATGAGGTTGAACCCTTCCAAATGCGCCTTTGGTGTAACTGCGGGGAAGTTTCTGGGCTTCATGGTCTATAAGAGAGGCATAGAGGCTATCCCGGAAAAAATCATGGCTATCCTGGATCTGAAATCTCCCACATTTCTTAAGCAGGTTCAAGCATTGACCGGACAGGTAGCAGCGCTCAACAGGAAAGCCACCCCGTAAGAGCAGGAAAGGCCGGTTCGGCTTTAAAGTTACCAGAAGACAAGCCAGACGCTACCGGGATGAGCCCCCATAAGAGTACTGGAGCCCGGGCTTCTCCAGGCCATATATCGGGGAACCTCGGCTCAAAGGTCGAGCTCCACAACCGCCCATAAAATCTAGAGGAAGTCTCCAAGCTCAATGGACATTCAAAAGAAGCTCGCCAACCTCTCTAGAAGCCCGGTGTCCTTTCTGGGCATGAGGGAAGAATCACACCTGGATCTACACTACCCCAGCTACCTCCCGGAGAGGTCTACAAGAGCACCTCAAGCCCCCACAGGTTAGGGAAAATCCATCTTAAGCTTCTAAGAACAGAGCCAAAGCATGGATCCACCTCGCTCTACGGGGCAACGGGCAGCTAGCAGGGTGACCTCCATGAAGATTGATGGCACGAATGCACACGGGATCATCTCCACATGATATCTACATGCACGTCAAGAGTTTAAATTCAAATAAGGGAACCAACTTATCTTCGTCAACGATATCATCGAATCCGGAAACAATTCAAATTTAACTAACAAATCCCGCCCGATAAGGAGGGAACAGATTCATGAGATTACGGTAGAGTATTCGTAAACTAAAAACCTACTTGGACGATATATATATGTGAAGCCAAGCAAGGGGAGAGACAAAAAAGAACAAACGATCGAGACAAAAAATTATAAACAACAGACATACACATAGAAGGAGGGCCTAAATTCTGATTACAGAACACGGTCACATTCATCTCCACTATTCGATAGGCACCAAGGTGCCACCACCCTACACCTCCGAGAGATTGTGAGCAGATAAGAGAGTTATTTGTATCTTAAAGCAATATATCAAATATAGAGCTCCCATTTACTGTTATCACCTCTCGTCTCTCTCTTAAACAGGTCGGGAACCAACGGTACCGACCCCGGCCACCGCTTTCGTGGTAGTGATCTTGAGGGTGTTAACAGAAATTTCTCATCTCGAATAAATTTCCCGTCAACAATATATATATATATATATATATATATATATAATATTATAATTATTACAATATTATATATTTTAAACAAAATGTCAAAATTGATATTTCAAAGTTTGATATATATATTTATATAATATTAGATAAATAATATTATAATTATTTCAAAATTGATATATATATATATATAATATTATAATTATTACAATATTATATTATAATATTATACTTGTAATAATATTAAACAAAATGACAAAATGTAAAATTGATATTTCAAATTTTGATATTTTCCGGTTAACCTACCAGACGCGTTTTTTTTTCGTTTTCATTTTCAAAATACAGCTTTCCGTATATGCTACCAGACGTGTTTTCAGAATTCAAAACTGAAATAAAAAATATTGTTTTCATTTTCATTTTTATTTTCGAAAAACACTTACAGAACGGATCCTAAACTTCCAAAAAAAAAATCCATGGGCACCCACCCTGTACATCCGTCCTGAAAATTGGTTAGGTGGATTCACGGTATTAGTCTAATTTTCTATTAGTAATACAATTACTTGCTTGTGTGTGACATTACTTTGCTTGCTTGTTTAGTTTCACTAATTGCATTTTAGTTGTAGTTTCATTTAATTAAATTTGAGTAATGTAATTCAATCATCAAATCTTTGCTTATCAAAATAGTCTAATTTTCTATTAGTAATACAATTACTTGCTTGTGTGTGACATTACTTTGCTTGCTTGTTTAGTTTCACTAATTGCATTATAGTTGTAGTTTCATTTAATTTGCTTGCTTGTTTAGTTTCACTAATTGCATTATAGTTGTAGTTTCATTTAATTAAATTTGAGTAATGTAATTCAATCATCAAATCTTTGCTTATCAAAATAGTCTAATTTTCTATTAGTAATACAATTACTTGCTTGTGTGTGACATTACTTTGCTTGCTTGTTTAGTTTCACTAATTGCATTATAGTTGTAGTTTCATTTAATTAAATTTGAGTACTGTAATTCAATCATCAAATCTTTTCTTATCAAAATAGTAGTATAATCAATCAATTGAGGTAATTAATTCATCAATCCCTGTGGATCAAATCTTATTTATCATCGTACTACACCCACAGACCTATACTATTGAGGGCGCTCACTTTGGAGTGGTTAACATCTCTATAGAAGATTGTCAATCTCCCGCATATGAGATCATTCGATCTTCATGAATTTTTTTTTTTTTGTAAGAGATTGTTGATCTCCCTGAGAGGATCCATGATCTCTCACATAGAAGATCAAACAATCTTTTACAGGGAATATCGACGATCTATTCTGTCAGAGATCGTGGCTCTCCTCCGAGGTGGAGATCGAAAATCTCCTATGTGAAGGTTGTTCGATCTCTATAAGAGAAACAATCTCCACCGACGATGAAGTTTTTCCCTTCTTTTTATTTTTTAATTTTTTTAATTTTTTAGAATAAGGGTATTTTAGTTTTTCATGGGTAACCGTAAAATCCAACAGTTGACCGTTAACTGCATGGGATGTAATTGTAATTAAGAGCATTCATACAGGGCCAACCTTGAGATTTTCGGGGTCTAAGGCGAACTATAGAAAATGAGACCTCGATACTATATGCATGTTTACTTGTTTTTTTTCTCTCTAGTAAATACTTGTAAAAATCAACATAATAACTCAAACTCAAAACTATAACATAACAAAAATAGCAAAAAAATGTTACCATTTTTTATATATAATTGCATCAAAGAATATATTGTTTAAACCTTACTCATATCACATTTTTAGCAGCAAAAGTACTGTTAATAGTAAAATTCGGCCAGGGGTCAAAGAGAAATTTTCCACTCTCCCAGCTCAAATTGATGCCCGAAGTCGACATTCATGAAACTCCGGATGTACCACAAAAATACCCCGAGGAAGTGCAGAGGGATGGTCGGGCTTCAAAACTATCAGGGAAGAAGCTAGGCACGACCAGAACAAGCCCCCACGCGAACACTGGAATCCGGGCTTCTCGAGGCCACCTATCTGAGAACCTCTGTTTCTGGGGTCGGTCCCCTTAACCATCCCGTGAAAGCCAGAGGGGTCGCCAAGCTCAAGAAACATTCGAAAGAAGCTCGATAAGCAAAGTTAGCCCCCTCCTGGTTAAGACTTTCAGAGGTCAAACTTAATTCATAGCATGAACGAGAAGCCTACCAACCTCTTTAGAAGCCCGCTATCCCCTTCGCGATACGATGAAGAAGAGGGCCTCTAAACGAATCAGATTCTTGTTACCCCCCAGGAATGCCTACCAGGACGTCCATTCCAAGCTTCATAGAATAGATTCAAAACATAGATCTGCCTTGTTCTATGAAGACTACGAGCAGCTAGTCCAGTGACCTCCATGAAGAATCATGCCATGAGTACACATAAAACCGTATCCACGTAACAACCAACATTTACGTACAAGTCAAGAGTTTGATCCTAAAAAGGAAACAAACTTATCACCGTCAACGATATCATCGAATCCAGTAACAAGTCAAATTCAAATGACGAATCCCGTCCGATAAGAAGGGAACAGATTCATGGGATCGTGGCGGGATATTTGTGAAATTAAAACCTACTTGGACCATATATAAGTAAGGCCAAGCATGCTAGAAAAGATATCTGGAAAAAACAAAGTAAGAAAAAGAGAGACGACATATAGACGATAAGAAAAAGAGGACATGAGGGATTAAATTCGGTAATCAGAACACGGCAACTATTGTTTCCACTATTCGACAAGTACAAAGCGACCACCTTCCTACGTCCTAGATAATGTATGAGAGAGAATTCTGTATACCAAAGTGATCAATAATAAAGCTCCCGTTTTTCATTATTATACAAATCTTCATTCTTATCTAAGCGGGTTAGGTATCAAAGGTACCGACCCCGACCACCACCTCCGTGGTAGTGGTCTCGAGGGTGTTAGCAAGAATTTCTCGTCCTGAGAAACTTTCCCGTTAACACTTTCTGGCACCGTTTGTGGAAAACTCTCACACCACCATCTTTATATTAACAATTTTATTGTTTTACAGGAGTCATGAGGCTTCGGTCCTTCCAACGACAGCCAGGCATATCGGGACAACCTTCTGTTGCATCGACACAATTGGTCCCGAATAAAGAGAGAAAATTCGAGGTCCATAGACAGATTCCAGACTAGCCAGTCACTGTGCGAGCTTTGGATCCTCCTATGGGAAGCCAGGTCGAGCTTGACCAATAAGTGGCGGCCTTCGTGGAAAATGTCTGCCTTCGATTGCTCGCTGAGGGTTATACTATCTAGCAAGCAAACTTCTACAATCGAGGGGAGTCAAGTAGGCCCGGGGCTAAGCAACCCGCCTTTGATCGTCTGGGACCTACCCCTCCAGACCCAACTCGTAATAGAACGGGACTCACACCCTCGATCTGGGATAGGTTAGGGCCCATGCCCCCCATTCCCGAAGCGCTGCCAAGCTACCAACCCATGCAATTCAAGTCTATGGCAGACATCCTTCCCCGAGAGCTTGGAGAATTTCTCCACCCAACGACTTCAAGAAGGGAATCCCGAGTTAGGTAAGAAGAAAGTCAGCGAAGCCCTCAGGCAGACCCCCTAAGAAGAAGGAACCGGGTAGAGGTCGCCAGTTCGTCAGAAGGATCTGATGGTGAGGAGACTGAGATCAACTCAAGGAAACCCGAGAGCAAATGCCTGAAGGACCAGTTGGAAGAGCTTCAGAATGAGGTCCAACTGATGAAGAAAGGGAAGTACAAGGAGGACAAGAAGGATCCTCTAAGTGAAATTAATGCTCCATTCACCAAAAAGGATCCGAAAGGCGAAGCTCCTGCCTAAATTCAAAATGCCAACTGACAGATTCTCCGGGACTGAGGATCCCTTGAGCCACTTGGAGAGCTTCGTTCAACAGATGGAGGTCCAGAACATGACCAAAGTTGCTATGTGTCGAATGTTCCCCACAACACTCACAGATTACGTTAAGACCTGGTTTATGAAGCTACCTGTCGGCAGTGTGGATTCCTTCACCAAGCTATCGACTGATTTTTACTCATAATTCTAGGAAGTTAAGCCCCGATTAAAGAACCCAATCCATTTACAGTAAGTGATTCAAGAGAGAGGGGAAACCCTCCGGGCTTATGTCGAACGTTTCCATAAGGAAATCATCCAGATGAGGGTCTTCACTGAGAAAGAAACCCTCACCTACTTTAGAAGGAACCTTTGGGCAGACAAGCTTTTCCGATCTTTTGCCAAGAGACCTCCAGTGACCTACCAAAAAGCCTATGATCGGGCACTGGAGCAGATTGAGGTCGATGAACAACTCAAGAACAAGATGGAATATGATGACATGAGAGCCATAAAGCGACAACAGAAAGAAGCTCTCAAACCCGAGCAAGCTCAGAAAAGCCAGAACAAACCCCTCAATAGGTCGACATATCGCTTCCCCATTTCTCAACCCAGATCAGAAAGATATCTAGAAAAACAAACTCCTCCGTAAGCTTCACATATTCCCAGGACAGTGGCCCCAATAGCTCGAGATGAGAGGGGGTATGACCATTACACCCCCTTAAATGTATAACGTGAAACAGTCTATCTTTTCATTAGGGAAAAAGGGTTTGCTACAGAAGTCCGCTACCATGAAAGCCCTGGTCGATAAGAGAAATCGCTATAAATATTGTGACTTTCACGAGGATGTGGGGCATAACACTTCAGAGTGCTACAACATGCGTAATCAGATCGAGGCTTTGATAAGAGGAGGATGTCTGGTGGAATTCTTACAGCAAGTTTGGGAGAACATTCAGACTAGAAGGGAAGTGCAAGCCGAGATCCGAGAGCACGCCGAGAAGAGAAAGAGGGAGCAAACGGACATGATGCAACAAATTCAGATAATACATACCATCAGCGGAGGGCCTACTCTGGCTGGCACTTCCAACAATTCCAGAAAAAAACCATGCAAGGAAAGTCCCTCGTATGGATGAAAGGCGGGATATTTTCAAGGTCGACCAAAGGTTGACCAAAGACCAACCCCTCATAGCTGTCACAAATAATTTTCACTGAAGCGGATGTCTACAACACCGTGCAACCTCATGATGATCCCATGGTAATCATGGTACAGATTGCCAACTGCATGGTACACTGTGTGCTCGTCGACACATGTAGAAGCGACAACGTCCTATTTAAAGATACTTTGGAAAAAACTAAACTTGAAACAATGGTGTTAAAATAGCTGCACTATCCCGCTATATGGGTTCACTGGGGACTCAATCATACCCGTGGGATCAAAAATCCTACCAGTGATCATTGGAGCCACACCTCTCCAACAAAATATCATGACAGACTTCGTGGTAGTGGATACCCCATCGGCCTACAATGCAATATTAGGGAGACCGTTTTTAACATCCTTGAAAGGGGTCCTATCTATTTACCACAACGTCCTGAAGTTCCCAGTAGGAGACAAGGTGGGGGAAGTTCGGGGTGGTCAGCAAGCAGCCAGGAGATGCTACGCAGTGTCGGCCAACCTAACAGCTCTAGCAAAACAACTCACCTAGGTGACAACAATCCAAGATAGAGCAACCCTTGCATTGAACCTAGGAGATGTAGGGCACACAAATCACCCTGAGGACGACCCCATAATGCCGGACAGGGAAGAGTAGAGAAGGGAATGGGACAACGGCTATCCGGTGGATAAGTTAGAAGAGATTTCTGTCCGAGTGAGCGATCCCTCGAAGGTCGTCAAAGTCGGAGCCACCTTGAGCCGGGAGTGAAAAAGGGTTTGATTAGGCTCTTCATAAAGTTCAATGACATTTTTGCTTGGAGTCACGATGAGATGTCTGGGATCCCGATGACATTGACTGCTCATCGATTGGCAGTGGATCCGACCTTCAAACCCATTAAACAAAAAATGCACCAGTTCAACGCTGAAAGAAATGCTGCAGTCCAGGAAGAGGTGCATAAATTAACCCAAGCGGGCTTCATCAGAGAGACACGCTACCCCGAATGGATCGCCAACGTGGTCATGGTTACAAAGGCGAATGGGAAATGTGCATGTGCATCGATTATACTGACCTCAACTGGTCATGCCCGGAAGATAGTTTCCCTCTGCCAAAAATTGATCAGTTAGTTGACTCCACCTCTGGAAACAAGCTCCTAAGCTTCATGGACACATTTTCGAGGTACAATCAGATTATGATGCACCCCGTAGATCAGGAAAAGACCGGTTTCATCACCGAACGGGGACAATATTGCTGCAAGGTGATGTATTTCAGGCTTAAAAACGTAGAAGCTACTTATCAACGGTTAGTTAATCGACTGTTCAAGATCGAAATTGGAAGATTGATGGAGGTATACATCGACGACATGATCACCAAGTCATCAACCTCTGAAGGCCATCTGGACGGCCTTCGCAGAACCTTCATGATCTTAATAGAAAACCAGATGAGATTGAACCCCTCCAAATACGTATTTAGGGTGACCGCGGGAAGGTTTATGGGCTTCATGGTCCATGAAAGAGGCATAGAAGCTAACCCAGAAAAGATTAAGGCTATCCTAGATCTAGAGTCCCTCACATCATTTAAACAGGTTCAAATCTTGATCGGGCAAGTAGCAGCGCTCAACAGATTCATTTCTCGGTCTACCAACAAGTGTCTCCCCTTTTTCAATTTTCAAAGCCATGAAGCAGGGAAGAAACATGAAATGGGACCAGGAGAGTGAACAAGCTTTTCAAGCATTGAAAAAGTACCTGTCAAGCCCTCCGCTGCTAGTTAAACCAAGCCCTGGAGAAAAGCTACAGATTTTCTTGGCCATTTCCGAGACTGCGGTTAACGGGGCTTTAGTCAAGGAATGTGAAGATAGGGTTCAACAACCTATCTACTACATGAGTCACGCTTTAACCAAGCTAAAAAAAACTATACCCTCTTGGAAAAGCTCGCTTACGCCTTGGTAACCTCGGTGAGAAAGCTCCAGCCCTACTTCCAAGCTCATTCGATTGCAGTGGTGACGGATCAACCCCTCTGTCAATTTTTGCAACGGCCAGATGTTTCTTGAAGATTGGTTTTATGGGTTCTGAAACTCACCCAGTTAATTTGAGGTATAAGCCTAGGACCACTATTAAAGCCCAGGCTCTAGCAGACTTTATGGCAAAGCTCTGGATGCCCCCAGGCCAAGTGACCTCCATAGCAACAGACGTAGCCCGTGATAAGGTCTCCGGGTCCTACAGCTGGTCGGAAGGTTGCAAGTCATGGATCCTCTACACCGATGGAGCCTCTAGGAAAACTAGGGGAGGAGCGAGCATAGTTCTAATAGACCCGGAAGGAACCAAGTGCTATCACTGCTTCAGATTTGAATTTAAAGCCACTAACAATGAGGTAGAGTACAAAGCCCTTCTAGTCGGAATAAGAGCAGCCATAGAGCTCGAGATTGATTATCTGAATGTTAAGAGTGATTCGTCGCTCGTAGTCAATCAAGTCTCTAGGGATTATCAGGCAAAGTGGGATAACATGATCGCTTACCTGAAACTGGTTCAACAACTCAAGGGCAAGTTTAAAGGTTTCAAAATCGAGCAAGTACCTCGACAACAGAATCGTCGAGCTATCGTCCTTGCCAAGATAGCTGTAAATGGTGGCCAGACCTTACCCCACATGGTCCCTCTTTAAGTGATCCCCCAACCAAGCACAGTGGTAGGTAGGGAAACTTATACCTTGGATCGACAACCATACTGGATGGATCCAATAGCTGATTATTTGTAGGATAGGAAACTTCCCGGGGAGCCCAACCAAGCTAGGAAAGTCAAAAGGCTCTCAGTCCGGTATTGTTTGGTTAATGGGCACCTGTACATAAGGGGAAGATCCATTCCTCTGCTCCGATGTTTACACCCTGAAGATGCCAAGTGGGCATTATGAGAGGTTCATTCTGGGGAATACGGAACCCATATTGGTGGGGAGGCTCTGGCATATCAGGTACTCCTATGGGGTATTATTGGTCAACCATCCATCAAGACGTAAAGAGCTTAGTGCGAACCTGCGATGCATGGTAGAAAGTCGTAAACTTGAGTCACCTGCCCCAGAGCGGTAGTCATCCCTTAGCTCGCCATACCCCTTTGCTATATTGGGAGTCGACTTGATCAAACCGCTTCCCACTGCTCCTGGTCAAGCCAAGCATGTTATCGTGGCAATTGATTATTTTACAAGATATGTCGAAGCTAGACCACTTTCCCAGAAATCAAAAGAAAACACAACAAGGTTCATCAAAACTAATGTAGTTTACAGGTTTAGAACCCCTCTTGCTATTTTAGCGGACCTCGGAAAGCAGTTTGACATTGACCGATTCAAAGATTTTTACGAAGGCTTGGGAATCGACCTTCGGTTCGCTTCGGTAGCCCACCCCCAGACTAATGGGTTGGTTGAATCCACTAATAAAAACATTAAAAGGCTGGTGAAGAAAAAACTACAGCAGAAAAAATGTAGATGGGTCGAAGAGCTTCCCGAGGTCCTCTGAGCATACCGTACCACGAGGAGAACAACCACCGGGGAAACTCCTTATTCTCTAGCTTTCGGGGTTAAAGCAGTCATTCATATCGAGCACAAACTGACTTCCTTTCGAGTCCAACATTTTGAACCAGGGAGCAATGAGGGTAACCAAAAAATCCACGGGCATGGAAGCTATCCTAGAGAGCCCGCTACCCAGGCATGAAGCAATGAAATGCTTCAAAACCTCATCCTAGCCAACCGAGCCTGGTTGATAGTGAGGACGAGAAAAGGGAATCTCGAGAATACCAGCTTCGGGATCGCTTGGAGCCTGAGTTACCCGGGATACAGCTAGGTCACTGGAAAGATGAGGTAATATAGCTGGGAAAACAGCAACTGTAGCGGGAGCCACTGGTGTAGGAGCGGAGGTGGACGTATCAACGTCCTGGTTAACGGGCCATCCTCGGTTTAGAGTCTTAGCTGCCCCAAGATGAAAGAATAGTCATCCCAGATCTCATCTGAGAAGGCGATGGAGCAGGAGCAGGCGAAGCAACAGCCATAAGGATTGGCCCTCCCTTTCTCCGAGGTAGCCAGAAAGGATCCCGGGGTCGTCTCTGAGGTAGCCAAGAAGGTTCTCGTGGACGATCTGAAAGGGGGGGAGTGGTCCGAGCTTATCGTGCATCGCGAGAAGCTGGAGCAACAACAAAAACTATTAAAAAATAGGTTAAAACCATCAGAACTGAACCATTCAACAACCCAAAAGCTTGATGGTGCAAGATACTTATGAGGAGTAGCGTCGGATATCCGAAGATAACGGTTTACCCGACGAGGATCAAAAGGGTCAGCAGTTGAGAACTTCAGATTCAAGTAGTTCCTAGCAAGGATGGCCTTCAGCACCATCTCAGATTCGACGGGCAAGGAGTCTCGGTCTCATGAGGGCTTATCATTAAAGGTGGTCGAAATCGTGAACTCATGCCCACCTTTAAAAACCGAGCTCCCCTAATCATTGACAACCAATACCCATTCTTTCTTCCAGGCTGGGTCCTTCCTTGAAGCCCTAGAGATGATGAAATTAAACTTGTTCTTGGCCTTAGCGTAAAACTGACCCCGGGAGACCTAGCCAGGCTCATAATCTAGAAAAGAAAAGCAATCTCCTCTACCCGGGCTCTCTAGTTATCTTGCTTAGCTCGTACTGCTCCATCCATAGCACGAGGAAGCCGACTAGGTGCCTCAAGAAGCAGGGTGTTAGTTGGGGGGGAGCCATCTGAAGGGCGTTGAGAGCCCGTCGAAGGGTAGGATGAAGAAGGAACCTTACCCTATTCTCGAAGGCTGCAACATGGATAAGGAGTATACGTTTGGGCGGGCTGAAGACATCCTAATTTCTATAGGAGACTGTGAGAGAGACAGTGTCAGGGATGCCGTATTTGGTTCTTAGGCGACTGAGTGACTTTGGGTCAACGGTGGAATCTGGAATTACCCTGAAGTCATATGGAGGATGTCTCTCCAGGAAAGGATCCACGATTGTGACCCGGTCCACTCCAGTAACACCAACCTTGTTCTTTTCGTCGGAGTCCTCGTCGACCAAGTTCAGAGGATTGTCCGGTTGGTTAGAAAACTCAGTCCCGATGGCTACATTCCGGTTCGATCGACGACGTTGCGGGGACGGAGGGGAGTCGTCCCTGCCTAGGTCTCATCGAGCCTTTTTCCTGTGGGTAAGACTTGAAACCTCTGTGTCATCGACAAGGGAGTCAATGGAGTCACGACTGGCCTTCGACATGGTAGAATAGGTTTTTAGGCTTGAGAAGAAAGGGAAATCGACAGAGTATAGCAAGAGAGAAGAAATCTGTAAATTCGAAATTGAGAGAAAGTGTGAAGAAACGGGTAAAAAGTTTGATTTTAAAAGAGGGTTAAGAGTGTAATGACTTCAGCGATATCCTCGGGAAGAACAACTCGAGTCACGGAGAGAGCCGTAACGCAGTCGGTTTTCTTCGAAGAACACATCAATTCGAGTTCGACAAATCATTGGGTAATTAATGAGAAGATTTTGTTCGAGATTCTCAGTAATTATCTTGTAACGGAAAATTTTCCCAATTAAATAGAGAATCTGAATCCAACCCCAACTCTACCCCCGGTGTTCAAGTCAGAGGAAACTTCTGTTAATAGTAAAATTTGGCTAGGGGTTAAAGAGAAATTTTCTACTCTCCCAGCCCAAATCGAGGCCCGAAGTTGACATTCATGAAACTCCGGATGTACCACAAAAATACCCCGAGGAAGTGCAGAGGGATGGTCAGGCTTCAAAACTATCAGGGAAGAAGCTAGGCACGACCAGAACGAGCCTCCACGCGAACACTGGAATCCGGGCTTCTCGAGGCCACCTATCTGGGAACCTCTGTTTCTGGGGTCGGTCCCCTTAACCATCCCGTGAAAGCCAGGGGGGTCTCCAAGCTCAAGAAACATTCGAAAGAAGCTCGACAAGCAAAGTTAGCCCCCTCCTGGTTAAGACTTTCAGAGGTCAAACTTAATTCATAGCATGAACGAGAAGCCTACCAACCTCTTTAGAAGCCCGCTGTCCCCTTCGCGATACGACGAAGAAGAGGGCCTCTAAGCGAATCAGATTCTTGTTACCCCCCAGGAATGCCTACCAGGACATCCATTCCAAGCTTCATAGAATAGATTCAAAACATAGATCTGCCTTGCTCTATGAAGACTACGAGCAGCTAGTCTAGTGACCTCCATGAAGAATCATGCCATGAGTACACACAAAACCGTATCCACGTAACAACCAACATTTACGTACAAGTCAAGAGTTTGATCCTAAAAAGGAAACAAACTTATCACCGTCAACGATATCATCGAATCCAGTAACAAGTCAAATTCAAATGACAAATCCCGTCCGATAAGAAGGGAACAGATTCATGGGATCGTGGCGGGATATTTGTGAAATTAAAACCTACTTGGACCATATATAAGTAAGGCCAAGCATGCTAGAAAAGATATCTGGAAAAAACAAAGTAAGAAAAAGAGAGACGACATATAGACGATAAGAAAAAGAGGACAGGAGGGATTAAATTCGGTAATCAGAACACGGCAACTATTGTTTCCACTATTCGACAAGTACAAAGCGACCACCTTCCTACGTCCTAGATAATGTATGAGAGAGAATTCTGTATACCAAAGTGATCGATAATAAAGCTCCCGTTTTTCATTATTATACAAATCTTCATTCTTATCTAAGCGGGTTAGGTATCAAAGGTACCGACCCCGACCACCACCTCCGTGGTAGTGGTCTAGAGGGTGTTAGTAGGAATTTCTCGTCCTGAGCAACTTTCCCGTTAACAAGTACTAATTAAGCTTACATATTTTCGTAAAAAAAATGAAGTGTATTGATTTAATTGCCTTCGAAAAAATGATTTCTAAATTTTCGTTTCAAGAGAGTATTGAGGGTTTTTTTTAGAGATATAAAAAACGATTTTTTGTGACCAACAAATTGTTGTTAGGATTCAATTCACCGCCACCATTGATCCAATGTTGTTGTTGTAAGAATGATTAATGAGTTTCCATGAGTTGGACTTTAATATATATATATATATATATATATATATATATATGTTATTAGTGAAATTTGGCCAGGGGTCAAAAAGAAATTTTCCACCCATAATTGACAATCATGAAGTCCTAAAAGACTGTAAAGCCACCTTGTAGGAGCAGGGAAGGCCAACTCAGCTTCAAAGCTATCAGAAGACAAGCCAGGCGAGACCGGGATGAGTCCCTACAAGAGTACTGGAAGCCGGGCTTCTCCAAGCCATCTATCGGGGAACCTCGGCTCTGAGGTCGAGCTCCATAACCGCCTCGTAGATGCCAGGGGAAGTCTTTAAGCTCAAGATACATTTGAAAGAAGCCCGCCAACCTCTCCAGAAACCCGTTGTCCTTGCTGGACATAAAACGCCTAAATCTACACTACCCCAGCTACCTCCTGGGAAGGTCTACAAGGGAACCTCAAGCCCCCAGGGTCAGGAAAAATCCATCTTGAGCTTCTAAGAATAGAGGCAGAGCAGGGGTCTACCTCGCTCTATGGGGCAATACGCAGCTGGCAGGGTGACCTCCATGAAGATCCATGGCACGAGTGCACACAGGATCATCTCCACGTAAGATTTACATGCTGATCAGAACGATTTATATACCTATTTGAGGTCCCCATTACCTCGTTTTTGTTCTTGTTTTCAAGTATATTTTGGTATTTGATGTGTTCGTGAGCCTTGTGTAGGTGCATGTTCCCTACGGAAGGTATTTGAGCTTAATTGAAGAGTTTTGGAGGTTAAATGGCAGAATTTGGAATAGCTTATGTAGACACCTCAACTTTAGAAAGTCATATCTCTCTCATCCAATCTAACTACATCTCCCATAACCACGTTTCGGAAAGCCTTGGAGGTCTTCTTTCCAAATCACTTTACAGATTGCGATTCCGAGGTTTGTAGAGAAAGTTATGACTGGTTTCATAATGGTGCGCAGAGGTACGGTACGCGTACCGCGCGAGACCAATCTGCAAACCGCGTTTTTTACCTCGTAGAAGGGCAGCAACCTCCAAAAAGTGATGTGCGGTTCGCGGTGTTGATGCATACAGCACATCGTTCCGCACATCTTGACAGAAATACATTTTTCAGCCATTTTCAGAGGGGTATTCTTGTCTTTTCACCCAAAAGTCTTGCCCTAACCTCCCACACTATAAATACCCTCTTTTCTCCTCATTATTGGAGCTCTCTAAACCTCTCTTCCCCTCTTTTACCCTTCTCACACCTCTTCTCTTCTTTTTCCATTTTCTTTCATCTTTTGCTCCCATGAAGGTTTTTCCTCCATGGGAGCTCACCATACACCTCCACCTCACCACTATACACTTCCTCCATCCATCTCATAGTAGATTACAAAGGAATTAGGAGTCAAATTCGAGCTAGGAAGGCTATGAGCATCTTTGGAGGACTTGTCTTTAAGGGTTTGCTCTTATTTACTCATTTCTTTGTATTTCTTGTTTTCTTTGATGTATTCCACCAATTTGGGGGTATTGTAAACCTACACTTGTGTAATAAATGTATTGATTGTACTTAAATTCATTTGAGTTTTGTTTTGCTCTTTGATATATGTGTTTTTATGCTCTTAATATGATATGTATGTGTATGAATTGTTAGAAATCAATATGTGTCCATGATTGGGTTTAGGAGTAGTTGTAATTTAGAGTAGAAATTAGATACCCATGATTGTTGATGGATTGATGGATGACTTGAAATTCCATGTATTGAGTAATTTGAGTAATATGGATTTTAGCCCCAAAGAGTATAAAAGGTTTCAGTTCAAGCTCTTAGTTGCTAAATTGACCTTGGTTCATATCCTTGTTCTTAATGGGTCTTTGTATTAAGACACGATTATCCATTCATGTGACATGATTGGGTGATGAATTGATTGTGGGAAAATTCCCTAATCAAGAGTATGAACCTTTAACCTAAATTGAATGTTTTTAATGATATAACAATCACATTGTTGTATATAGTTGTTAGGTAAACTTGTTTCCCATGTTTAGCCATCCTAGGGAGTTGACTAAATCGAATCTTTGACATAGAAGTAAAGACCACCGATATTTTTCTTGTGCTTATGTTGTTATATGGATGTTTTGAGTGCTTAAAGCCTTTGCTTAATTGATCACTTTGTAATTGATCCATGGTTAGATGCTATATACCGAGAGGAGACGCGTTTGACAATGCTTAGATAAACATTCACTATGCTTGACTATAAAGTGCTAGAACCACTAGGCTAGCGTATAGGGTTCGATTTGTATTCCACGTGCTTAATGGGTTCATATATATTGTCCGGATTGCTCGAGAGAGATTTTGGGTATATATGGATACTATCTCTAAGACATCGAGAGAGATTAGAGATTAATTAAGGGGATACGAGCCTATATATACTTGCACATTTGAGGATTAGGTGAGTCTAGAACGTAATCAGGAGGATTGTCACGGTTGAGTCGTTTCCCTAGTGTAACCACATTTCATGCATATCTCCATTCCATCTATCATTGTATATATCATTTATATAAGTTATTTAGTTATATTATTATTCACTTTTCCGTACACGCAACACACGAGTCCGCTTGGAGTGTTGTAATAATAGCTAGAATTAGAGACGGTCGGTGAATCCCACCTCCATGTGGATCTATTCCTTGCTTGCCGTTGTGCTAGTCTTTGTGACTTGCGCCCTTGCGAGGCCGAACTTAAATGTTCATATTTGATGATACTGCAACGACGTGTCCCCATCACATGCACGTCAAGAGTTTAATTCAAATAAGGGAACAAACTTATCTTCGTCAACGATATCATCGAATCCGGAAACAATTTAAATTTAAATAATGAATCCCTCCCGATAAGGAGGGAACGGATTCATGAGATCACGGTAGAGTATTCACGAACTAAAAACCTACTTGGATGATATATATAAGAGAGGACAACAAAGGACAGAAAGAGAAAGATGATAGACAACAGATATACACATAGAAGGAGGGCCTAAATTTTGATTTCAGAACACGGTCATCTTTATCTCCACTATTCGACATGCACCGAGTTGCCTCCACCCTACACCTCTGAGAGATTGTGAGCAAACAAGAGAGTTATTTGTATCTTAAAGCAATATATCAATAATAGAGCTCCCATTTACTGTTCTTACCACTCGTCTCTCTCTAAAACAGGTCGGGAACACATGGTATCGACCCCGGCCCCAGCCACCGCTTTCGTTGTAGTGGTCTCGAAGGTGTTAACAGAAATTTCTCATCTCGAGCAAATTTCCCATCAACACTTTCTGGCGCCGTCTATGGGAAACCAATCGCACCACCATCTTAATACATTCAAAAAGTTCGTTATTTCAAATTCATCATGAAGATCCGCTCCTCACAAGGGCAGCAAGGCATCTCGGGGTAACCTTCTGCTACATCGAAACGAAAGGTCCCGAGGAAAGGGAAAAAATCCAGGCTCCATAGCCAGATTTCCACCTAGCCAGCTACTGTGCGGGCTCTGGATCCCCCTCTGGGAAGCCAGGTCGAGCTTGACCAATAAGCAACAGCCTTTGTAGAGAACGTCCACCTTCGATTCATTGCTGAGGGTATCGCTATTCAATAAACGGGTCTCTGTAATCAGGGGGAATCAAGCTGGCCTGAGGCTAGGCAACCCGCTTTTGATCGCTTGGGACCTGCCCCTCGGGAATCAACTCGTAACAGAACGGGGCTCTCGACCTCGATCTGGGATAGGCTAGGGCCCATGACCCATATTCTCAAAGCTCTTCCACGCTCCCAACCATGATAAGTCAGATCCGCGGTAGATGTCCTTCCCCGGGAATAGGAAGAGCTCCTCTACCTAACAACTACAAGGAGGGAAGCCCGGGGTAGAAAAGAAGAAAGTAAACAAAGCCCCAGAGTAAGCCCCCTCCAAAGAAGGAATAGGGTAGAGGTCACCAGTTCATCAGAGGGATCTGATAGTGAGGAATCTGAGATCGACTCAAGGAAGTCCAAAAGCAAGCAACTAAGGGACCAGTTGGCAGAGCTACAGAAAGAGGTCCAATTGATGAAGAATGGGAAGTACAAGGAGGACAAGAAAGATCCTCTAAGTGAAATGAACGCCCCCTTCACCAGAAGAACCCGGGAGGTAGCGCACTCCGTCTAAGTTCAAAATGCCAACTGACAGGTTCTCCGATACTGAAGATCCACTGAGCCACTTTGAGAGCTTCGTTCAACAGATGGAGGTCCAGAACACAACCAGGGCAGCTATGTGTCGGATTTCCCCACTACACTCACGGATTATGCTAAGACCTGATTTAGGAAACTACCCACCGGGAGCGTAGATTCCTTCACCAAATTATCAACTGATTTCTGCTCACAGTTTCAAGGGGTTAAGCCCCGACTGAAGGACCCGATTCATCTACAATACGTGATCCAGGAGAGAGGGGAAACTCTCCAGGCTTATATCGAACGGTTCCATAAAGAAATCATCCAAATGGGGGTCTTCACCAAGAGCGAAACCCTCGCCAACTTCAGAAGAAACTTGTGGGCAAGAAAACTATTCCGGTCTTTTGCTAAGAGACCTCCAAAAACCTACCAGGAAGCCTATGATCGGGCTCTGGAACAGATCGAGGTCGATGAACAGCTCAAGGTCAAGATGGAGCATGACGACATGAGAGCTGAAAAGTGACAAAAGAAGGAAGCTCCCAGACCTGAGCAAGATCAGAAAAGCAGGAACAAACCCCATAATAAGTCAATATATGGTTTCCCTCTTCCTCAACCCAGATCAGAAAGGTATCCAAACAAACGGGCTTCTCCTCAAGCTTTACCACCTCCCAGGACAGTGGCCCCTGTAGCCCGCGATGAGAGGGGGTACGACCATTACACTCCCTTGAATGCATCCCGAGAAACATTCTACTTCACCATTTGGGATAAGGGTTTGTTACAGAAGCCTGCTCCTATGAAAGCCTCGGTCGATAAAAGAAATCGTTACAAATATTGTGACTTTCAAGAGGACGTAGGGCATAATACTTCAGAATGCTACAACCTGCAGATCCAAATTGAGGCTTTGATAAGGAGAGGATGCTTGATAGAGTTCTTACAACAAGTCAGGGAGAACATTCAAACTGGAAAGGAGGTGCAAGCTGAGATCCGGAAACATGCTGAGAAGAGAAAGGGAGAGCAGACGGACCTGATGCAACTGATTCAGGTGATACATACTATCATCGGAGGTCCCACTCTGGTCAGCACCTCCAATAATTTCGGGAAAAAACATGCGAGAAATGTCCCTCGTACCGATGAAGGGCGAGATATTTTCAAGGTCGACTAGAGACCGTCTAACCTCTCCCAACTGTTTCAGATCATCTTCACCGAAACAGATGTCTTTAACACCGTGCAGCCACATGATGACTCTATGGTCATTACAGTTCAAATTGCCAATTTCATGGTGCACCGCGTGCTTGTCGACACAGGTAACAGCGTTGACGTTATTTTCAAAGACAATTTGAAAAAACTAAACTTGAAGCAATGGTGCTAACACAGTTGTACTACTCCATTATATGGGTTCACTGGGGACTCCATCACACCCGTAGGATCAAAAATCCTACCGGTGATCATCGGAGCCATACCTTTCCAGTAAAACATCATGACTGACTTTGTGGTGGTGGATATCTCGTCGGCCTACAACGCAACATTAAGGAGGCCATTCTTATCATCCCTGAAGGGGGTCCTTTCTATTTAACACAATATCCTAAAGTTCCTGGTAGGAGACAAGGTGGGAGAGGTTCGGGGTGATCAGCAAGCAGCTAGGAAATGCTACGCAGTGTCAGCTAACCCAGCAGCTCTAGCTAAACGGCTCGCCCAAGTAACTACTATCCAAGGCAGGATAACCCCGGCACTAAACATGGAAGAAGCGGGCTTCACCAATTGTCCCAATGAAGGCCTCGTGGTGCCCGACGTGGAAAAACAGAGAAGGGAATAGGCCAGCGGCTACCCGGTCGATAAGTTAGAGGAGATTCCTGTTCGACTAAGTGATCCCTCGAAAGTCGTCAAGATAGGAGCTACCTTTAAGCTAGGAATGAAATAGGGCTTGATTAGGCTCCTCACGAAATTCAACTATATTTTTGCCTGGAGTCATGTGGAGATACCATGGATTCCAATGACATTAGATGCTGTTGACTGGCGGTGGATCCGACCTTTAAGCCCGTTAAACAGAAAAGGTGCCACTTCAACACTGAAAGAAATATGACGATTTAAGAAGAGGTGGATAAACTTACCCAGACAGGCTTCATTCGAGAAGCCCGTTACCCAGAATGGCTCGCCAATGTGGTCATGGTCACGAAGGCGAATGGGAAGTGGCGCATGTGCGTGGACTACACCGACCTCAACCGGGCATGCCCGAAGGACGGTTTTCCTCTACCAAAAATTGATCAATTGGTTGATTCCACCTCCGGGAACAAGCTCTTGAGCTTCATGGGTGTATTTTTCAGCTACAATCAGATTATGATGCATCCTGCGGACCAAGAAAAGACCATCTTCATCACCGCACAAGGCTTATACTGCTACAAGGTGATGCCTTTCGGGCTCAAAAACGCTGGAGCTACTTACCATCGGTTAGTCAACCGTTTGTTCAAGCCCGAAATTGGAAGATCGATGGAGTTGCATATCGACGATATGATCACTAAATCTTCGACCTCGAAAGGCCACCTGGACGACCTTCGTAGGACCTTCATAATCCTAAGGAAAAACCAGATGAGGTTGAACCCTTACAAATGCGCCTTTGGTGTAATTGCGGGGAAGTTTCTGGGCCTCATGATGTATGAGAGAGGCATAGAGGCTAACCAAAAAAAAATCATGGCTATCCTGGATCTGAAATCTCCCACCTCTCTTAAGCAGGTTCAAGCCTTGACCGGACAGGTAGCAGCGTTCAACAGGTTCATCTCCCGGTCTATCGATAAATGTCTACCATTCTTCAAAGCTATCAAGGAGAGAAGAAACATGAAGTGCGATCAGGAGAGCGAACGTGCTTTCCAAGCTTTGAAAAGATACCTAACAAGCCCTCCATTGTTGGTCAAGCCAAATCCTGGAGAAGTGCTCCAAATATACTTGGCAGTTTCAGAAATCGCTGTGAGTGGGGCATTAGTCAAGGAATGTGGGGATTGGATCCAGCGACCTATCTACTATATGTGTCGCGCACTAACCAAGCCTGAAAAGAACTATGCTATGCTGGAGAAGCTCGCTTATACCTTGGTGACCTCGGTAAGAAAACTCTGTCATTACTTTCATGCTCATTCAATAGCAGTGGTGACAGACCAACCCCTCCGTCAGTTCTTGCAAAGGCCAGATGTTTTTGGAAGGCTGGTTCTATGGGCTCTAGAGCTTACCCAGTTTGATTTAAAGTATAAGCCTATGACCACGATAAAAGCTCAAGCACTAGCGGACTTTGTAGTTGAACTTTCAGTACCTTCAGATCAGGAAACTCCCTCGGTAACAGATGTTACCCTTGTGAGGATTCCAGAATCTGACAACTGGCCGGAGGGCTGCTAGTCATGGACTCTCTACACTGACAGAGCTTCCGGGCAGGCCGAGGGAGGAACGACTATAGTCCTCATCGACCCAGAAGGAACTGAGTGCTGCCATTGTTTCAGGTTCGAATTTAAAGCTACGAACAATGAAGCGGAATATAAAGCCCAGCTAGCTCGGATAAAAGCTGCCATAGAGCTCGAGGTTGATTATCTAAAAATCAAGAACGACTCTTCACTCGTGGTCAACCAAGTTTTCGGGGATTATCAGGCCAAAAGGGATAACATGATCGCTTACCTGAAACTGTTGCAACAACTCAGGATCGAATTTAGGGGATTCAGAATCGAGCAGATACCTCGACACCTAAATCATCGGGCTGACGTCCTAGCCAAGATAGCTGCCTAAGGTGGCCAGACCCTACCTCACGGAGTCCCTCTTCAAGTAATCCCCCTACCTAGCATTATGACTGGTAATGAAGCTTATACCTTGGACCGACAGCCATAATATCTACAGGACGAGAAACTTACCGGGGTGCCCGACCAAGCTAGGAGGATTAAAAGGCTCTCAGTCTGGTATTGTATGGTGGATGGGCATTTATACCGAAGGAGAAAATCCCTTCCCCTATTCCGATGTCTTCACCCCGAAGATGCCAAGTGGGCTATGAGAGAGGTCCATTCCTGGGAATGCGGGAACCATATTGGTGGAGAAGCCTTGGCATATCAGGTTCTCCGCATGGGGTATTATTGGCCGATTATCCATCAAGATGCAAAGGATTTGGTGCAAACCTGGGTAGCATGCTAGAAGACCGTAAACCTGAGTCATCTCCCCCCGGAGAGTTTATCATCTCTTAGCTCGCCATACCCCTTTGCTATGTGGGGAGTCGATTTGATTGGACCACTTCCTACAGCTCCGGGATAAGCCAATCACATTATCGTAGCGATTGATTACTTTACAAGATGGGTTGAAGTCGGACCACTATCCCAGATATCAGAAGAAAACACAACAAGGTTTATCAAGACCATTGTAGTTTGCAGGTTCGGAACCCCTCTGGTCATTTTAACCGATCTTAGAAAACAGTTCGACAATGCACGATTCAGAGATTTCTGTCAAGGTTTGGGAATCAACCTTCGGTTTGCTTTGGTAGCCCACCCTCAGACCAATGTTTGGTGGAATCCACGAACAAAACCATCAAGAAGTTGTTGAAGAAAAAGCTACAACAAAAGAAAGGCAGATAGGTAGAAGAGCTTCTCGAGGTCCTCTGGCCTTACCGTACTACAAGGAGAACAGCTACCGGGGAAACGCCCTACTCACTGGCCTTCTGGGTTGAAGCAGTCCTACCTATAAAGCACAAGTTGACCTCCTATATAGTTCAACGATTCGAATTAAGGAGTAATGAAAGCAAGCTCCGAGCTAGCTTAGACCTCCTGGAATAAAAGCAAGATCGAATAGCTGAAAAGGTAGCAATCTACCAAGGCAGGATTGCCAGGTACTTCAACAAGAGGGTTAAAACCCGAAGCTTCAAAGAAAGGGATCTGGTCCTAAGAAAAGTGACGTTGAACACTAAGAAGAGGTCAGACGGGGTCCTAAGGCCCAACTGGGAAGGACCCTACCTAATAAAGATGGTGATCCTTAATGGGGCATACAAGCTCGGGGATATGGATGGCCGACTCATCGATCATACTAAGATCGCGAATCACCTAAAGAAATTCTACCATTGAACAGGGGACTCAGGAGCAGGCAACCTCCTACTAGCTTCTTTTATTTTTTCTTCTGACAGTATTGTACTCCATCTTTCATATCAATAAAGCTTACCTTTTCCTATTTACTCTTTCTTAAACTATGTCCTACAATGATTTGGGTCTACATGGAAAGTTTCGACATTATCGCCTCAAGACCAAGGGTAAGCCTAGGAAGCCCCCTCGCTACTCCTGATGCCTTGGCCGAGCATAGTTGCCATCCAGATCTCGAGACCAGGAAATAGCTAGATAGCCCTCCTGATGCCTTGGTCTGGCTACCACCCCCAAGAAGGATCTGAGTGTAAGAGCATAGTTGTCATCCAGGTCTCAAGATCAGGAAATAGCTAGATAGCGCTCTTGATGCCTTGGTCGGGCTACCACCCCCAAGAAGGATCTAAGTGTAAAAGCATAGTTGCCATCCAGATCTCGAGACCAGGAATTAGGTAGATAGCGCTCTTGATACCTTGGTCTGGCTACCACCCCCAAGAAGGATCTAAGTGTTAAAGTATAGTTGCCATCCATATCACAAGACCAGGAAATAGCTAGATAGCCCTCCTGATACCTTGGTCGGGCTACCGTTCCCCCCAAGGAGAAATCGAGCTTGAAAGTGTGGAAGCCCTCTTGATCCTGAGCCTAAGAAGTGGGCTTAACAGGTCTTTACTTAATGTTCTACTTGGGCTACAACCCCCTAAAAGAGCTCGGGGATAGATGGCTCGATTTTCTTAAATTCTAAATGCTCTTGTTATTTCAGTAGTTCTCATTGATACATGGTTATTTACTACAGCAGACCCACAATCAAACAAGGGGACTAGATACTAATAACCTTTTTTGCTTATCTAGTTATTTCCCCCAAAGATAGCTCGTCTCGATATAAAAGCTGGATCTAGAGGAAGACCAAGCAAGTACATGCAAGCTAGAGTTAGATCTGAGATTAAAAAAGGAGCCTATCCCCCAACAAGGCTATAACAAGCAAGGGGGGCCCAATCCCTGGTTTCAGACTACAAAAGAAAAATAATAAAATATCAAACACAGTTATAGATGGGATGCCCACCCCATTTTCCGGGCAATCAAAATAGATTACATGAGAGAGAACTTAAGCTACTTCGTCTTCTTGAGGACCTCCAGCCTCCTCTTCTATGGGATAAACCTCGCCCTCTGCTCCCCTCCCCGGCCGCGGCTCGTCCTTGTCAGATGCATCAGCCACCTCCTCCGGCAGATCAGCCCCGGCTGCCTCGGGTTCAGCAAGATCCCCCTCCGCGATTTTATTGATCATCGCCATAACTTCAGGCGGTATAGCTACATCAAGAAGGCTTGACACTGACTCAGGCACGTTCCCGACTTATGTTGACTCCATTCCTGAGAGCACTGCGGAGGAATCTTTGGCTTCAGTAAGGCCTCCTTCTGGCTCCTCGTTGTGAACCCCTTTCGAGGATTTATCGAGACCAGATGCTGCTAAGACTAGAACAGGATGAGGCAGATCTGGCACCTCCAATTTCTTCTCATCTCCCTTCCCGAAAGAATCAGCTCCATCAGTTTCGGGGCGAGACATCTCTACAGCCCGCGACATAACCTCTTCTCTTTCCCAACCAACGATGCTGGATAGATTGAATGGGGGAGGAAGAGCCTCTGTAACCTGATAGGAGGCATAGAAATACCCCTCGATAAAGGAGGCTTCCACTTCGGCTTGGAGCTGGGTAATTCAAGCCTGCAAGGTTTGGTTCTCAGCATCTAGGGTCTTTGCTTCTCCCTTCCAGTCATCTCGCTGGCTAGCCCGCCGCTTCCACCGGAGAGTCTCCTAATCAAAAGCTCGCTTCAGCCTCTCATGATTGCATTGAAGCGCAGCTAGCTGCGTCTCCATTCCCTGTTGGCTGGAGGTCATCTCTTGGACCAGGGTCTGAGCTCGCGCAAGCAACCGCATGGCTCGCTCAGCTTCAGCCTCAGCCTTGGCTGCCCGATCATGGAGGAAGGCTACTTGATGCCCCATGGCAACCTGGAACTTGAAAGCCTGCAAAGGAAAATCATGTTAGAAAATGACAAGTCAAGCAGCTCAATGAAGAAGTAAAATCGACATTTACCTCGGCTAAAAGGGCGGACCCTTTGATGATCAAGATGTCCACGGGCATCGTAGTCATCCTAGAAAGCCCACCGCCTGGACAAGATGTGACAAATTGCTTCAGGACCTCATCCAAACCCGCCGAGCTCGATTGCTAGTGGGGGCGAGAAGGGGAAACCTCAGAAAAATCGGCATCGGGCTCCCTGGGAACCTCGACTACCTGGGATACAACCGGATCTGCAGAGAGGGGTAGCGATACTCGGAGGGCATCGTTTGGAGTAGTAACTTCTGGAGGAGGGTCAGGAACATACTTATTGACGACTTGGGAAGCAGACCCTCCTCGGTTTAGAGCCTTCGCAGCCTGAGATGCCATAAGAGCCATCTTGGACTTCACTTGGGAAAAAGAGGGGGAAGGAACGAATGGGGCAGCTACCTTAGTGGTTGACCCCCCTTATTCGGAACAGTCTAGAGAGCTTCCGGGGATGATCTGGAAGGAGGAGGATGAGGTATCCCAGCTTATCGGGCTTCGCGAGAAGCTGGAGCAGCAACAAATATGGTTAGAGAAAATAATCAAGATCATCATAACTGAACCCTCCAATATAAAAAGAAAAAAGAAAAAAACAAGATAGATCGAGATACTTACGAGGGGTAGCACCAGATATCCGCAGGTACCTGTTTACCCGGTTGGGATCGAAATGGGCTGTCGAAAACTTTAGATTCAAATAGTTTTGAGCTATGGTGGTCTTCAGCATGGCTTCAGACTCATCGGGCAAGGAATCCCGACCCCAGGTGGGTTTGTCTTTAAAGGCGGTGGGAACCTCAAGCTTATGCCTGCTGATAAAGACAGAGCTCCCCCAGTCTCCCCCTGCCAATACCCATTCTTCTTTCCAAGCGGGGTTCTTCTTTGAAGCCCAGGGACAATAAAATTGAGCCTATTCTTGGCATTGTCATAGAATTGGCCTCTTGGGACTCCTGGCAAGCTACCGATCTGAAAAAGGAAGGCGAGTTCCTCAGCCCCGGGCTCCCTGGTCATGCTACTCATCTCGTATTGCTCCCTCCACAATACCAGGAAGTCAATTAGATACCTCCAGAAGCCAGACGTCAATTGAAATAGAACTAGCTGAAGGGCATTGAAAGCCCGCCGAAGAGTGGGGTAAAGAGGGAGTCTCACCCCGCTCTCAAAAGTTACGACATGGATAGGATGCACGTCTTTGGGCGGGCTAAAAACATAGTAGTTCCGATGGGGGACAGTTAGAGAAACAGTGTCAGGAATACCATACTTGTCCCGTAGACGGCCGATCGACTGAGGGTCGACAGTAGAGTCGGGGAAGACCCTGGGTTTGAAAGGAAGGGTTATCACTGGAGGAAGCTTCGCCACTATGACTTGAGCCCTCCCAACCTCATCTAATCTCTTCCCGACGTCAGAGTCTTCATCGACTAGGTTCAGAGGATTGTTAGGTCATTTCGAAAAGCCGGAGCCAATAGATGCGTTCATGTTAGAACGACGGTGCTAGTGAAGCGGGGAAGTTTCCTCGTCGCTTAAAATCCCTCTCGCCCGCTTAAGAAGAGCTTGGTTAGGGCCACCGGTGCCCTCCACCAAGGCATTAACACTATCTGTGGAAGTCCACATTGATGGGTTAGAGAGATGAGAAAGCAAGTGAAAGATAGAGGTAGAGAAAACAGGGAAGAAGAAATTTGAAAGTTTGAAAATCTGAAGAAGTATAAAGAAAGGGATGGTCAGGCCGGGCTTAAATAGAGGTTTATGGGCGATATCCTTGGGAAGATCACCTGGAGCCGTATTGCAGCCGTTTTTCTTCGAATCACACTCAGTTTCAAATTCAAAATATTGAGTAATTAATGAGAAAATTTTTCTATCATTAATTATCTTTAAGGCGAAAAACTTTCTCAATTAAATAAGGAATCTGACTCCAACCCCAACTATACAACCGGTGTTCAAGTCAGAAGGGACTTCTGTTAATAGTGAAATTTGTCCAGAGGTCAAAGAGAAATTTTCCACCCATAATCGACAATCATAAAGCCCGAAAATACCGTAAAGCCACCCCGTAAGAGCAGTGAAGGCCGGCTCAACTTCAAAGCTACCAGTGGACAAGCCAGGCGCGACCGGGATGAGCCCCTACAAGAGTACTGGAAGCCGGGCTTCTCCAAGCCATCTATCGGGGAACCTCGACTCTGAGGTAGAGCTCCATAACCGCACCGTAGATGCCAGGGGAAGTCTCCAAGCTCAAGAGACATTAGAAAGAAGCCCGCCAACCTCTTCAGACGCCCGCCAACCTCTTCAGAAGCCCGCTGTTCTTGCTGGACATAAATGAAGAGTCACGCCTAAATCTACACTACCCCAGCTACCTCCCAGAAAGGTCTACAATGGAACCTCAAGCCCCTAGGGTCAGGAAAAATCCATCTTAAGCTTCTTAGAACAGATCCAGAGCGGGGGTCTACCTCGCTCTATGGGGCAATAGGCAGCTGGCAGGGTGACCTCTATGAAGATCCATGGCACGAGTGCACACAGGATCATCTTCACGTAATAGTTACATGCACGTTAAGAGTTTAATTCAAATAAGGGAACAAACTTATCTTCGTCAACGATATCATCGAATCCGGAAACAATTTAAATTTAAATAACAAATCCCGTCCGATAAGGAGAGAACGGATTCATGAGATCACGGTAGAGTATTTGCGAACTAAAAACCTACTTGGATGATATATATAAGAGAGGACAACAAAGGACAGGAATAGAAAAATGATAAACAATAGATATACACATAGAAGGAGGGCCTACATTCTGATTTCAGAACACGGTCACCTTTATCTCCACTATTCGATAGGCACCGAGTTGCCATCACCCTACACCTCCGAGAGATTGTGAGCAAACAAGAGAGTTATTTGTATCTTAAAGCGATATATCAATAATAGAGCTCCCATTTACTGTTATTACCACTCGTCTCTCTCTAAAACAGGTCGGGAACCAACGGTATAGACCCCGGCCACCGCTTTCGGGGTTGTGGTCTCGAGGGTGTTAACAGAAATTTCTCATCTCGAGCAAATTTCCTGTCAACAATATATATATATATATATATATATATATATATATATATATATATATATATATATATTATGGTGGGCCGTTTTTAAATTTATTTATAGGTTGAGTTTCCATTAATGGACCTTTAAAAAATTATATGTGAATGGTGGATCATTTTAAAGTCATTAATAAGCCTATTTTGTTTAATATCTTATATAAACCATATTTTACAATCAACTTAAAAAAAAAACTATAATAGGAGGCATTTTACAATTGGGGGCCCTAGACGGTTGCCTCACTGGGTTCCCATAGTGCCGGGCATGCATTCATAGCTTATTTTGCTTTGTTGCTAAAATACAGGGTATGTCTGTGTAATTTACCCATAAAACAAACATTTGAATACGAGTTAATTGCACTAAAGCACCCTGAATTTTTCCCTTAAGGCAAAATATCACTAAGTTTAAGAAATTCAACACAAAAGTATCCTCCCACTAACCTGCGTCCATAATCCGCTATGTCACAAGGGTAATTTATTCTTCTTGCAATTAAAATATATTAAATCAAATTATTATTTAAATAATTTAAATAAAGAAAATGGATGAAGGAGATCTAATCTCTCCCATCAAATGGATGAACGAGATCTGATCTCCATCCACACCATCATTTAATTAAAAAAAGAAAAAAAAAAAGAAAAAAATGGAAAATTTTCATATGCAGATCGAGTTCCATCTCTCTCCACAAGAATTGGTGCTCGCTGGAGAGTGATATGGGGTGCTGGGTTTTGAGGAAAGAAGAAGAAAGTTTTAAGCTTTTGGATTATGGTTTATGGGCTTTTGGTGAATTGAAGTGAGAGAGAGAGAGTGAGAAGGATCTTGGAGTTCAGATGCGAGAAGAGATCAGAGATGAGGCTACTTGTGGGAGTTTTTTTGTGAGACCTTTGAATGATTTATAAGGGTTTTTGTTTGACTTTTTTTTTTACCTGTATAATATTATGGAGGATTTGAATTATTACTTTTTCCCTTTCTTTTCTGCCATGAGAAAGGTCTATGAAATGAGAGGGAGATCAGAAAATGCATGTGATCTGGTGTTGATTTGTGTATTTCGGTCGAATGTAATGTAGATCAGTAGATGTAGAAAAATTAAAAAATGAATTTATTTTAGAATAAATTTATTTGATTTGTGTTTGTGTTGATTGGTTGTGTTTGTAACGGAGATGAGGCGTTGAAATGAGAGGGAGATCAGAAAATGCATATAATAATAATTAATTTAATGTTGAAGATGAAGTTGAGATACGGATGAATTATTTTAATTTATATAAATAATAAATAATATATACTTTTTGGATGACATGGCATGTTTTAATATAACATTAATGTCATGTTTGATTTTTCCACTTATCATTTAATAACACCTGATATTTATCATTAAATTGTTTTGTTTGATTTTTTAAATGATAAAATCATTTAATGGACTCTTAAAATCACTAGTTATGAACCATTTAATAGCAAATCAACTGAATATATATTAATTTATAACTTCCAAATCTACCCTTACAAATCTTATCTAATTTCATGTTTTACCTTCTCTCACACGTTTAACCATATTAATATTTTTTTTCTTACTATTTAAATAATTTTAACAGTTATAAAACCTAGTTTTTTATACACTCCAAAATCTCCATTTGAATCCAACGTTTTTCTAAAATTATATTCAAACATATTTTGACTTCTATTTATATTTCGGTAAGGACTTACTTTTTCTTATAATTTGATTTATTTTATATTATGTGATTGGAGAAAATCAGCACTTAAAAAAAAATTTAACCGATTTTACAAATAAACTTAAGCTAACTTAACCATAAACTACATACAGTTTACATATGTCTCAAGCACCACAATATTATCTTTATATGTCTAGATGAGATACTCTCAAATTCTATACTAATTTTGTTAATTTACATATATAAATAATTGAATTATATCTGTTTGTGACATATTTATATGGTATGTTCACATTGACAGTTCATATAGATTTCATTATAAATATATAATTATATTATTATAATTTCACATCTAAACATTAAACACATTAAAATATAAATATATAACAAATAATAGTTGAAAGGGCATAGATATAAAAATATTTATTTTCAGATATTTTTAACTTAAAAAAACAAACTCACTTATATTCAATTTTCAGTGAAAAAAATCAAACATGTTATTCAGTTTTCAGTTTTTAGCCACTATTCAGTCTTCAGTATAATTCAGTACTATTCAGTCTTCAGACGAAAAATCAAACATAACCTGAGATGGGGATGAATTTTTTATTTTATTTATTGTAATAAATAAATAATATATTCTTTTTGATGATGCTTCAGAGGTAAATTTGCCTTTTAGTAGAACTGGAAATATAGGGAAATAACACTCTTTTTATGTGCACATTTGAGAGTAACACTGTTTAATAAATTAAGTTTAAACGATACCGATAGACAAATTATAGGGAAATAACACTCTTTTATTGCGTTTTTTTTTTCATTTTTAGGGTTTTATTTTTTTCATTTCAAAAACCTCCATTGATGGAGGACCAATCCTCCATCAGTGGAGATGGAATAGACCTCCAATGGAGGTCTGATAACACCGTTTTCATACTAAGTTTAGCCTCTATTTCCTATGCTTTACGCTCGGTTCTCGAGTAATTCAGGTGTTTAACACTCAAAATAAGCTTAGACAGGTCTATTTAGCATTCTGAGGGGATTTGAGCAAAGTTAGGAGATTCTGAACCTAAAAAATAGAATATAATGAAATTGAAATGCTATGCACCATACGTTCGTCATAGCGAATTACGTAACCATTCCTGAGAGTTGTCGCGGTACATGTTGTCAATCTGAACACTGCATGAACAGCGAAACCATTCCAATAACTTTGTATGGTTGGGTTCGTTATAGTGAACCACACATCGAACAACGTTTCGCTTCTAGAGGTTTTGTACGGTATATTGCGTCATAGTGAACCGTTCAAGCATACCGCACATAGAGGCTCTAGTTCAGCAAACATTGGACTTCGTGCTCTAATTATGCTTACCTATAAATACCTTAATTTCCCTCATTTTTGTAGAACTTCCACCACTCTCTAGCCTAGTACAAATCAATAACATATTTTAACACCTCCAAACACCAAAACAAACACAAATCCCATACAATCTCACATAGATCCACCGACTTCCATCCATTTTTGGGTAAAAGAGTTGAAGGAGAGATTGAAGAGAAGAAGATAACAATTAAGAAAAGAGGAAGCTTTACCACCATCAGTTCCCTCTTATCTCTTATTTCTTTATTTCTTGTTTTAGTCATGTTGAGATCCATTATGGCATCTTATTTATCTATCTTTTGTAACATGAACTAATTTCTTTAAGCTAGAGCTAAGATTGACCAATTTCCATGAATATTGAATAAATACCGCCTTTTTATTGGGTAGTGCTTGTGATTGTTGAATGAGATTTTGTATTTTTAATTCTATTAGGTGATTGGTCATCATTTAATTGATTACTTGATTGTTGTGTTATTGACCGAAAGATGATACACGCAACGTGCTCGATAAAATACCCAATTCATGTTTAGTAAGATAGAAATATGTAAGGCTTGCATGTATGACCTATATTGTGTGTCATTAAACTTAATGAATCCATATGCATTTCTTATAGTCATCGAGAGATAGATTATAGGTGTGTGGATATTTTCTTTATTGCTCGAGAGAGGATAGAGGTTAGATAAGGGTCAATGGGGGTCTTTAAGTTTCACTTGCATGATTTGATGAATTGGTGGGTTAATATGTTTAATAGGATTAGTTAGGTGAAATCGACGTCCTAGCTATCTCATCTCAATGCTCACATCATATTTACTTGCTTAAGTTGATTTAATTAATTAGTTATATTAGTTTGCACTAATTAGTTACGGTTATAGTAGTGTGTAATCAAATCAACCATTTATTGTTTGTCCAAATAATAATAGATTCAACATATTTCGGTACTTAACAACCCAATCCTCATAGGAACGAACTTTACTTTCATTATATTGCATGTGCCAATCTTGTACGATTGTGAGTTGTTTTTAGCATGTGTCAAGGTCTGTCGTTCGATGAAGAAGATGAACAAAAAAAAAATTAGAAATTTCAATTCTACCCAATAAGTCTCAAAAATTGTAAATATATACAAAAAGTCTCGAAAACTTCAAAAGAGTCTCGAAAATTACAAAATAAGTATCAAAAATACAAAATAAGTCACGGAAAACCCGAAACAAGTCTTGAAAACGTAAAGCACAAGTAGAATTGGTTAGTCAACCATTAACTTTAACAGTTTGACTTTTAAACTAGGGTATGTTTGTGTTTAATTTATGAAACTTACAAATATTTTATCTTAAGGGATAAATTCAGGGTACTTTAGTGCAATTAACCCTTTGGAAAACGACCAAAATTAAGAGAGGCATATAACCTTCTCAATCAATTTTATCTTTAAGAAGATAATTTAGTTTATTAGAATTCTTTAAAGAAAATTTAATTTGATTTGCGTTTGAAACAAATAACATGTTTATGTGTTAATGAAGGAATTTGACATTTTATCCGACCTCAGAAATTACGCCTCACAAGGGACCTCACTATGACCTTGCCCCGGGGCGAGATCACTTGGTTAATTTGAGGTCTGTTTGTCATCACTTGGAAAGTCAAACGAAAGAGTATTTTTTGATGATTTGGGGTTTATATTACTTATATACATCGGTACACTGCTAGTGGCTACGATCAGATTGTTCAAGACAAAGTCCTTATGATATAGGAGTATACCATTATAATTTCATGAAGAGAATCTATTGAGAGTTTTAAGGAGGAGGGATTCTATCCTTATCCTCCCATGTTTTGAATGGGTCATGGAGTTTAGACTCTAGAGGCCCGTCCTGTAAGCGTTTTTTAGTTGTTGTTTTTTGAAAATAAAAATGAAAATGAAAATAATCTTTTTTTTGTTTAAGTTTCAATTCTAAAAGCACGTCTGGTAGCATATACTGAAATATTTATTTTGAAAATAAAAACAGAAAAAACGCGTCTGGTAGGTTAACCGAAAATTATCAAAATTTGAAGTATCAATTTTGACATTTTGTTTAATATTATTACAACTATAAACAAATTGATTAAATAATAAATCAATATAATTTTGTATTGTAATTTTTAAATTAAACAAAAGTATATAAGAAATTAATTCAAAGGACATACCAAATATATATATATATATATATATATATATATATATATATATATATATATCATAATATATATATAGTATTAATATATATATATATATAATATTATTACATGAATGCTTTTAGTTCTAGTTGGAAATAAATTATTATAGAATATATATATATATATATATATATATATATATATATATATAAGAGGGGCACTTTGGTCATTTGAAAATTTTATCCCGTCTTGTCCTAACCATATCAAATGCATAACAGTACAATTAATAGTTTAAAAATAAATAATTTTTTTATATAAAAAAAATGAAAAACGAAATGAAAAACAAAACAAAACAAAAAAAAAATATTTTGTGTTTTTCAAATCTTTTAACTTTTAACACTGTTTTTTTTTTTTTTGGTTTTTCGAAAATAAAATGAAAAACGGTTAACGAACGCGTTTTCGAAATGGTTTTTAAAAAATAAAAACGAAAACAGACTGAAAAACAGCTGTAAGACGGGTCCTAGGTTACTCAAGGCTCTTGCTTTGGGGAATTCTTTTGTTCTATGATCAAAAGAACACGAAATCAGAGGCAAGAAGCCTCAAATAAGCCTATCAATCATGTTGGTACATTAGTAAATGTGGCGCCTTACCAGCCAAATTGCCATTTTTGAAGGTGGAAATTGTTAAAACTAACCATATATAACATAAAAATTTGTTTTTAACCATAAACGAAAATTTATTCATTAATAAGTAACAACCACTTTTTAAAGAAATTACTTGAATACCCTCATTTAAAAACCATCTCCAAACACACACTCTCTATCTTTTTCTCTTTTTATTTGTCTCTCCTCTCCTCTCTCTCTCCCTCTTCCTCTCCCTCTTCCTCTCCCCGTCAGTGTTGTGCCGGCTAATAGTCACCGATACCGTCGCCAAGGCCAGTGAATCGTTGTCGGCCTCTTTTCTCTCTCTCTGCACTTCTCTTTCTCTCTCCTCACACCTCTCCTTTCTCTCACACGACATCGACGGCTTACCAAAGTGCCGGTGTGCGTCGCCTGGGCTTCACGACCGTCTAGAATCGCTGTCGAGCTCCCCCTTCACCGGTGATGTGATCTATAGAAAAAAAAGGTTAATTTAATCAAGATTTCAAGTTTCAAAATAAAACAAAAAACCTAGAAACCCAGAACATTTCAATTTAGTCAAGATTTTAAGTTTCAACATTCTAATTTAGTTAAGATTTCAAGTTTCAAGATTTCATGTTTTTAGATAAGATTTCAAGATTTCAAGTTTTAAGTTTTTAGTCGTGATTTCAAGTTTGGTTTCAGATTTTAGTCATGATTTCAAGTTTGCTTCCAGTTTTTAAGAAAAGATTAAATTCATGGGTATTTTGGTAATTTATGGACATACACTGAATTTTTTTAAAAAGAGTGGTTATTTGTTGACGTCGATTTCTGGATGTATGAGAAAGAGTCAACAAGATTGGATTTTAGCTGTAATTTCAAAGAGAGAGAAAATGAGAAAGTAATCGGACACAAGTTTTATGTGGTAAAACTCCGATGACCGAAGAAACGTCCACGGGTGGTTGAATAATCAACCGAGCCAAAATCCACTATTGAAAAGATTTACAACTCTCGAACTCTCTTTTTTTCTCTGTATTTTTCTCTACGTTTTCTATATCTTTTGTCACGAGATTATGGGTCTATTTATATGTTCATAGAACCATAATCCTCTTTGTATTTAATTATGATTGGTTACTTGTTCAAAGTAGTCTGTCTTCTTTCCTATTTCGGAGACTTGTATAGAGATCGAATGAGACTCTAGTGATATAGTTCAATTAGGACTTATTTCCTTATAAAGGCGTAGTCGTTTTTGAAGAAATAAAATTGTTGCCTGATTATGAACCCTTTATGTTTGATATTCTATTCTTCTTGGGACTCTTATTTGATATGGATATCTTCACATATTTTAACGACTCGACTCGTGTGAGGTACGCACCGGGCTTCTTTATTCGATTTTCTTCATGTTTTTCCCGAGTAGAACATGATATTAGCTGGTCCCGAATGACGTCATCTGATCCCGAGTAGAACATGTCATCAGCTAACCCCGAGCATCGTTAACTGGCCTCAAGTAGTATATGACGTCAGTTGACCACGAGTAGGTTTTATTCAATACTTGTTTACTCGGGATTCTCTTCTTTGGTGATGTCTTACAGGATACTTTCTGAATGCTTATTCGGATGTCCATCTGGTAATCCTATCCTCTTTGTCAGCGACGTGTACGTCTAATAAAATTTATATACTACAATACCCCCTTAAAATATTTTTGCCAAACAGGGTTTCGTTCCGGGCAAAAGTATTTTAATCAACTCTTCAATTTCTTCATCTCTTTAATGTCAGGGCAAATGTCTTATCACAATGGCGTGTCTTAATGGTGACCATGTAAATTCGATTTGCCTCCTCATGCGAGATCTCAATGATTGCAACGTTTGGAGTTCTGACGGCCTTGGCCTGTTATTCTCTTAACACATGTCCTCTACTGCTTCATTTCTCGATGCCATTTATGAGAAACGACCTACGCGTCTCCTAGTGTGCCGCCTACGTCATTAGATCTGTCTTTGATTTTTCCTGCCACGAGATCCTAGGGTTTCATGTTATTACCCCTTTAAATTCTCCATTGAAAGGAGTGTCGTTGGTTCATTCTCAGACTCAAACCAGAACTTTACGCAGAAAATCTTTATTCTCTGTTAAAGATTTTGCATCAGGTTTCTTCATTCAATGTAAGTTTTAAAGAATCCGACTTCTCTTCATCGACTTTTTACTATAGCTCTCGAAACGCTTGATCGTGGGGATTTTCAACTAATATCTTACGCTCGAAGATTATTGGGGGAAATCCCCTCGAATGAACCTCTTTTTTTAGAAATCGATGTTTCTGGGCTTTACTCTGACGTTCATTTTAGTTCTGTACAGTTCTATTTCAGATTCATCTAGTTTTGAATCTGTCGTTTCTAATCACAGGGTACCACTTCGATCAAGGATGGGAAAGCATCAAAGTAAAAGTGAAGTTCATAAGCACAATTCAGGCAGCGTCTGGATCAGAGAGCAGACTATTTATGAGAAGGACGTCAAAGAGGTGTTCAGAGAATCTAGTCTCTCTTTTTCTTTTGATCACCCGAGTGGGTTTGACGTCGAACCAAATATGGTCGGGGTAGATGAGATTGAGAAATATCGTGCCCGATTCGATTTGGATAATTCAGTTACTCTAATTCCTGCGGGTGATAGAGCTAGATGGAACTCTCCCCCGAGCATGGTGGCAATCTATGGGTCCATGCATTGTTGCGGCGTTACTCTTCCTCTTCAGTCCTTCATTGCTTGGTTTCTGGCTGAAGCAGGGATCGCTCCAGCTCAGTTGGCTCCGAATAGCTACAAGATCTTGATGTGCATGTGGCACATGTAGAGCCGAATGAACCTGTAGACACCTTCCCCGAGTGAAATCAGGCACTTCTACACGCTAAGGCAGTCTGGTAAGACAGGGACTTATTTCCTCATGTCTAACCTGCCAGATTGTTGGGTCCTCGAGGGGACAAAGGTGAATCGGGGAGTTGACACCTCCGATGATGCCAAAAAGAGGGGCTTTGTATGAGGATTTCCTTTATCCAATAAATACTGGAAGAACAATTGGTTTTTTACAAGAGGAAACCTAGGTCTTGAAGTTACTCTTTCGACTGAGGAAACTCGGAGGGTGCTGAAAGTTTCCCATTTTTTATGTTCCTCTAAGATATGAAACAAGAAAAAACTTGAATTCAGCGATATCGAGCTGACCAGACTTGCTCGGGCAGCAGTTCGCACTTTGGAGAAGAATAGCATGACTTATCTTTTCAATGAGAAGAAGATGATAGAGCTTGGCTTCGTTAGCCAGATTTTAGGCTACCGCGGGCAATGTAAGTGATCTTTGTACCCCCCTCATATATTTTTCTTTTTTTGCTTTTTAAATTCTGACGTGATTCCCCTTTTTCTTCTAAGTGTATGACTCGGACATCGTTTGCGACCTTAGCTCGTCAAGTGAAGGCAATTCTTAAAGCGAGCCAAAAAGAAGCTTCTCGTCAGAGCAAAGAGGGCATTTCCCCATATGAGTCAGATGAAGACCCTGATGAGGCTGAAGAACAGATTCCCGAAAGTGTCCCTGAGGAAGTCATACGGTCGACCGTAGGGGATTCTAGTGGTCCGAGTGGCCATACTCAGGAATTGCCTGAATACGGAGGGAGGTAGGGTGATGATCTTGGTGAGGGGCCTGGTGAATCGAGCTCCCCGATTGTGGTCCCTACCTAGCGGACAGACGCCGATGATGGAGGTAAGACCTTTGAGGGATAAGTAAATACAGACCCCAACTTTTTTGAATCCTTTTGGGATGATGTTCAAGAAGATCCCTCAACTGATCTCGACTTTCATCACTCTCGGGCCGAGAAACAGTAGGCGATCGATTCTCCCGCTCGTCCTCATAAGGTTCCTCAGGTGGTTTCGTTCATTGACTCCAGTGATGAAGACACCGGGGTCTAGGTTCCCCCGAGCGTTGATGTTGAAGCATCAGCGGGTACCGAGACTTCTGACCAGAACATGGACTCTTTCCCCGTCGAGGTTGAAGATACAAGGGTTGAATCTTCAGGAGGTCCTTCCTATCCTTCTCCTCAGGATATGCTCAGGGCGATGTCATCTGGTCTGGATTTCATCGGGGATGATCTTTAGAGCCACCTCAGGGACGTTTCTTTGACGAGTCGTGTTCAGAATGTTTTCAATGACACATCTTATGTAGGTTTTATTCTCAACTCTCATCATCTTGCTTGCTAGATTTTTAATTAAATTCCTTTGTAGATGGTGGTCGATTTAGCTGAGCTGGTTCAGACGTAACATAATCAAGCCGATCGAATAAGGTGCCTTGAGGCTCACCCAAAAAAAAGTGAGGATAGTTATGCTCGGGTTGAATCGGCTTATCAAAAAGAGGTGGGTTCTGTCCAAGTGTTTGCCGACCACTGTTTGGCAAAGCAAGTGGAGGCAGAGGAAAGAGCTTATTTGGCAGAGGAGAAGGTTATGTCACTTCAAAACTTGTCTTTTGCCCAGGAATCAATGCTTAAGGCCGAGCAGGAAGCGGAGCAGTCCAAGTCGGCATATGAACAGAAGATCGAGGACTTGGAATGCCAAGCTTTGACAGTCGATTCCCTATCCAAAGAGGCCAGGTTGGAACTCGAAGTCCAGGGGGTTGACCATTTTAAGAGATCCTCTGCTTACGATGCTCTTCTCCTTCGGGAATTTCAGTGAGGGCTAGTTTCAGCTGGCTAGTTTTTTAAGGTCAAGAATCGGGCAACTGAAAAAGCCTGAACCAATTGGGAGTTATAGATCAAGAACCACGTGGATCAGTCCCTAGAATCTCTTCGATCTCAGATGAGGGAGTGGAGAGCTTATTACCGTAGTCGAGGTAAAAATCCCCATCCCATGCTTTTGGAGGTTCCATCCAAGCACTCCCTCTTGACCTTTTATGCCAGTCATGAGTCGATCGTGGAAGGTGTGGTGTCTGAAGTCGGACCGATCCGGGGAGAAGATTAAAGTAAATGGATGGATGATTTGGTCTATACGGTTGCTTGGCCTTCCAATGAAAGTCATCTCCATGAATACGAAATGATGCCCGACCCGAGCATCGGTAAGAGTTCTAAATCCTCCTAACCTTGATTTATTTTGTAGAAATTTCATTTTTGTAACGATTCTTTGTAACGATTCTTTGTAAAGATTATCTATGAAATTCCGAGTTAACTGTAATTCTGAAAACCGAGTGGTTTGATCTGATTCATTGCTCAAGGAATTTCACCGAGTATCTTTAACTTGATTCTATTATTGCCGAGTATCTTATTAAACTGGCTATTGCAATCTTTAAGCCAAGTATCTTATTAAACTAGCTGTTGCGATCTTTATACCAAGTATCTTATTAAACTAGTTATTAACCGAGTCATATTGAAACAAACGAATAGATTTAAGCGTTTCATACTGAGGACGTCTCCCCACTTTTTCTGTGTAAGGGTTTTCCGAATCGTTAAGCTTTTCGAACTGTTTAACACAGCTGCGCATTTCACCAGAATTTTTTCCGATATCGTCCTGAGCATTTCCAAAATCTGGTGCATCGGGTTTACCTTTTTGCTAAGGTCAATTGACCTTGCTCGGCTGGCATGCTCCTTCGAGCTTCTCCGCCCATTCGGGAATCAATGGTCTCAAGTATTCTATTTGCATGTTTTTATTATCATGCTCGTCTTTCATATGTTTTTATTATCATATGCTTTATTTTTTAGAAATCTCGAGTTTGATTTTTATTTATAACTGTAAAACCAACAAAAATTTAAATTCCAAAATTAAAATTGTCCTAACTAAAGGAAACAAAAAATAATTTAAGGATAGAAAATCTTCAGATATTGGGCATTGCATGGTCGAGGTAAAACCCCTCCATTAGGTCGTGTAATCCAATATGCTCCATGGCCAGCTATTCCTTCGCTTTTGTACAGGCCTTCCAACTTATCAACCAGGGAACCTGTAACTTTATTTTTTGTATTCAATGACACCTTTCTGAGTACTGGGTCTCCTAGTTGGAATTTCCTGACCCGAACATTAGAGTTGTAGTGACGAGCTACTCTTTGCTGATATGCCATATTTCGTATTCGAGACTTCTCCCTTTTCTCTTATAGCTCATCTAGACTTTGTAATAGCATATCAACATTTTGATCTTCATTATATAGCCTGACCCGGTGTGATGCATATGACGTTTCTATGGGGATAATAGCTTCTGTTCCAAACGCTAAAGTGAATGGAGTCTCTCCTGTTGAACTTCTTGTTGTCGTCCGATATGCCCATAATACTTCGGGAAGCTTTTCAACCCAACTTCCTTTATTGGCATCCAGCTTTGCTTTGAGTGTATGCTTGATGATTTTGTTTACTACTTCAGCCTGCCCGTTTGTTTGAGGATGGGCAGGTGTGGCATAGTAATTGGTAATTTGGTACTCCTTGCACAACTGTCTGAATTTCAGGTGATCGAACTGGGTGCCGTTATCAGTGATGATAGTGTCTGGGATTCCAAACCTGTAGAGTATATTCTTTTTCATGAAATTTGTGGTATTTGCTTTTGTGATATGAACTAATGCTTCAGTTTCTACCCACTTCGTGAAATAGTCAACGGCTACTATGGCATACTTCGCTTCACCCCCTGTCCCAGTTGGCATTGGGCCGATTATATCCAAACCCCACATGGCAAATGGCCATGAGGATGTGAGGTTTCTGAGTTGTTGAAGGGGTTGTCGGATATCATTAGCAATCCTTTGGCAAGTATTGCAACTCTACGTACATCGTTGTGCATCCGAGAATAAAGTAGGCCAATAATAACCTTGCATGAGTGCCTTGTCTGCTAAACTTTTACATCCAGTATGGTTTCCACAAACTCCCCCATGGATTTCCTGTAATATTTGACATGCTTCTTCTTACGACACACATCTTTGAAGTGTTCGGGAAAACCCCCTTCTATATAATTCTTCTCCGACCAATGTGTACCTTACAGATCGATACCTTATACGTTTTGCTTGTAGGGGATCTTCCGGGAGCATGCCTTCTTCTAGGAACATTTTTATCTGAGTCATCCAACCGTCTGGCGGTGTTCAGATTTCTAAAATTTCAAAGTTTTTTTGTTCAGCTGTACTCGATTTGAGGAGATGTGCAATAGGAATAGTTTTTGGCCTGATTGTGGTTATTGCTGATACTAGTTTGGACAAAGCGTCTGCCTTTTCATTCTCCTCCCTATGGATCTGGGCAATCGTATATTCTTTGAATTTCTGGAGGAGCTGTTTTACAATGTCACTATAGACTATCATGCCTTCATCCCTGGCTTGGTATTCGTCCAAGACTTGGTTGACAACTACCTATGATTGCTAAATATCTCAACTTCATCTGCCCCGAGAGCTATGCAGACTCTGAGTCCAGCTAGTAGCGCTTCGTACTCGACTTCATTATTGGTTGCTTTGAAGTCAAACCTCATGGCACATTCGACATCATCTCCTTCTGGAATGCATGCTACGATCCCTACCTCGCTGCCGTGAGTGTTTGAAGAGCCATCAACATATAATTTCCATGGGAAATTTTTACCCAACATTTTTTTTGCTTCCAGGTTTGGTTCTGTGAACTCTGCTATAAAATCTGCCACTGCTTGTCCTTTGAGAGATGTCTTGGGGACTTAGTGGATATCGAATTCACTTAGCTCAATTGCTCATTTGGTTAGTCTTCTTGAAATCTCTGGCTTCTGTAAAATTTGCTTCAATGGGCAGTCGGTGAGAATCTAGATCGTATGAGCTTGAAAGTATGGTCTTAGCTTCCTTGCCACCGAAACCAATGCTAGGGCCATTTTTTTGCCTGTGAATTCCTGGTCTCGGCTGGTAAAAGTGTCTTGCTGGTATAATACACTAGCTACTGTACCCCATCTTATGTTCTGACTAGGACTGAGCTTACTGCTAGTTCTGTAATTGATAAGTATAAATGGAGTATCTCTCCCATTTGTGGTTTCGAAAGGATGGAAGTCTGCCCTAGGTACTCTTTGATTTTTAAGAATGCCTGCTCGCACTCTTCGTTCCATTCCAATCCTTTTCCTTTTTTAATTACTCTAAAAAATGGTGCGCATCTGTCTGTGGTCTTTGAGATGATTCTACCCAAGGAAGCTAAACATCCTGTTAAGTGTTGTACTTCTTTTAGTGTCCTTGGTGAGGTCATTCTCTGCAAATCTTGGATCTTTTCAGGATTGACTTCGATTCCCCTTTGGTGAACTTAGAAACCCAGGAACCTTCCTAAAGGAACCCTGAATAAACACTTATTCGGATTCAGCTTCATCTGGTATCTCCTTAAAACATCAAATATCTCTCGTAGGTCTGAGGTATGCTTACCTGCCGAGATGCTCTTGGTAAGCATGTCATCAATGTATACTTCCATGTTTCTTCCTATTTGTCGTGCGAAGATTCTGTTGACTAGCCTTTGATATGTTACCCTTGTATTTTTTAACCTGAAGGGCATTACTGTGTAACAATACAAGCCCTAATCCGTTATGAACGATATTTTTTCTTCGTCAGCCTTATTCATCTGGATTTGGTTATATCCGGAGTAGGCGTCCATGAAACTAAGCAATTCGTGGCCTGATGTAGCATCCACCAGTTGGTCTATCCTTGGAAGTGGAAAACTGTCTTTTGGGCATGATTTGCTCAAATCTGTGAAATCTACGCACATTCTCCATTGTCCATTTTTCTTTTGGACGAGGACTACATCAGCTACCCATTGAGGGTAGTTGATCTCTCTAATCGACCCTACAGCGAGTAGCTTCTTCACTTCCTGTTTGATTACCCGACTTCTCTCGAGATTGAATGACCTTATCTTTTGTATCACTGGTTTTGCATTCGGGTCTACTGCTAGATGGTGAGATATTATTCGGGAGTCTATTCGGACTATGTCTTCATGACTCTAAGCGAACATATCATTGTACTCTTTAAGCAGATCAGTGAGGCTTTGCTTGACTTTTCCTTCCAAATTGGCCCCGATCTTGATCTTCTTATCTGGTTCATCTTCTTTCAAGATAATTTCTTCGACCGGTTCATTTTTGGACTCCTTCGACTCTTCTCTTGGATCAAATTCAAATGGCAGCGACTCTTTGTTCTGACTCAGCTGTGCTGTAATGCATACTTATTCACCATCATTTTTATCTTTGTATACTGACAGGTTAGCTTTTCGGGCCATCTCTTGGGACCCCTTGACTACACCGACCTCATGTTCGGTCGGGAATTTGATCATCAATGCATAAGTGGCTGTTATGGCCTTTGTTTTATTCAAAAATGGTCAACCCAACAATGTATTATACGGCCAATTATCTAAGTATACCACCACAAAATCGAGCAATATTGTTCTCTGACAAGGTGCCGCTCCAATCTTTATGGGTAGCTTTACCGTCCCAAGTGACATGACCTCAATTCCTCTGAATCCCCTGAGTGGGGTATGGAAAGGCTGTAAATCCTTTCGTTCTAACCTGAGTTGATCGTAGACGGCTACATTGAGAATGTCTACCGAACTTCTATTATCTATCAGGATTCTCCTGACTTTCCGGTGACCAATCCGGGTATTTATGACCAGGGCCTCATTTGGCCGAAGATCGACCCCATGTGAGTTAGCTTCTGTGAATATTATTGAGTCCCATCCTTCCTTTACCCTCTTCGGGTCTAGTTTGATCGAGTTCACATCACAGTTCTGTCTTGCTACCACTACTTCTCTGATTTCTTGTGTTCGCTCTCGGTTACTTCTCTCAGTGGACGGTCCTCCAAAGATTGTTTGTATTACTTCATTGGCCTTAGAGCTGGCCCTTTGATTTTGACCAGAGCTGTGATTGGCCCTGGTCTCTTTCTTTGTTTCTGACCTCCTATCCTTTTTCAAGATTAAATCCTGAAGGTGTCCTTCCCGAATGAGGGTTTCTATGTAATCTCTAAGCTGGTAACACTTGGAGGTCTCATGACCGGTTTTCTTGTGGAATCTGTAGTATTTGGTTATATCCCACCGAGCAAACTGAGACTGTCAGTGTGGCACTTTTATCTGATTTTTCTCTTCCAGTATGGCCAGGATTTCCTCCTGCTTTTTCTAAAGATGGGTGTAGTTGGCGTATCTACCTTGGAATTTCTCCATGGTCTGTTCGGTATTATGTCTGTTTCCCCCATCCTTGCTTTTTTCTTTACCGTTTCCTTTTTGTTTTCCCTTTTGGTTCTATACCTTGAACTCGGCATCCTTTTCGGGTTTTCCTCCATATATGTAGCATCCTCCCGTAGCTAACTCTTCTTCTTCAGCTAGTGCATATCCTCCAGCCATGTCCGTCATATCTGAATACTGGTTAGACGGACTCTTCTTAGGTCAAAAGATAGCCGTCCATTCATTTGATTGCTGATGAATGCAGCAATTATCGATTCGTCATTTGCACTGCCTATTTCTGATACCGCTTGGCCGAATCTCCCTAGGTATTTCTTCAACGACTCATCTCTTCCTTGTTTTATCTGAGAAAGGTAAGCCACTGATTTTTTCCAGTGAACGTTGCCCAAAAATTGTCTTGAGAAACTCCTGTTTAGTTAACTGAAGATTCCTATACTCGCTGGGGGTAATCTTCCGAACCATCTTGAGCCCGTGTCTCCTAGAGTTTGTGGAAAGTTGAGGCATAGTAAGGGATCGCTATGGGCATACTGAGCCATAGCACTTTTATACCGCCTGACGTGTTCTTTAGGATCCGTATCCTTCTTGAACTACTCCACGTGCGGTATCCTTAATAGTTTTGAGAATAGAGTCCGTAGGATGTCCCTAGTGAATAGACTGTCGGAATCTTTGTCAAATAAGTCGTTGTACCCATAACGTCTGACCAGTGTGTCCATCTAACGCCTATTGTTTTCAACTTCTCGGGTCAGACTCTGAATTACGATATCTCCGATCAGACTTCCATGATGGTTAAACCACTGGGTTATTGTCATTCCTCTCTCTGGCTCTTCACTTTGATGCCAAGTCTCACGGGTTGATTCTTGCAAGCGTATGGTTCCGTGATGACACTTACGATGGTGACAATCATTATCTTCTGATGACGACCGATCCCTGTGTCGGTCATGCTTACGGTGTCTTGCACGAGCTATATGATCATGGTTCTGCCTCTGGCGTGGTTGTTCCTATTCAGGTGTTTCACGTCCAGTCTGATTAATTGGAACACAGTTCCTTCCGGCTTCCGGTGTATTTAGTTCTGGCCCCACTACAACCGAACGAAGCCTTGTATGTGGGAGGTTAAGAGGTCACGCTTCTTTTGCAACCAGTAGATCAACTTCTTTTTTTGCTGCATCTGCCACCAGCTGTTGCAGTGCCTCGCAGAAGCATCGTGTTAGGTATTCGTTGGTCGGAGGGATTTATTGAATCCCTTCCATGGATGTTGGTTGGTTCTCAGTGGTTACGGCGAGATCTCATGAACTGCTGCCAATATGGACAATATCTGTAGATTTTTAGACATCTCCAAGATTGTTTATGCTTCCCGCCATTACTTTTAACCACAAGATCAGAGGTTCACCCCCTCCTTCTAGCGCCAATTGTTTACGTTGATTTCTGGATGTATGAGAAAAAGTCAACAAGATTGGATTTTAGGTGTGATTTCAAAGAGAGAGAGAAGGAGAAAGTAATCGGACACAAGTTTTACGTGGTAAAACTCTGATGGCCGGAGAAACGTCCACGGGTGGCTGAATAATCAATCGAGCTAAAATCCACTATTGAAAAGATTTACAACTCTCGAACTCTCTTTTTCTCTCTGTATTTTTCTCTATGTTTTCTATATCTTTTGTCACGAGATTATGGGTCTATTTATATGTTCATAGAACCATAATCCTCTTTGTACAAGTAATAAAATATCTTTGTATTTAATTACGATTGGTTACTTGTTCGAAGTAGTCTGTCTTCTTTCCTATTTCGAAGACTTGTATAGAGATCGAATGGGACTCTAGTGATATAGTCCAGTTAGGACTTATTTCCTTATAAAGGCGTAGTCTTTTTTGAAGAAATAAAATTGTTGCCTGATTAGGAACCCTTTCTGTTTGATATTTTATTCTTCTTGGAACTCTTTTTTTATATGGATATCTTCGCTTATTTTAACGACTCGACTCGTGTGAGGTACGTACTGGGCTTCTTTATTCGGTTTTCTTCATATTTTTCCCGAGTAAAACATGATATTTGTTGGTCCCAAATGACATCATCTGATCCCGAGTAGAGCATGTCATCAGCTAACCCCGAGTATCGTTAACTAGCCTCGAGTAGTATATGACGTCAGTTGACCCCGAGTAGGTTTTGTTCAATACTTGTTTACTCGGGCTTCTCTTATTTGGTGATGTCTTACAAGATACTTTCTGAATGCCTATTCGGATATCCACCTGGCAATCCTATCCTCTTTGTCAACGACGTGTACGTCTATAAAAATTTATATACTACATTATTAACGAATAAAATTTCAAAAGTGGTTACAAATGAAAGTTTAATGTTTCCAATGGCTATTTTTTATTTTCTCTCTTTTTGAAGACATATCATTGAACACGTAAAGCTCCAGATGTGTATATTATATACATATCAGCTATTTCAGCAAATAGATGCACATATGACACATTATTGTTTGAGAAGAGTGGAGTCACGCCATCTACAGTGACAACAACACAATAAGAATGGCATCAGACCACTTACCACTAAAAGTGATGAAGATATCATCCACGATGAAAGGTGGGGGAACGGTTGTTCAACCGTTCATGTCGAGCTATAGTAAACTAAGGTTAATTCATGGAATATATGTTGAATTCTGACATACATTGCACATACAATTTGTAGTAGCCAAAAATAGCACAATCCAAATACTAAGGTCGAATTTTATAAGCCCAAATACGAAACTGTATTTCTGTTAAAAATAGTTAGGCCTGGTAAGATCCAAATCCATTATAAGGGCTCTCTATCTCCTCATCATATTTGACAAAGTCATCTATGACCAGGTCAAAAATATTTGCTCAACCGATTTAGTCAATTAAACTGCCCAAGAATCTCGAGATAAATCAAATATTTCACTCCATGATATTTGGCCAATAAAGGTGGAGAGATATCAGTTGGTACTTCAGTTGAATGACTATTGGATCACTATAAATACAGACCTCCCTCTTCATTTAGGGGGGATCCAATGTTCTGATCCACATTAAGATAAGTAATGTAATTCCCTTCTTCAACTTAAAAAATTATCTCCATTGACTCACATAAAAAAATGAGAAGTTAATGCAATTCTCTCTTTCAACTTCTAGGTTGTTGCATTATCACCATTATAGTCATTCGATGTCACTTTGATTCTTCAACTTCAATATTTCAATAGACCACTCGACCAACATCATGATCTACAAAGCCACTTGACTAACACATATGATTCCACATCACATTAAATTCATTTTACAATGGCTTTGAATTGTCTACACAACACTCAATCCAAATGAACATAAGACTCTTCGAACGACACCATCCAAGACTCGACAAATTTGTTTACGGTTTGATTTAGATTTTATTCGGTTTAATTGTTAATTTGAAATTATTTTATTTATTTATATATTGTCTAACTCGAGCATCAGAGTCTCCAACAAGACACCCCTTTATTGCTCCGTTCTATCTTATTTTCTACAGGACCTCGTAGCGCACGACTTACTAATTTTTGCTCTGCCATTGTCAGTGCCCACCGACTTACGAAAATTTCAACTGGAGATTTTTGGGCTCTTCACAATTTATGCTCATTTAACGCCTAGGCTGTTTCCTTGTGAAACCCTGGCCACATAACAATTCATTCCCTGACTTGAGTATCGGAGAGCGATCGTCAATCCCCACCGACATTGCTTTAACCTTTTGTACATTTTGTAGGTCAACCAAAATCAACCTCAAGATTGCCTTTTAGCCTTTTTCCAAGTGTATTCCAGGTTAACCCGAGACGGTCCTCAACAAGAACCACCTTACAGATTCTAGTTAACAGGAATTGGTTGTTAATAATATGAAAAACTATCGAGAATAAATAAAAATGGTGGTTACATCCTCAAACTAATTGAATTAAATTTTGAAAAAAAAAATCAACTTTTTTTTCTTAGATTTTTTTTTTAACAACAAACTTTATTATAAAAAGGCAAAAAAGGCAAAAAAGTCTAGAAAAACGATACAAATAAACCACGCATCTAGACTAATAGCCCAAAAACAACAAGAAGCCCAAGAGCAATAGCTCAGAAGTTACCAAGAAAAAAGATACTCCATGCATCATGTTACCTAAACCAGAAACACTATAGTAAAGGGAAACCACATGAGCTACAACAAAACAGCCTAAAAACCAACGAAAATCAGGGTCATGTTGCCTTGATTTTAGAAACCAGTATTCTCACCCACTCACAAAACCTATTATCATTCTTATCCTCCCTATCCTCCCTCGTAGCCATCATATCTCGCAATTCATTCTTTCTTCCATTAAACTCACATCCTCAATTTACTGTAGAAATAAGGACTTGTTATAATGAAATAATATGATTAGAGTTTATTCCTTAAATTAACTATTAGTTTCCTCTAACATTTTGGAGATTTTAGTTTCTCTCGAAGTAAACCAGTATCATTTCTAGTTATAGATCAAAGCTAGAGTACTTGGAGATTATTTTGGTAACACTCCTAAAGAAGGTGAGAGAAATGTTCTTGGCCTCAAATGCAAGCTTTGAGCAACTCCTTGAGTCTCGGACTTGGGTTCATAAACAAGGAGATCTACAAGTTGATAATTTTGCAATCAAACACTATGTTCAAATTTCCAAAGCATCAATAATGGATGTTCAAGCATCAAACTTGACAACGATAGAATTACAAACGTCCAAGTCACAACTGCAATAAGAAATTTGGAATTAATCACCGATGCAGGATCCTTAAAGTAAATGAGTCAGAGGAAAAAGATGAAGTAAACAAGGACAAGACCTTTTGCAAAATTGGCTAAAGGAGTAGGATGATAAATAATCCAATCAATATCTTGAGGACAATGACGTTTTAATGGGGGAAGGAATTTTGTGTGTACATTGAATAAAAAAAAAAGAGAAAAATGTTTTATCTTTTGAATTTAAATTAGTAGATAATTGTGATTTTTAATAAGATTAAATTGAAGTTATTCAATCTAATCAATTGACAGTTTCTATTTAGTTAGGTTGTTATCTTTTTAATTTACCGTATAAATTAAGACTTACTCGAATGAAATATTATTATTAGAGTTTTTTCCTAAAATTAATTGTTAGTTTACTTTGACCTTTTGGAGATTTTGGTTTCTCTCGAAGTAGACCATGATCAGTTCTAATTTGACCCAATTTTGCAAGTAACAGTTTTTTATTTTTATTATCGATCAGTCATGTTTTGTCTTCAAACTTTATTGGTTCATCGATGTTTTGTCAATTTATTTTTTTAGCTTGTAGTAGACAAAATTTGGATTGTTCATGATCTTCATTTACTTTATTAATTTATTTATTGGTTCATCAAAATTTTGTTATTGTTTTTTTTTTTAGAAGAAAATTGATATGGAGAAAGAAGTAGTTTTGTTGTTGAAGAGAAGAAAATATGTATAATATAGATTTTTGTTTGTTTGTAAATAAAGAGAAAATTTTAATTTATTGATAAGAAAAAAAAAAGACAATATTTTTCTTTAATGTATATCTTTTTTTATATATTTTTTTTAAATACCAAATATAACCATTCGATGTAACCTACATAGAATTGGACATCGTACAATTCTTTCCATCGTTATATATTGAGAAGGAAATGACTATATATATATATATATATATATATATATATATATATATATATATATATAGATAAAAAAGTTAAATAAATATAATGAGATGGCAATTTGTAAATCTTAGACACGTGATAAAAAGATTTAGAACCGGTAGTGATTGGTCTCCCCATTTATTTTCTTTTCGTGGACAAGACTAATCATATTTTATAGGGTCTAATCTAAGTTTAGACCATTAAAATGTAACCGATCTCCTTTTCCCTTTTTTTATTTTTTTTAAAACAAATACCTTGACCTCCCTTGAGCTTTGATATAAATGCAGCTAGAAATCAAGTCTGCCGTTTATTTACTTAGACCTTCCATACATTTTAAGAGGTCGTTTATTTTAGTATTTAAAATTTAATGGGTCTGAATTAAAACGATTAAGCTATTTTGTTTTTTTTTATGTGGTCAAACATCTTAAAATATAAAAAAAAACTAAAATATACCATAAAACAATTTAAAATAAAAAGTGAAAAATTATGATTTTTCACTTAATTACAAATAATCGGATTGCATTTAAGTGAAAATGGTGAGATATGTCACATTTTTTAACGTGTTGTGATGGTGTCACCCTTTTAATAACTTAAGTTTAAAAGGCACATATTATGGTGAACTACCCAAATTGCCCCTAAACTTTAATCTTTAAAAAGCAACTTTCTAAACTGGTTGATATCTCCCCAAAAAAGTTGTCTGAAAAACTTGACTCTCTCTCTAAAAAAGTTGTTTCTCTCCAGATTCTGTACTATAAGGTAACAAATATTTATGATCTTCACTTAAATTTCTTTTATGCATTTCAGATATTTTGCATTCATTTCTATGTGGGTTAACAATATATCCATTCCTCGACAATAATGTATCCCTTTCAGATTCTGCACTAAAATGTATGAAAATTGAAAACATCCGTGTTTTTTTCTTGTGTGACCGAGAATATTTAAAGATGAACCGAGCATATTTTATATTGGAACGAGCTTTTGTTTAGTTTGAAAAAAGCTCAATTATTTGAAAAAAATGCTCGACAAAAAAATGTTCGATCCCTTAGGAAAAGTTCTCGATCCCTGGACAAAAGTTCTCGAACCGTTATAAAAGTTCTCAATAATTTGACAAATAATCTCGATCCCTTAAAAAAGTACTCGATCCCTTAAAAAAGTTTTCGATCCTTTAAAAAATTTCTCGAGCCCTTAGAAAAAGTTCTCGATCCCTTAGAAAATGTTCTCGATCCCTTGATAAAAGTTCTCGATAATTCGACAAATATTCTCGATCCTTTAAAAAAGTTCTCGAACCGTTAGAAATATTCTCGATCCCTTAGAAAAGTTCTCATTCCTTTGTTAAAAGTTATTGATCCCTTGATAAAAGTTCTCGATAATTTGACAAATATTCTCGATCCCATAAAAAAGTTCTCGAACAGTTAGAAATGTTCTCGATCCCTTAGAAAAAGTTATCGTTCCCTTGTTAAAAGTTTTTGAACCGTTATAAAAAGTTCTCAATAATTTGAAAAATATTCTCGATAAAAGTTCTCGAATCAAACCGTTATAAAAGTTCTCGATCCGTTGTGAAAAAAGCTCGATCACTTAGAAAATGTTCTCTATCCCTTTCCAAAAAGCTCGATCCGTTTGTAAATGTTCTCGATCCATTACAAAAAAAAACTCGATTCCGAAGAACATATTCTCGATCCGTTACAGTTGAGAAATTTTTGTAACTCTTAGTAATTGTAAAAGTAATTTTTTTTTTTTGTTAATAATTGTTTGTGATGATGATTTTCACAGGACAATGGATCGGGTTAGATTAGTCATATCTTACAACGGTCGATGGGAGCAATTACCTGATGGAAGTCAGAGGTTTCTTGGTTCCGATAACCAAGGAATGTATGTGTCCAGAAATATGACTTACGAAGAGCTGGTGTCGATCGTACAAATCGTTGTGAAGTACGATGTGAACAAATACATTGCTGATCTACAATCTATATCAATCGTTCCCGGAACAACATGTCATACATTTATAAGAAATGATGACAAAGTTTTGTTTATGCCAGGGGAAGATAGGGTGATCCCTCAAGTATATGTCAGTTTAATTGAGAGGGCTGTAGGAGGTGTCATCAGTGAAGAAATCCCTCCTCATGATAATACCCAACATTTTCGATCTTCAGGTGGAAGCAACCAGTTGTTTACAGAAAGAAATGGGATTGACGGTAGGGAAACCTATGTGGTGTCCCATAGAAACTAGCCGACTATGGTGATATAGTTGGAGCTCAATTGGACAATGATTTCGGTTGTCAAATTGAAATGAATGTTAGGCAATACAACCACCAATGCAATGAGATGTACAATGACATGAACAATGAGCGGAACAATAAACCTCATAACTTACCAATCCATGAGGTGGCTAATGAGTCAAATATGCATCTGGTACATAATGTAGCGAATAATAAGGAAGATGAAGAACCGTTCGAAACTGAAAGACGTGCAAGACGTGTACACAAATGTAGTTCCACTGCAGTAGATATAGTTGGGACATCTGCGGTCCGACCTGATGTAACTCCAGTTGATTCTGAGAATACCATAACATGGGCTATTCCAGGAGGAGAATCATACTCGTTTGGTATGGGTGGAAGTAGGAACTTGGTAGAAGATGAACCTACTAGCATGATATATAAAGGTCAATTTTTTCCTACTAAAAAGGATTTGAAGAGATTGGCTGGGCATTTTGCAATGCAGCAAAACTTCGAGTGGAAGGTGAAAAGATTGAATAAGACAACATTACATATGGTTTGTTTGATGAACAACTTTACGTGGAAGTTAAGAGTGGTTAGGAGAGATGAAGCGACATACTTCCAAGTAAGAAGTTTTATCAACGAACACACTTGTCCGTTGGAGAAGATTCACCGCCGCCATCGACAAGCTAGTGTAGTCATAATTGGGGAAGTGGTTGCACCTAGATTGCAGCAACAGGATGGTCGACTAATGAGTCCGAAGGACATAATCACCTACATGAAAACAATGTATGGCATCCAAATAATATACAGTAAGGCACATCAAACCCTTGATTATGCATTGTCACTGACCCATGGAACGCATGAGGAAAGCTTCCAACTACTGCCATCATTCGGTTACGTGTTGGAACAACAAAAATCCTGGAACGATTACTGACTTAAGGTGCGATGAAAATGGTAAATTCCTATACTTTTTCATGTCATTGGGTGCCTCACTCAGAGGATTCCAGAGGTGTATGGGTCAAGTTATTGTCGTTGATGGTACCCATTTGAGGGTAGATTCGGGGGCAAAATGTTTATTGCAACTGCACAAGATAGGAATGAACAGGTTTATCTTATTGTTTTTGGGTACGGTGACTCGGAAAACAACCTATCATGGGAGTGGTTTTTGGATTGCTTGAAAGGTGCCCTTGGCCATATAGATGATTTGGTTTTCATTTCTGATCGAAATCCAAGTATTGAAGTATGAATTTCTAAAGTGTTCCCTTATGCCACCCATACCATATGTTGATGGCACTTTTATGAAAATATTAAGAAGTGAAATCATAGAAAGGATGATGCCGCAATAATGGACAAAGCAGCCTGGGTGTACACCGAGTTGCAATATAACCGGCACATGGAAGAGTTACAAAACTTACACCCGAATACATATGAATATGTAATTGATGTCGGTCCACACAAGTGGTCCCGCATAAACTGCCCTGACAGAAGGTATAGGGTCATGACAACAAATGTTACAAAATGTATAAACTCATGCCTAAATTTGCACGGCAACTGCCTATGTTGACTTTGGCAGAGTTCATTAGGAATACACTACAACGTTGGTTTCACAATCGTCATAGGGTTGCACAATCCATGTGTCATCATTTGACCGACGCAGCACATCTTGTGATCCTCAAACGTGTTGATAAGTGCAATTTTATGACCGTTAATCCAGTTGACTGGAACATATTCTCGGTGAAGCGGGCTGAAAAACAGTGGACCGTTGACTTAGCCCGGAAGACCTACACATGCAACAAATTTCAAATGGACATTCTTCCATGTTCTCACGCTCTCGCTGCTGCAAGGTACATCATACAATTTTGTGTACGGTTAATATTACTTAAACGTGAATCCTATCATTTTCAATGTTTTTATAGGGACCGAAACATGGATTTCACATCCCTCTATGCGGACTACTACAAGCGACAAACACTTATTGATGCGTACTCGGTTCCTATTATACCGATTGGACATCCTTCCACTTGGATTGTGCCATCTGACATCGCTGTGAGAGTCATTTTGAATCCAAGCTCCAGGAGACAAGCAGGGCGCGCGAGGGCTTCACACCGTATCTCATCTTCGGAGAGAACAACTACACCAAATTGTAGACGATGTCGACAACCAGGGCATAATTCGAGGAGATGTTCTAACCCAGCTTTGACAAATGAAAGTCCGAGCAGAGTAATTCTTGAGGAATACAGACGCAAGTGTAGTATCTGTCATACAGTTGGTCATAACAGACAGAAGTGCCCTACTAGAGACTCCACCGTGGAATGATTTGAGGCGTTATCATGATGACATTGTGATAATTTGAACTCGTATGACTTTTTCATTAACTGAAACGTAATTGTATTTAAATATGATTTGTATATATACAAATGTAAACATTTTTATACAAAAGAATTGGTACATATACAAAAGAATTGGTAAATATATAAAAGAATTGGTACATATACAAAAGAATTTGTAAATACACAAAATAATTGGTACATATACAAAAGAATTGGTAAGTATACAAATGAATTACTACATAAATCTAAACGGGCTGGGAGTTTGAAAATATTTCAACGGTCATCTTCTCTCGAATGATCCCCATATCGTCTTCCTACCAATCGAGGCACCCTTAAGCACCGTCGTAAGGTTGTCATCCTTCCACCAAGACTTCAACACATTCCAATGCCTCGGGTGATCTGCCCGTGAGAATCATGAGACATCATTTTCCTATACTTGTGCTCCAGAAAGGACTGTAGAAACACAAACTCAAAGTTATTAATGTTTTCCATACAAATCTACAAGCATGCGTAATCAATACTAATTTCAGTACTTACAAAAAATTGTGAGTCCAATATGTTGACCATCTGACTGTACACATTCGGGAAAGCCCGTTGACGCTTCCGAAGAATATGGAGGTACTCGTCCATATACTGGGAATATAAACACGTAAAGATATGTTGGGAGGCTTACACATCTAAAACAAATACTAAAAACAGAATTTACGGTCCCACGTACCTCATCATCAACATCCATGAAGTTGGTCTGCAACCGATAGAACCATGCAGCATCAACTGGCTCCAGCAAATCAACATCACGTCTGCATTAATGTTCCATCAGCTACATATTTATAATGCATTAGAAGAAAAGCTGCCACCTAAATAACAAAGAAATTTACTTACAATTCCCCGTTTACTTTCTTCTTGAAGGCTAGGTAAGCCTCCAAATGGTCACCGTCCACCAGTCCCTAGGGATTAAATACGAGGTCAGGTCCCTCTAGTATTACCTTCGCCCTCTTAGGTCGGCTAAAGATCTATGTACGGGCTAAGCAACTGTCAATCGTGCTTCAATACACGTATCTGCTGTCGAACTCCCTCCGCCGGGGTGTGCTGAGATGAGGAGCTTCGTTCCATGTGTGGCTGGATTGAAGTAGTCGGTGGAAGGGGAGCCTACTGCTCGAGAGAAGGTGGAGGGGGAGCCTGCTCCTCCTTCCAAGGGGGATGGGGGACGGCTGCTCCCTCGGAGGTGGAGGGGGAGAGGGAGAGGGAGCCAGTTGCTCTGTCGTCAGTGGAGGGGGAGCCAGCTGCTAGCTCGGAGGTTGAGGGGGAGCCTGCTGCTCCCTCGTCAGTGGAGAGAAAGTATGTTTCTCGCTCCGAGGTTGAGAGGGAGCCTGTGAATTGTTCTGAGAGAAAGGGAGGCCGGCTGCTCCGTCGGAGGGAGAGGGGGGTCGGTTGCAAGCTCGAAGGTGAAGGGGGAGCCTGTTGGTCACTCCAAGAGGGAGGGGACCAGCTGCTCGCTAGGAGGTGAAGGTGGAGGTGGAGGGGGAGGGGGAGAGGGGGTCGGCTGCTCACTCGGAGGGAGAGGGGGAGGGGGAGACTAAACCCCACTCTCCAGAACTGTCCCTCCGGTATGTGGATCCTCTATATGCTCATACATATGCATTCTGAAGTCCTGAAGGCCTCTGACCAATGCAAGCAACTCTCTATGTTGTTATTGCCGATCCTCATCGCCCTTCTGGATCAAATCCAGCAACACCTGGTGCTATTGTTGTCGATCATCCTCACTCTTCCGGAGGGCTTCACGTAACTCGGTCAACTGATGTTCTAAACGAGCCTGAAATCATGCAACATTGTTAATACTAAAACAATCAATAGATCTTGTTAATAAAAACAAAAATACCATCTCAACTTACCTCCTCATCAAGTCCAACGCCTGCACGGGAATCCCCTATAGCGGTACCAGTTCCTGGGGTGGTAAACCAAACCTTTCTACGACGAGGAGACTGCTCAGATCTGCCAGTGTCCATGCCACTAAAATCTGGACCCGTTGGGTCTGAAGGCTTCATCTCAATACACCTCCCACCCTCACCCCCACCCCCACCCCTACCCTCCTCCTCAGGACGAACTGCACTTGTAGTCGGATCAAGGACAGTAGGAAGGCGAACCCTGTCGTCATGCACATATGGGTTCCCCCCTCACTTAAGGATGCAAAGTACGGTGACACTGCCTCAGCTGTTGTGGGCACAATTTCCATCCTCACAGACATCTGAAAGCTTAGTTAGATGAATGTCATTATTGCTTATAGTAAGTAATATAATGATTAACAAATAAAATAATTACCTTAGCACTAAAAATCTTGTCCAGCTTCTTCCATCTAGGTTGTTTGGTCAACTCTCACTTCAACATACGAGGAGAAAGGTTTGTAACCCTTCAAGTCCCGAAATCGACGCTCAGTTGGGGGATCACCTCGAAAGCAAATATCTGCATCAAAGATAAGTACAGTTATAATCCAAAACAAGTTTAGAAAAAAAAATTAATGTACATGTTGAAAAACAAATTTCTTACCAAAAAGACATGTGATAGACCGTAGATGTTGTACCCCTCCACGGAATGTTCAACATCGCCCTGTGACTATTGGCGTCTCTCCTAACGACGTCGCGGTAACGCATGCTTGAATGAAAATATAAAATGCCTATAGACATGGGCACCCCACAGGAACGCATCGAAGGCATTAAGGTCCTCTACCAACCGAAACTGCCAAACTGGAATCTTCAATCTCTCGTCCACCGCCATCAATATCCAGTTCAACATGTAAATGAGGCACAACTTCACAGTATCGTATGCCTGTTGAAACTCTCTGCGGGTAAGAACAACCCTCAAGTCATCCAACGATACCTCATCATGTCCAGAAAAGTACCATTGATGTATGTCATTCTCAACTGCAACATACATACTCGTGTCCGGTACGACTCCAAAACGTAATCCGGTGATGAGGCTAAATTTCACCTTCGAAAACCTGACCACATGGTTCTCTAACAAGAACCGCATCTCATCTGTCGGCCCGTCATGGTCCAACTCTCGCAACAGCAGTTGATGAATAACACCACCTGAAAACTTCAACTCCTGGTGCATCGATATGAAATGATCGAAACAGAAGGCCATGAACCGACGCCGATCCTCAACAGTAAACTCTTCAGGAACCCGGTTAAGTGCATCGTCTATACGGGCGAGGGCTTCAAAATGGTCGTGTCGGGTCAATTTTCCCTTGAACCAATCTCCCTCTGGAGTTTTAAGCAATTCCTTCAACATGCTCGTCATCTGTAATGTCACAGAAACAATACATCAGTAAACTGCAAAAAAATAGAAAATATTCTCAATCGTTTGAAATAAATTCTCGATACTTTGAAAATATTTTCGATCCTTTGAAAAAGTTCTCGATCCTTTGGAAATAGTCTCGATCCTTTGAAAAACCTCTCGATCCTTTGAAAAACCTCTTGATTCATTGAAAATTCTTCTCGATCATTTTAAAAAATCTCGACCATTTGAAAAACATTCTCGATAGTTACACAAATATTCTCAATCGTTTGAAAACATTCTCCATCCTTTAAAAATATTCTCGATCCTTTTTATAAACCTCTCGATTCTTAGAAAAATTTTAAAAAATGTCGACCCTTTAAAAAACATTCTCGGTCGTTAAAAAAAATTCTCGATCCTATGAAAATAGTCTCGATTCTTTGAAAAATCTTCTCGATCATTTTATAAAATCTAGACCCTTTGAAAAACATTTTTGATTGTTAGAAAATTATTCTCGATCCTTTGAAAATAGTCTCGATACATTGAAAAACCTCTTGATTCTTTGAAAAATCTTCTCGATTCGATGAAAAATCTTCTCTTCTCGATCATTCAAAAAAAATCTCGATCCTTTGAAAAACATTCTCGATCGTTATAAAAATAGTCTTGATCGTTTTAAAAAATTCTCAATCCTTTAAAATAGTCTCGATCCTTTGAAAAACCTCTCGATTCTTTGAAAAATATTCTCGATCATTTAACTAAAGCTCGATCACCTTGAAAAACACTCTCGATCGTTAGGAAAATATTCTCGATCGTTCCAAACAATTTCTCGATTCTTTAAAAATATTCTCGATGCTTTTAAAATGTTCTTGACCCTTTGAGAAATAAGCTCGATCGTATGATAAAATTCCTCGAATCTTTCTAAAAAAATTCCTCGATCTCGCTTGAAATATTCTCGATTTATTTTTTAAAAAACAATGCTCGATACCAGAATATTCAACCTCATTTCAAACTCAAACCAAAACCACAATCATTGTCAACCCTAATCTATAATTTCAATCAACAGAACAAGTCTAAAATGCAATGATAAGTTATGAACAACAAATCGATAAATAAAACAAACTAAACTTACCTCTGTCAATCGCTGCGAAATGTACTGTATTCCCATTTCGGTCAATAAGCTGTCGATTTTCTCGCCGTCGGTTTCTTTCTCACTGTTGCTTTTCTCAGACTCACAAAACGACAACTTTCTCTCTTTTTCAATTTTGTGGGGGTATTCTCGTCTCTTTACGTTAAATTGTGTCTTTTAAACTTACATTAATAAACTAGTGATATTTGCACAACACCCCTCTGAAATAGTGCCATTTATTTTTCGAGCCCTTGCATTTAATATCTTTTCTTACAAGATTATCCTCTAAAATATAACATATTTTCAATTTTATAATAATATTATATAATACATTTTTTTTTCTTTTAACATATTACTTATGATAAACAACTTTAAAAAAAAAACATTAATCATATCGCCACTTTCAACACCATTGTTAAACCTTCAACACTTTTTTTTGTAAAATCCAAGTCATTTCTAAATCATTATTTATCATATTTTTTAAAAAAATAATTATATATTATATATTAACTCTGATTAATACATTATCAATATTATATCAAATTTAATTATGATTTGTTAAACTATTTTAATTTAGTTTTTTGTATAATATAAAATGAAAATACATAACAATTATTAGTAACATAAGGTACTAATTTCAAATTACTTGTTTTCTAACCATTCTATGAACTATATTCAGAGGTTATATATAAAAAAAAAAAAAACTTTCAATCCGTTTCAAAATTCAATTTTTATTCGGTTTTCAGTAAAATTCAGGACTGTTCTATTTTTAGACAAAAAAACAAACAGACCCTAAATTGAATTAATAAAAAAAAAACTAAATTTCTCTTAATTATTAAATTTTAAAAATGAAGATAATATTTTAATGAAACAAATTACATTAAATTAATTGAATATAATATTATCAATAAAATTTAAATTAAAAATTATTTTTAAATGGAAATTAAAAAAACTATTTAAATTTTTTTAATTATATTTTTTTTTATTTGATTTTTTTTTACTATTTTTAAAGTAAATGATTTTTTAATTATCTTCATTTTTTAAATCAATTTTTTGTTGTTTTTTAAATTTAATAAAAAAATCTAAATTTTAAATTATTATTTGTACTAACTTTTACCGTTTTTTATAAAAAAATAAATTATCATCGCTCTTAAATTTTAATAACTAAGGGTAATTTGATCTTTTTATTATTTCAATTGTAAAAGAATGAGAGGTTTCAGATAAACACATATTTATTTTATAGCAGTATTTATATCAAACTTTTTAAGGGTGTTAGTGCGTTTACTCTTGTTTTGAAGTATGAGAGGTTAGTTATTGACAGAACTAGAACTTGTAATTTTTTTTATTTTTTTTAAATTGAGATTTTTAATTTTTTTTTTTTGAAATATTACAATAATTTTATAGTTTATGGTAAGAGATATGACTCAAACCAACTACCTCATGAAATGTTTTTTAATTTTTTATATTATATTTATTTAATAATTAAAAAGAATATTATATATTCAATTATATGAATTAACATAATATTTTTTCTATTTTACTTGTTCTTGTATTTTCAATACTTTTTTTTTTAATTATAATATCATTAAATTCCAAAATCATTTTTTTTATCAAAAATATTCAAATATAATCTAAATTTGTTACAACAAAGTTTAAGGAATTATAATTATAAATTAATATCATGTCAAATTATTTTGTATCTTCAATGATATATAGTTATTATTATTAAATAAAATAAAAAATGTGTGACTTTTTTTAATAACTTTGCACGGCATATCTTAGCCTTATAATCAATTTTACGTGATAGGCATATATAAATCGTTTTTGACTATATGAATGATATCCCTTTCACATGTAGAAAAAACTATTTTCAATAAAATTGATAGAGACTATTATGATAAGATTATATATATATATATATATATATATATATATATATATATATATATATATATATATATATATATATAGCTAAGTGTGAATTGAATTGTCTTAAATAAACTTCTTACCATCAGTTTTTTTTTTTTTTAAATCCTATTTGTCATCATTTTAGTTATCATTAAATTTTTTTTAAGCGTTCATTTTCTTATAAATTTTTATTGTTGTCATTGCTTATGTTGGGTGTGAGACCAAAGTCTCACCTGCTAGACACGAGAAGACACTATCTCCTTTGTTTTGAGGCCTTTTGGGTAGGAGTCCCAAAAACAAATCAATGCGGGCTTAGGTCCAAAACAAACAATATCATATCAATTTGGAGAATGTGGGTTTCATACTTATAAAAAATGGTATCATAGTCATACCTCAAACTTAGCCAGATGTAGTCAAACCAAACAAGGAGGTGGTGGGCCCCGTTAGCTCGCAATAGATCCATGTGAGCTCTCGAGACTATCGATGTACTGTCTCGATGGAGCGTGTGATCGTCCTAACATAGAAGGAAGATAAACGGATATATGATCGCTTGAGAGGTGACCCAAACTATGATGATAATGGTGGTCCTTTGTTCGAATGGAGGATTGTTAGGTGTGCGATCAAAGTCCCATATTGACTAGACTTGAGGATGATCATGGGTATATAAGTATGAACACTATCTATATTGTTTTGAAACCTATTGAGTAAAGTTCCAAAAATAAATATGTGCAAACTTAAGCTTAAAGCGAATAATATCATATTAATGTAAATAACTTAGGTTTGATAACTCCCATTTCTACACTCGGTGTAGCCTCCATATCCTGTCATTTGCACTCGTTCCTGAGTAAAAATCGAGTATTTAATGGTGTATTATGCTTGTATAGGTGCCTCCAGGGTAATAGTTTGAAATTGAGAAAAGTTGGGGCCAAAACGGAAGAACCGGAGTCATAGGCCACGGCTGGCGCTGGTGAGGCGCCACTCGACCAGCTCCACCCTCACCAGCGTAGAAAGATCAGTGGTGTTGCACTGGTGAGGCGCCACTCGACCAGCGCAACCCACACCAGCTCAGAAAGATCAGTGGTGTTGCGCTGGTGAGGCGCCACTCGACCAGAGTAACCCACACCAACGCAGAAAGATCAATGGTGTTGCGCTGGTGAGACGCCACTCGACCAGCGCAGCAGTGCAACTCAGCAGGATTTCTAGGGTTTCGTGTCTCATTCCTAAACCTATAAATACACCTTCTTAAGCTATTTTGAGGACCTCTTGCACGACCCTGAGCTCAAAATCCTCCTTTTACAATCCAAAACCCCAAAAACACTACCTTTCACCCAAATCCTTTATCTTCCACTCAATTCATTCACGAAATCACTTTATCAAACCTCTCATCCATCATCCAAGCTTCAAATCCACTCTACCAAACACTAAATACCCAACCTTCCCATCATTTTCCACTACAAAAACACTGTAAGAACCTCAATTTTATGATTGACTTATTTCATGAAAAACTACACCACATTGAGGATGATTGTGTAATAGGTAGCTTAGGGCCTCATTGGCAAGCTTCCAAGCATCTCCATGACTTCAAGAGTAAAAGGTATATTCACTTGATTTTGTATCTTGAAGAGTTTAGGTGCACACACACACCTCATGCATGCTTTGTTGATCTTGCATTTGTGTTGATATTGTTTATATGTGTGCATCTCTTCACAATCACACTTGCACTTCATTTGTAGATTTAAGTGTGGTATTGTATTGTGTGGTATTGTATTGTGTTTGCACTTGCACGATGGTGTGCTTATTTTAACGCGTTGAGTGACCATATGAGAAGGTCTCATTCTTCTCTTGGTTTGGTTATATGGATTAAGGTGTCTAGTTTCAAAAGAGTGTATTTCAATGATTTAAATATTTTTTTTAACTGACCTTTGTATGGTCTTGTAACCATATCTTTTTATACAATGATTCAAAATGAGTTTTGAAATTTTTTGTACAAACTAGACACCCATACCTTTCAAACGATATATTATTCGTAATATTTCATGACCGTTTGGATTAGTTTTAAAATCTCCAAAGTGACCACAAAAATAGGGCATCTCTATTGTTGTCTGTTTCTGACCTTTGGTCACTAAAATTACCATAACTTTTTATATAGACATCCAAATCATGTTTTGTAAATTGGAGTAGAAATTAAACTTTCATACATTTCCAACGGTATATTATACAAAAGGTTTGGATGTCATTTGGTCATGTTTCGGGTCGCTCGAAGATCAAGATGTTGTGCTGTCTGGCATGTACCGCGGCCTAGACCGCTGTTGGTCCCATGCCTAGCCAGCGGTAATGTTCAACCATTCACTGCTGCCTGGACAGCTGCCTAGGCACTTGCTTGGCCAGCGGTATGCACAGCTGTCATGCAGGATTTTGCTTCCCAAGTCCAAAAACGACGCCATTTTGTGTAGGGCTTCTTTATATATGTTCTCTTCTTCTTCCTTGCCTTCTTAGAGCTCAAAGAACCCATCTTTAGAGAGAGAGAACCTCCATTAGAGAGAGAAATCTTCAAGCTTTGTTATTTGACTCTCCAAACCCCAAACTCATCTTCATCTTGCATTCAAGCATCATTCCAAGCATGAGTTTTCATTGATTGGTAAGTATAACCACCATTGTTGTTCATTTATTGTTCTAGCTTACCAAGACATGTCATTTATTGCTTAAATTAGCATTTCTTCATATCAATTGTATAGTTATTGAAATTATGACATGTTTGGGGTTTGTATTGTGATAGCTTGCATTATTAGGTCATTTATGCCTAAATAGCTAATCCATGAATGTTCATGTATACATAATTGATGATTAGGTTGACTTTATGCATCTAGTCTAGTTTATGATCATTTATATGTATGCCTCATTGATTGCATTTCTTGATTGCAAAATTGCTCTTGATTATTTGTTGTGACAACTTGTGTTGGTTGGACTTTTATTGATAATTAGGTTGTTAGATTTTATCTATACATCTAATTGAGTCTTTGGTATGGGCATGTAGGCATTGTTTGATAACTATGATGTTTAATTGCATTATCTATATCTAGTTAAGCATTTTGTGTTTGGTCTTACACATAATTGCATTTGAGCATAGTGTCATATATACATTTAGACCATGTACTCTTCATTGAGTTAAAGTCTTGTGGCTTTGGTGTGAAGTTGCACAAGCAAGAGAAGCCTTGCAACCAAGGATAGGTTGGCAAGCAATTGGTCGGGTATCCACTGTAAAAGGCCCGAGGGGTAGAGTAGGAGGTGCTCACGCCAAGAGTAGTGGATCAAGGAATATCACTAGGGATTGAACCAAGAGTGGTGAGTGGCGATGTCCATAGCCTGAGGTTGTCGAGAGTGAGAGTCCGAGTATCACTTGAGGGTGTAACCTTTTATTCATATAGTGGATTTCTGTGACCGAGTGTGGCGCACTTAACTGCCCGTGGTTTTTCCCATTTGGAGGGTTTCCACGTATACATCTTGTGTTTTTTTATATTTTCGCACTTTACACTTGATGTTGTATGTTTGTTTTATTGGGTGAATTTTGAATATTGACTAATCAAGAAAATTTGGTAATTGACTTGATTAAAACCTATTCACCCCCCCCCCCCCCCCCCCTTTTAGGTTATTAGACACACACTTTATAGAGAATTTTCAAACACAATCTTGGAGCTAGAGGGGAGCATCAATAGAAGGAGCAAGTTAAGCATATTCCACCAACCATGAGAGAGGAGAGAGGACATTTACACTTAGTTTATTCTTAATCTTTCTCTCTTTCATTTAGCACTTATATTTGCTTATGGCTTATATAAAAATCACATCTTTTGAAACCATTCTTTACATTATGAACTAAACTAATCTCGGCTAAGGCTAAGATGAAACCTTTACTATGATTCACTAATGAAGACCACCACTTTATTTATATTGCTTGTGTTTATGTATATGTATTTCATGCTTTAATTTACATTGAGTGTCTAGCTAGCATTTGATGTATGTTTGGTTGGTGTGTGATGTACCGAGAGGAGATGCACACAACGTGCTCGATGAAATACATGATAGAGGTCTAGTATGGTAGAAATACTCAAGGCTAGTCTCTATGACTCACTTAGTGAACCACTAAGCTTAATAAACTTGTGTGCATTTTGGATGACCATCGAGAGATAGGTTATTGGTGCATATAAGTGTTGACTCTATTACTCGAGAGAGAGTAGAGACTAATTGAGGGTATCACGAGTCTACATTCACATTTACATAATTTATTCATAATGGTGTGTCTATAAATTGACGATGATTGGTTAGGTGGATTCAAGGTCTTAGCCTAAGTTCCTACTAGTAATACAAACACTTACTTGTGTGTGACTTTGTCTTGTTTGCTTGTTAGTTAAGTTTCACTAGTTGCGTTCTAGGAGTAGTTTATAATTAATTAGTGTTAGTAGTATAATTGAATCATCAAATATTTGCTTGTCTAAATAGTAGTCTAATCAATCAATTGTGGTAATCAATTCATCAATCCTCGTGGACGAATCTTATTTATCATTGTACTACTCCCACGGCTCCGTACTATTGTGGGTGCTCATTTAGGAGAGATCAATTTTTGGCGCCGCTGCCGGGGATTGAGCAGTTTATTGATATCACTACTAGTTGATTCATTACTAATTTAGATTTTTTTACTTTGTGTTCATATTCTTGTGATTGTAGGCGGTTGCTCTTGTATGCATCATAGTACAAGGAGTAACAATTTACAGGATTTGAGGTTCGATCCGGATATTGAGGGAACGGCCCTGAGAAATAGAAGAATTTGATGGCTAGCAATGGAAGACGAAGTGGGGGATCAAGATCCCATACTAGATGCAGTCCAAGGGGGTCAAAATAAAACAGAGAAGATCAGAGGGTCATGAGAGATTATGTGATGCCAAGGGTGGATTCAAACGTATCACCAATTCAACTCCCAACAATAGTCACGAACAACTTTGAGATCAAATCCCATGTCTTTCAAATGTTGACAATGATTGGAAAATTTGGTGGTTTACCAAGTGAAGACCCCAACGGGGCATTTGAGGAACTTTGATCAAATTTGCTTAACATTCAAGATCAACGGGGCTACAGACAAGGCAATTCGATTGAGGATCTTCCCATTTTCATTGAAGGACCGAGCTAAGGCTTGGTATGATTCATTGGCACCAGGATCGATTACTACTTGGGATGAGTTGGCCCAAGAATTCTTAAGCAAGTACTTCCCTTCCGGAAAGGCGGCATAATTGATGAATGAAATTCATGAATTCTCCCTATTCGAGTCGGAATCTTTGTATGAAGCATGGGAGAGGTACAAGGAGTTGTTAAGGAAATGTCCATGCCATGGGAGACCGAAATGGTCAATTGTAAAGAAATTCTACCGAGGTATGAACTTGTCCACTCGTCAATTTGTGGATGCTTCGGCGGGTGGTTCTTTGATGAACAAGTTGATGGATGCAGCTTATGATTTAATTGAAGAAATGTCAATTGCAAATAGCTATTGGGGGGATGACCGAAAGGTACCAAAGAATGCACCGGGTGTGGTGGCAGTTGATCAAATGACCGCAACGCAAGCTCAAATAGAGGCTTTGTCCAACAAATTGAGCAAGTTGGAAAGCTCTAGTATAGCCCAAGTGAATATGGTGAGTTGTGATTGGTGTTCGGGGCCTCATGCAAGTGTAGATTGCCAAGCCGAAAATCCATTCGCAAACGGACCCACAGAACAAGTTTCCTTTATGAACTACTACAAAAAATTTCCCTACACCAACTCCAACAACCAAAACCCTAACCCAAACAATAACCCTTATTCCAACACCTACGATCACGGGTGGAGAAATCACCATAACTTCTCATGGAAAGACAACATACAACCCCAACAACACCAATCAACTTTTAAACCACCCGGATTTACCATACCACAACAAGCCCCTTCTAATCAAAAATCCCACTTCCAAACTCAACCCCACCAACAAACCACCCGGATTGAAGACTTGTTGTCCAAGTACATGGTTAAGCTTGACAATCGGATGGAGACCAAAGACTTGGCATTGAAGAAACTCGATACCAAAGTTGATCGCATTGCACAACATTCACAAGCCGTAATTCAAAATCTTGAAGCACAAATTAGGCAATTGGCTAGAGAGTCTCAAGTTCGTCAACAAGGAACCTTGCCAAGCGACACGGTGATTAATCCCAAGGAGCAATGCAAGGCAATAAATTTGAGAAGTGGTAAGGAATTTGAGCTTTCTAAAGACTTTGGGAAAGGACAAGAAGTTGTGGTTGAAGACGATGAGACGTTTGAAGACCCATCGGTGGAAGAGAACCAAGTGAATATGCTCTCAAATACTTCTCATGATTTACCTCCACCACCACAAGTGAAGGCATATGTTCCTCTCATTCCCTACCCACAATGATTAAGAAAGCATAAAGATGCCCAACATTTTACCAAATTCTTGGAAATTTTCAAGAAGGTACACATCAATATCCCATTCACCGAAGCCTTGGCACAAATGCCCAAGTATACCAAGTATTTGAAAGAGCTCTTGGCGAATAAGAAGAAATTTGAGGATTGTGAAATGGTGCTTCTAAATGAAGAGTGTAGTGCAATACTACAAAACAAGTTGCCTCCAAAATTGTAAGATCCCGGGAAATTCACCATTCCATGCACCATTGGCACATCGAAATTTGGAAAGGCATTGATCGACTCTGGAGCAAGTATCAATTTGATGCCCTTTTCGGTGTTTGAAAAGTTAAATGTTGGAGAGGTAAAACCGACACACATGACACTTCAATTGGCGAATCGGTCACTCAAATACTCAAGAGGGGTCTTGAAAGATGTGCTAGTGAAAGTGGAGAGTTTGTACTTCCCCGTAGATTTTGTTATCCTTGGGATGGAGGAAGATGTTGAAATTCCGTTGCTTTTGGGAAGACCATTCTTAAAAATGGTGGGTGCTTTGATTGATTTGAAGGATGACAAAATGACTTTGCGGGTTGGGGAAGACAAGGTTGAATTTGACATGAAGAAAGCCATGAAAATGCATAGAGAGGCCGAGAGTTGTTCAAGAATTGAAGTGGTGGATCCCATAATTCAAGAGTATTTGAAAAATGAGAATCCTAAGGAGCCCCTAGAGGCTTGCATTATGCATGGTGCAAGTGAAGATGATGCGGATGCGGACATAGCGGAGTGTGCCTTGCACTTGAGCTCTCTACCCTTGAAGAGTTTGAGAAATATGAACCATTTTGAAGAACTCGGAGTTGGGAAGCCAAAGGTACCCTCATTCATTGAGAAACCGCTTCAACTAGAGTTAAAGCAACTACCATCTCACTTGAGGTATGCCTTTTTAAGGGAATCCCCATCACTTCCGATTATCATCTCGGATTCTTTGACAAGACTCGAAGAAGAGAAGTTGCTAAGAGTCTTAAGAGATCACAAAAGGGCAATTGGATGGTCCATCTCGGATATAAGAGGTATTAGTCCGACTTTGTGCATGCATAAAATACTAATGGAAGAAGATCACAAGCCGTCGGTGGAGCATCAAAGGAGGCTAAATCCCAACATGTAAGAAGTAGTTAGAGCAGAGGTCTTGAAACTACTAGATGCGGGTATCATTTATCCAATTTCGGATAGTAAATGGGTTAGTCCGGTGCAAGTAGTCCAAAAGAAAGGAGGAATGATTGTGGTTACAAATGACAACAATGAATTGACTCCTCAAAGAACCGTCACCGGGTAGAGAGTATGTATAGACTACCGGAAGTTGAACAACGCCACTCGGAAGGACCATTTCCCACTCCCGTTCATAGATCAAATGTTGGAGAGGTTGGTCGGTCATGACTACTATTGTTTCCTTGATGGGTATTCCGGCTACAACCAAATCCCTATTGCCCTCGAAGACCAAGAGAAGACCATATTTACTTGTCCTTATGGCACATTTGCATATAGAAGAATGCCATTTGGGTTATGCAATACACCGGCCACTTTCCAACGGTGCATGATGGCAATATTCTTGGACATGGTAAAGAGGTTTATAGAAGTGGTCATGGACGACTTCTCGATTTTTGTATCCTCCTTTGATAATTGTTTGAAGAACTTGGGATTAGTTTTGTAACGGTGTGAAGAATGCAATTTGGTACTAAATTTGGAGAAGTGTCATTTCATAGTTAAATAGAGCATTGTGTTAGGCCATCGGATCTCATCCAAAGGGATTGAAGTAGATAGAGCCAAAATAGAAGTCATAGAGAAGCTACCTCCTCCCACCTCAATCAAAGGCATTATGAGCTTTCTTGGACATGCCGGGTTCTATAGACGCTTCACCAAGGACTTCTCAAAAATCACAAAGCCCCTTTGTAACTTGTTAATGAAAGACACCCTCTTTAAGTTTGATGAAGATTGTCTCCTCGCATTTGAGAAGTTGAAGAAGGAACTTACATCCGCCCCTATCATGTCGGCCCCCGATTGGGACCTTCTGTTCAAACTCATGTGTGATGCAAGTGATCATGCGACGGGAACCGTTTTGGGGCAAAGAAAAGATAAGAATCTTCATGTAATTTACTATGCAAGCTATACTCTTAATGATGCTCAAGTGAACTATGCCACCACGGAAAAAGAGCTTTTGGCCATTGTGTTTGCCTTTGACAAATTTCGGTCCTATCTAGTGGGCTCTAAGGTGATTATGTACACCGGTCATGCAACAATCAAGTACTTAATGGGAAAGAAAGACTCCAAGCCACGGCTTCTAAGGTGGGTGCTCTTGCTTCAAGAGTTTGATTTAGAGATCCACGATAAAAAGGGATCGGAGAATTTGATGGCGGATCACCTTTCAAGACTAGAGAGGGGATAAGAAATAGAAACTTCAAACCCCATCAATGAGCACTTTCCGAATGAGCATCTACTAGTGGTCCAAGAATTAATGACTCCTTGGTTTACCGATTTGGTGAATTATCTAGCAAGTGAGGTCATGCCGATAGAGATGACTTTCCACCAAAAGAGGAAGTTCATTTCCGATGCAAGGTCATACTTATGCGACGAGCCACTCCTTTTCTGGTTTTGTGGTGATGGACTCATTCGAATATGTGTACCCGAAGAAGAGATGAGGGATATCCTTATGCATTGCCACTCTAAGGAGTGTGGGGGTCACTTTGGAGAGATTAGAACTGCAAGGAAGGTCCTCCAATCGGGGTTCTATTGGCCTACATTATTTTGAGATCCACGGAGTTTTGTGGAAGCATGTGACCAATGCCAAAGGACCTGCAATATTAGCAAGAGGAATGAGATGCCACTCAATGTAATGCTTGAAGTGGAATTGTTTGATGTATGGGGTGCTGATTTCATGGGACCATTTCCAAGCTCTTATGGTAACCAATATATCTTAGTGGCGGTTGACTACGTGTCGAAATGGGTGGAAGCCATAGCCACACCCAAGAATGATGCTAATGTGGTCACTAAATTCCTTAAGAAGAAGATCTTCACAAGATTTGGTACTCCAAGAGCGATCATTAGTGATGGAGGCTCTCATTTTTGCAACAAGTTGTTTGAAACTTTATTAAAGAAGTATGGTGTGAAGCATCAGATCACTACCCCTTACCATCCATAAGCAAATGGTCAAGCAGAGGTGTCAAATCGGGAGATCATGAGCATTTTAGAGAAGACGGTAGGAAACCGGAGAAAGGATTGGGCAAAGAAACTTGATGATGCTCTTTGGGCGCATAGGACAGCATTCAAAACCCCATTAGGCATGTCTCCATATAAGCTTGTCTATGGTAAGGCATGTCACCTTCCGGTTGAGCTAGAACACAAGTCATATTGGGCAATCAAAAAGTTGAATTTTGATATGAAAGCGGTAGGAGAGAAGAGATTGCTCCAACTCAATGAACTTGATAAGATTCGGCTTGAAGCATATGCGAATGCTCAGATATACAAGAAGAATACCAAGAAGTGGCATGATAGAAGAATTGTGGAGAAAAACTTTCAAGTGGGGAATCAAGTTCTCCTTTTCAACTCAAGACTCCGTTTATTTCCTGGGAAGCTCAAAAGTCGGTGGACGGGTCCCTATACCGTCGATCAAGTGTTTCCGTACGGAACCGTGGAAATTGAAAATGGAGCAAATGAGAAGTTCAAAGTAAATGGGAAAAGACTTAAACTCTATTGGGGGAGTGCTTTGGAGGAACCGAAGGAGACGGTTATTCTTAAAGAACCTACTTGAGGAACCCTAAAAATGGAGGTACCATATTGTAAATAGTAGTTAGGTCATTTTTTTTTCTTTCGTAACTTTAGTTTTTAATTTGAGTTTGTTATTACTGCAACATTGAATTTTTCCTTTTCCAAGCATGGACCATGCATTGTGAATTTGTTTTGAAAAGATTGGATGCTACATGGACAATGCGTATTTTAGGTTTGGGGGTTTAAAAAAAAAAGTTTAGAATTGTATCAAACCCATGCAATGATGTGCTTTGTTGAGTTTCGTGAGTGTGCAGGAAAAAAAATTTGTTGAAAGAGAACTCAAAATGGGCAAAATGGTCACTAGAAGACCAATTAGAGAGGAAAACAGGCTTGGCGCCACTCGAGCGGCGCAGGACAAGCGCACCACCAGCGCTAATCGCCTGGAAGAGTTGCGCTAGTGTGGCGCTGGTCCACCAGAGCACAAGCAAAAATTTGGACCTACCATTTAGTGGAACGACAGTGTTTTGGCACAAAACACAGATGCGCTGGTACACATGCGCACATTGGCACTGCTCGACCAGCGCACATGTCAGGTGCGCGAGGATTAAATCCTTTTGACGAGCAGCAGTTTGTCAATCTCTCAAAGACATCTCAACACACTCTCTTTTTTTTCTCCTCTCTCTCATACACGAAATTGGTAAGTCCTCACATAAACCTCTCAATCTTGCATGCAACTTCCCTTCCACACAATCTAGGGCATAGATTTGGGATTTTTTATGTGTTAGGGTTTATAATTTAGGGATTTCTAGTTGAGACATTGGCATGGCCCGAAATTGGATGATTTGGTGCTTGGGTTTGGTGTTTTTGTATCTTTGCATATCATTGGAGCCTTTGTTGGTGTGAAATTGGTCTCGGGTTATTTTTATGGGAATTTGGCATAGTTCTTGAATATTGGCTAATTGGCTGTGGAATTTGAGGTGTGGTATTTGATATTATGGATATTGAAGTGTTTGTGGAGGTGCCTGGTTGCACCTAGTGCTTTTTGGTGTGCCGTTTTAGGGATAGGATTATCAAGTTTTCAGCCGAAATTCTGTCCGTGTGGGTTTAGACATGGGTAAATCAAGGACTCATGCAGGGGTAAATCAAGTTCCCACATGTACCTCTAGAGGCAGAAAACGGCAAGCCACAGAGTCAAAGCCATTTTGTGAGAATAAAGACCACCACAAAAGAATTCAGAAACTCCGACAAACAGCTGTAAGAACGGGGTATCCAATTGGCCGACCTTATGGACACCTCTTTACCTAGGTTAATTCAAGACAGGAGGTGGGAGACATTTGTGCAACACCCGGTTGCAGCCAATACGACCTTGGTGAGAGATTTTTATGCCAGTATGGTCCAGAAGGTCTTTTTTGCCAACAGTATGGTCCTGGTGCGAGGGGTTGTGGTGCAAATCAGTGAAGACACCATTAACACTCACTTTGACACAATTTCGGTCCCCCAAGACAACCTACCTCTGGGATACCATAGCTTTGTCGGGTCTATAGCAGAGCTGGCGGGGCTTTTGAGAGGAAATGGCAATACTCGATGGAACAGAAAACATCTCTTGAAGCATACAGAGTTATCAAAAGATCTGACCATCTTGAGCATGTTTATCTCGTCATCTCTCAAGCCCGTACTTCACATCAGCTCGATCCCAGTGAAGAAGGCCGAGTTGCTAGCTTGTCTTATCGCCCCAGCCCCAGCCCCAATTGACATTGGGAGAATTATTAAAACAGAGATTTATGATGCAGGGGATATTGACATCAAAGGTAAAAAGAAAAAAAATGCAAGTCGGCCTATTCCTTTCCCATGTTAATTATGAAAATATGCAGGGATGCAGGGGTTCCGGAGTATGGTGATGATGAGATCACCACTAGGGGGTAGAGGGCCTATAAACCTCCGTTCTTGGACAGACTCGGTAAGCAAGGCCATAGCTAGTAGACGGACGAGACCAGGAGGAATTTCCCTTCCTGAAGGCGACTCCGGACCTGAGGGGTCAAAGGATGAAGACTATGACTATGGCCTTTCTGGTGATGATGAGGATGCAGAGGGTCTTGAGCAGAACAACCAAATTATGGATAAGTTGGAGTGGTTGGTGAAGACGGTCGGGGAGAGGCAGACTGTCTAGACTCGTATTGAGGGCAAGATTGACACCCTCTCCCAGCAGTTTTATAATTTTTTAGTAGACCAAGAGGTCAAGATAGAGGACATCAGAACAGACAATGCCGATATAAGGAAGCAGTTGGGCCTCCAGACTTATCAGAGGAGAGATCGGCATCGACGACCATAACCACCTCCACCTTCCCCTTCCTATGACCAAGGGTTTTCGATCGATGATTATATGTCGGACTACATGTCAGTTGAAGACCTCGAGAGGGGACGGAAGGGCAAGGACCTCATGTTCAAGTATTGACCGGTAAGCTGTTTCATGCCACCAATTGCTCCAATCGTGTTGTTTATTTGATGATTTTTATTTTAGGATGTTTATTTGATGGATTTCTTTTATTATTGCATTTCAATTGGAATTTCACACTTATTATACTTTTTAGGATGTTTACTTTTTCTCAATCGTTTGGCCTCTTTCACGCTTCTAAGCTTACATTGTTCATTCATTTCGTTTGTGCATACATTGCGGACAATGTTTCGTTTAGGTTTGGGGGTGCCATTCGATAGCCAGTTTTTGGCTCTTGTATGTCTTGCCTGATTGTTTCGTATGCTTTATCTTTAAATTTTTAATTGTTGCATGCTTGTATGTTTTTTGGTCAAATTTCCACCAATTTTGAGGCAGAATTTTGAGCAACAAGGGTTGCTTGTTGAGATGCTTTTGGTCTGGGCCGTTGTAGTAAATTTTTGGTATGTCATGTATCACTCTATGGCCGTGTTTGCCAAAGCTGCACCACATTGCTTACACACATCTTACTGGACTCATTGTGCATTAGTGAATGAGGTAGCGCGCCTGAGATGTCTAGATCATTAGTGGAGACTACCCAAGCGAGCTTCATTGTCTAAATATTGCGTCCACAAGAGTGCATTTCAATTCTACTCTCTAAACACTCATCATGTAGATATTAGGAATGAGAAAAATGACCTCTTCTCATTGCATTGAACATTAACGAACATATTTTTAAAAGTTGGCCTCATATGATTTACCTTGTTTTCTTGCTTTACTTGTACCTATAGAGATGACGTAGGCAATGTGTGATAGCCATTTAAAAATTACCCAAACACGTTCCTAAACCTTGTGTGTGCCTAAATGTCCAAAGAATGTGAACCCACACACTAAACCCAATCACCATATCCACCCCATGTTATATCTACACCACACTAGACTTAGACTTTTGACCTTTTCATAACAATGATCATGTCGTGAGAAAAGAAAGATGGAAGCCCCAAAGAGTAATATACCGAAATGTATTCAATTAGCGTGTACTTAGGCTCATTGTGTAAATTGCACCACTCTATTTTTTTTTTTTTAAGTAGAGCCTTGAAAATCCATTGTGAAAGAGTTGCTCAAATGTAAAGCAACCACTAAAATGTATGAGCTCTGAAAGTCAATAAATTGTCTAGGAGCTAAAAAGGGGAATGTGCAAAGGATATTAAGGAAAAGACTCTAATGTGATCATTGTCTCACCAATAAAACCATACCCACTCGACCCCTCCATAATCATCCATCATCAACCTCATTTGCACCTAAAAAAAAGTCCTAATTGATCTTTAGGAAAAGTCTAGCTTGAAAACAAGGGAGTTCTTAACGTTTGATTCCATTCATGAGGTTCATTTGCATGAAACTATAAGCGTCCCTACAAATTTTCCATATGCGTGTAAATTTTGAATTTTTTTGTTCATAAACTCCAACTCGCATATGTTTGATGAATGAGCTTAGGTTCAGTGAAAAAAAAATGAGAGAAATCTTGAAAGACTTAAAGTCAAGGCGAAATGTTATCTAATGACTCTTGTGTTCGATGCTTTTGAAGATAACTCCACAAAGAATTCCGGAATTTTAATCTCTAGTGTTGTAGCACCTTGGTTTACATTGTAGGAACCTCGTTCACCGGTCACGCAGCGGAACTAGGTTTTAAACAATTTTAAACAGATCATATATGTATATGAGACCAGTGAATTTTGGATCGTTATTATTTTTCGGAACCAATACATATAATATGTATACACAGGAAATTGTAATCAATATAATCAGAAGAAGATATACTTACCAACGTTTGGAGGCTCCTTCACTTTTCGATATGCTCCAGTCTGAACCACTCGATCTTCCTCGCTATCTTCCGGAGCTGGTAACTGTGTGTGGACGCGTCACGGTCTCAGAAACTTGAATGGAAGATGTAGAGAGTATTGAAGAAACTTTTTTTTCTATGTGTTTTAAAAACACATAAAACATGAAACAATATATATATATATATATATATATATATATATATATATATATCTCACTCTACTTATATATATATATCACTCTGCTGCTTTCAGATTTTATGAACAAATATATATATCTCGCTCTACTGATCTCGCTTTTTACAAATATATATATATATATATATTACTCTACTGATCTCGCTTTTTGCAAATATATATATATAATTCTTTTACAGCATTATTATATCTATATATATTTACTGCACACTGCTGCTCATTTTCAAAAATCTATGTCTACCCACTGATGCTCACTTTTAAATATATATCTGCTGCTCACGTTTTTTTTTTTCGAAATCAATCCCGCTTGCTTGCTTATATATATATATTTGCTTATATATATATATATATATATATGATATATGTATTAAGTATTTGTATCCTATACAAATTCTTCTTTTAACTATTGTTTCATGTACACATCAATTTACACCTAATACAATCTATTGTATTATTAATTGATATATTTCTTTTAATTATCCTTTTTAAATATATCTAATATATTAAAAGTGATAATAAGTATTTTAAATTTAAACTTAAATTCAAATACTTAAATAAATGATTTAGTAAAATAAAATAATCATATTATTTTATCTTCACTTAAATCCATATATTAACTAACACTCTCAATTTAATAATTAATTAATAATTCATAATTATCAATATAATTAAATAATCCAATTATTTAATTAATTTAACTATTAACATTCATTAATTAAATAATCTTTTTATTCAATTAATTCCCAAATATATACGTGTCACTTTTGTAACACAATTAATTGGACAATCCAATTAATTAACCGTGACCCTTGTTACCTAAATCAAGCGGGCTAGTAAGGGAACCTAATGGACCCACAGTATTTTGAGCTCCAATAATCATCGGAATCATTAATTAAACTCTTTAATTAATATTCCTTGATTATTAACTCCGGTGTTATTCCACTAAAAACCCGAAGATGTACTCTCTCAACTGTAGACGCTTTTACACAGACCGATACTACTCGGTGTCCATCGATATAGCTGTTACATATATTGTGATCCTTCACAGTAGTTTATAATTAGATATGGGTCATAATGTCCGTTATACCCCTCTAATTACAAATATCATTTAAGTACCATTGATTCTATAATGGATAATAAATCTTATTTCCTCACGGAATTAGGAGAGCGCTCATATTGTCCAAGCCCTGAATCAACCCTTAAGGGAACTACCATCTACTTCTCACAAGAAGGAGTGGATTCCACTATTATGTACAAACCTTCCCAGCTATAAGCCAAACCGCAATCCCAACATACGGAGTATATTGATCGGAAAATACATCTGGCCCCACCCATGGTATATCAAAGACCACGATCTAACCTGAAGGAGTCGATAAGACACTCAGGATTAAGATCACCCACATATAGCCATCATTAGTTGATATATATGAATCTCATCGGTAAACGGATCTTGGTGAGAGATTCATATAGATCATGACCCAATCCTATATGATCACATCATACAAGGTGCCTCCATTCTCATATCTCCATATGAATGATTCATGATAGAATCACCGTACATTACGGAATGGACCGTAACTATAGATTAACCACAAATAAAGTACCCAGCTTTATTTGCTATCTATGGACTCTTTAGATTGCACGTCTCTTACTGTATCCATCTGTATATGACACTCATATACACAGTTCGAGATTACATCCGGCAATCTTGGATGTTAAATTTATGCACAAATTATATAATAAACAACACAACAAGAATGTATTGAACTTTTCCTTTTATTTTTTTAATAAATCCATTTACAAATTACATATTTAGGGTATAAACCCCAACAATCTTCCACTTGTACTAAAGCATGTGAGGCATGTCTCGTAACCCTAGACCATCTAGGTGACCTAAAAACACTTTAGCCGGTAAGGTCTTTGTAAATTGGTCAGCAAGATTGTCTTGTGAGGCTATTTTTGTGACGATCACATCTTCTCTCTATATTATCTCTCTAATGAGATAATACTTTCTCTCTATATGCTTCCCTCTCTTGTGGCTTCTTGGTTCTTTGGAATTAGTCACAACATCACTATTATCACAATAAAGTGTGATAGGCCTATCTAAATCTGGAACAACTTCCAATTCTAGATAGAATTTACGGAGCCAAACAGCCTCTTTAGTAGCCTCACAAGCAGCTACATATTCGGCTTCTATGGTGGAGTCAACAATGCAAGATTGCTTGATACTTCTCCACACATCGGCTCCACCACCCAGGGTGAATACTGATGCAGACGTGGATTTCCTATAATCCCTGTCTAACTGAAAATCAGAATCTGTGTATCCTAACAGGATCAAATCCTGTCTGGAATACACTGGCATACAGTCTCTCGTTCTCCTAAGATACTTGAGAATTGTCTTGACAGCAACCCAATGATCCAATCCTGGGTTGGACTGGTATCTGCGGACTACTCCCACTGCATAACAGATGTCTGGTCTCATGCATAACATAACATATATGAGACTACCTACTACCGATGCATAGGGTACACATCTCATATCCTCAACTTCTTAAGGTGTTTTAGGACATTGTTCCTTAGACAAGTGAACTCCATGCCTAGAAGGTAAATTACCTTTCTTGGAGTTTTGCATCAAAAATCGCACAAGAATCTTGTCGATATATGATGCCTGAGACAATGCTATGAGTTTGTTCTTACGATCCATTATAAGTTGGATCCCTAGAACATAACTTGTCTCTCCCAAATCTTTCATTTGGAATTGGCTAGCAAGTAAGCCCTTTACATCAGACAACACTCCCACATCATTTCCAATTAGTAGGATATCATCTACATATAGGACCAAGAAAACTATTTTTTTATCAATGATACGCTTGTAGATACAAGGCTCATCGACGTTCTGCTCGAAGCCATAGGTTTTGATCACATCATTAAACCTAATATTTCAAGATCTAGATGCTTGCTTAAGTCCATAAATGGACCTTTCCAGCTTGCAAACCTTTTGCTCCTGATTTGGAGACACGAATTCCTCTGGTTGCATCATATAGATGCTCTCATCAAGATTGCCATTCAAGAATGCAGTCTTGATGTCCATTTGCCAAATTTGGTAATCGAAATAGGCAGCAATGGATAAGATAATCCTAATAGACTTAAACATGGCTACTGGCGAGAAGGTCTCTTCATAAGTGACCCCCTCTTTCTAGGTATAACCCTTGACCACTAGCCTTGCCTTGAGGGTCTCTACCTTTCCGTCTACTCCTCTCTTTCTCTTGTAGATCCACTTACACCCTATGGAATTTACCCCATCCGGTAAGTCTACAATATCCCAGACTGAGTTAGAGTACATGGACTCCATCTCAAGATTCATGGCTTTAAGCCATTCCTCTTTATCATGATCTTCCATTGCATTCTTAAATGTCAATGGATCATCAACACTATCAGTAGAGATAACACCTTGTCCCTCACCTATACTTAATAGCATTCAGATTGTCTCACAACCCTCTCACTACGTATAGGTGGTAGTATATCCTGATCAGGAACCATCTGACTCTTAGATGTTTGTGGAACAACAACTCTTGTAGATGAAGCACTAGTCTCACCAGGCTCCAACTCATTTAATACAATCTTGGAACGAGGCTTATGGTCACTAATATAATTGTCCTCGAGAAACATTGCATTTGTCGATACAAATACTTTCTTATCTTCAGGACTATAGAAGTGTCCACCTTTGGTCTCCTTGGAGTATCCTACAAACAGGCAGACAACAGATTTGGAGTCTAGCTTTCCAGTTTTATTCTTCAGAACGTGTGCTGGACACCCCCATATGCGAAAATATCACAAACTAGCTTTACGACCATTCCACAACTCAAGGGGAGTGTTAGGAACATATTTGGATGGCACTACATTCAAAATGTATGTCGCTGTTTGTAACACATATCCCCGGAAGGAATTTGGTAATGACGAGAAACTAATCATAGATCTCACCATTTTCATTAGGGTTCTATTTCTCCTCTCCGCTACACCATTTTGCTGAGGTATACCGGGAGCTGTGAGTTGGGAAACTATCCCATGCTAGACCATAAAGTCTTCAAACTCTTGGTCAATGTACTCACCTCCACGATCCGATCGCAGTGACTTGATAGTCTTACCTAATTGATTCTCAACTTCAGCTCGAAATTCTTTGAACATTTCAAATGTTTCTGACTTCCATTGCATTAGGTAGACATATCTGTATCTTGAGTAGTCATCTATAAAGGTGACATAATACTCATAACCACCTCTAGCTTTAACATTCATCGGTCCGCGGACGTCTGTATGTATAAGCTCTAGCGGTTCCTTAGCTCTAGCGGTTCCTTAGCTCTAAGCCCTTTTCCAGTAAAAGGTCTCTTAGTCATCTTACCTTCCAGACAAGATTCGCAGACAGGTAAGGTGACAACCTTTAACTCACTTAAAGGTCCACTTTTTACTAGTCTGACTATCCGGTCTAGGTTGATATGACCAAGCCTTAGATGCCAGAGATACGTGTCATTATCTGGAGAAATATTATGTCGTTTAGTTTTTGGTTTTTCAACCTTAAACATTTCGGTGTTGAGCAGAGTAGAATGTATTAACGGTCTTAACACATACAAATTGTTTTCATTAATTCCTGAACAAATATTCAGACCATTCTTTCCAATAATAACAGACTTATTATTAAAAGAAACAGAATATTTTTATTCTAACAACTTAGAAATGGAAATCAAATTTCGTGTAAATCCAGGAATATAAAATACATTGTCCAACAATATATAATTATTATAAAAACGTAATCTAATTACGCCCACTGCTCGTGCCGACACGACATCCCCTGACCCCACACGTATTGAGAAGGCTTGTTTATCTAGCTGTGTCCAAGACTCAGTCCATTGTAAAGAAGAACAAATATGGTTAGTGGCCCCCGAATCAACTATCCAGGGTGAAGAATCATCTTCTACTAAACACAACTCAAGAACAAGTAAATCATATTTACTTTTCTTGGACTTCTTCTTGCTTTGGGCTTTCTTAGGTTTGGGCTTACCCTTCGCCTGTATGCCTCTCGAACAGTTCGTGTGGCATTGGCAGCAGGCGCTGGAGGACATTCCTCCGTAAGCACAAACTTGAGGTCTTTGGTGACCAATATTGCATTAATGTTAAGTTTCCACTAAGTGTAGTTATCACCAGTTAATATGTCGTTTACGAGAATTTGAAGTAATGAGAAGACATTATTGCTGAAATAAATAAAACATTCATTCAGTCATTTATTTAAAACAAGTGCGAGTGCTTTGGCATAAATTTAAACATGATGCATGCACATGTTTAACGAACTAGAACTACACTTAAACTAGTTACTATACCACGACAATCCAACATACCACAAAGAAGTGCCGCCTTAGGGTCGGTCAAGTCTTTACATGTTAGACCGAGACATTCTCAATCAAATGATATTCTAGAATAACTCTTATTCAATATCATTCAACCATCGTTCATTCAGTCAGATTTTTAATTAACAAATTTAATCAAAACCTCCGTGAGTGTAACCCACCATTTCAGATCTCACGAGCTTAACTCGATAATTGTCGCCTTAGGGTCGGTCAATCCTGAAATACCCTCAGAAATCCTATCCGTTACTAAGTCAACCTTGGTATTGACCTTTGTGGAAACCCTCCTTAGGGAGAACGAAAACAAAGCCGTCACGAGGCCCCACTCGGATCTCACGGTGTTGAACTAATGATGAAGACCGCGGGATATATATGTCATATATCCCTCTCCCACTCACTATTTTAAAATTAGGGTTTTCTATTAACCGTTAATGCATCTAGATTCTACAGGATTAAACGACTAACTTTAATCAAGTTATCTAGCACATTAACTAATTAGAAACAAAAAACTAATAATTTATTAATGATTTTTAACAATTAAAAATCTAATCTATTAGTGAATAATCCAAGCTTTTGTAAACTATTTACTAAGGTCCGATTATTATGTTAGTGTTTACCAAGTTTTAACTGTTAAAACTCTAACACTTTATTTGGATCATTTATTATTAGATAATTAATCATATTAATCTTAATTACAATAAATGACCATATTAATCTAACTTATTAAACTCTTTAATAACTAGATTAATATTAATGAGAATTACCAAGTTTTCTAACCATTAAAAAAAAAACTAATCTCATTATTCATAGCCAATTTATTTATTTACCCATTTTAATCACATTAAAAAAAATACATAAAATATCAGGCTATGATGCATATATGATACATCAAATATATTTGTGTAGGCACATCTAATCTAAATGACATATGTATGCATGACAATGTTTTTATCATCACCTAATATAAAGAATACATAAATTGACCGGGTACTGTGGATTATTTAACCTAAAAATTGGAATTTAAAATTACAAAATTTTCCCAAGGCATTCCTTGGTCTTCTAGTAACTTCAGATATCTTCCAGTCTCTTCAGGTCACTTCGATTCATCTCATGAATCCATCTTCGCGATTTTTCCAGGTCTTCAATATAGGTTACATTTTTTTTTTATAGTACAATAATAATAATAATATATATATATATATATATATATAAACAAAAAAATAATAATAATACAACCCATAAACCCTAAATCCACATTACCATATAATTAACGATCAATCATGTTTTTGTAAATTTATATATATACATACAAAAACATCATACAGTCAATTTAAATTGTACATACACAATTCATACATACAGGAGCATCGAAAACAATTTCATGTTCCGAAAAATAAATCGGCTCTGATACCAATTATAGGAACCTCATTCACCGGTCACGCAGCAGAACTAGGTTTTAAATTTTTTTATACAAATCATATCTGTATATGGGACCAGTGAACTTTGGATCGTTATTATTTTTCGGAACCAATACATACAATATGTATACACAGGAAATTGTAATCAATATAATCAGAAGAAGATATACTTACCAACGTTTGGAGGCTACTTCACTTTTCGATATGCTCCTGTCTGAACCACTCGATCTTCCTCGTTATCTCCCGGAACTGGTAACTGCGTGTGGACGCATCACGGTCTCAGAAACTTGAATGGAAGATGTAGAGAGTATTGAAGAAACTTTTTCTTCTATATGTTTCAAAAACACATAAAACATGAAACAATATATATATATTTAATTCTTTTATATCTATATATATTTACTGCACATTGCTGCTCACTTTCAAAAATCTGTCTACGCACTGCTGGTCACGTTTTTTTTTTTTCAAAATCAATCCTGCTTGCTTGCTTATAAATATATATAATATATGTATTAATTATTTGTATTCTACGTAAATTCTTCTTTTGACTATTGTTTCATGTACACATCAATTTGCATTCAATATAATCTCTTGTGTTATTAATCGATATATTTCTTTTAATTATCCTTTTCAAATATATCTAATATATTAAAAGTGATAATAAGTATTTTAAATTTAAACTTAAATTCAAATACTTAGATAAATGATTTAGTAAAATAAAATAATCCTATTATTTTATCTTTACCTAAATCTATATATCAACTAACGCCCTCAATTTAATAATTAATTTATAATTCATAATTATCAATATAATTAAATAATCCAATTATTTAATTAATTTAACTATTAACATTCATTAATTAAATAATCTTATTATTCAATTAATTTCCAAATATATACGTGTCACTTTTGTAACACAATTAATTGGACAATCCAATTAATTAACCGTGACCCTTGTTACCTAAATCAATCGGGCTAGCAAGGGGACCTAATGGACCCACAGTATTTTGAGCTCCAATAATCATCGGAATCATTAATTAAACTCTTTAATTAATATTCCTTGATTATTAACTCTGGTGTTATTCCACTAAAAACCCGAAGCTGTACTCTATCAACTATAGACGTTTTACACACACCGATACAACTCGGTGTCCATGGATATAGCTATTACATATGGTGTGATCCTCCACAGTAGTTCATAATTAGAGTTGGGTCATAATATCCTTTAAGTACCATTGATTCTATAATGGATAATAAATCTTATTTCCTCAAGGAATTAGGAGAGCACTCATGTTGTCCAAGCTCTGAATCAACCCTTAAGGAAACTACCATCTACTTCTCACAAGAAGAAGTGGATTCCACTATTATGTACAAACATTCCCAGCCATAAGTCAAACCGCAATCCCAACATACGGAGTATATTAATCAAGAAATGCATCTGACCTCACTCATGGTATATCAAAGACCACAATCTAACCTGAAGGAGTCGATAAGACACTCAGGATTAAGATCACCCACATATAGTCATCATTAGTTGATATATATGAATCTCATCGGTAAATGGATCTTAGTGAGAGATTCATATATATCATGGCCCAGTCCTATATGATCACATCATACAAGGTGTCTCCATTTTCATATCTCCATATGAATGATTCAGGATAGAATCACCGTACATTACGGAATGGACCGCAACTATAGATTAACCACAAATAAAGTACCCAGCTTTATTTGCTATCTATGGACTCTTTAGATTGCACGTCTCTTACTGTATCCATCCGTATATGATACTCATATACACAGTTCGAGATTACATCCGGCAATCTTGGATGTTAAATTTATGCACAAGTTATATAATAAACAACACGACAAGAATGTATTGAACTTTTCCTTTTATTAATTTAATAAATCCATTTACAAATTACATATTTAGGGCATAAACCCCAACATACATGTCTTGGCATCCCTCTTTACTACAATATGGGTCGGCCAATGTCGCATCTCATCTTTAGTTGGCTCGGTGGAAATTGAAATTGAAAATGGTATTCTCTTAGTTTAGTCGGATTAGGTTAATTTAACTTCTTTTTTTTTTGTTTACTTCGGTTTTGCTCAGGGACGAGCAAAAGATAGGTTTTGGGGTATTTGATAATTCCCATTTCTACATTCGGTGTAGCCTCCATATCCTGTCATTTGCACTGGTTCTTGAGTAAAAATCGAGTATTTAATGGTGTATTATGCTTGTGCAAGTGCATCCAGGGCAATAGTGAGAATTTGAGAAAAGTTAGGGCCAAAACGAAAGAACCGGAGTCATAGGCCAGGGCTGGCGCTGGTGAGGCGCCACCCTCACCAGCGTAGAAAGATCAGTGGTGTTGCGCTGGTAAGGCGCCACTCGACCAGTGCAACCCACACCAGCGCAGAAAGATCAGTGGTGTTGCGCAGGTGAGGCGCCACTCGACTATCACAACCCATACCAGTGCAGAAATATCAGTGGTGTTGTATTGGTGAGGCGCCACTCGACCAGCGCAACACCAGCGCAGCAGTGCAACTCAGCAGGATTTCTAGGGTTTCGTGCCTCATTCCTAAACCTATAAATACCCCTTCTTAAGCTATTTTGAGGACCTCTTGCATGACCATAAGCTCAAAATCCTCCATTTACAATCCAAAACCCCAAAAACACTACCTTTCACCCAAATCCCTTACCTTCCACTCAATTCATTCACCAAATCACTTCATCAAACCTCTCATCCATCACCCAAGCTTCAAATCCACTCTACCAAACACTAAATACCCAACCTTCCCATCATTTTCCAATACAAAAACACAATCTTGGAGCTAGAGGGGAGCATCAAGAGAATGACCAAGTCAAGCATACTCCACCAACCAAGAGATAGGACATCTACACTTAGTTTATTCTTTATCTTTTTCTCTTTCATTTAGCACTTATATTTGCTTATGGCTTGTATAAAAATCACATCTTTTGTAGCCATTCTTTACATTATGAACTAAACTCATCTTGGCTAAGGCCAAGATGAAACCTTTACTATGATTCACTAATGAAGACCACCACTTTATTCATATTGCTTGTGTTTATGTATATGTATTTCATGCTTTAATTTATATTGAGTGTCTAGCTAGCATTTGATGTATGTTTGGTTTGTGTGTGATGTACCAAGAGGAGAAGCACACAACGTGCTCAATGAAATGCATGATAGAGGTCTAATAAGGTAGAAATACTCAAGGCTAGTCTCTAGGACTTACTTAGTGAACCACTAAGCTTAATGAACTTGTGTGCTTTTCGGATGACCATCGAGAGATAGGGTATTGGTGCATATAAGTGTTGACTCTATTACTCGAGAGAGAGTAGAGACTAATTGAGGGTATCAGGAGTCTACATTCACATTTGTATAATTTATTCATAATTGTGTGTCTATAAATTGGTGATGATTGGTTAGGTGGATTCAAGGTCTTAGCCTAAGTTCCTAATAGCAATACAAACACTTGCTTGTGTGTGACTTTGTCTTGTTTGCTTGTTGGTTAAGTTTCACTAGTTGCATTCTATGAGTAGTTTATAGTTAATTAATGTTAGTAGTATAATTGAATCATCAAATATTTACTTGTCTAATTAGTAGTCTAATCAATCAATTATGGTAATCAATTCATCAATCATTGTGGATGAATCTTATTTATCATTATACTACTCACAGCTCTGTACTATTACGGGTGTTCATTTAGGAGAGATCAAGGTTCCATACTAATAACTCCTTATGGGGTAGGTGCATGTGAGGGTCGTAATACTATGTCAATCTCATCAACTTTTACTCTTATTCGGTTATCCTTTTAGATGGATAACAATATTGTAATTTGTTGACATAATATAAGCATCATACTTTTTTATTTTATCAGTGAAAGTTCGTTCTATTTCAACGATAGTTAGAGAGAGAATTGTTGTTTTTTTAAAATAATAATAATAATAATAATAATAATAGATTAGTCAAAATATTGTGGGGTTTTAACATGGCAAGTTGAAGGCCTCATTAAATTTTAGCCCAACCCAAGTACTATATTGTTTTTCTTTTTGACATAGTGTTGTTTTTAACTTATTTAACAAATTAAAATATGATGCTAAAATGATATATTATATGAACCGTAAAGATCATATCACTTACATAATAATTTGTTGATTTACATTATCTTGGTAACTTATTACTGTATCATTTGTATATAATTTTGGATATACTCACATTATTAAAAATATTTTAAGATGATTAAAATATGTTTAATCATGGTTCTACCGAACATCATTACAAAATCAATAAATATATGAATTTGACATTGATCGGACCCGATAGAATCAACTATTGTAAGTACAACCTGAAACGTAATCAGACCAAATTAACTGTTTTAGATTCAGAATAGAATTGACACTTAAAAGAATGAATTTCCTTGCCCTTTGCGATTTTTAAATGGGTGCAGACCTGTAGATTGAACACAAACCTCTGTCACAAATGTTGAGAGAATTCTTATCCAATCGGAAGAAGAATAGAAAATCCTTAAATATTTGTTATGACCATTGACCAATAAAATAATAATTCTATTAAAATTATAATAATAATCCTTGTTCGTCTAGATACAAAGTTTCACCATTAACAACTAAAATATATATCAAGAAATTTCACTCTGGTTAATTGATTTTTGCCATTAACTGTCTTGTCTCCGGTTCCTCTAGCATATTCATGACCAATATATTATATATATTTTAAAGTATTTTAATACAATAAATTATGTATCTAACCAATTAGATTCTGCATAACTTTTTTTTCTTCTTCTTCTTTTTGTTAATTATTGCTAGAGCTTATGACCAACCATTGAAATCTAGCTTTTGATTTCTTCAGCAATGACGCAGGATCACTGATGCTATACAGTTTTAATGTATCATCAAATTATATTTTGATAGTAGAGTTAATTTTGGTTTTCCCTTCCACGTAATAGAAATAGATTTGAGGATATAATATTAAATGATCAACACAATTATTAGTCAATTCTAGATAAATTGGTTTGAATTGAACTTTAATAAGTTTGAGTCACTGTGAGATCAACGATTTAAACTTATTAAATAAATTAATTGTATTCGAGTTGAACTCCTTTAAATCAACCCATTTGAGTGCATAATTAGTTTTTTATTTAGGAAAATTGTAATAAAGTTTTCATGATGAAGATTGTATTATAGTTGATTATTTTTATTTATTGAATGAGTTTAATGAATTGAAATTGTATAATTGAAAAATGTTTTTATTGTTTTAAAAATTAAATAGGTAAATTGATAAATCTATGAATTAACATGTTAATTGGATCATAAATCATAATTGATAACTTGTTGTTTAGGTTGATTAAAAAAATAAATATGCCATATTCTGATTCAAACAAACACAACACATGCAATAACCAGAATTGACACCCCCATTAACATCTAACATCATTTCGGATTAAAAATCTAAGATAAAACTTGACTTTTGTTATTACTATTTGCAGAAGGGATATGTGAATAAATTTTATTTCAAGAGTGAGGTTTTTATTATGGATCTCTTATTTTAATTTTAGCAAAGATCTTGATAAAAATACAGCGATTTTAATGAATTTTGATCTTTTTTTTTTTTTGTGGATGATGAATTCAATGAAATCTACTTATAAACAAAATTTGAGAATTTTTCGAATACTAAAACTATTTTGTTTGAATTTTCCTATGTTTCTCTTATTTTCCGACACCTTTATATTTAAAAAAAAATTGGATAAATAGTTCTAGTGCTTAACAAATTCTCAAATTTTGTTCATGTGTAAATTTCATTAAACTCATCATATAAAAAAAAAAATCATGTTAAAATTCATTAAAATCGATGTGTTTTCATCATGGTCCTTGCCAAAATTAAAATAAAGAATCTCTCATGAGAGACTTATTCTTTTTTTCAATGTTAAAAATTAGTAAGAGGAGCAATTGTATACATAAACAATTAAGGCTCATTTGGTACACTGTTTTGGATTGCATTGGATTGTATTATATCGGATTGTATTATCATTAATACAAACATGTGTTTGGTAATAAACTATATTATATTGTATTAAGTTATTTCAGTATGATTTTATTGTATTCTATTCTATTATAAAAATATAATATTTTTTAAAAAGTTAATAATTCATTTTAAATATTCCATCCATGAATAAATCAATAGATATTTTTATATAAAAAATCAATAAATATTTATTTTCATTGATACAAATATTTAAATAAATTAATTAAATATTTCCAATATTATTTTAAAATAAAAAATAATTAACATCAAAATACATATTTTCATCAATATTCTATATTTTTTGAAGAAAATAAAAGTGCTTCCAATATAGTAGAACCTAATACCACCAAATATCATATATTAGTTAATCCGGTGTTTGTGTTTACTATATTAAATAATAAAAATGTTCTTAAATATATAATATTATGTTCTATTTTAATATATTTTAATTATCTAATACAAATAAACAAATATGTCCATATCATATAGTACAAAATGGAAATTGCATTGTCGGTCGTCAATGGGAAATTCAAGTAGTTACAAGAAAAACTTTTTGACCTCAAGTAGTTGGTCACAAGGCATCTAAACTTGAATCTAAATCTGACATGTATCTTCTCTTTTGTTGATGGTCAAAATGGCTCCAAAGTATTTTCAACCAAAAAAAAAATGGGTGCAAAGTTGAATTTTCTTCCCGACTTTGTTGATCTTGCGTACAGCGTACCTAAAATATAATAAAAAACCTGAAGCTAGTACTATCGATAATGTTCATGTTCAAGTATTAATGTTAAACAAATTTTAAAAAAGTATTTATGTTAAACACATTTAAAAAAGTTATTAATGTTAAATTATTTTAGTTTATTAATAACTAAATAATGATCATTCAATCCGATAACATTAATATTTGTATTACCGTATCTATGATATATATATATAAAAATGTTAATATTTTATATATTCTTATTCTGAATCATACCCCACGTGGCCACAATAAAGGAAATTCGTGGCTTACTTTTTCTAATTTGTAATCAATTGAAAAAGGATAATGCTTTATAATCATATGCCCAAATGTAATCTGATTATGCATGAATATCAGGTTTTAATTAACATGCACAAAGATCAAATCATACATAAGCAGCATATTGTATAATTTGATTTTCTTAACAATTAGGTAAAATTGGGATTGACTTAACCGCAGTCACCCAACATAGTTCGGTAGTAAAAACTCTTCATTTAACCGTCGATAATATTTCAAATTCGAATAGCCATCACCACCGATAAACTTAAAATAAAATTTAAAATAAAATTTGGTGATTGACTAGCTTATAATCTATTTAACAACTGTCAACTTCTCTCATTATATTAAAAGTTTTGAGTAAAAACTGTACTCACATATATGAAAGTTTTTTTTAAAAAAAAATGAAATAACTAACATCAAAATGTAAATATAATCAGGGGCGAAGCCAGAATTTTGGTTTTGAGGAGACTAAGACAAATATATATATTCAAATTAACGCTAAACAAATATAATGGTCAAGAATTGATTGGATTTGACTGACTTTAATATAAGCTCGTTAAAATTCATCACGTTCATTAACGTGATAATCTCTTATCTATCGACGTAATCCTAGGTCACGCATTTGTTAGAAATTCCTTTGATTGATTTTCAGAAGTTGAAATATTAATAATAGATATTGACGAAGATTAACCGGCTTTTGAAGTTTTAATTCTTTTGAAAAATCTGTAAATTGGCAATGACTTTCTCATCTGAAAATCGGATAAAATTATAATAGATGTAGAAAAATCATATTATTATTTTTGAAAGAAGAATTAATTAAATAAATTATTTCTTAGTAAAGATGGTTGTGCATCTATCTTCCACACCTAGTGGTCAAAGGTTTGAGTCTCACAATGCGCAATTTATAAGCTTGTGTGAGGAATTTTATCCCGGTTTGTGGAAGCAGCTCTATCTCCAGTTATGAGAGTTGTAGTCCATATATAATATCTCTCCGATAGTGGGATAATATTCCGGATCGTACTTGTAGAGTCTAATTAATCTTATCAGGTCCCGAATAAGAAGAATTTAATTTTGAAATTGTTTTAGTGAAAAAATGAAAATAAAAATAAACAAGCATGTATCTAGGTTAGACTAATTTTTGAATCATGATATATAGAAAACCAAAATCTAAAATGAATACATTTTCTACTCTTGAATTAAAAAGGATAAAATTGGACTTTTTTTATTATTATTATAATAATAATAATAATAATAATTTAAAACTAATCTATCTAAATAGCTTTTATGGTTTTTTTTTTAATCACGTTAGAAATCAAGACTCACAGGAGGGACCCATGTATATATATATATATTATAAAAATAAAATAAGCTTAAACCCCCCCCCCCCCCCCCCCCCCCCCACAATATAATGTAATAAATATCTATTTTATATATATACATCAATTTAAATTAATAAGTGACCACATATACTGTAATCTTAATTATATAATATCGTATGCTATGATATAAGTTGATGCTATCGTGGATAGCATATAACAGTGGCATGGGGCTAGGCATGCCCACGGTTCCAACTGGTTTCGGTTCCGATTCCGAAAGGAGCCAGAACCGGAACCGGCGGTTCCGGTTAGGTTCTTTTTTTTTTTTTACAATTTAGCATAAGAAAAATAAAAATAAAAATAAAAATAAAAAATATTTTTTTTCTGGAACCGGCGGTTCCGAACCGAAACTGAACCGCCGATTCCAGGGTGGTTTTTTCAGAGGAGGAACCAAAACCGAACTGTCTCCCCCACTGTTCCGGTTACGATTCCGGAACCGGTTTCACGGTTCCGGTTCATTTCATATGGTTACGGTTCGGTTCCACGGTTCGAACCGAACCGTGGTCATGTCTACATGGGGCACACGAAACTCTTCCCCTAACCAAGAAAGGATTGAAGTTATTTGTTTTTGTAGATACTATGTACATATTTTATATGACAATTTCAAAGTAATGAACATCGGAACCCTAGAGTCTAATTGTGATTTGCCATCCAAGTATATATTTTTATTTTGTATTTAAAATTAAAGAATACAACAAATGCATTCAAACTGTACCATTAACTTTGATAATTATTTTTGAATTACATGAAATGTCAAATGAAATTTTGAAAAAAAAAAAAATTGTCTTTAAATTTTTGTGAAACTTGGCATGAGAATGAGACGTCTTCTTCTTATTTTCTAATTGAGCTTATCTTTCTTTCTTTTCATCTAGAAGATAATAATTCGAGTTTTATGCATCAATATGAAGTGATCTTTTTGAAAAAAAAATCAATATATTACCCCATGCTACCTCCATTAAATGAAAAATCAAGCCAAAAAGCTAAACCTCCATTAAATGAAAAATCATGCCCTTTACAAATCTTGGTTTTAAAATTTTCATAACATAAAATCTTACCTTTCATATAATTAATTAATTAATTAATTCAAACTTAGATAAAAGCTTACTTTCAACAAAAAATTGCAATTTTTTTATTTTGGATTTTTAACGCTGCCAAATAAATAGTAGTAGTACTATGTTGGAGATCCGAGATAGTTTTACCTGAATACATAATCTTGCTGATTTCGATATGGGTATCAGTGGATGCTCCCTTATAAATCTTCTAGATCCGAAAGTCAACATAAAATACTACTATTGACTTGAATATATATAAAGAGCAACAAAATCCATTTTATTCTCATCCGTATCAACTAATAAAGTAAGAATCCGAACCATATTATTATAAAATTCCCCATAAACAAAAAATAAAAGAAATGCTCTATCAATCAAATATATATATATATATAAAGTGATTTATGATTTCACGTTTCAAAATCTATCATTGGCAGGAATGAAGCTAGAAAATTGATTTTGGGGGGGTCAATATAAAAATTAATATTCAATATCACTTGAGAAAAATATATTAATATTTATACAAATAAGTTATTAAAAAAATGTGATGTCCACTAGTCATAAAGTTAATTAATGTCACAAAAAAAAAATATTAATTTTGAGAACTAACTAAAATGTAACACATCACTATTTTTTATCACGAAAATCATCTCAAACCAAATTGATTTAATTTTTTTCCTATGATTAACAAACAATTTAGAGTAAAACTTAAAAATTGTTTCCAGATAAAGATAAGCATCGTAGAATATGATAATATGACTTCAATATTTACTTAACTTTTTACATTTAAAATAAATAAAATAATATTGCATATTAGACAAGACAATAATGAATAATGAAAAAAATAAAAAAAAAATACTTATTATTCTCTTTTTAGTTTGAAATTAAAATCATGAAAGGAAAACCGATAGATTTTGGTATATTTGGTACGAAGGAAAAGAGACGGGAAAGACAAGGGTGGAGGGGAAATGGAGAAAAAAATGAGAAAGTGTGCGTTTGATATGGAGAGAAAAATAGAAGGAAAAATGAATGGGTGTGACCCACGAATTTTAATCCTCCCAATAATGGGAGGAAAAGGGAGATGAAAAGTTGTTTAGTTTTTGGTTTAACTAAAATCATAAATTTGCTCCCTTTTTTAATTTACTTAAAATTTATTTTTAAAAATAACTTTGTAAAACATAATGTATTAATTTATATATAATAAGTTACAACGTTTGAAGTCATTTAATAAAATAAATAAAAAAAGTTGGATTCAATATTATTTAAATTATATTTATTTATTAAATATAAAAATATATAATATATAAACTATAATATAAGGGTAAAATAGTAAAATTGATAAAAATAAAAGATTTTTCATCAAATCTTCTTTCTTTCATGTTTATCAAATAGTTCAAGGGAAAATTATTTTCCTTTCTTTCCCTCTTATTTTCTATCCCTCCAGATTTTTCTATTATTTCCAATTTATTTCCTCCTTACCAAATATACCCTTAGTTTCTACTTTCATGGATAATAAAATATTATTAAAAAAATAGGATGAGCCAATGTAATATTAGTATCTACATATTATAATATTATATTTAAAAAAAAATTAATGAATTTTCTTTGGTTGGAGGGCCGTGGCCCTATGGGCCCCTCCTAATTTCACCCTTGATCATTGGACAAGTGGAACAATCAAAATCTTATATTGCTTCAAAGAATCTTAGTGGTGAGAAATATATACATTTGCACATGTTCATGGTCAATCCACGTTCTGGAGAATTCACACCGTCAGGTCTGACTCGATCTCACCCTAGAACCAGTCATTTATAAGTGTGATTGTAATTAGCAATCGAATTTGAAACCCAAACGATCATATGCATATATACGTTAAAACTTTTGTTTCTTTTTTATTGTAAACGTGAAAAATAACAAAAACAAAAGGTATTAGTTAGCATGGAAGGATCGCCTAACAAGGGAAAAGAAGGGCAAGAGAAGGAAGAGAAGAGAAGAGAAGATGTTCGTTATCGAGGAGTTCGAAGGAGGCCTTGGGGCAAATTCGCAGCAGAGATTCGTGATCCTTCGAGGCAGGGTGCTCGTTTGTGGTTAGGGACATTTGACACTGCTGAGGACGCTGCTCGTGCTTACGATCGTGCTGCTTTTAACTTGAGAGGTCATCTTGCAATCCTCAATTTCCCTAATGAGTATTATTCTCAAGTGATGGGGGGATCTCCTCAGCTTCATCGTCCTTTTTCATCAATGTCATTTTCTTCTTCTTCTGTTTCTTCGTCTTCCTCTTCCTCTTCGAGAGTTAATTATCCTAGTGGGAGCTTCGAGAAGGGAGGTTCATCATCATCATCATTATCGACTAGTGGGCAACAAAAACAAGTTTTCGAGTTTGAGTATTTGGATGATACGGTGCTGGATGAGCTTCTTGAATCAGAAGAAGAGAAGAAGAAACGAAAGAAAGATTGACTTTTGATTAAAAGGTTTGCAGTACTGTTGCTATCTTTGTTAATCAAGATCCAAGTTTCTTATAATTCTACCTGCTTCAAATGTAGTTAATATATAAACAATAATATTGGTGGTCGCTTTTTCTTTTCAACTGCTGTTGGAGAGGAATGATGAATGTCTAATTCGAATTGATCACTTTTATATGTTTTGTTTTTGGTATGAAAACAATTTTCTTGCATTGTTGATCGACGGTTGAGAGAAAAAATGTATTGCGTTTTCAACTGATTTTAATTTATTTATCAGCTCTTGCCTCATGGAGAGAATGATGCAAATCAAAGAAAATTAATGGTTTCTGAATTGTTTGGTTAGAATCAATGAAGATAAATTCTAGTTGTCTGAACAAGAACTAGATTGAGACAATATTAGTTACTAATCTAATTTACTTCTAAGAATTGTTTAGGAGCTGAATTAAAGAAACTGTTCTTGTGAAAAGATATAATTCTGGAACCCTAAGACAAGAATAAAGATTGAAAAGGCTATAACTGATTTAAGGATGTATAAAGAAAGCTAATTATAACAAATATAGAAAGTTCTATTTGTCTCAAAATATACTTTGAAGATTGTATGTTAGTAATGCTGAAAAAGGCACCATCCAATATGGCTTTGTTGAAAACGAGACTCATTCAGTTTGATAATATATTCGAATCTAACAGTATAGATGATATATATATATAAAAAGAATATATATCTTTAAGGAGAAAGGCAGAAAAAGAAGAGAATTCTTATTATCAAGAATCCAATTAGTATTATATATCTTGATCGGTAGATAGATATTCCCTCCCAATCACCTTCCAATAGCCTCCATTGCAAATTGCTAAAAGATAGCTAGACATGATTGATCAACGTTATAGATATATGCCTTCTAATTAAGATAAGATAGCTTAGTAGACTATAATAGAAGATATAGTACCAATAATATATATTTGATTTATTGGATCAATAGTGTTTGTTTTGAACTATATATCTATCTATCTATATATATATAGATATATTTATAATTCAGAGGACTTGTAAATAGATATGTAAAATCTTTCAAAAGAAAAGTAGATATATAATTTTGATTAATTTGTAACTAATTAAGATATAATGTATACCACATAAAACACTTTTGCGTTTGATTATTTTCAACTTAAATTATCATATACCAATATCAATATCTATATATATATATATATATATATATATATATATATATATATATATATATATCATCTACCATTTTTATTTAATTATTTGCAGATTTTGGAGATTTATATATATATATATATATATACTTTTGAGTGTTGAGGAGGATAAACAGAAAAATAATTAAGAATAACTACCAGTTCATATAATTACTATTAATTTTGCTATATATTTTATATTTAGTTAAATAGGCCAGTCTAATCTTAAGTAGATATTTTATTTTTATTTTTTTAAAACAACTCTCAAGTAGAATATTAAAATATGATAAGCGATTTTTATTGTGAATCAGTTTATATTTCATGCTTAGTTAAATTAGCCGGACTACTCTTAAGTAGAATATTAATATATAATAAGTTATACATATATATATGAGGAGGAGGCTATGATTGCTGTCCCTTTTTTTATTATTTTTTTATAGACTAATTAGCTTAACAAGTAAGAATGTTCATCGTTATGTAAAAGGTTATAAGTTAAATCTCGCGTGTTATACCAAGTGAAGAACAATTTAAATATTTATTGTAATAAAAAACTGTAGTATCAAATTGTATTCTTGATTTTTTTTTCCAAGTAACAATTTTTATGAAGGAAAATTATGGTGAAATAAATGGTGATTAAAAATTGTTTAATTAATTTCTCAAAAAAAAAATGTTTAATTAATTTCTTAAAAAAATTTGTTTAATACATTCTCTCATACTTTAAGTGGTATTCATATCCTCAAATTGTACCGTAGAATTTTCCACTATAATAATTATAATAATAATAATAATAATAATAATAATAATAATAATAATAATATTATTAAGAAGAAGAAGAAGAGGTCTAATTGCAAGCTAAACTAGTGAGTGAACTTGCATTGTTTTTTTTATCTTACACTCTGCACTCCAGCTAATCTGAGCACCAAATGCAATTTTTTTTAGTAAAATCCAGTAAGAGAGAAAAAGCATCAAAGAAAATTTAAGACATCATTCCTTTAAGGCAATGCAAATTTAATTTAACTCTCATCCAAATGTTGTTCTAGATCTCTTGATTTGAGTAAAAAAAAAAAAAAAAAAAAGAAGTTGTCTATAAGAATTCTGTTGTAGAGTGATATATATAATATAAAAGAAATACATCAAAATAATTTCAAAAATTATGTTGTTGAAACATTCATGCGGGTGTCCGAGAGGGGCTGCTGCTCGCAAAATTCTACCATCTCCCCATCTCTGTGGCTGAGCTTTCTTGCAGTGTAGCTGCTGCCTCTTTGAGCAGTCCCTTTCCCTTGTTGGGGGATTCCTGTTTTATTGTAAAAGATATTAAGGCTTTATTTATGGAAGTAGGTATTGGTAAGTGTCAAGCCATCCCCGGATTGGGGAATTCTTTGGCACAAAACCTTGCTTCATTTGCCTTCTCCCCTGTTAAGGAGAGTTTATGGCTGAATCCTAACTTTTCGTCTGTTTTTTCTGCTGTGTAAAAAAAAAACATTCATGCGCGTCCACTGAAATAAGCCATCCATAGTCGATCAATTCCAGCTCATAATGGCAGTTGGTTTTAGTTTAATGTTAACAGATTATCTGCTTTAATACTATAGGTATTATAAGGTTCCGGCATGGTTGGAGGATTAATCGACCAAAACTTTAAAGTAGGTCATCGTCCTTCTTCTTTCTTCAAACTAGGGGTGCTATTTTCTCTTCAAGATTTGTTTCTTTTTTGTTTTCTTATGTGGCTCATAAATTTCAAACCAAAATCTGTCATACATCAGAGCAATTGGAAGCCACGACAAAACATTTATTAATTAATATTTTTATATATATATATAACTCTTTAAAAATTCCAAAACAGAGTCAATTCGATCATTTTCATGTTTAAAATAATACATAATTTGTCAAGATTCTGTTCTGTCCAATTGTGATTTGACAGTTATATATACCCTTGAAAAAGAAAAGAAGCCGTCTAAAATTTGTCTTTTCAATCTTCCTCGAGAAGAAGAGAAAACTCATCACAGCCTTATCAGATGAAAAAGAAGAATTAAAATGACTTTTGAACCAACCACTCCACTCCACTCTCTTTCAAATCCTTAAATACATATTCCATATAATTACAAGCTAACGAAAAAGCACACAGATGCTTTCACTAAAACCAGTACATGCAGGCACATATATTAAAATTCCCCAAACAAGGTTTTATTATTTACTTCAATTATTGTAGGGCTACACAACTGGGGGGTTAGCCCTCCCCTGTCTTATGTCTAGCTAATCCAAACACTTCCAATTTGAAAAACTATATTAGTAACTTAGTTGCACATATATGTCAATTGGGCATGGTTTTAGTAGGTGGGGAAATTATTTATAAACCAAGACAATGCTGCTTCTCATGCACATTCAAAAAATTTTGAAAGTTGAACTTGCATATAATATAATGAAGAGGCCATGAATTATTTGATAAGTGTTCATGATCATATTAGCTTCAACCTTGCTTGTTATTCTTCTCTCCTTGCTCGAGAAGGTCCTCCAGCAACTTATCATCGTAGTACTCGAACTCGAAGACTTCTCTTGCTTGTCCGCCTGATCTTGCGCTCTGATAATTATTTGCATTCCCTCGCATTGACGAAGAAGAAGCAGAAGAGGAGGAGGAGCCAACACCGCCCATTGGGTACTCATGAGGAAAATTGAGAATGGCCAAGCTGCCCCTCATTGAATAAGCAGCTCTGTCATAGGCTCGAGCCGCTTCCTCAGCTGTGTTGAAAGTTCCGAGCCACACTCGCTCCCCGTGATTGTTAGAATCACGTATCTCCGCCGCAAACTTCCCCCACGGCCTCCGCCGGACTCCACGGTACTTCACCTCTCCTCCTTCCTTGGCCTGCCCTCTAGTCTCCTGATTCATGCTGGGTGTTTTGTTTTGTTTTTTGTTTTTTTGTTTTTTTTTTCTGTGTGTTTTGTGTTTTTTTTTTTTTTTTGTGTTTTCAGTTTTTTTTGTTTAGTGTTGGTTGCATGGCTCATATTACTTGGAAGTAGCAATTTATATATAAACGTGGAAAAAGAAATCAATTTGGCAAATCAGAGGGTCCACGTTTAACGCACGTGGGGCATCTTGTGGGCGAGAAGTGTTGTCAGAATCTCGCGTGTGAATTAGAAGTTTCCATAATGACAGTGAAGTTAATTGTAGTCCAATGTATCTGGGCTTAGTCAAGGTGATGGCTTTTGATTTCAACTTAGAACTACAGGCTCTTCTTTATGTTGTCACTTTTAATATTTTAAAACAAAATAAATCGGTAACAATAATAACCAATGTCACGGGCAACAAAAGATTTAATAACGTGAGCTTCAATCACGTAAAAAAAAGCATTATTTTTTTTTGACAAAATTATCCCTAAAATATAAACACAAAATAAATACTTAATTTTTATTTTATACCGACGTATTATTAACTCTTAACTTATTAATTTGATGATAAATCCAAAAAACAAAAATCAGTACAAAAAACAAAAATATAAATCAGCATACGTGTGTGACTGTATGTGAGTTGCAATTGAGGTCATCAGCCTTACGTACATCAAAATTGTATTATTGTGAATATTTGATCAAGTTAAATTGAGTGCTGTCCAATGCTTACCAAATAATATTCATATAAAGGTCAAAAAAGTTGTGAATTCTGTGATCGGGGATATTGGATTTGTAATCGGCTTTTTGGGCTTTGAAAACGGAATATGATTCGTTGTGGAAGAGAGAATCAGAATTATTATTATTATTTTTTGTAAATACTAGTTTGGAGAAAATGGTGACTGGTGAGCTAGGGGGAACGTAACCCATAAAAAGAGAGAGAATCTCATACACTATAAAGTATAAATTAACTAAACAAAACAAACAAATAAATTAAACATGAGGCAATATGCGATATGCTTCTAGTATTAGGACTAATATTGGTAAGCTAGCTCCAAGAATTTGACCTTCTAAGTTTGTTGTACACATCCATTGTTATGGATACTCTACGTCTCTACCTGAAGAAGAAAGGTGATTCTGTGTCCACTGGTTTTACTAGTCTTTGTTGGACCGGCTGATCCAGAGTTCTCATCAGACACACAGTGCCTTGTGCTTTCAAAAGCTGAGGCTGCCAAGAATCCAAGATGCTGGATGATGGACTTGTTGAGATAAAACATTAAGATTCCGTTTGTTTTTATATCTGAAATTTAAAGTGATCTTAAAGTTGCTTTTTAAATATATATTTTTTAAAAAGCATTTTAGATTTAAAAATGAGTCAAAACAACATAAAATTTTAAGTTAAAAGAACATACTTTTGTCTCGGATATTTAAACCTCTTAATATTTAAAAAGGGTTCAAAAATTAAATAGCATATTTTAAAGGTGGTATTTTAATATTGTCATTACTTTAATAACTTATATTTAAAAGGCACATATTATGATAAATGAATAAAGATAGCTCCAACAATTGTTCCATCAAATTTTTTTCATTCATTTTTTTATAATGAAAGTTGTTAAATAGAGAAAGAAAGTTTCGTTGAAACTCAGACGCTACGCAAACACATTCGGAGGTCGAGCTAAGGCACTACAGTGAAAGTGTGAAATAGAGAGAGAAAGTTCCATTGAAAGTTCTCGATCCTTTAAAAAATATGTTTGATTCTTTCAAAAAAATCATTGTTTCTTTCTAATATATGTTCGATTTCGCTACAAATATATTCAATTTACCTAAACATAATTTTCTATAAAAAAAATTCTCGATCATTTGAAAAATATTCTCGATCCTTTTAAAAAAAATCTCGATCCTTTGAAAAAATTAAAAATCTGGATCCTTTGAAAAAATATTCTCGATCCTTTGAAAAAAATTCTCGATCCTTTTAAAAAAATCTCGATCCTTTAAAAATTATTCTCGATCCTTTGAAAAAAAATCTCGATCCTTTGAAAAATATTCTCGATCCTTTGAAAAAATATCTCGATCCTTTAAAAATATCTCGATCCTTTGAAAAAATATCTCGATCCTTTGAAAAAATATCTCGATCCTTTGAAAAAAAATCTCGATTATTTGAAAAAAATCCTCGATCCTTTGAAAAATATCTCGATTCTTTGAAAAAAAATCTTGATCCTTTGAAGAATTTTCTTGATCCTTTGAAATTTTTTCCTGATCTTTCAATTCTTTTAAAAATATGCTTGATTCTTTTAAAAATAAGCTCGATCATATTTAAAAAAAAAACTCGATTTTACTACAAATATACTCGATTTAATTAAACCTTATTTTCAAAAATAAAATGTTCGATTCTTTTGAAAAATAAAATGTTCGATTCTTTTGAAAAATAAAATGTTCATACATTTTCATACAAATACTGGACAACAAATCATAACGATTGAATACATTGTTAAACTACACAGAAATATATGAAAATATATAAACGAATATCACAAATATATGTTATCTTCTTGTATAGAATCTAGAGAGAGATAAGTTTTTTTGAGAAAGAAGGGAGTTATGTTTTTAAAGTGTAGATGGAAGTACAATGAGAATAAAAAAAAAATTAGATTATTTAAGGGCAATTTGGATAGTTCACCTAGTGACATCATTGCAACATATAAAAAAAAAAATATGACATATCTCACGATTTCCACTTTTAGTATAAGTAGAACAAACCCTTACTTACCCAACAGATTTACCTCATTCTCTAACCCCCAGCACACCTCCTTCCTAATTTTTAATAAATCAAATTAATTTATTTCAATTGTTTTATTCGTTAATTATCTTTTAAATATTTATTACTTATATTTTTGTAAATATAAATTTAAGTAACAATAACTCATATTTAAAATTATTTTTTAAATGCATACTCTAAAATATCAATCTAATGAATTCAAAATTAATATATATATATATATATGTATGTATATTATAAATATATAAACATAAATCATTAGATTAAATACAAATGTAAAAAGTCATTAATAGCTGCAAAGGTATATATGACTTATTACTGGTGTTCAGATGATTATACCTGGACATTAGATTTCAATCACCGTTAAGACTTTAATCTACTTTAAAGCTGTTTAAATTTTATAGGAAAAAACAGACCCTACCTTAATATCTATTAAAATATATACATTATTCATGTAATTGAAGGATATCAGTTCTGAAAATTATCTATACATAAAAAATATATGTATGAACTCTCCACTGTACAGGTGGAAAAAGAGGTACATACAGAGCTGAAGTGTGCATACTGCATAGGTTCCATAACTTTGCACTATTTTAATTGTAATATGCACTGCTCAATCTATATAGTTGGGCTGATGAATGATTTGAGATATCTTAATTAAAGTTTGTAAAACGACTTATATATATATATATATATATATATATATATATATATATATATATATTTCAAAAGGAAAAAAATCAACTTATGTATAATTAATTTTCATGTGTTTCTAGGAATATATATATATATTTCAAAAAGAAAAAAATCAACTTATGTATAATTAATTTTCATGTGTTTCTAGGAAGATATCTACAGTATCGACAGACTAAAGAAAAGAATAAGCTCTTCTTACCATATAAAAACCTTTTTGATAATGCAAAGGAATATGGTTTTTTTTTTAAAAAATTGTGATTATGTGATCATCACACAAAATCTTCTAGAAGATCGATTAATAAATCAATAAAGGGAGATAATGTAAGAAAATGATTGTTTAGAATTCTAGCCTACATCCTACGGTTTCGTTTTTCTTTTAGAGAACAAAAACGAATTCATATTCATTAACCGTTTTTTATTTTATTTTTAAAAAATAAAAACAAAAACAAAATAAAAAACAAAACTAACGTTAAAAGTAAAAATTTTAACAAACATCTAAAAGTTGTTTTTCATGTTTTTTATTTTGCTTTTCATTTTTTGCTTTTTTTACTTTTTTTTAATTAAAAAACATCACTTCTTTTTTTCTCACTTCTTCTCTTCTTCTTCATTCTACACAGATCATCCTCTTTTTTTTTACACTTTTTACGAATTACAATAGAAAAATTATATTGACCAATTATTTACTAAATTGTTCTACAATATATATATATATATATATATATATATATATATATATATATATATTGTATAACATTTTTTTATCTCAATCTATCAGACGCGTTTTTACAGTTTTTTATATTCAAAATACAACTTTCAACATATACTACTTAACATTTTTTTTATATCATTCTACTAGACGCGTTTTTACAGTTTTTTATATTCAAAATACAACTTTCAGCATATACTACTAGATGCGTTGTAGTATATGCGTTTTTAGATTTCGAAATTAAAACCAAAAACATTGTTTTCATTTTCAATTTTCATTTCGAAAAACAACACACAATCAAACGTTTACATGATGAACCCCTAATCTCTAAAAGATCGTACAAAACCCTCTTTACTTTGCAAAAGAATGGTGAGTGAATTTACACAAAGGTATTAACAAAGACCATCTTAAAATTCATTGATTTTAATGATTTTTTATTAAAATTCTTTTATATGTGATAAATTCAATAAAGTCTATAAGTAAACAAATTTTGAAATTTTTTTAAACACTACAACTATTTTTTTTGGTTCCATTTTTTGATGTTTGATTTTCAATAAAATTGGAAGAAAAAAAAATTGCAGTTTACAAGTAAATTTTTTTAAACTTATCATCCACAAAAAATCCATAACAAAATTTATTAAAATCAAATGATTTCAATACGATCATTACTTTATGTTAAAAGAAATGATGAGTAACAATATTTACATCCCTAAAAAACTGTAGGTACACTTCATATATGTATGTTTTTGAAAATCCAATAATATTGTTTAATAAAATTACCAATAAGGCTAAATAATTTGTAAGCATACCCAACAATAATTATTAATTAGTTTCCAATTTTAATATTTTGTGGAAAAAAAAGTTTCATTTTAATTATTTGATTTTGATATTAACATATATCGTTAAAAAATCTTTCAATTTTCTTAAATCCAATCCTAGAATCTCTTTTAAAATATAATATTAAATATATTTTCAATTTCTTTTAAGGAAATACAAATTGACTACTAGAAAAGGAATCAAAATTTTCCAAAGTTGATTGTAAAAAAACAAGTTTTAAATTTTATTTATTAGAAGAACAAAATCATTATAAATTGTTTTCTCTATAATATTTGTATTTTTTTTCCTTTCAAACTTGCTTTAGACTTTTTTTTATTATTATCAATATTAGTTGTTCTTGATCAATTCATTAAACATTTTTCTACTTCCAAATCAATTGATACATGACATAAACCTAATGGATCTACAACCGAAAAAACCTCAAATGGAGAAATTGAGAGAGATGCTTGACATGAGGCGGGAGAAAAAGAAACAAAGAAAAATGGAGTTTGATTTTGTAAAAGGAAAACATGGAAAACTACGGTGATAGAATTAAAAGTATTAAAAATAATATCAAAATTTTAAATAATAATAAAGTTAATTAAATTACACATATGTGGTGTGTACTTATAAAATACAATACAATATAATTAATGAAAGGATAATAATGCAGTCTAGTTACATACTATAAAAATTTTAAAAAAATTGATGGACGTGATTACGAAAGATGTGTACAAACAGTTTTTAATGGGTGTCATTATTGTCACTGATAAAGGATCCCTTAAGAAGTTAAGAGAGCCTCACTATATATATGGGTTCGAAAATTATATAACACCTTTTTAAGGTTGCATTTTAAGACTATTACAATTTTAATAATTTGAGGTTAAATGACACCTATTATGGTGAACAGATAAAAATACCCCAACAGTTTTGGTTTTTTTTTTTTTTTTGCTTTTTTGTTTTCCCATTTTTTTGTTCTTCTTCTTCATCTTCTTCGTTTGACCTCGGAGGTCAAACATACCTCTTCGTTCGACCTTAATAGAGGTCGAAATCGACCACCATTGAAGATCGAAATCAACCTCCATTGGAGGTAGAAGTCGTTTGACCTCTGTTGAAGGTCAATAAAAAAGAAGATGAAAAAAATATAAAAATTAAAAAAAAATCATTTTTGTCCAATAAGTGTCTCGAAAAATATTAAACAAGTCTCAGAAATACCAAATAAGTCGAAATACCCAATAAGTCTCGGTTCGAGACTTATTGGGTATTTCCAAAACTTATTTTGTAGTTTCCGAGTTTGGGGTATTTCCGAGACGTTTATGGTATTTTTGTAATTTTTGAAACTTATTGAACAAAAATGAAACTTTCCAAAAAAAAAATCCATCTTCTTCATCATTGATCTCCATTAGAGATCGATTTCAATCTCCATTGAAGGTCGATTTCGACCTCCATATAAGTTGATTAGACCTCCAACAGTAATCCAACGAAGGTCGATCTCCATTGCATTGGAGGTCGATTCGACCTCCAATGAAGCTCGATTCTAACCTCCAATGGAGGTCCAACGAAGAAGATGAAAAAAAACAAACAAAAATGGAAAACTGAAAAGTTAAAAAAAAAAAAAAATCAAAACTATAAAGACATTTTAGTTCATTCACCAAAATATGTGTTATTTAAACTTAAATTATTAAAGTTATGATAATCTTGCAAACCCACTTTAAAAGAGTGACAAAACCCCCCTGTTTCTTTATATATATATTATAAGAAACTCAAACATAGTGCTACACAATGAAAAAGAAATTATTCAAACAATAAAAACCTAAGAGAATTTCCTTAAGCTACAATTTCCTTATGATAATTTTACTCCCTTCATGTATGGTATTTAAGGTTGTCAACAATTGTCTCCCATGATATGATGAATTTCATTCTTCAAGTAGCAACACTTTAAACTTTAAGAACCGTTAAATACAATTTTGTGTTTTGTACTCGAAGCATTAGACACATTTTATTTGGGGAGAACACGTTATAATACAGAAGGGATAATTACCTCGGTGACCATCAATTTAGATTATCACTATCAAAATGACCATTAGATAGGAAATTGGTTTCAAAATGACCATTTTTTACGAACTTTGTTATACCAATGGTCATTCTATTCAATTTCATCAAATGAGTGGCATTTCAGTAAATAAGAGGATTACATTAATTTAGTTTAGATGTTTTTTAGAAATCAATTTTTTCTTTTATCTTTTGAAATGTATCTTTTGAAATGAATAATTATATTTAGTGATCGTATATACATATATCATATATTAAACATATATATATATATATAAGGACATTGAATGTGAACCGCTCATTTATAAAAAAAACTTTGACAAGTGCATACATGCCAAATCAAAGTATGTAAAATGAGTGGTTCACATTCAATGTTCTTATATAATTCCATCAATGCACACTTATATTAAAATTTTCGTGTGTGTGTTTGTATATATATATATATGTGTGTGTGTGTGTGTGTATGTGTGTGTGTGTGAGAGAGAGAGAGAGGTGATATACACCCACATATATATATATATATATATATATATATATATATATATATATATATATGCACACTCAAAAAACAAAAGAAAAAAATTAATTTCTAAAAAACATCTAAAATAAATTAATGGCATCCGTTTATTTATCAAAATATCACTCATTAGATAAAATTTTATAAAATTAGATAAAATGGCCATTAGTGTTCGTAAAATATGACTATTTCCAAACAAATTCCTCATATAATGATCATTTTGATAGTGGTGACTGGTGACCGGTGACCCAACTTAATGACTACCAGAGTAATTATTCCAATACAAAAACTAATTTCAAATGGTTAAAGTGCATCCATATTTATAAACATCTTTAGACTTATTCAAAAGGACACGTGCCTCTTTCTTATGGACACATCCTAGAGAAAAATGTACAGTGTTACTTTTTGCCATAATACATGAGGTTAATCCTGAATTATTGTAATTTATAAAAATAAAAACTATTCATCGAGAAAATCTCAAGTACTTCGTGCATGTATAATATATTTTATCTAATAATATCATATTATATAACATATTATATACTGTAACATTGATAATCAATCATATTAAGTTTTCGTACACCAAGATTAATTGAAGATTCTTGGTCGATAATCAATATTATGTATTGTAACATTGATAATCAATCAATTAGGCAGTTGGAAGATTTTCTCGCAGCAAAGAAAGTAATCATTTTTTATGATATGAACTGGGGAATAGAGGAACCGAATCCCTCAAGGTGGCAGACTTGAGAGGCATGATTGATTTGAGACATGTCCAACCGTAAAGGTATTATTTCTGATGTTCTAGTAATCGGTCTCCAACCGTGGCAAAAACAGCCTAATCAGTTGATTTAGGTGGAGGCCGACTAGTTCCGCGGTCTCAATGGAGTCAAAACCGTTGATTCTGCCGAGATCGTTTTAAAAAAAAAAAATAATAATAAATTAAAATGGTGCCCTTTTTTGTTTCACTTTAATGAATAAATGAAACCAAAATGCCGTTTTGGTATTCATTAAAATGAAACCAAAATAGCTTCAGCCGCCCATCTCAAAATCAACCAAACCAACAAACCTCTCGACCATCTCGTCCGCTTGTCGTTGGGTTTCAGTCGTCCATCTCGTCGTCGAAAGTAACCGACTGTCATCACCAGGTTGCCTCCTTCGTCACTCATCCTCTCTTCATCCATATAGGCATCTAGGTTTTGTACTTAACTACTTCATACTATTTATTTATTTTACATTTTTTACTATTTTAGAGTGTAGTTGACTAGTTGTTTAACTATTATTTTTTACTATTTTAGTGTTTGTCGATTTTGATTGGTTTGTGATTGGATTTTGATTGGTATTGTTGGATTTGTAAAAAAATTATATGGATTTAATTATTGGATTTTGTTTGTGATTGGATTTTTATACCGAGAAATAAATAAGAAAAATCACCGGCTGACTAGTCGATCTAGACACTAGGCGTCAGATCTCCGCCTGACTAGTGTCAGATCTCCATCCGACTAGCACCTACTAGCCTACTAGAACACCTGGTATTTCAATTTGGTAAGTGAGAAGCCCATACAAGAATTTACCATGGAAAAAAAATGTCATCAAAATTACAGGGCGACGTCGTATTCTTCATCACTGGTTTCAGAATCCAGACTTGGCCCCACAATGAGTTTGGGCTCATTCTTGCCAATCAGAAGGAATTTTAAGCAGTCTCGTGTGTCTAGGCCCAATTACATCGATGGGTCTACCCTCGTTTCACTTTCTTGCCAAACAAAACCAATCAAAGAGTTTTGTTGACAACATTGACCGCATTCATCACAATAGTCAATAACAGACTGTAAAATCTTCCATGTATAGTTAATATTTCCACCGCTACCAATTTAACACATTCATCGACCTAAACTTTTTACTGTTCTACAACAAGCCCTAGATTAAAAAACTAGTCACAATACAACTCACAAGCATTTGAAAACATATATTTTAAGAAAACCTAGCTCTCATACAAGTCACTAATTAAGCACACCTAGTTTATAACTGAAGCTCTATCTCTTAATAGCATTTGTTCAAGTAACATACACATAAAGAAAAAATAAAAATAAAATAAACCCAAGGTAATTAGGATCATAAAACACAAAACTCAAAAGCTAAATCAATTACCTTGCAAAATGGTTAGTCATGAAATTAGTTGTAGAACCACCACAAAACTTGAACAAATGACTTCAATGTTGCTTAGAGATGATAAAAAACTTCAATGTGAAGATTCTCCAACTTGAATAACTCAAATCGAATAAGAAATAAGTGCGTTATGGTGTTTGGTAGTTAAGAAAATTTGATGGAAAATTTCTGCACAATTTTCTTTTTAAAAACAAAATGAGAGGGAGAGAGTATTTAAAGGAGAACGGACTTTCTTACAAGTAAACAGAAATAGTTGCTAAGCAAATGCAGTTGCTTTACCATTTATCAATGACAACATACATTTAATTTTAAGCATATGTATTGGCGTATTGCATCATCTTTTTGTGTAAGTTTGTATAGGTAAGTAGTCCAACTTGTAAGTTGGTGTTAAAGTATCCATAAGATTCAATACATATATGCATTGCATTCTTGCATCTCCTAACTTTACAAGGGGATAAAAGAGTCACTACAAAAATATCATCAACGTTATACTGTAGCAAAAGCATCTCTGTTAATGAAGAAAGGGATATAAAATCATCATATTTCATTTATTGTGAAGATAAAAGCATATGATATCTAACAAAGTAATCAAAACATACTTGTAACAAACAGGATTTGGGGAAATCTTACTATCAATTCTAAAAAGCTCTATTGTCAAGCTCTCTTTCTCTCGCAAGGACCATAAACAATATATAAATCACAATTCACAAACTGATTTAAGTTTCAAACAGCTGAGAGACGTCACCAAGGTGAGCATAAGACTACATTCATGTATATATATAGCAATGTTGAATAGCGCAAAACAACTAACCTTGAGCTTGTATGACTTTCTTTCAATTAGAAAGACCCTTTTGGTACCATAACAATCTGCAAGCATTTGTGTCAAGTATACTCAGCCAACTCCAAACTCAATCAACGCCGGTATGCCATCATCAGTTCCAACGGTGTTCGTTCTACAACACCCCGAAGAGAATGGATGCCTGTTGCGTAACAACATTTTTCTCCTGAAACGCCAACAATCAACCATTTCACAAAAGCACATTAAAAAGTGCATAATTCAACTCCATTAGCTGTCTACTTCTCTCTTAATCCAAACACTGCAAGCTTCCGGTATCTTAAATATGATCACATATTAAACCATGAACTGACTCAATCTTCTTTATCATATCATAGAATTCGGTCACATTCATGATATAAACAGCATTCCTCGTCATTTCAGAATTCAGAGGTAACATTATATGATAAAACGGTCGGAGAGTCAAAAATTGAACTTGTTTCAATAACGGGCATATCTTGACATGTCCTTCAAGGTTCTCTTTAACAAATTTTAAGAAAATAAATAACAAAAGCAAAATATTCAGACACTACAAAAAGACAAAAAGAAAAAAAACACAAATGCATATACAGATACTATGATTAAATTTTTGGGGAAGAGTCGATTGGGCATGGGATCCACTGGTTATCGGACCTCAGGGTGTGATTGCCACAGTCCACAGAACCTTCAACGATTAAGTTATAGAATATCTTAGAATATAAACAAAAGCGAGAGAGAGAGAGAGCTTACAGAGATTCGTTGACTGGAGGGTGGAGTGTTTGCACAGTGTCGGTTCTTCCTGGGAACCCAGAATTTGCAGCGCTTCTCCATTTTTGCTCTGTTTTTTTTTTCCGGCTTATTCACTCGCTTGTTTGAGCCCTAACGACCATCAAGTAAAAACGTTTCGAAAACAAAACAGTACGAAAAAACGTTTCGTAAAAAAAAAATCTGAAAAAAAACGTTTCTTTAAGGAAATACGTTAGAAGAAAACTAAAAATGTTTTATGGCAAATTGTACCAACTTTATAAATTTAACCAATATTGTACTCAAATACAAATTTTATCAAAATTGCACATACTTCTCGCGTTTTTAATGAACAAAATGTTTGACTAACTTTAAAATTTAAAATTACTAAATTATCATTAAATTAATTATTTTATTATAATTATTATTATATTTTAGGATTTTATTATAATAAAATTAATTAACTATCCAGTTTTTTTATTTAAATGGTGTTGTATGTAAATTTTACCAAACATACACGTTATTGACAGGAAGGAAAAAATAGTCAGGTGTATGCTTAGATGGACATCCGGGAAATATCCTACAAGGCATCATTAAAGAGAAGCAAGCCCGAGTAAGCATATACCGAATAAAGACCTACTCGAGACTGGCTAAAACAACGCATTCACTCGGGCTCAAACGGCATTACTCGGGACCATCAGGTAACAGTCTTACTCGGGAGTAAATACAACCCGAATAAGAACTTATCGTACGGGTTAAGTCATTAAATACGCGAAGATATTCTTCATGAAGGAATCCCAAATAATGGACCTTTGAGTTAAAAGAGTCCCCCAATCAGGAAACAACTTGATTCCTTTTCGAAGACTACATTCTTATAAGGAAACAAGTCAAATTGAACTACGCTACTAGAATCCCACTCAATTTCCATAAAGAGACTCCGAAACCGAAAAGAAGACGAATCAACCTCAAACAAGTAACCAAATCATAATTAAATACAAATATCTTGTATTACTTGTACAAATCAGATTATGGTTCTATAAGCATATAAATAGACCCATAATCTGGCTCGAAAAGATATAGACAATATAGCATACAGTAATCACAAATAATACAGAGAGAAAAAGAGAGATCGAGAGCTTGTAAAAACATCTTATTCTCTTAGTGGATTTTGGCTTGGTTGATCATTCAACCACCCGTGGATGTTACTCCGACCATCGGAGTTTTACCACGTAAAACTTGTCTTTTTTACTCTCTCTGCATCTCTTTCTCTTTGAATCAATAGCCAAAATCCAGTCCTTGTTGGCTTTTCTGGCATAATCCAGAAATCGACGTCAACAATTGGCGCTAGAAAGAGGGGCTGAACCTCCGAACTTGTTAGAAAGCAATGGCTGGAAGCAGAAGTAGTTCGGGGAACGGCCAAAGATCACCAGGCGATTTCCATACTGGCAATACGACACAAAATCCTGCAGCAAACACAGAAAACCAACCTGCGCACCTGGCAGGGATCCAGCAAGTTCCTCCAACCAGCAGAGATCTTACGCTGCGTTTTCAAGAGGCCTTGTAGCAATTAGTGACGGACGCAGCAAAGGAAGGGATTGACCTACTAGCCGCAGAAGCGCATAATCCCAATCCTCCACCCGCAAGGCTCCGTTCAATAATGGTAGGACCAGGAATAACTATGCCAGAAACTAGAAGGAACTCTTCCCCGATCAATCCGGTTGGACAGAAAACACTAGAGGAGGAGATTCACCAAAAGCTGGATCGCAATCAAACAGTACGTGCCAGACATAGTAAATACGATCGGCGCAGAGGAAGATCATCATCAGAAGACAGTGATCAACACCATCGTAAACGTCATCATGGAGTCACACGAGGGTTCCGGCATCAGAGTGAAGAATCTGAGGAAAGAATGACAGTCACCCAACGGTTCAACCGTCAGGGAAGCCCGGTAGGGGACAGAGATATTACAATCCAGAGCCTGACTCAAGAAGTAGAGAATAATAGGCGACAGATGGAGGCACTCGTCAGACGTTACGGTTACAACGATCTATCCGACGACGACTCCGACAGTCCATTTACCAGGGAAATTTTGCGGACCCGCATGTGGAACAATTCAAAAAAGATACAGATCCAAAGGAGCACGTTAGGCGCTACAAAAGTGTCATGGCTCAATATGCCCGCAGTGACCCCCTGTTGTGTCTCAACTTTCCACAAACACTTGGGGACATAGGCTCAAGATGGTTCGGAAGACTACCTCCGGCAAGCATCGGAAATTTCAGCGAGTTGAGCAGGAGCTTCTCAAGGCAATTCCTGAGCAACGTTCACAGAAAGAAGTCGGTAGCCTACCTCTCTCAAATAAAACAGGGGAAGGACGAGTCGTTAAAAAAATTCTTGGGCCGGTTTGGCCAAGCAGTATAAGAGATTGGCAGCGCTAATGATGAAGTCATTATTGCTGCCTTCACCAATAACTTGCAGAATGGACGATTATCCTTCGATTTGAGAAGAGCACGGCTGACAAGGTATGCCGACATGATGGATATGGCGGGAGGATACGCTCTGGCTGAGGAAGAAGAGTTAGCTACAGGAGGAAGCTATATGCATGGAGGAAAGCCCGAACAGAGAAATACCGAATCCAAGGGGCAGAATCAAAAAGAAAAACAGAAAGGGAACAGCAAGGAGAAAAATAAGGATGGGGGTAATGGGCGTAACGCCAAACGGTCCACAGAGAAATACCGCGGCGGATATACCAATTACACCCCTCTTCGGAAGAAACAAGAAGAAATTCTAGCCATCCTGGAAGAGAAGAATATGGTACAAGAACCGCGGCGAAAGTCACAGTTCGCACGGAGAGATACAACCAAGTATTGCAGGTTTCATAAAGAGACCGGGCATGAAACTTCGAAGTGTTTTCAGCTTAGAGATTACATAGAAACCCTTATTCAGGAAGGGCACCTACGGAATGTAATCTTAAAAAAAGACGAAAGATCAGAAGTCAAGAAAGCCAAGGCTGATCACAACCCTGGTCAAAACCGAAGAGCCAGCCCTGAAGCCAATGAAGTAATACATACAATATTCGGAGGACCTTCTACTGGGAGGAGCGACCGAGAACGAACTCAGGAAGTCTGAGAAGCAGTAGAAGCTAGGAATAACTTTGACTTGAATTCGGTTGAACCAGACCCGAAGAGGATAAAGGAAGGATGGGACCCGATAGTCTTCACAGAGGCAGATTCTCACGGCGTCGATGTTCGACCTAATGACGCTTTGGTTATAAGTGCCTGGATTGGCCATAGGGAAGTCCGGAGAATTTTAATAGACAATGGGAGTTCAGCAGACATCTTAAGCGTGGCCGTATACGACCAGCTAAGATTAGACCGAAAAGATTTACAGCCTTTCCATACTCCATTAAGAGGATTTGGGGGAATAGAGGTCAGGTCACTCGGGACAATCAAATTACCTGTGAAGATCGGAACGGCACCATGCTAGAGGACTGTCCTGCTCGACTTCATGATAGTTGATTTGGATAATTGGCCGTATAATGCGTTATTGGGTTGGCCATTTCGAAATAAAACAAGAGCCGTGACGGCCACTTACGCATTAATGATCAAGTTCCCAACAGAACAAGGGGTTGGGATAGTCAAGGGATCCCAAGAGATGGCCCGAATAGCAAACCTGTCTGTATACAAAGACAAGCATGATGCCGAACAAGTGTGCACCATAATGCAGCCAAATGAGAGTGAAGAATCCTTGTCATTCGAACTAGATCCAAGGGAGGGCTCGAATGAATACAAGACAGAAGTGGCCGAAATACTACTCGAAGAAGACAAACCGGACAGGAAAGTCAAGATCGGGGCAGGGATCGTAGTTCGCACCCTAAAAGGAGATGATGTTGAATGTGCCATGAGACTCGATTTCAAAGCAACCAATAATCAGGCTGAATACGAGGCATTGTTAGCTGGACTCAGAGTCTGCATAGCTCTTGGGGCAGACGAAGTGGAGATATTTAGCGATTCACAAGTAGTTGTCAACCAGGTTATGGATGAATACCAGGCTAAAGATGAAGGAATGGTTGCCTACCGTGACATGGCAAAACAGCTCCTCCAAAAATTTAAAGAATACAAGATCGTTCAGATCCCCAGAGAAGAAAATGAAAAGGCAAACGCTTGATCTAAATTAGCGTCAGCAACAACCTCGATCAGACCAAAAACCATTCCAGTCGCATATCTCCTTAAACCGAGTATGGTTGAACTTAAGCATTTGGAAATTTTAGAAATCCGAACACCGTAAGACGGTTGGATGGTCCAGCTGAGAAGGTTCCTGGAAGAAGGCATACTCCCGGAAGATCCGATATTAGCAAAGCGCATCAGGTATCGATCGGCTAGGTACACCATGATCAGAGGAGAATTATACAGAAGAGGGTTTTCTCGAGCTCTCCAGAGATGTATACCAGAAGAAGATGCACATCGAGTACTTCAAGAGATCCATGGAGGAGTTTGCGGGAACCACACTGGGGGTAGGATTCTGGCGTATAAGGTACTCAGGCAAGGCTATTATTGGCCTACACTTTTCTCAGATGCACAGCAATGGTCGGAAAGTTGCAATACCTGTCAAAGAATTGCCAACGATATCCGACAACCCCCAGAAAAGCTTATAAATCTCACTGCCCCGTGGCCATTCGCCATGTGGGGCCTAGACCTGATCGGGCCAATGCCAGCTAGAACAGGGGGTGAAGCGAAGCACGCCATAATAACTGTCGATTATTTTACAAAATGGGTCGAAGCTGAAGCGTTGGTGCATATCACGGAAGCCAACACCATGAATTTTGTAAAGAAAAACATACTTTACAGGTTTGGAATTTCGGACACTATAATCACCGACAATGGCACTCAGTTCGATAACCAAAGGTTCAGACAATTGTGCAAGAAGTATCATATTGCCAACTACTATGCAACACCAGCTCATCCACAAACAAACGGGCAAGTAGAGGCAGTAAATAAAATTATCAAGCACACAATCAAAGCAAAATTAGATGACAAAAAAAGAAGCTGGGTTGAAATGCTTCCTGAAGTATTGTGGGCATATCGGACGACAGCAAGGACTTCAATAGGAGAAACTCCGTTCAGCCTAGCGTTCGGAACAGAAGTTGTCATCCCCATAGAAACATCGTATGCGTCCCCCCGGGTCAGGCTATACAATGAAGGAAAAAACGTCGATACACTGCTACAAAGTTTGGATGAGCTAGAAGAAAAAATGGAAAATTCCCGAATAAGAAATGCAGCTTATCAACAAAGAGTGGCACGCCACTACAACTCTCGTGTTCGGATCAGGAAATTTCAGTTAGGAGACCTGATGCTCAGGAAGGTGTCACTAAACACAAAGAATAGAGCCGCGGGATCCCTGGCTGACAAATGGGAAGGTCCATACAAGATCGAAGGGATAGCTGGCCATGGAGCTTATTGGATTGCTCGACCCAATGGAGGGATGTTACCCCGACCGTGCAATGCTCAATATCTGAAGATTTTCTATCCTTAAAACATATATTTATATAAATATTTTATTCTTTTTCTAGTCAGGACAGTATTAGTCAGAATAAATACTAAAACTGTAATATTAATCTTTGTTGATTTTTCGCAGTAATAAATAAAACTAAGAATTTCCAAAAGGAAAGCACCTAGCTCGAGATCTCTAAAAAGCATACGACAATATGAAATAGATGAAGAGCATGATAATAAGAACATGTAAATAGAATTCTCGGGACCATCAAATCCCGAAAGGGCGGAGAAGCTCGTAGGAGCATGCCAGTCGAGCAGGGTCAAAATGATCTTCGCAAAAAGGCAAACCCAGTGCGCCAAACTGAAAAAATGCTCGGGACGCTATCGGGAGAAATTCCGGTGAAATGCGTAGATGTGTTGAAGCAACTTTTTTTTTTAAAAAAAGAGCTCAACGATTCGACAAACCCTTGCGCATAAAAACTAGGGAGACGTCCTTGGTATTGCGTAAGGACTCGAACGCATAATCATGGTGAGCCATGATATAACGTTCGGGTAGCAACCGGGTATGAAACATAAGTGCAAACTTTCCTGTTTCAAGATGACTCGGTTAATAATAAAGAAGCCAGTTTAATAAGATATTTGACAATTGAAGTCATTCGGGTAACAACCGGTTTAATAAGATACTCGGTTAAGTTACCCAACCACCAGCCAGTTTAATAAAATACTTGGCAATTGAAGTTATTCGGGTAACAACCGGTTTAATAAGATACTCGGTTAAGTTACCCGACCACCAGCCAGTTTAATAAGATACTTGGCAATTGAAGTAATTCGGGAAACAACCGGTTTAATAAGATACTCGGTTAAGTTACCCGACCACCAGCCAGTTTAATAATATACTTGGAAATTGAAGTTATTCGGGTAACAACCGGTTTAATAAGATACTCGGTTAAGTTACCCGACCACCAGCCAGTTTAATAAGATACTTGGCAATTGAAGTTAATCGGGTAACAACCGGTTTAATAAGATACTCGGTTAAGTTACCCGACCACCAGCCAGTTTAATAAGATACTTGGCAATTGAAGTTATTCGGGAAACAGCCGATTTAATAAGATACTCGGTTAAGTTACCCGACCACCAGCCAGTTTAATAAGATACTTGGCAATTGAAGTTATTCGGGTAACAACCGATTTAATAAGATACTCGGTTAAGTTACCCGACCACCAGCCAGTTTAATAAGATACTTGGCAACTGAAGTTATTCGGGAAACAGCCGGTTTAATAAGATACTCGGTTAAGTTACCCGACCACCAGCCAGTTTAATAAGATACTTGGCAATTGAAGTTATTCGGGTAACAACCGGTTTAATAAGATACTCGGTTAAGTTACCCGACCACCGGCCAGTTTAATAAGATACTTGGCAATTGAAGTTATTCGGGTAACAACCGGTTTAATAAGATACTCGGTTAAGTTACCCGACTACCAGCCAGTTTAATAAGATACTTGGCAATTGAAGTTATTCGGGAAACAGTCGGTTTAATAAGATACTCGGTTAAGTTACCCGACCACCAGCCAGTTTAATAAGATACTTGGCAATTGAAGTTATTCGGGAAACAGCCAGTTTAATAAGATACTTGGTTAAGTTACCCGACCACCAGCCAGTTTAATAAGATACTTGGCAATTGAAGTTATTCGGGTAACAACCGGTTTAATAAGATACTCGGTTAAGTTACCCGACCACCAGCCAGTTTAATAAGATACTTGACAATTGAAGTTATTCGGGTAACAACCGGTTTAATAAGATACTCGGTTAAGTTACCCGACCACCAGCCAGTTTAATAAGATACTTGGCAATTGAAGTTATTCGGGTAACAACCGGTTTAATAAGATACTCGGTTAAGTTACCCGACCACCAGCCAGTTTAATAAGACACTTGGCAATTGAAGTTATTTGGATGACCGGTTAAATAAGATACTCGGTTATGATTCCGACCATCAGCCGGTCTAATACAACCTCCGGTAACAAAAATAATGACAAACCATTCAAACTCAGAAAAGCGTATTCTATTGCTCTTAAAAAGGATGGTTACAGTTCAAAGAAATGATTCTTTACACAAGCAAAAAATAAAGAATCTATCAAAATCTCCTACAAATTTACAAAATCAAGGTTGCGAGGATTTCGAGCCTTTGCCAATACTCGGGTCTGGCACCATCTCGTATTCACGAAGCAGACTCTCATTAGACGGCCAAGTGAAGTCATCAACAATGTCGTCCCTCCACTGGCTGTAATCATTACCCGGGATTGGCCCGACATTCGGGGTTACACCCTCGACAGACTCTCGACTTGCGTAAAAGGTCGAGAGAGAGTGCTCGGACGGAATCTCTAAATGCATAGGATGGGGCTTCTTGCCTTGACTACTGCAGTAGGCTCTCCATTCCTTCATCTGAATCCGAAGAGATTCCAAGGACCGGTCCACATGGTGTTTGATTGACAGCTCCCAGTTAGCACGGGCTTTCTCGATTGCCTTACTCTTCACTTTGAAGAATTCGTTGGCCGAAACTAGCCCACGTTGAAATTCCCGAAGAAGTAGGGCATCGTAAGCAGGGGATCTTTTAAAACGATTCACCCCTTGAACTTCCAGCTCCAACCTGGCCTCTTGGGAAAGGGATTCAACTGTCAGCACTTGGCGCTCCAAATCTTAAATTTTTTGGACATACGCCGACTTCGCCTGCTCCGCATCCTGCTCGGCCTTGAGCATAGACTCTTCAGTAGAAGAAAGAAGGTTTTGAAGCGAAGCAACCTTCTCCTCTGCCAAAGATGCCTTGTCTTCAGCTTCAACCTGCTTTGCCAGGCAATTGTTGGCAAATATCTGCACCGAACCAACCCTTTGCTGGTAAGCCTGCTCAGCTCGAGCACGACCCTCCTCACTCGCCTTTAGCTGATTCTCCAAACGCTTTATCCGATCAGCCTGACATTGCTGCGCCTGAACAAGCTCAGCAAATTCGGCCACCATCTGCAAAATATATATATATATATATACTTAGAAATCCAACGAAGGTAAAACAGTAAAGGAGTCAGAATTAGCTACTTACATAAGACGCGCCATTGAAAACGTTTTTGGAGACGTTTGGGCAGTGAACCATCTCTAAAACCGCTCCAGCGATCTTCCCCGATATATGCCCGACCAGAGGACATCTCCTGGAGCATATCTTTCGGAGAAAGGGATAAGGGAACCCCCGAGGGTTGAGTTTCCAGATTTCCAGACTCGAGGACAGGAGACGCTCTATTTGACTCAAGGGATGAAGAGGAAACCCCCGAAGGTTTAGCCCCCATATCTCCAACTTCGGGGGTAAAGGAAGTCCTACTTCCACCTGAAGTGACATCTGCTGATACTCCGGCACCTACACTCGGGATAATCTCATACGCAACATCTTCGTCGCTGGAGTCAATGAAAGTGACTACCCGAGGAACTTTGAGAAGACGAGGAGGCAAACTAACTGCCTTTCGCTTCTCACCCCGAGAACGATGGAAGAGATCACCAGCAGGATCTTCCAGCAAATCATCCTGAAAAGACTTAAAAAGCTCGGCAATGATAGGCATTTGATCCGACAAGACGCTACCACCATCGCCAGCTTCGGACAGTCCAACAGGCTCTCCACTTGGACTCTCACACTGCCTCTCCCTATTTTCAGGCAGTTGTGTCATGGTCGGCTCGCCTTGGCCACTTGAACCAGCGAGATCCTGAGCAGAAGACTGAGCACCCCGATCAATGCAGTCAGGAATTTGCTCAGCAGTATCAGTTTCCTCATCAGGCTCGGGTGGAGCAATACCCTCATCGCCCTGATGGGAAGCCTCCTTCCTGCTCGCTTGAAGAATTGCCTTCACCTGACGAGCCTGAAAATGGCAGACAACGTCCGTATCGAACACTTAAAAAAAAAAGTAATAAGAGGGTTAGAAAAGGAAATGGAAAAACGGAGAAACACAGTAGAAAGGGCGCTGGGTTACTTACAACGCCTGCGATGACTCGAAACCTGTTCGAAGAAACCGAGTTTGATCAAGTCGTCCTCTTTGAAAAGATAGTTCTTGCTTATCTTTTCCAGAGTACGGATAGCAGCTCGGGCCAGCCTCTTCAACTCTGAATCGTTATAATCAATTGTTTTCTTATTCCACGCCTCAGGGGAACAGAAGAAGCGGGAAACATTCAGCACCATTCGGGAATCCCCAAATCGAACAGTGACATCCAGCCCGAGAGCCTCTCCAGTAAAAAACCAACTGTTCTTCCAGAACTTGTTGGATGTGGGGAATCCCCATATAAAGCCCTTCTTTTTCGGGTCATCAGAAGCCTCGACCCCCCGATTCGCTTTCAATTCTTTAGGGATCCAACTTTCCGAAGGAGTAGACGCAAGAAAGTAGGTCCCCATTTTACTAACCTGCCTCAGCGTAAAGAGATGTCTGATTTCATTCGGGGAAGTCGGTGAAAGGTTCATTTGGCTGAACATGTGCCACATGCACATCAAGACTTTATAACTATTCGGGGCCAACTGAGCTGGGGCTATCCCTGCTTTAGCTAAAAACCGGGCAATAAAAGGCTGAAGGGGAAGTGTGACGCCGCAGCAAAGCATCGATCTGTAAATCGCGATCATCCTCTCAGGAGGATTCCATACGGCTCTACTCCCCGCAGGAACCAAAGTGACTGAGTCGGGCAAGTCAAATCGGGATCAGTATTTCTCTATCTCAGCTGGCCCGACCACATTCGATTCAATATCAAAACCACTCGGGCGAGTGTCAGAAAACGAAAGGCGAGACGCCCTGTGTACATCAGCGTCCCCCTAATTAACAGTTTGTTCCCCAGTCTGAACACTGCTCGAGCCGTGCTTGTATACCTTGCTTGTGCTTTGATGTTTACCCATCCTTCGAGAAGATACCCTGTGATCAGAAATATCAGAATCAGAACTAGAGGAAGAACTCGATACGGGGCTGAAAGTGACGTCAGGGTAAAGCCCAGAAACATCGACCTCTAAAAATGGAGGTTCATCTATTGAGATATCCCCCAGTAATCGTCTAATGCAAGATACTAACTGGAAATCCCCACGCTCTAATGCATTAAAAGCAATTTTAAAGAGACGAGGACGGGAAGATGGCCCCATTGAAACTAACCTTGAATTGAGACTGACGCAAGATCTTCAAAGCGGAGAGTCGCGAACTTCTGAATGAAGAAATTTAAGTTTAAAGAAATTTCTGCTGAATTTTTTATAATAAACCAACAGTCGCTCAACGAAGGATTTAAAGGCTATATGGCAAGAAACCCTAGGGTTTCAAAGCGGGAAAAAGTTATGACGAAACCAGATGACGTTGGCAGCGTTTGGATAAACGCAAAAGTCACTTCTCATAAACGATATTGAAAAACGAAGAGACAAGGGACACGTGTCAAGACAAGAAGTAGCCCTCAACCGTCAAAACTTTGAAACGTCGCTATCATTTAAGATCTTGCGTGACAAAGCAAATCGAAATTACAGAGTCACCATTAAAATACATCATTATGACAAGACGGTTTTTCTGACAAAAGGAATTCAAAACGATTAAAATATTCTTGCCCCAAATAAAGTCTTCTCGGGAAAAATATTTTAAGGGGGTATTGTTGTATGTAAATTTTACCAAGCATACACGTCATTGACAGGAAGGAAAAAATAGCCAGGTGTATGCTTAGATGGACATCCGGGAAATATCCTACAAGACATCATTAAAGAGGAGCAAGCCCGAGTAAGCATATACCGAATAAAGACCTACTCGGAACTGGCTAAAACAACGCATTCACTCGGGCTCAAACGGCACTACTCAGGACCATCAGGTAACAGTCTTACTCGGGAGTAAATACAACCCGAATAAGAACTTATCGTACGGGTTAAGTCATTAAATACGCGAAGATATTCTTCATGAAGGAATCCCAAATAATGGACCTTTGAGTTAGAAGAGTCCCTCAATAAAGAAACAACTTGATTCCTTTTCGAAGACTACATTCTTATAAGGAAACAAGTCAAATTGAACTACGCTACTAGAATCCCACTCAATTTCCATAAAGAGACTCCGAAACCGGAAAGAAGACGAATCAACCTCAAACAAGTAACCAAATCATAATTAAATACAAATATCTTGTATTACTTGTACAAAACAGATTAGGGTTCTATAAGCATATAAATAGACCCATAATCTGGCTCGAAAAGATATAGACAATATAGCATACAGTAATCACAAATAATACAGAGAGAAAAAGGGAGATCGAGAGCTTGTAAAAACATCTTATTCTCTTAATAGATTTTGGCTTGGTTGATCATTCAACCACCCGTGGATGTTACTCCGACTATCGGAGTTTTACCACGTAAAACTTGTCTTTTTTACTCTCTATGCATCTCTTTCTCTTTGAATCAATAGCCAAAATCCAGTCCTTGTTGGCTTTTCTGGCATAATCCAGAAATCGACGTCAACAAATGGTTAGAGATTTTATCACAAATAGAACCTAATTGATTAACTAACCATTTTTTATTTAAAAAAATATTTTTTAATGAAAAAAAAACAAATTGATAAAAAAAATGGTTAGTTAATTAATCATGTTATATTTGTAAAAAAACCTCTAACCTTTTAAATAAAAAAATTTGTTAGTTAATTAATTTTAATATAATAAAATCCTCAAATATAATGATTATTATAATAAAATAATTAATTCAGGGTTAATTTAGTCATTTTAAATTTTAAGGTTAGTCAAACAATTAGTCAATGAAAAAAAAAGTATATGTAATTTTAGTAAAAGTTATATCTGAATACAATATTTATTAAACTCATGGAAAGTTTGTGTAATTTTTCAAATGTTTTATTCAACAAAGTTCAGGCTCGATATTGTTATTTTTTATGGTTAATTGCACAAAATTGAGATGTATTTTGAATATATAGCAAATTATTCAATCATTGAAAGTTCCATTTTGTTAAAAAGAAAATAGAAAATTGCACAAACCTCCCTTGATTTTAGTCGATATTGCACTCATCGGCAACTTTTGCTAAAATTGCATAAACCTCCCCTGATTTCCATTGATTAACAATCGACTAACGGTTTGACTTAATAATTTCGAGGTATAAGTATCTTTTTACATAACAATAAATAATTAAAAACATAAGAAATTATGGAACAACCCCAAACATTTCTATAATTATAAATCTACCGAGATGTAAATTATAAAGAGACCTATATAACCAAAGAAAAAACAAAAAACAAAAAACAAAAACAAAAACAAAAAACATTTAAAAAAAAACGGGCTATCTGCTATCTCTTCAATGGTAGGAGATCTGCATATTTGATCAAAACCCAAATAAAAAAAAACTAATCATTTAGAGTATCTCCAATGCAAAAGTGATTTACATACCAAAAATTGTTGGCATAACAACAATGTCAAGAGAATCATTTGTCTTCTTCTTCTTCTTTTTTTTTTTTGAAAATTAAACAATTCTGAATTTAACTGAAAATTGAATAGTGACTGAAACCTGAATCGAAATGACATGTTTGTTTTTTAAAAAATTTATCACCTCTTAATAAAGTGTCAACTTGTTTGTTTTTTAAGAGAGTTTCTCCATACAATCCATAAATTATCTATTTATATGCCAATTCAAAAAAAAATTATTGACAATTTTAAGCTGAATTAAAATTACTAAACAAGACAACAATATTTTAAAGACACTCATGTTGGGGTTTATGCCCTAAGCATGTAATTTATAAATGGATTTATGAAGTAAATAAAAGGAAAGGTTCAATTCATTTTGTTGTGTTATTTATTTTATAAACTTGTGTATATATTAACATCCTGGATTGCCGGATGTAATCTCAAACTGTGTATATGAGTGTCATATATAGATGGATACAGTAAGAGACGTGCAATCTAAAGAGTCCAAATATAGCAAATAAAGCTGGGTACTTTATATGTGGTTAATCTATAGCTTTGGTTCATTCCGTAATGTACAGTGATTCTATCCTGAATCATTCATATGAGATATGGGAATGGAGGCACCTTGTATGATGTGATCATATAGGACTGGGCCATGATCTATATGAATCTCACACAAATATCCGTTTACCGATGAGATTCATATATATCAACTAATGATGGCTATATATGGGTGATCTTAATCCTGAGTGTCTTATCGACTCCTTCAGGTTAGATCGTGGTCTTTGATATACCGTGGGTGAGGTCAGATGTATTTCCTGATCAATATACTCTGTATGTTGGGATTGCGGTTTGGCTTGTGGCTGGGAAGGTTTGTACACAATAGTGGAATCCACTCCTTCTTGTGAGAAGTATATGGTAGTTCCCTTAAGGGTTGATTCGGGGCTTGGACAATATGAGTGTTCTCCTAATTCCGTGAGGAAGTAGGATTTATTGTTCATTAGAGAATCAATGGTACTTAAAGGATATATATAATTAGAGGGGTATAACGGACATTATGACCCAGCTTTAATTATGAACTATTGTGGGGGATCACACCATATGTAATAGCTATATCGATGGACACCGAGATGTATCGGTCTGTGTAAAAACGTCTGCAGTTGAGAGAGTGCAGCTTTGGATTTTTAGTGGAATAACACCGGAGTTAATAATCAAAGAAAATTAATTAAAGAGTTTAATTAACGATTCTGAGGATTATTGGAGCTCAAAATACTGTGGGTCCATTAGGTCCCCTTGCTAGCCCGATCGATTTATGTAACAAGGGTTACGGTTAATTAATTGGATTGTCCAGTTAATTGTGTTACGAAAGTGACACGTATTTATTCGGGAATTAATTGAATAATGAGATTATTTAATTAATAGATAATGGTGATTAAATAACTTAAATAATGAGATTATTTAATTATGTTATTAATCACTAAATGGAGGGTGTATGTTGATATTTATTTTTGAATAAAATAAGATAATGTGATTATTTTATTTTATTAAATTAAATAATTTATTTTTGAATTTAAATAGTTTGAATTCAAAATTATAATCAAATTAAAGATATGAGATATTTTGTATTTGAAAGTTTTTAAAAATCAAATATGGATTTGATCAATTTTTTAAATTTTATATATAAGATATATTTTATTTAATATTAAAAAAAAGAGTATATATTTTTAACAAAAGACAAAAAAAAGGGTTTTTTGGCTTTTGGTTAAAAAATAAAAAAAAGGCTGGTGAGTGTTTTTTTGCGAGTTATTTTGTGCAAGTGTGTGCATGAACAAACACCACAAAGAGAGAAAAGGTTTTATGTACAAGTGTTGTTCATTAATATAAATAAAGAGTTTTTTTTTTATTCTTTTCTCTTATACACCCTCCATCCTAAGTTCCTAAGAATCGTGACGCGCCCACAGACAGTTACCAATCCCGGAAATAGCTAGGAAGATCAGTGGTATTGACCAGGAGCAAATCGAAAAGTGAAGGAGCCTCCAAACGTTGGTATGGTTCTATTTTTTTATTGATTACAATTTCCTGTATTTACATATATATTTTATTAGTGTAATAATGTTTATATGTATTTGTTCCGAAAATAATAACGATCAAAAGTTCACAGGTCCCAGATACAGATTACGATCTGTATAAAAAATTTTAAAAACCCGTTTCCGCTGCGTGATCGATGAATTTGGTTCCAACAATTAGTATCAGAGCCAATTTTATTTTCGGAACAGGAAATTGTTTTCAATGCTCATGTATGTATGATTGTGTAGGTACAATTTAAATTGACTGTATGATGTTTTTGTATGTATATTAATTTTTTTTTAATTTATAAAAACATGATTGATCGTTAATTATATGGTACTGTGGATTTAGGGTTTATGGGTTGTATAATTTTTTTTTATTTTTTTTAACTATTATTGGATTGTAAAAATAAAATAAAAATTGTAACCTATGTTGAAGACCTGAAGAGACTGGAAGACTTGGAAATTACAAGAAGACCAAGGAATGCCTTGGGGGTATTTTTGTAATTTTAGATTCTATTTTTTTTAGATTAAATAATCCACAGTACTCGGTCAATTCATGTATGCTTTATATTATGTGATGATAAAAAGTATTGTCATGCATACGTATGTCATTTAGATTAGAAGTGCCTACACAAATATATTTGATATGTCATACATGCATCATAATCTATTTTTATGTATTTTTTTTTAATGTGATTAAAATGGATAAATACATAAATTGGCTATGAAAATGGGATTAGTTTTTTAATTGTTAAAAAACTTGGTAATTCTCATTAATATTAATCTTGTTATTAAAGAGTTTAATAAGTTAGATTAATATGGTCATTTATAGTAATTAGGATTAATTTGATTAATTGTCTAATTATGAATGAACCGAAAATTGTGTTAGAGTTTTAATAGTTAAAACTTGGTAGACATTTTCATAATAATCTGAGCTTAGTAAATAGTTTACAAAGACTTAGACTATTTACTAATAGATTAGATTTTTAATTGTTAAAAATCATTAATAATTTATTAGTTAATTAGAAATTGTTTCTAATAATGAATTAGTTAATGCACTAGATAACTTGATTAAAGTTAGCCGTTTGATCCTGTAGAGTCTAGGGGCATTAACGGATAATAGAAAACCCTATTTTTAAAATAGTGAATGGGAGAGGGATATATGACATATATATCCCGTGGTCTCCATCATTAGTTCAACACCTTGAGATCCGAGTGGCACAGTGGTGCCTCGTGACTGCTTTGCTTTCGTCCCCCCTAAGGAGGGTTTCCACAAAGGTCGATACCAAGGTTGACTTCCTAATGAATAGGATTTCTGAGGGTATTTCGGGATTGACCGACCCTAAGGCGGCAATTCTCGAGTTAAGCTCATGAGATCTGAAATGGTAGGTTACACTCACGAAGGTTTTGATTAAGTTTGTTAATTAAAAACCTGACTGAATAAACGATGGTTGAGTGATATTGAATAAGAGTTATTCTAGAATATCATTTGATTGAGAATGTCTCGGTCCAACATGTAAAGATTTGATCGACCCTAAGGCGGCATTTTTTTTGTGATATGTTGGATTGTCGTGGTATAGTAACTATTTTTAGGGTAGTTATAGTTCGTTAAACATGTTCATGCATCATGTTTAAATTTAGACCAAAGCACCCGCACTTGTTTTAAATAAATGACTGAATGAATGTTTTATTTATTTCAGCAATGTCTTCTGCATTACTTCAAATTCTCGCAAACGAAAAATTAATTGGTGATAACTACACAAAGTGGAAACTTAATATTAATGCAATTTTGGTCACCAAAGACCTTAAGTTTGTGCTTACGGAGGAATGTCCTCCAGCGCCTACTGCCAATGCCACACGAATTGTTCGTGAGGCATACCAGCGATGGGTCTCATCTGATGAGAAGGCCCGAACATATCTGTTGGCATCTATGACAGACGTGCTTGTCACAAAGCACGACGCAATGACTTCAGCATTCGAAATCATGGAATCATTGCAAGCTATGTTCGGGCATCCCTCCGAGCAAAAGCGACATGAATTTGTTCGTTCCGATATGCTCGCTCGCATGAAGGAAGGAACGTCAGTTCGGGAACATGTCCTGAGTATGATGTCCTACTTCAACACGGCAGAAGTCAATGGCGGGGCCATTGACGAACCCAGTCAGGTGAGCATTATAATGACGACTCTTCCGAAGAGTTTCGATCAGTTTAAAAGCAACTACGGGATGAACAAGTTAAAGTTCAGTCTTACACAGTTGCTCAATGAACTCGCTACCTTTGAGTCCTTGATTAAGGACAACAAAGGCAAGACCGGAGAGGCAAATGTTGCCGAACCATCTTCCTCTAATAATAAGAAAAGGAAAAGGTCTGCTCGGAAGGCAAAAGGAAAGCCCAAGCCCAAGAAAGCCCAAAGCAAAATGAAGGGCACCTCCACTGACCAAGACAAAGGAAAATGTTTCTATTGTAACAAGGTCGGGCACTGGAAGAGGAACTGTCCTCAGTATCTTGAGGAGGTAGCCAAGAAGAAAAAGATGAAAGGTAAATATGATTTACTTGTTCTTGAATCTTGTTTAGTGGAAGATGATTCTTAACCATGGATAGATGATTCGGGGGCCACTAATCATGTTTGTTCTTCTTTGCAGTGGACTGATTCTTGGACACAGCTAGAGGAGGAGCCTTCTCAATGCGTGTGGGGTCGGGGGATGTCGTATCGACCAAAGCAGTGGGAGCAATAAGATTGCAATTTTGTAATAATAATAGTTTTTTATTATTAAACAATGTTTTTTATATTCCTGGATTTACACGGAATTTGATTTCCGTTTCTAAGTTGTTAGAACAAAAATATTATGTTTCTTTTAATAATAAGTATGTTATTATAGGAAAGAATGATCTGAATATTTGTTCAGGAATTAATGAAAACAATTTGTATATGTTAAGACCGTTAATACATACTACACTGCTCAACACCGAAATGTTTAAGGTTGAAAAACCAAAAACTAAACGACATAAGATTTCTCCAGATAATGACACGTATATCTAGCATCTAAGGCTTGGTCATATCAACCTTGACCGGATAGACAGATTAGTAAAAAACGGACCTTTAAGTGAGTTAAAGGTTGGCACCTTACCTGTCTGCGAATTTTGTCTGGAAGGTAAGATGACTAAGAGACCTTTTACTGGAAAAGGACTTAGAGCTAAAGAACCGCTAGAGCTTATACATACAGATGTCTGCGGACGGGTGAATGTTAAAGCTAGGGGTGGTTATGAGTATTATGTCACCTTTATAGATGACTACTCAAGATACGGATACGTCTACCTGATGCAACGAAAGTCGGAAACATTTGAAAAGTTCAAAGAATTTAGAGCTGAAGTTGAGAATCAATTAGGTAGGACTATCAAGTCACTACGATCGGATCGTGGAGGTGAGTACCTTGACCAAGAGTTTGAAGACTTCATGGTCGAGCATGGGATAGTTTCTCAACTCACAGCTCCCGGTACACCTCAGCAAAATGGTGTAGCGGAGAGGAGAAATAGAACCCTAATGGAAATGGTGAGATCTATGATTAGTTTCTCATCATTACCAAATTCCTTCTGGGGATATGCGTTACAAACAGCGGCATACATTTTGAATGTAGTGCCATCCAAATCTGTTCCTAAGACTCCCCTAGAGTTGTGGAATGGTCGTAAAGCTAGTTTACGACATTTCCGCATATAGGGGTGTCCAACACACGTGCTGAAGAACAGAACTGGAAAGCTAAACTCCAAGTCTGTTGTATGCCTGTTTGTAGGATACTCCAAGGAGACCAGAGGTGGACACTTCTATAGTCCCGAAGATAACAAAGTATTTGTATCGACAAATGCAACGTTTCTTGAGGACAATTACATTAGTAACCATAAACCCCGTTCTAAGATTGTATTAAATGAGTTGGAGCCTGGTGAGACTAGTGCTTCCTCAACAAGAGTTGTTGATCCATAAACATCTGAGAGTCAGATGGTTCCTGATCAGGATACATTACCACCTAGACGTAGTGAGAGGGTTGTGAGACAACCTGAACGCTATTTAGCTATAGGTGAGGGACAAGGTGTTGTCTCTGTTGATAATGTGGATGATCCATTGACATTTAAGAATGCAATGGAAGATCCTGATAAAGAGGAATGGCTTAAAGCCATGAATCTCGAGATGGAGTCCATGTACTCTAACTCAGTATGGGATCTTGTAGACTTACCGTATGGGGTAAAACCCATTGGGTGTAAGTGGATCTACAAGAGAAAGAGAGGAGTAGACGGAATGGTAGAGACCTTTAAGGCAAGGCTAGTGGCAAAGGGTTATACCTAGAAAGAAGGGGTCGATTATGAAGAGACCTTCTCGCCAGTAGCCATGTTTAAGTCTATTAGGATTCTCTTATCCATTGCTGCCTATTTCAATTTTGAAATTTGGCAAATGGATGTCAAGACCGCATTCTTGAATGGCAATCTTGATGAAAGCATCTATATGATGCAACCAGAGATTCGTGTCTCCAGATCAAGAGCAAAAGGTTTGCAAGCTGCAAATGTCCATATATGGACTTAAGCAAGCATCTAGATCCTGGAACATTAGGTTTGATGAGCAAAACGTCGTTGAGCCTTGTATCTACAACCGCATCATTGATAAAAAAGTAGTTTTCTTGGTCCTATACGTAGATGATATCCTACTCATTGGGAATGATATGGGAGTGTTGTCTAATGTAAAGGGCTGGCTGGCTAGCCAATTCCAAATGAAAGATTTGGGAGAGGCAAGTTATGTTCTAGGGATCCAACTTATAAGGGATCGTAAGAACAAACTTATAGCACTGTCTCAGGCATCATATATCGACAAGATTCTTGTACGATTTTCAATGCAAAACTCCAAGAAAGGTAATTTACCTTCCAGACATGGAGTTCACTTGTCTAAGGAACAGTGTCCTAAGACACCTCAAGAAGTTGAGGATATGAGACGTGTTCCCTATGCATCAGCAGTAGGTAGTCTAATGTATGCTATGTTATACACGAGACCGGACATCTGCTATGTAGTGGGAATAGTCAGCAGATACCAGTCCAACCCAGGATTGGATAATTGGGTTGCTGTCAAGACTATTCTCAAGTATCTTCGGAGAACGAGAGATTATATGCTAGTGTATTCCGGACAGGATTTGATCCCGTTAGGATACACGGATTCTGATTTTCAGTCAGACAGGGATTCTAGAAAATCCACGTCTGGATCAGTATTCACCCTTGGCGGTGGAGCCATTGTGTGGAGAAGTATCAAGCAATCTTGCATTGCTGACTCCACTATGGAAGCCGAATATGTAGCTGCTTGTGAAGCTGCTAAAGAGGCTGTTTGGCTCCGTAAGTTCTTGAGTGATCTGGAAGTTGTTCCAGACCTGGATAAGCCCATCACACTTTATTGTGATAACAGTGGTGCTGTGGCTAATTCCAAAGAACCAAGAAGCCACAAGAGTGGGAAGCATATAGAGAGAAAGTATCATCTCATAAAAGAGATAGTGTAGATAGGAGATGTGATCGTCACCAAGATAGCCTCACAAGACAATCATGCTGATCCATTTACGAAGACCTTACCGGGTAAAGTGTTTTCTGGTCACCTAGATGGTCTAGGGTTACGAGACATGCCTCACATGTTTTAGTGCAAGTGGGAGATTGTTGGGGTTTATGCCCTAAACATGTAATTTGTAAATGGATTTATGAAGTAAATAAAAGGAAAGGTTCAATTCATTCTGTTATGTTATTTATTTTATAAACTTGTGTATATATTAACATCTTGGATTGTCGGATGTAATCTCAAACTGTGTATATGAGTGTCATATATAGATGGATACAGTAAGATACGTGCAATCTAAAGAGTCCATAGATAGCAAACAAAGCTGGGTACTTTATTTGTGGTTAATCTATAGCTTTGGTTCTTTCCGTAATGTACAGTGATTCTATCCTGAATCATTCATATGAGATATGGGAATGGAGGCACCTTGTATGATGTGATCATATAGGACTGGGCCATGATCTATATGAATCTCACATAAAGATCCGTTTACCGATGAGATTCATATATATCAACTAATGATGGCTATATATGGGTGATCTTAATCCTGAGTGTCTTATCGACTCCTTCAGGTTAGATCGTGGTCTTTGATATACCGTGGGTGAGGTCAGATGTATTTCCTGATCAATATACTCTGTATGTTGGGATTGCGGTTTGGCTTGTGGCTGGGAAGGTTTGTACACAATAGTGGAATCCACTCCTTCTTGTGAGAAGTATATGGTAGTTCCCTTAAGGGTTGATTCGGGGCTTGGACAATATGAGTGTTCTCCTAATTCCGTGAGGAAGTAGGATTTATTGTCCATTAGAGAATCAATGGTACTTAAAGGATATATGTAATTAGAGGGGTATAACGGACATTATGACCCAGCTCTAATTATGAACTATTGTGGGGGATCACACCATATGTAATAGCTATATCGATGGACACCGGGATGTATCGGTCTGTGTAAAAACGTCTGCAGTTGAGAGAGTGCAGCTTTGGATTTTTAGTGGAATAACACCGGAGTTAATAATCAAAGAATATTAATTAAAGAGTTTAATTAACGATTCTGAGGATTATTGGAGCTCAAAATACTGTGGGTCCATTAGGTCCCCTTGCTAGCCCGATCGATTTATGTAACAAGGGTCACGGTTAATTAATTGGATTGTCCAGTTAATTGTGTTACGAAAGTGACACGTATTTATTCGGGAATTAATTGAATAATGAGATTATTTAATTAATAGATAATGGTGATTAAATAACTTAAATAATGAGATTATTTAATTATGTTATTAATCACTAAATGGAGGATGTATGTTGATATTTATTTTTGAATAAAATAAGATAATGTGATTATTTTATTTTATTAAATTAAATAATTTATTTTTGAATTTAAATAGTTTGAATTCAAAATTATAATCAAATTAAAGATATGAGATATTTTGTATTTGAAAGTTTTTAAAAATCAAATATGGATTTGATCAATTTTTTAAATTTTATATATAAGATATATTTTATTTAATATTTAAAAAAAGTATATATTTTTAACAAAAGACAAAAAAAGGGTTTTTTGGCTTTTGGTTAAAAAATAAAAAAAAAGCTGGTGAGTGTTTTTTTGCGAGTTATTTTGTGCAAGTGTGTGCATGAACAAACACTACAAAGAGAGAAAAGGTTTTATGTACAAGTGTTGTTCATTAATATAAATAAAGAGTTTTTTTTTTATTCTTTTCTCTTATACACCCTCCATCCTAAGTTCCTAAGAATCGTGACGCGCCCACAGACAGTTACCAATCCCGGAAATAGCTAGGAAGATCAGTGGTACTGACCAGGAGCAAATCGAAAAGTGAAGGAGCCTCCAAACGTTGGTATGGTTCTATTTTTTTATTGATTACAATTTCCTGTATTTACATATATATTTTATTATTGTAATAATTTTTATATGTATTTGTTCCCAAAATAATAACGATCAAAAGTTCACAGGTCCCAGATACAGATTACGATCTGTATAAAAAAAATTAAAAACCCTTTTCCGCTGCGTGATCGGTGAATTTGGTTCCAACAACTCCAAACTAATTAAATTATTAAAAAAAAAAATTCTCATAATCATTAGATTAAATATTAAGTATTAAACTCTCTCTCCTAAATCTATTATTACCATATTAAACACTCTCTCATAATTACCCTATCTGTCTCCATTTAAAAAAAAAAATCATATCTTCATACTTTATCAATCAATATCTGATTAACAGTTAAGGAAAAAAACTTATGATATTTTGGATTTTTACTACCAGTAATATATATATATTAAATAGTCAATACTGATACCTTATTTTTTTATATATAAAAAATAGATATACGTAAACTTATTTTGTTGCAATTAGATTCAATGAAGCTCAGAATTTTTAAAACTAATGAAAGAATTAAATTTCTTTAGGCAATCACCCACCTATAAAAGTAACAAAAAAACGTTTTCATATTTCGATATATATATATTTTTTTTTGAAAAACAGGGTACTTGTTTTTTGAGTTTTTTTTTTCATATATACATATACGTTTCCTAAAAGTCAAGCTTATTCGGAAGTGAAAAGAGTGTTTAATATGTAATATTTAATCTAATGATTTAGGAGAGAGATTTTTTTTTAAATAATTTAAATGAAAAAAAAAAAAGATTACTCCTCGGATGAATCCAAAGACTATGATAGTTCGTCATAACTTTCCTAACTCTTATTAAAATAAAACAGTGTCTTTAGAAATTTACTTTTTTAAATTGAGTGTATTTAGAATAGGAGTGTCAAAAGATAAAAAGGATAATCTTGAAATAAAAAAATGTGTCTTTAGATTTTTTTTTTATAAATAAATTTTGAGAATGAAGTGTCTTTAGAAAAAATGTGTAAAAAGAAAAAATTGGATTGTCAAAAGAAGCTTTCCTTTTTTTAAAATATAAAATGGTTTTAAAACAAGTAATTTGACATTCATGTTATTACTATTATTAATTATTATGTATTCTCATTTTATATTATACAAACAACTAAATAAAAATAATTTAACAGATCTTAAATCATTTTTATGTAATAATTATAATATATTATTCTAAGATATGATAAATAATTGTTTTAAAAACACAAATAGGATCAATAATGATTTAAAAATGATTTTAATTTAAAAAAAATGAATTGAAGGTTCAATGGTGGTGTTGAAAGTTACAATGTGATTAATATTTTTTAAAAAAGATTTTTATAATAGGTAGTAGGTTGAAAGAAATAAATTTGTATAATATAAAATTACGATAAAATTGAGAATATGTTATCTTTGGTAGGTAATATTAGAAGAAAATATATTAAATGCAATCTAATGATTTGGAATTAAGTTACAAGTCAGAATTTCTTAGTGGTGCTATTGATACACCCACTACAAAACTATTTATGTTTCACAGTTTAAAATTTTGATTCAATTATATAAAATTAAATCGTATTATTCATTTTTTGGATTTATTTTCAGTACTACCCTTTTACATATTTTTCAAATTTAATACACCCCATATCGTTTTCAAAATAATAAAAATAAAAATAAAAATACACTTCATCTTTAATCTTTATATGTAGTTTTCTCACATTCATTTGCTGGGTTTATTTTTTCATCTTATTTCATGGTAAAACTATCTTTATTAAATGCAGTTTTTTTTATAGTCGATTGGATTGTTTACGGTAGATTGTGAATGTGATATTAATCATTCAATTTTTATTAAGCGATCGAGTTAAAGTTTTGATGTGGTTTCGTTTTATCAGAAATTAGTTTTTCTCGGTTGCGATTTCATTGTTTTTTTTTGTAAATAACATTAAACTAGTTTTGGAAAATCCAGAATAAAATCAACAAAAGAATTGATACAAATCATAGTATACTTGAAAGATTTGAAATAAAATAAACGGAGAGAAAAAAAAGGGTTTTTAGTAACACTACCCCAATTAAGGGATCAAACTGCAAATCTACCCTAAAACCCAAAACAATTGCAAAAATGCCCTGAAATGACATTTCTACCCTTGTCAACAACTGAAATCAATTTCATTCAGTTTGCCATAAATTCCCGATTCCTCAGGCCACCCATCCCGATTGAACCCATCGCCGACACAAGCCGCCATCGCCGACGTCCATTACAGCTGATCTGAAACTTCGTCATCGTGATTTCGACGACGTCGACGATATCCATCCACCGTCGACGACATCCGACGTCTTCAACTTGCAAGCTGACGTCGAGTTTTCTCGCACAGCAACGTAGAATCTTTGAGACCCGATCGAACCCATCTTCCGTCGCCGACACAAGCCGCCCTCACCGACGTCCATTACAGCCCAACTGTAACTTCGTCGTCGTGATTTCGACGTCGTAGATTATATCCAGCCACCGTCGACGACATCCAACGTCTTCAACTTGCAAGCCAACGTCGAGTTTTCTCGCAACAGCAGTCTTCTGGTTCCGAATCAGCCTTCACGATCCGAAGCGGTAATATTTCCACCATTTGGGTCCAATTTCAGGTATTTCGATTTTGGAACCCTAACATTTAGGTTTATGTTTTGACCTTGAAATTGATTTTAGGGTTTTCATTTGTTGAGTTAAACCGATTTTATTTAGGGATTGATTTTTGGGATTTCAATTTCATGTATTTGGCAACCTCACATTTACTGATTTTGGATTGAGTGCTTTGTCGAATTCTCTCAACTTCATGTTATTCCAATCTTGTTGATTTTGATGATTTTTGATTTAGTGCTATGTTTCTGTGCTAATTTTTAGAATATTTCGGTTGGAAATGGTTCAAGTGTGTACTAAAAGAGAACACTGGCAACATGTTGTGGCAACCTGGACCTGATTGGATTTTTCAAACTTTGGAAACTGAGAATACAATCACAATCTGTGAAGACTGGGGAAATGCTGAGTACCAAAAGTAATTGAAGCTAAGAAGCACGATTGGTCAGAGGTAATTGCTTGATGAATGTGTGTGATGATGCTATGTCAATTATTTTTCCTTCAAGAAATTGGTTGTTCATGTGATACATGTATGTCTTAAACTGCAACAAAATCTTATAAAAAGTTTACATGATTGATATGTCTTTAACTGCTATGTCAATTACAGTTTAAGATTGATGTAAAAAGTTTGACGTGTTGTACTCATTTAGTCTTTTGTATCCTTGCATATGAATGCAATTTTCTTTTCAACATACTGATGCATCTAGTCCATTTATATTACTTTTATAGTTTATCTTACATGATGGTTGTTATTAATGCATGTTTTTATTGATTTAGGTCGGACTTTGAGGTTTTTACTCTCAATTTCTTGTTGCTTTGTTTCGTTTTTGTAATTATGGGTTTTTGTGTGTGTTTTAACTTGTTTTGAAATTGAAATTTTCTCTTGGGGCGCTCCCCCCCGACCCCCGCTAGCTGACAGGGTAGCTCGACCACCGCGAGCTCAGCGGGGAGCTCGACCCCCGAGTTTGTTACTGTAGCGCAACTAAAGATTTCCCATAATATTCTCTATTAGGTCCACTTCTTTGTTTGTTGTGTTGCAATATTGTTACTTTTGTTTGTATATAATGCATGCAGTCCATGTATATCACTCTTTATTGTATTTACTTTTACTTTCTCTTCGTATTCGTTAGTTCGTATTTGAATGTAATTTGGAATGTTTTTAGGTTGATAATCATGAGTGGAAACAAACTGCTTGAATCACTAAAGATTAAGGAATGTGATCGTTTTCCTTCTCGAGTTACTGGCCATTGTAATTGGGAGAGTATAAGGCTTATTAAGTCGCATCTCACAGAAAAACAACTCAAGTTGTTTAGAGTGACATGTTTCGGTCATTTTTTAGATGTGAGCAATATGGTGTTGTCTGGGCATTTTTACCATCACATATTGCTTAGGGAGTGTCATGTCAAAAACATCGATTATAATGCATCTTCTTTGTGGTACTATGTTGGCAACGGGTTGATACGGTTTTTTCCAGTAGAATTTTTTTTGGTTAGTGGGCTAGCTTTTGGAGAATATTCTGAATCCAATCTGGAGCTTTTCAAAAGAAAGAATAGTTGACTCCGTCGAATCTATTTCCAATCTAGTAAAGTCAAGGTTAAAATGATTGTTGATTGGTTTAGGGATTTAGGTCCTAATAATAAGATTAGTGATGATGAGGATGTTGTGAAGTTGGCGTTAATATTTTTTTTTGAGATGACGTTGGTTGGGAAGGACGATAGGACTAGCATTCTATATTGGGCATTAGAATTAGTTGATGACTTAGATGCTTTTAATAACTTTCCGTGGGGGATATTCATATACTCGAGGACATTTAACTCCCTTTCTACTTGTCTACTTGGTCGTGATGATAAATTCAAGAATAAGTTCACTGATGATAAGTTGGAGAAGAATGTCGATGCTCCAGTTAAACGGAAAGTGGAGAGGTACAACATTTATAGGTTTGTGACGGCCTTTCAGGTGATATGTGTTAAATGATGAAGTTTAATAAAATACATTTTAGGCAACATGCATGTTTTGATACAGCAACTTAACCATCATTTTCTTTGTTTGTTTTTGTTTGTTTTTGTTTGTTTTTGTTTTCAGGTGTGGGCGATTGAAGCAATTCCAAAATGGGTCATACTTGGATATGCCACTAGGGTGAACAATGTCACCCCTAGAATTTTGAATTGGCAGTGCACGGGAATTCCTACGTATTCAGACATTCAGAAAACCATATTTAAGTTCAAGAACGTAAGTATTGAATATGGTTGGTTCAAATAAAATTATTTTTGATTTGCTATATTTTAGGTATTACACGGTAATGTTAATTTTTGAACAAAAATATTCAGATTACTATATACAGAACTCTTGGCCCAACTGATGAAGAAGCAAGGCAACTGTTTTGGACAAGTATGGATAAACTAAAATATGTATTACCCGATGTGGATGGTTGTGTTGGTAAGGATGATGTTGAGGATGATTTTGAGGATGATGTTAAGGATGATGATGAGGATGATGTTGAGGATGATGTTCAGGATGATGTTCAGGATGACGTTGATGATGCCATGAATGATGATATTGATGGAGATCATCCAACCAGAACACTTAAAAAAGTTGAATTCAGAGGAAAGAAGAATAGACCGATTACACTTGAGCAAGTCAACAAAAGATTGGATGTTATGCAAGCACAAAAAAATGCAATGCAAGCACAACAAAAAGCTATACAAGATCAGATGACTTCCATGCAAAATATAATAATGGATGAGATGCGAATGGGATTTCTTCGCTTGATAGAGCTTATATGTTTGAACAAAGTGGCTGAAAAGGTACTTGTCGTTTTAAATTGTGAATTCGTCAAATTAGTAACTGGTTATAACAAGGTTCTAACAAATGTGATTTCTATTTCATGTAGTTCAATGAACATAATACCACCGATTTCAGCCACGATGACAACAACCAAGACTATCAAAATTCGGTTCCGAAAGGTGTTAAGTCTTCTGAATTTCTCATTTTTTCTGAGACAAGTGAAGATGTTAAGCAGTTCACAAGACCACCGAAGCTGACCATAAGATTACCGAGAGATCGTAAACGGTCAGCCTTAACTGTGAGCCAGTACATTGATCCCACGGCGAAGAGGCCTCGGAAACCGAAAATGCCCGAATTCGGATGTGATAGCAAAGTGGAAGATGAAAATGTATGTTCAATGCAAGCATGGATAAGTGACAACAAGAACACTTGGTAAGTTAAATCATGTATTATTATTGTATTTCTATTTCGATATTTCAACAAGTGTTTAATTGTTGAACCTCTACAGCATGAACACGGGTTTGGTTGAAGCAAAGCCCGCATGGTTTGAACTGTTGCTATCTCCAAATGGGTGGTTAGAAAGAGACGTAAGTTTTACACCTTATATTACAATTATTTACTCTACTTTATGCATTTTTTAGTAACACGTTTGTATCATGACAGCATATAGAGACATATTGTCGTTTGATGCGGCGTCGAGCATGTTACTATCATCAGATATACAAGCAGAATATTGTGTTATTGGATTACTCATTCATGGTATGTACAAATTCTTCTCCATAACAACCCTTATCATTTCTTTTGTGGGGGTAACTTATAATATTTTTGGTAGGATAAAATTCAAGGAAGGTGGTCAACTGTGACTAAAGGTAAAAAACAATTCAAGCATGAAACCTACCAATGGGACAATACAATGATAGACTATGTGATTGGAAAATCCCATATGTATGCTTCAGTACATTGGCGGATAATCAACAGTGTAAGTAATTTTCAAATTAATATGTTGTTAATTAAGATGTTATTTAACCTTTAATATACATTCATCTGGCTGTCTCATGATGAAACAGATTTTGTTTCCTGCGAATGTGAATGGAAATCATTGGGTCGCGGTAGAGGTGGACTTAAATGAACGGGTCATCAAAGTATATGACTCAAAGCCGGATGCATATAACGTTGATCAAATACTAAAGTGGGCAACTTGTCTTAGAAAGATGGTGCCATCTTTATTGGTGCATGCGATGCCAGATGCTTATACTGATCCATCGTCATTTACGGTCGAGAGACCCAAAGAAGGTGTACCATGTCAAGGAAATCTGTATGTCTTTGTTTATTTCTTTGTTTATTTCTTCATGGTTATTGTTTGTCTTACGTGGTGATTGTTATTAATGAATGCTTTTTTTTTTACATAGGTCCGATTGTGGGGTTTTCACTCTCAAATTCTTGGAGTACCTATGGGCAATAAAATAATTCGACTTTGATGAAAATGACGGACAACCCTTTAGAGTTAAGATAGAAACAGAAATATTCCAAAATTCAAAAGAAATACCTTGTGTAAATAATGAACCTTTATATGTAAATAATGCAACTTGATGTGATTTGTGTGATTTGTGTGAACGGTGTAAAGATTGTTGTGATTTGTGATTTGTGATTGTGATATGTACATAGAAGTGATTTGTGAATGTGATTTGTGTGAACGGTGTAGAGATTGTTGTGTGACGATTAGAAGTGTTATATTTGCAGGGACTGTATAGAAGACATGGAATTGTTGCAATTTCAAATAAAACTCTGTCAAAATTTCGTAAATAATATACTAAGGAATACCATATTTTTACCATTACTATCCCACAACAATAGTCATGTAATTACTAGCGGTTACTTATCAGAATATGACTGACTAACTTCATAATACATGTTCATAACACATGTTCAAATAAAAGATAACTCAAGTACATTGTTTATTCAACAACAACATGTGATCTACTTGCCTCACCAATTTCACTAATACTTCCCATACCACTTGATGGTCTACTTGCCTTCGGGTAGGTGCGAGTATGGCTATTGTGACCAACACGATGACAAATGGTCCAACTCCTTTGAGTTACTTCCTTACCAAATGACGGAATACGATTCTTTTTAAGTCTTCCAGGACCACGACGACCTACTGGTGGGTGAACAATTTTTGATACAATATCCTCAGGAACCAACCATTCACTGGGTTGTCCAACGGGATGTATTTCTCCACTGTATGCTGTAACCAGAAACACACTAGAATAATAAGGAGAACAATAATCTACAAATGAAAATCCTCGTAACCTAATGCAACCTAATGCATGTGCACATGGAATTTGGTCGACATCAAATTCTTTACAGGTACATGTTTTTGCAATCAAATCCACATGTCCATCTAAACCCCCATCTTTAACAAGAAATGTGTAAAATATGATAGGGTAGATCCGCATATATCGTGCTTTGTCATCCTTGACACCGATGGCTACATCTGCGGCAGTTGTCAATTGAGTTGTAAGTTTATGTGAAGCTGTTCGTCGATCATGGAACCAATGCTGCAGAACCCCTCTGATGTAATCAATCACTCCAGTAATAGGCAATTCCTTGCATTCTTTAATTGCATTATTCATGGCCTCTGCAATGTTGGTTGACATTATGTTGTACCTTTTTTTTGGACTGTGTGCTCGTGCCCAACGCTCAATACCAATATTCGTGACATACTGAGCTGCTTTGGGATTAATATTTGCTAGTTGTTCCATATGTTGTATGAATTGACTCTCTCGATACACCATGGCTGCTCGTCGAAAGTTCTGTTTCAGTGCCTTATTCCTACCATAGTGACCAACCATGTTCCGTTCTAAATGTACTGCACATGCACCGTGGAAGGAATTGGGAAACACTTTTTCTACACCGGTTGTGATACTGCCTTTTCTGTCTGAAACAATAACCAAATCATCAACTTCGCCCACGGCTTTATGTAACCTAGTTAAAAACCATTCCCAAGCTTCATTTGTCTCTGAATCACCAACACCAAAAGCTAGAGGAAATATTTGATCATTGCAATCCATACACACTGCAACAAATAAGACCCCTCTATGAGGACCTTTCAAAAGCGTCCCGTCAATAGCAATAACTGGTCTAATCGAAGATAAAAAACCATCTATACACGTTTTTAAGCAAAATAACATATACATGAACCTGTTAGACGAATCAGTGTGGAGGTCTGTAACAGTCCCTGGATTTGCTTGCTCTAACATGTATAAGTATGATGGTAAATTACTGTATGACTCAACCGGTGTTCCTTGAACCTCTTCTAAGGCAATATGTCTAGCTCGGTACCCTTTGTGGTAGTTACAGGAGATGCCAAACTCCATTTGCTTGTCATGTATAATTTCCTTGGGCTTGTATAAACGATGATCATGAAATTTCTCCTGTATGTGTTCCCTTATAACTCGTGCACTTGCTTGCCTTTGATGCGAAAATCGTGCTTCTGTGGAGCATGTGTGCTGATTGTCAAATTTTATAATCTGGAAATAATCTGAATTGTGAACCTTAACTGCACGCAATCGCCAATTGCAATCCTCAACAATGCACCGAACTTGATATCGTGTTGTATCGGACTTCAACACCCTAGTCTGGAACCGGTTGGTAAAGGCATAACTACCTATTTGTGATTGTAGTTGTCTCTTGCTTGGAAACAATTCACCCACTTCAAGACGCATAGTAACAGGTCTAGGTGCAACTTCACCCGAATTAATAGAATAAAATGCACATTGAGGTGGAACAAGCCTCTGGACATTGGCAAACTGCTCATCATACTGATTGGGAACTCCCTCACTACTGAAATTAAACTGTGGTTCTGTTGCATCATGCTCAGGAATCTGTTGGTTACCCGTCGTATCTTGAAAACTAAAATGACGAGGAGGAGATTGTAATCCCTCTCGAATATCATCAAAATGGGCAGCCATGTTAGGTACATCTGACCTTCGAAACTCATCCATAGTGACATGGTGTAGGTTGTTAGAGGACTCTGGTGGGTTATGTTTCATTTCTGGATATTGATGGCCGATTTCCTCAACACTAATGCAAACTAATGGGTCAACATTCTCTCGACTAAGCAACAACTGAACGTCCTCATCATCAACAATCTCAATGGGCATGCTAGGACGAAAAGTTTGTGGAAGAGTCGTCATACTTACCCGATAATGATCTTTATCAATTCCGGTGACATTGTATACCTTATCTAACAATTGATCATAGTTTGAATCCCTTGAAAAAGCAAAGGCCTTCGCTCTTCGGCCTTCATACCAATACTCACCATGATGACTTTTCCATTCTCCACCCCAATTCAAAACCAAATGCATATTTTTCATCTTTAATCCTGAACAAATAATTCAACATATATTATCCATCATTAAAAAATTAATTATTTGAAAGAACAAAACATAACAAAAAACCACATGAAAAAAACGGACCCATTAAAAAAATCATCGGGTTGGGTGACCCGACACCGGGTCAGCTAACCCGATATTTTTTTCCATCGGTTAGACTGACCCGACGTCGGGTCAACCTGACCCGACAGAATTTCTCATGAAAACAAACCAAGAAAAATCCATCGGGTCAGGGTGACCCGATGTCGGGTCAGCCGACCCGATGAAAAATTCCATCTGGTCAGGGTGACCCGACGTCGGGTCAACCCAACCCGATGAAATTTTTCATGATTTTTTAAAAAAAAAAACTTGGGATTAGGAGGTAAATACCAGATCAGGAAGTTGCAATGTTGTTCAGTCGATGACTTTGTGAGTATGTTAGTAATTGTTTGTTGCAAATTGGTAAATATAGTTAATAAATTGGGTGATGTTATGAATAAGGGCAATTTGGGAATTTTATGACATTTTTGCAATTGTTTTGGGTTTTAGGGTAGATTTGCAATTTGATCTCTAAATTAGGGTAGTTTTGCTAAAAACCCAAAAAAAAAATAGCAAACATGTATTTGGAATTTGAGAAAAAAAAAACAAGCATATGAAATAAAAAATCAATAAATACTAATTAGATCCGGTAAACATGAATCAAGATCTGAAAGAAATTATAAACAAAAATAGTAATAGATCGATATCTGAAATAAAATATAAACAAAAATAGTAAACATCCAATGTTTTAAAATAATATATGTCATTAAAGTTTTTATCATTAAGGCTTTGAAATAAAAAAAGTGAGGTTTTATTAGTTTTACTTGGTACATGATTTTTTTAATAAAAAATGTATGTCTGTTTAAGTAATTGGATAAAGGGAAAAAAAAATACTAAATAATTTAAAAAGTGGGGCATAAATAGTTTAGTGGGTGTGCCAATAGCATCACCCTACTTTTTATTTTAAGTTGTTTGACCACTTAAACAATTTAATAATTTTAATTTAGACCCGTTAAATTTTAAGTGCGAAAAACAAACGGCTCTTAATTCCTTACATTGTATAAATATAGACTTGATAAACAATAAACTCAAAATTTGACCTACAATACTTATGTTTAAAACACATTTATTTTTTTTATTTTTAATGACATGTTCAATTTTTTTTCCTTTTTTTTTTACCAGAAATAGATAATAAAAAAATAATATCAATTTTAAATACTTTCTGAGTCAACCGAAAAAATAATTATGCAGCAAACCGTCTGAAACAAAACGGTTATATTGATAATGTTTAATTTTTCTAATCACATCATCATGAGGTTGTATATGCATAGTTACATTGAAGATACATTTTTTAATAGATTATCTATTTATTGTATATGGTTTCTTTTTCTTTTTACCATCGCCACCATCAATTTCACTTCTTTTCTCATTCAACCAATAAAAAACCCAACAACAACAACGACAAATTGTAAAAAGAAAAAAGAAAAAAGAAAAAATAATATGGGGGTTTTTCTGTAAATTTTTGCCCCGAATCTTTTTTTTTTCTTTGTTTTTAGTTTTTAATTAATTAATTTTGAGGAGGTGATATAGATTCGAAAGTGAGAAGTTTAAGAGATAAAGGAAGTTGTGTTTGAGGTGGAGATGGTGTTGGCAAGCAAAGCAGAGGACTGGATGTAATGTGTTCAAAGATTTACAGAATTCCAGTTGGACTTGGTTTGACCAATAATCATCTCACCATCACTTTCTCTATTAACGTTACTCATAAATAAATAAAAACATAGGAAGAGAATCAAGAGAAAATTAGATGTGCTCAAAGGAATAATGTTATTTTGTATGAATTTGATGTTCAAATCTAGTGTTTAAATGATGTACTAAACTGACAATACTACAATTCATTCATTTAAATTTGATTAGATTTACATTATTTAAATTAATGAATTGTAATATTGACACATCATTTAAATATCAGATATAAACATCAAATTTGAAAAAAGTAGGATTAGTCCAACTCAAAATTAAAAAGAAAAAAACTTTAAACTTTAAATCAATATTTATTAACAAATCTAACATCAGACGACTCAAACCTAGATACGGTTTCAAAAACCAATCTTTGTAGTTGTTTGCCAAATCTACTTGCTAAAGAAATTAATTTATCCCTCAAATAAATTATGCGATCCAAGAAAAGAAACAATTTTGTATTTAGTTTATATGGCCGTTCAAACTCAAAGGAACTGCTCACCATATTCCGACATCTTAAAGTTAGATTGATAGTTGTGTCAAGGAATGCCTCTTACAACTCAAATAATCAATTCAAATAATGGATTCAAATTTCAATCAAAATGATACGGTAAGTGGATTGTTATCACTACACACAATATAAGATGATGTGGTTAATGAAAAAAATCACGGCTAGCATTATTGTTTATTAATTAATTTTCCTAACTAATTAATTTAATTTCAATAATACTACTTTACCTAAATTTGGTGTCTAAGTCCGGTGTCACTATAGTCCATTCATTTAAATTGTATTAGATTTACATTATTAAAATGAATAAATTATAGTGATGTCACATCATTTTGATACTAAATTTAGACAATATAACTGGATATCAAATTTAGGTAAAGTAACATTATTTATTTAATTTTAAATAATTTCAAAATTTTATATTATAATAAAAAAAAATGAATCATTCAGGGGTAATTTAGACATTTCATATTTCAAAGTCAGTCAAACTCAAGTTAGTGGTTAGTCAACGAAAATCAAGAGGAGGTTTTTGCAATTTTGGAAAAAACCTAACAGATGAATCCTATATGTTTAATTTTAACAATATGCAATGGTACTTAAAAAAAAAATGATAACTAACCCCAATGACCATCAATTTGGATCACAGTTATCAAAACGATTATGGGAATTAGTTTCAAAATGATATTTTTTTTATGAACAATGTAACACTAATGTCAATTTCATTAACACCATTAAGCTTTTCTAAAACTACTCCGGCGTTCATCAATTTGTTCACTTGGTATAAAAATGACTATTATAATCTCTCTTTTTTTTCAAAATTAATCTAGTGTCCATCCATTGGTCAATTGACATTAAAATGGCAATTATAATTGTCCCACTTTTTATAGAATTACCCTATTGGCCATCTAATTGCTTAATTGGTATCGGAATGTCATTATATGTACATATATATTCTATTGGAAAATTGAATAAGCACTCATAAACAATAAAAAATTCATTCAATATAGAAAATACAGCAATTCATAACCAACAGAGAAAATGAATTCTTCATTTGATTTAATAAAATTTCAGTTTTATATCAAATACTATTTGTCAAACAGTACAAATATACAAAAATCCCCTACACAATTATTATATATATATATATATATATATATATATATATATATATATATATATATATATATAATATCCAAAATAGATTTAAGGATTATATGTTCTATCTTAAAGTTTTTTTAGTTGTAAATGCATATTTTAATTTTCAGACATGAATGACTAAATTTAGTGTTCGAAGAGCTTGAAATATGAGATTAGACAAACAAATTTTCTAGAACGTCCACACTAAAGAATAATATATTCATACACATATTCTCTTCACATTAGTTGCATATATTTAGGATAGCATGTCGACGTATAATATTCAATTTTAATTGACTTATAATAATGTGGACATCTTAAAACTGATCATCTTTTTATTCATTCGATCAGTATATAAAACCTTGTTGTGTACTTATCTTATCATGTATTGTATGTATACTGTATTTTTCAATAATCATCGGTATTTATAATAGGTAGTTGAGGAACGATAATGAATATATTCATAGATGTATATATAGATGATGTGACACGTATCCGTTCAACCGAACCTCTTTTTAATTATCATTTGATGTATAAAGAGACCGACAAACATCACTGAACTAAAAAGAGTTTTCGATGAATTTTAAAATCGTTCGAATATATCTATATTTCAATCAAAAGAGCAAAGAGAGTTCTCATAAAGGCTTATTGAATATTGAATATGTGATATATACAAATATAAACTAAAAACAATGTACATATTGATCATAGAATTTAATGAGTCGTTGTAATAAAGTTGGTCATTAATTAATTGAATTGTACAAGAGATAAACTAAGGGGTCCTTTGTTTTTTCCACTTCAAATTTAATGGATCTGAATCATAATTATTAAGTTGGTTTGTTTGTTTTTATAAGTGGACGAACAAAGTAAAAAATCATGACTTTTCACTTAGTTTTTTTTTTCTTTCCGATACTATCCCCATATATAGCATATTACCAAGTTCATCATAATTATATATGATGTAGAAATCTTATTTTAATATATTGTTTATTTAAATAGCTTTAAAAATAACAAAGAACCATAGTCACTTCTCATAATGGTGTTTAATATCAATATTTTATTACGATATTAGGGTGATGTATCTATATATATATATATTAATGTTTTGTACGAGTTTTCATGTTGTCACTTTTATTTTTTGGAAAAAAAAATATTTTTTTAGTAAAAATAAAGTTTGTTTTTAATCGAAGAAGAAGATCTTGATCATATAAGTTCATATATATTTATTTATTATTTCTGGATTGTTTTTATTTCATAGTATATGTATAATTGTTTAATATTGGTATAAATATAAAATTATTTATTTTCAAACATTTTACTTTTAAAAAATAAAATTGTTGACAGTACATTTAGATATGAAAAAAAAATGCGTCATTCAATTTCAGATTTCAAAAAACGGCCCCAAAGTATATTTTCTTATGCTCTTAATTTTAAAAAAATGCATTAAAAGTAAAATATCCCATAACTTGTAGGAAGCTAAAACCTATATAAATTGAATGGATGTTTATATATAGCATGCATGTCTTGACTCTTTATGTACACATGATACTATATTGCTATTTGTTTATTTCATCCTGACATATTTAATGACGTTTTTTAAAGTGTATTTTTAAAAGTTTAATTCGAAAAAAAAAAGATTATAATAGTCATTTTGATACCAAGTGAACAAATTGGTGATTATTATGTAATTCTAGAAAAACTTAACGGTGTTATAACAGAATAATCATTAGTGTAATAATGTTCGTTAAAAATAGTTATTTTAAAATCAATTCTCCATCTAATTGTCATTTTGATATTGATGACCTAAATGAATGGCTACTTGGATAATAATCCAAAAAAATAAATATGCAATGATATTCTTACCCCCAATTGTTTTTAAAAGATAATTATATATGTGAAATAAGGTAAAATAAATAAATAATTAAAAAAATTACAAATATATATATACATTGATTGGGATGTTATGAAGGCACCTATTGTGGTAAAAAAAAATGTTAATAATATTTATTAAATGTATTATTTAAAATGAATATTTAAAAAAAATGAATACCATTTTATTAAAATTTACTTTTGACTTCTCATAACCAAATAATTACTAGTGTACCAGCCTTTTACTTTTCTTTCGACTGAACCTTTTCAAATATTCTCTTAATTCTCATTTCATAATAAATATAGGATAAGTGATTTCTATGATCACTCATTTAGTGAGAAGATCTCTAAATGACTAATAATTTTTTAAATGGATCAAATTGGTTATTTTATAAAATTAAAATATCAATCGTTGTCACTTTACTTATTAATTATTTAAAATATAGTCAAACATGTTTTCTGCAAGTGTTTGAACTGTTTTTTAACGGGTTTTGACTGGTTTTTTATCTGTATTTTAACTATTTTTTATCATAATTACTTTATAAAATAGGAAATATTGTCTATAAAATTTTTGTAATCAAAGCATTACTTAATATATAGATATATAATTAAATAATAAATTAATCATGAAATAAATATGATGTCACCACCAAATTAATCAGGAAAATAATCGGGGAATAATAATAAGTTTGATGTCACTCATAAACAATAAATATTGCTCATACAAATAATAAATTAATCAAATCATTAATATATATATATATATATAATTAAATAATTAAAATATATAAAATATTGCAAATAAAATTATTTATGAATGTCATATCACATATAACGGTATCTTTCCGTCAATATTTTACAGAATGACTATCAATGAATAATATTTTATCAAAACGATAATTTTAAAATAATGTTTTATCAAAATGGTAATTTTGGAACAATTTAAATAGTAGATGGTCTTTTTAAAACTTCACCGTGTCTAGTGCTATTTTCTATCTTTTCATATATATAAAATTAAACTATTTCAGGTTAATTTAAGATAATTCATATGAACCATTTTAATGTGCCAAAAAAAGTAGGCTTTTTGTATGCAAGCGTCTTTGACTTTTATGATTTATTTGATAAGAGTCACGTTTTTTTTTTTTACAATATAATAGTCACGTATTTAGAAAGTAACCGGTTTGTACTTTAGGTTGTGTTTGATTTTTTGACTTAACACTAAATGATATTTAATGTATTTTATTCAGTTGTTTTGTTTAATTTTATAAGTGCTAAAATCACTTAATGAGCTATTAAAATCACTTTTTTTAAGTAAATTTTTTTCACTTTTCACTTAACACAAATCCAGTAAAATTAATTATAAACTTTTACTTACAAAACTATCCTCACTGATTTTGTATATTTCCAATTCTGTTTTTGTTAAAGCCTTAACCATATTAATATTTTTTTTTTTCTCACTGTAAAAAACTTTAACATCAGAAAACCTAACTTCTTCAAAACAAAACAATTGGTGACTGCTTTTTCTATCATATTCCGGTAAAAACTCTTTTTTGTTTCCATAATTTGATAATTAGTTTTATTAAATTTATATTACAGTTTGAGTACATCTTTTTCATTTGTTCTAAAAATTAATTGGATAATGGTTTTCATGATGATTTTGTTTTGAGTTTTTATTTTATTTTTTAGATGGGAAGAAAAAAAAAAGATATATATATATATATATGAATGAGATACACCGACCTATGCTATTTGGGTCAAAATAAAGAAGTGGTTGATTTTTTTGTTTTTATTAATATTTCTTGAGAATTTTAGAACGTGTCACCATCAAATATTAGTTCATTTTCAATGTAATTCAACAATGAAATAATGTATGAAATATTTTAAATAACTAAATAAATTTATTTTAGAATTAATTTACATGTTAGAATTGTCCTTAATATATTAAAATGTAAATATATAACAAATAATAGTTAGAAGGGTATAGATGTAAAAATATTTATTTTCAGATATTTATAACTTAAAAAAAAACAAACAACTTATCACTTATATTCAGTTTTCAGTGAAAAAAAAACAAATATGTTTTTCAGTTTTCAGCCACTATTCAGTCTTCAGTAACATTCAGCACTGTTCAGTCTTAGGACAAAAAATCAAACGGGGCCTAAACATTTTCCAAAAAAACTCTTCTTATTCATTTTAATTAGTTAATATATATATATATATATATATATATATATATGATATTATAGGATAGATAATAAATAGAATATAAATGATAAGATATGACAATAAATATTATATTTTTATATTTTTATAATATAATAAATAGAGACACTTCGGGGTCGTTAAATTTTTCCACTTAAACTTAATGGGTATGAATCGTAATTATTAAGTTGTTTTGTTTATTTTTTTAATTGGTCAAACAACTTAAAAATCATTAAAAAAAACTTAAAATAAAAAGTAAAAAATATTGACTTTTAAGTTAATTGCAAATCACTGAATTGCATTAAATGCAATCAAAAATCTTTTCTTTCAATATCATCTTTCCATATATAACATATTTCTAATATCATTAAAATTACATACGGTATGTAAATCTTTATTTTAATATATTGCTTATTTAAAATTGTTTTAAAAACAAAAAAAAAACAAATCACTATGTATATTGGTATTTAATATCGATACTTTATTATGATATTATGGTGATGTGTGTGTATATATATATTATAGTGTTTTGTGCGAGTTTTTCTGATGTCTTTTTTTATTTTTTGAAAAAAAAAAACATTTTCTTTTCTTAGAAAAATGAAGTTTGTTTATAATAAAAAATGAAGATCATGATCATATGTGTTCATATATAATTATTATTTTTGAATTGTTTTTATTCCATATTATGTGTATAATTGTTTGACATAGGTATAAATGTAAAATTACTTATATTCAGATTTTTTTTTTAAAAACAAACGTGTTGACAATACATTCAGATGTGAGAAAAAAAAAACAAACATATCATTCATATTAAGATTTTAATCACTATTCAGTCATTAGAAAAATTCAGGACTATTTAGTTTTCGGACAAAAAAACAAACAACCCCTTCATCATATTACGAATAATATGATCAACGAAATAATACGTGGCTGTTTGTAGTTTTTAGTTTTTTTTTTTCTTTTTTTTAGAGAAGTATAACAATAGTAATGACGGAACCTATCAATGTTAGACAATCCATGTGTGACATATATATATATATATATATTCTTCATAACGGGAGATAACTATTCCTACAAACCGGGAATAAATCTCCCTACACATACTTGTATATGATACATGTGTGGCGGCTTCTAGTTTTTTTTTTTTATAAATATTATAAGAAACTATCATAATAGGACTATCGGGACCTGCTGAAATTAGACATTATATGTGCGGTCCGAATATCTACTAACATAATAAGAGATAACAACCTAACAAACCGGGAAGAAAACTTCACATGCATGTATGGTGTGATTTGAACTCCTCACCACTAATATGGAAGGGATGTGCATAAGGACAGAACCACCTTATTTCATATTAATCTTTTTAGTTCTTTTATAAGTTACACTGTTATTAATTTTCTTTTAATCATGTAGAGAATATATTTGATTCTAAATATACTATTAAAATAGTTTTTGGATATTATAAAAATATTAGGAGTAAATTTTAAATTTTAAATTGTTTTCGATCTCTTAAACACTATTATTGAATTTTGAATTAATAGTCATAAAATTTAGTCTATATTATTTTTAGAGTAATGCTAGACATGCCCTCAACTAGTTGCGTGTCGATTGATAAATGGATACATGTTAATTATGATTTACTTCACTTGTCACATTTATAGCATTAAACTATCTAAATTACAAATTGAGATATGAGTTGAAATATCCAGTATTGTTTTTTGTTGTTGACATTATCTATCAACTTAGAAAGACCAATATATTTTTTTTGCATTTTTTTACCATTAATATAATTCTAGTCGCTGTATTGAGAGTTATTTGTCAAACCACAAGCTCATCCATTTACCATTTGAGTCACGCTCTAGAGGCATCTAACATTGTTTTTATTTTTATTATGCTTTCATCATATTCGAGGATCATTTGAAATGTTTTTCATAAATCCACAAATTAAGATAATTTATCACAATAAAAAAATATTATTCATTTTAAATAATTAATAAAAAAATTGATTTTTTAAAATATAAACAATATTTTTTTTTAATTAATGTTTGACATAGGTATGAATGTAAAATTACTTATATTTAGACAATTTTATTTTAAAAAAACAAACATGTTGACAATACATTCAGATGTGAGGAAAAAAAAACAAACATATCATTCATGTTCAGATTTTAATCACTATTCAGTCATTAGAAAAATTCAGGACTGTTCAGTTTTCGGACAAAAAAACAAACAACCCCTTCATCATATTACGAATAATATGATCAACGAAATAATACGTGGTTGTTTGTAGTTTTTAGTTTTTTCTTTTCTTTTTTTAGAGAAGTATAACAATAGGAATGTTGGAACCTATCAATGTTAGACAATACATGTGTGACATATATATATATTCTTCATAACGGGAGATAACTATTCCTACAAACCGGGAATAAATCTCCCTACACATATTTGTATATGATACATGTGTGGCGGCTTCTAGTTTTTTTTTAATAAATATTATAAGAAATTATTATAATAGGACTATCGGGACATGCTGAAATTATACATTATATGTGCGGTCCGAATATCTACTAACATAATAAGAGATAACAACCTAACAAACCGGGGAAGAAAACTTCACATGTATGTATGGTGTGATTTGAACTCCTCACCACTAATATGAAAGGGATGTGCATAAGGACGGAACCACCTTATTTCATATTAATCTTTTTAGTTATTTTATAAATTACACTGTTATTAATTTTCTTTTAATCATTTAGAGAATATATTTGATTCTAAATATACTATTAAAATAGTTTTTGGATATTATAAAAATATTAGGAGTAAATTTTAAATTTTAAATTGTTTTCGATCTCTTAAACACTATTATTGAATTTTGAATTAATAGTCTTAAAATTTAGTCTATATTATTTTTAGAGTAATGCTAGACATGTCCTCAACTAGTTGCGTGTCGATTGATAAATGGATACATGTTAATTATGATTTACTTCACTCGTCACATTTATAGCATTAAACTATCTAAATTACAAATTGAGATATGAGTTGAAATATCCAGTATTGTTTTTTGTTGTTGACACTCTCTATCAACTTAGATAGACCAATATTTTTTTTTTGAATTTTTTTACCATTGATATAATTCTAGTTGCTGTATTGAGAGTTATTTGTCAAACCACAAGCTCATCCATTTACCATTTGAGTCAAGCTCTAGAGGCATCTAACGTTGTTTTTATTTTTATTATGCTTTTATCGTATTCGAGAATCATTTGAAATGTTTTTCATAAATCCACAAATTAAGATAATTTATCAAAATAAAAAAATATTATTCATTTTAAATAATTAATAAAAAATTTGATTTTTTAAAATATAAACAATATTTTTTTAATTAATATTCAATTTAAGATAACCTATCAAATATATATTGATTTAACTCATTATTTGATAATATCTCACCGAACATAATCTGTTCCGTCTTGGATCATTGTAATAATTTTTTTTTTTTTTTAAGTAGATATTATTTTGTGTAACAGCAGGATTCCGTGACTATCGGCACAAAATTGAGACCAGTGGGCCTGCAGGTTCAACTTTCAATCACACAATAGTGGATTAATTAACTTCATAATTATTGTCAAAAAAAAAAAAAATCAATTAAGATAATTTGACCTAGTCGGGACTCGGGAGTGTTGATTAATTAGGATTGAGATAATGACTGCCATTAAATTTGATCCCCACCAAACTTTATTTGAACTTTTGTAATTTGCGATTGAAGGTTTACGAGGATGACAATTGAATCTATTTTTGCTCGTCCCTATTAGAGAATCCTTATTGTATGGATGATATATATCTATAGAGTGATAAATTTATTTTAAAATATAATAATATTTAGATAATTTTTTTTTTTTTAAAGACACATATCGTCTATGTAAAAGGTAAAGGATAAATAAAAATAAACTCGTGACAATTTAGGATGGTGACAATATATTAAATTTTAATTCGACTATTTAAATAATCAAGAATTTTAAAAGCAATTAATGCATAAGAACTAAATATAGAATCTCTTAAATGCGCACTAAGTTGTAAAGTTAGATTTTCAATTAGTCGTTAGATTCAACCTCCTTTTTGTCAACATATTTTCTTTTTCCTCTAAATAACGAATTCACTTCTGTAGGTGAGCATTACCTTCTTTCTACATAGATGATATGTGTAAATAGTGAGGATAAATTTATTCAAATAATATTATCTTTTAGAATAAATTTATCCCTTTTTAGATATATATTATCCATATAGGATAGGGGTAATACTCACACATTCTCAATATAGGTGAGCAGAAATGGACTCCAAAATAACATCATATTGACTTATTTAGATTCCATGCATATTGAAGTGAAAAACGCTTAGCTAAATTCAAACTAGGGATGTGAACGGATCATGACGGGTTAAGTCTTACTAATCTCGGACCAAAATTCGTGAAATATTTTGAGACCTAGAGCCGACCATAGACCCTAATAATTTCGTGGGTTTGGGTTTAGGTCTCAACCCATGGGTCTTGAGGAATCCCAAACCCAACCTCTGACCCGTGAACATAATGACTGCATTTTAAAAATAATCAGGTTTGTGGGTTCGAGTCCGATTTTGTTCAAAGATCTTAACTTGACCTGAACCCGATTCAAGTTTACAATTTTCTACATAGAGCTGACTTGCGACCCGAATAGTGAGACCCAGACTTAGGGATGGCCAATGAGGAAATAGAGACGGATGTAGGTTCCCCCATCCCTATCCTCCTTTTCAAACCCCAACCCCCCTGGTTAAAATGGAAATGGGGATAATGTAGTTTTAGAGGGAGATCCCTCCATCCCCATCCTCATTTGTCATGTTTTGCCCTATTTTCCCATTTTCCCAAGGTTCCCCGTTTCCCCATTCTTCCATTTTATCTGTATCAGTGAAAATTACATATTAAAGATGTATAAATATTTAGTAAAATATAAATAATAAATAATATTGAAAATATAAAATAAATATATAATATATAATATTATAATATTTGGGAAAAATGAGGATGGGGGCACCTACCCCCATACCCATCCCCATTTTCTATAAATTTGTGGGAAAAGTGAGGAAATGGGAATGAAGACAGGTCCTCCCATCCTTATCCCCATTTTAATTTGGTGATAAAAATCACCACCCTCATTTCCCCATTCCCCCCCCGAATGGGGGTGGGAGAGCGGGGATTTAGGGCCTCCGGAGAAAATGGTCATTCCTACCCATACTTGACCCATGCAGTTTGGGTTCGAATCCGTACTTGTGGGTTTCGTCGAAATTATTATCCCTAATCCAAACTTTAAGAATATGTTTGGATTTGTGGAATATGAGAGAAAGGAAAGGAAGATATAAATGAGGAAAAAAGAAAGGTAAATGAGGAAAATAAAGGAAAATGAAAGGAAAATAAAGTGTTTTTAATGATTGTTGTTTGGATGAATATAAATATAAAAGAAAGGAAAATAAATCAATCTTATTTGGTGTAGAGAAATAAATGAATAACGAAAATATCATTCTTTCACCAATATGAATACCCAATATTAATTGGGTTAATTTTGGGATATTGAAAAAATCATTAATTATTGATTAATTTCCCTATTTTTCCTCCCAAATTTGGACGGAAACCAAATTGAGTGAAACAATATGAAATTATTCCCTTCTTTTCCTTTAATTTCCTTTCTTTTCTCTCCTATTTAACAATTCAAACAAGATATTAAAAATTCATCTAAATCCTTTCAATTCTCTCAAATTCTATCAAACCAATCTGTGAAGAGTATAGTCTTAATTAGTAGCATATACTACAAGGCTAGAGCAACAAAAACCATCGGCTATGCCTCAGTCAATGCAAGTCAATTGTCCTCTGATCTTCAAGAGTTCCTCTGATCAACCTCACTTCCGCTCAACTACAAAAGTAAAACATCGAATTCAAGAGGCGATCTATACCATTCATATAAGCTTAGTCAAGAAGAAACGAAAGAGTGAAAATGGTCCGATGTGTAACAGAATTTGGGCGTAAAAACAAGTTTGATTATAACTGATTTGTGTGACCTGGCAAAACGATTGGTTAAGCGTAATGATGGGATTCTGTTAGAGATATCATGAAGCCTCCCTTTGTATTGATATATTTGCTCTTTGTACTCACCAGATTTGTTTAAAAAAAAATTCTAATAAAAGTTAGTGTTTCAGTGAATCTATTAGAGAAGAAAACAGAGTCCTGTCGAAACTTTTCTACAAACACCCTTCATGCATTATTCTTGTATTAGATATTAATCATCATACAAACATAATGTAAATGTTTTAAACATAATTTTTTTAAAGTAATATTATTAAGTTTTCTAAATTTATTATCAAAATGATGTGGTAGTATAATTTATAACTACCATATCATACATACATTAATTCATAATTTATATGATTACTATGAATCAATTTATTGACAAAGGTTTTGTACAGCCTGCTCATTTTCAAAAAATCAAAGAAAAATCTCGAATACGATTTCAAGTAACTAGATCAGTACTAGATATAGCTTCCTCTGACGAGTCAATAGTCAAAACCATGCAACTATGCAATTGATTGCTAAATTATTAATTACTTATTATAAGTACAGTCAATGTATAAATTTAATGTTGATTCAACCCCTTACGGATAGTAAACTATAAGAAATTAGAATAAAAGATGCTCACAATTTTGTCAACATTATGGATTATACGTGGGAAATTGACCAAAAAGGAAACTATGCATGGACTGCTTGAATTGCACGTGACAACACATGCATGATGCATCTCCTCTCTCTGCTTTTAACTTGTGGTTGGTTTGATACTAGACTACCAGTAAATGTAAGAGCCAAGTGCCACCTATGGGACAAAATCAATCTCACGTGACTGCAACGTAAGCACCCACGTGATCTTATTCACATCATATCCTACACGTGGCTGGCGGATATGGTTTCTTCTACTATTTTAACAAAGTCAAAAATAATAAAAAATAAAATAAAACCAGTAATTAATTAATTAAACCAAACCAAAACATTTTGTTATGGTGAAAATCTTGCATATAATGTTCCCACTAATCGCCATGTCACCTGTGACTGTCTAATCAAAATGCACCATATATATCATCATCTTCAAGATAAGTTTAGGTGTGCTTGAATGTTGAATGTAATGTTAAAGGTCTAGCTGTGTGCTTGTGTGTGTCTAAACAAGTTCGTATCGGTAATTAGTTTCGTTCTTTTTGTATATTTTTTTTTATTTTGTATTTTTAGTCCTCCTCCTTCTCACCGAAAAAAAAGCACCATATAAATTAAATTAAATATAGTTTGATGAGAGAAATTAAATTTTAAGATTGAATAGATAGTTCATTCTATATATCCAAGTTTCTCGAATCATAAATTGGAATCCAATAGATTGTAATTTTCTTTTATATTTTCTTTTTTAATGTTAATTTAGAGCCTATGTACTCATTTTTACAAACCACCGTTCAATGTATGTAACTTTATGGAAATGACACACACATATATAAATATATATATATATATATATATATATATATATATGAATTATGTTTTTTTTTTAATTACAAATTTAGGATATAAAAAGAAACATATGATTTAAATCAACGATTTTAATATATATACGTAAGGAGTTTACTACCGAACCATTATTATTTTATCATATTAGAACCATTTAATAATTACAAATTTCATGTTAAGATTATACAGAGACTAATCAAACACTTTTTTTTTCTAATTGTATTTGGAGCCGGAATAGTAAAATGAAATGATTAGAGGAACCATCATAAAAAGTTGATAATTGTAGGGAACCATATATAAAATATATTTTTAAATAAAAACTTTTGCATTTTTGTGATCCACCGTAATTAGCTTTCCCACTATGATACATTTTATCCATTTGTTCAATGTTCAATAACAAAAACAAGAATATATAGTATCTATTCATTCGATGATGCTTTTGTTGTGGGTTGATATATTAGTGTTACGAAAGATATTTCATAATACTTAAATGAATAATTCAAATTACTTATTAAAAAATAGTATTTTTATTTATATCTAACCAATTAAATTCGGTTAAATATACATAATTATTTATATTTAATTATTTTTAAAAAAAATATACACATAATCTAATTTGATTCGTTATACATAAATTAGGATAGCGTACTTTAACAAGAAATTTAAATCCTTAAATGAAGAATACATGGCATTGAATGCCAACCACGTTTCGTGGATCTACTTTCCAAAGGTTGCTGATAATAAGTTTTTTTTTTTTAAAAAAAGGGACATCTTAAAGTTCCAAGCTATAAGACTATAAGAGGATTCAAATCGAACATTTATAGGTAACTCGATCAATAAGCTGCTCTTCATAAAATTCCTAAGGCGCAGGAATTTGAGTTACAATTTGATGGTTCTTCGTTTATTTCTTAAAAAAAAAAATCGGCTTGACTAATTAAGATGTAATTTATTATTGATAACTTGATTGTTTAATGTTTATACAATAAATTAGAGCTAATTTTTTATATCCATCACATGTATTAGTTAAAAAAAGAGTCCAAATATAGAGAAGTAAACAGAGTAGTCAACTGGCCAATACTTGAATAGAAAACAGCAACCGAGAAGTAGAAAAAAAAAAAGTTGACTGACAAACAGGTACTCATTGAACAATTAATAAAAGAATTGTTAATATATTTTTGTCCGAGAACACCGACTCTTCTCCCAAGTTAACTGACTATGAAGTATGAACAACAGCTGTTGCCTCCTCCGCCATGTGCCACTTCTATACATTTATTCATTTCTAAATATTCTCTTGGTGGTTACACTTATCATATATATATATATATATATATGCTTCACGATCTGATGCTTTGTTATTCCTCAAAGTCATTTACGGCCATCTGATCAGGTAATGAATTTTATGTCCCGACTCCTGAGTCACTTTCTCAGTTTTATATGTTGTCATTAGTCAATTAGATGCTTATTGGTAGTCAAAACTTGGAGACCAAGTTAGTAGATATTGGTTTGTTTGAATTAGTTTTGAAAATGTTGCCATATGAAGAATTGGTTTCAAATAATATATAAGGAAAAAATATATAAATATTATAATCAAATTGATCATAAATTAAATCTAATGTTACATCGAAGTTCATTCCGATTATAGGACATCATTTTTTTTTACACGAATAGATTATATACACTATAAAATTGGTTTATCTATGAGATTAACTTGTTTGAATATATAGTGATATATAAATTAAGCCCTCCAATATCATGTTAACAAGTTTGATCTACCCATAAAGCAATTTGAATTCTAATAAGTCACCGATTCTTCTCCTCTTGAGGCTTGAGCAAATAAAAGAAACTTTAATTTACCTTTTTTTTTTGTTTTTCCACGACAACATATAAAAGGTGTCTGCGTGATGGTGATGTGAACAAAAAGTTTGAAAAAATTGAAGAAAAGTTAGGAGAACTTTCTTCGGCAGAGGCCACAACCTTTGACCGAGGGAATTCTTGGCAATATTATTTTGCATTTGCATGCACACTTTTCTATATAAAAAAAAACACGAGAGAGAGAGAAACATGTTGCTATGTTTTTTTTTTTTTTTTCGATTTAATTTCTCACCTAGCTAAGTGATTTCCCTGGCTTTGCATCAATTTGTCAACACGCAAGTTTGGGTAGCGTCGGTTCTCTTCTGTGTGTTTTCTTTATGGATAGTCAATTGTGTGTATTGGCTCACAATTTGACTTTTTCTTTTTATGAAAGATCATGGGGACCCCCACCTGCAAAAAAATATTATCTCCTCAAGTAGTATTGCCCTACATTTTCTTCAAAATTGAATGAAGGAGCGGCTCCAGTAGTACTACAATAAATGTTTGATTTGCCATAGAGAAGCCAAATTGATTTTAATGGTGGGATGCATGTGCAATGGTGACTTTCTGCTTATTGATTATTGATGATGATGATGATGAATGGATGATGATTGATTAGATCATAAATGAGTGTGTATGGAAACTGGAAAGCCAAGGCTTCTTTTGAAATAATTACCTGTCCAATTTCAACGTCTGCAAACTTTAAACACAGTTTTTGATTTTGAATCGAAGTTGATCGAGGCATGATTTTAATTTACCTGTGCTGTTCTTATTAGAATATAATCATGGCCAAACTAACATTAATGATATTGGTGCTTCAGTGCTTGTTTTTGAAACCAGAATATTCGGTTTATCACCTTGATTTGTACTGCAATTAGAATTAGTTGAGCTAGCCAACCTAGTTAAATTAATTTAATTACGATTCAAAAAGGAACACTTTAAAAAAAGAGTTTATTTAGGATATGAGTGCATCCTAACATTAGTTGAAACATCAAAATCAAGTGATGAACCAAAATCATGATTTGCATATATTGAAACACTATTAATAAATGTTACCTTATCCTTCATTTTTGTTCTATGCTATAAGACTGATACCTAAAAATGTGAAGCCCCCTATCATACACTATACACCCTCCTCCTATATTATATTTGCCCATACCATACGTTTCTGCTACATGAAACAAAACAAAACAAAAACAAGAAAAAATAAAAAACTTACTATAATCGAGACGCTTCAACAATTTCAAGCCTAACTTATCGTGAGAACCTGAGAAATTTCACCAACTACTACGTACACTCTCAGACTCTCCTTAAAATAATATTGAATCCCACAGTTTATTTTTTCATTGTATTTCAAGCCTTTTTTTTTTGTCTCCTGTCATTTACACCACCTGGGTTTTCTCTCTTCTCCATGTTCTTCCATCTTTCATGCCCCTTTTCAAATCTTCCTTCTTCTTCAACACTCTGTTTTTGTTTTCTAGTCATCTGAGCCTTTTTGTATTGCATCTCCAAGTGATCTTGTTTTCTTTGCTCTTTTTTTTTTTTATCAAACACTTTGTTGTTGTATTCAAGATCTAAACAAAGTCATGGATCTTGTGGGCAGAAACATCATGATTCATGGCTCATCATCATATTCATCACAATCACAAACTCTTTCTCCAATCACAAGTCCAGATGATTCAATTTTGGGTTCACATTTGCATTCATCAGATGCAAGTTTCCCTATTATAGCTATTGCCATTATAGGAATTTTGGCCACAGCTTTTTTGCTAGTGAGCTATTACATCTTTGTCATCAAATGCTGTCTCAACTGGCACCGTATCGATCTCTTAAGGCGATTCTCTTTGTCGAGGAATAGAGGGAATGAAGACCCTTTAATGGCTTACTCTCCGGCTATGGAAGCTCGAGGACTAGACGAGTCTGTGATAAGGTCAATACCAATATTTCAATTCAAGAAAGAAGCCAAAAACAGAGAGTTTGGTGAAAGAAGCTTTTGTGAATGCGCGGTTTGCTTGAACGAGTTTCTTGAAGATGAGAAGCTAAGAAGAATACCAAATTGTAGCCATGTTTTTCACATTGATTGCATTGATGTTTGGCTTCAAAACAATGCAAATTGCCCACTTTGTAGAACCAGCATTTCGTTCACTACAAGAATCCCAATTGATCAAATCATTGCACCAAGTTCATCTCCACAAGATCCAAGTCCATACAATGAAAATGTCAGCAGTGATGAGGACTATGTTGTGATTGAATTGGGTAACCATCATTCTGCTGATCAAACATTGCTTGCAACTCAAGAAAGGTTGAATTCAGGAGACTTGCGCTCAATTAGTCCTTCACCAAAAAAGTTGGAGCAAAGAATTGTGCAGAAGAAGGCAAGGAAGCACTATAAAGTCACAAGCATGGGAGATGAATGTATTGATATCAGAGACAAAGATGATCAATTTGCAATCCAACCCATTAGAAGATCATTTTCAATGGACTCATCGGCTGATCCAAAACTCTATTTAGCAATTCAAGAAGCTGTTCAAAGCAGGCAAGTGAGCGTGGTTAGTAGCCCTATTGAAGGTTGCAGTAACAGAGTTAGAAGATCTTTTTTTACATTTGGCCATGGCAGGGGATCTAGAAGTGCAATTCTACCACTACATTTGGAGCCATGAAAAACAAATATATTTACTTGTATTTTTCTTTTCTTATTTTGACATAGAGATTTTAGTTGTTGTAGTAGGAGACTATAGAGTTGGTGACATAGTTACAAATCACTTGAAATTGAAACTGAATAGAATTATTTTATTCAAATTGTTTGGTTTCATAATAGCATGAGCTACAGCGATGATAATCAACATCATTGTCTTTTTATTTAATGGAAAAAAAAAGGGATTGATTTTATTTCTATGATTGCATCTTGTTATTGTCTCATTGTTGGTCTGGAGAAACAAAGAAAGAGCCTAAGCAATTGAAGAATGAGAGAGGTCCCCTACTCTGGAGGTAGAGAGAAGGGTCCCCTGCAATTGAGACAATCATATTTCCACCAACTTCTAAATTCTAATGCCAATCATGGCACTGTAGGGAAATTATGTTTGGTCATGGTTGGTAATAACTCTAATGATACTTGTTCTGTTTAAGTACAGTGTTTTCCAGCCTGTAAGAATCAATTTTTTTTCTCTATAATCAATACAATGATTAAGCAATTCTGCCTAATATCACACTAAAATTATTAGGCATTTAAGTCATTGGTTTAAATAGTATAATCACAAGGACCTATGCACAACTGGTTTGTTTCTCTTGTCTTTCAACTTTTTTTCTGTGAATAGTTGCTAGAGTCAAGTAGTCAACTCCTGGGATTCATATTTCAAATCCTGGATTGTCCTACACTCCTACTGCAGGCAGAAGATGCTTTAACAATGAAGCAGCAATGTGAACCCAGTGAAGATTTTATCTGTTCAATGCGCAAAGTTTTTTTTAAAAAAAAAAATTGACACTAATGAGGCAGGTGTCTGCCAGAATTTGACAAGATCAACCGGTACATTACAGTTCGTAATACAACTCCCATTAAAAGAAAAGGGTCTCCCTACATTTTACGGTTTAATAGGAATATATGAGATTCGAATGTTTATCACATAAGTGAAAAATGAAGCACCTAACCACTTTGATAAGAGTCACTTTTTTTTTTTTTTTGGTTATTTAAACAAATATCAAATTTATGATTTGTATTACTACAAAAGCAAGAAAAAACATAAGCTGGAGTTGGTGTATGCTACTCATATCTATACTATTGATGTTGTGACTTCGAATCGAATGTCTTCCCCAAACTCCGAATTAGTTATAAGTAAGACTTAATACTTCCCAAAAAAAAAGAAAAAAAACGATTATGGACACATGACATGATCAAACAATTGCTTCATTTTATGAGTACAAAAGAGAAAAAGGACCAAATATAGAGTTGGGCCAAGTCCTTGGCCCAACCCAAGTTCCAAGCAGGTTGGGGTTAGAGATACTTGAACCCATATTTAGTAAATCTCTAAGTTGGGTTGGAATTGAGATGTGTATTAAGTATAAACCTAAGTCAAATCAAAACTTGTTACTGGGCTATTGCCTTAAGGACAGCCTACCCTTGAAGGACCATTTGACTCAAATTGATGATTTTCATCAATTAATATTGATTTCCTATTTTAAACGAAGACAAATAGCTAAATAATAAAATAAAAATAGAATTAATTACACATAACTAAATGAGAATTGACTACTACATATGACTACTACATACAAGCGGAAATAACTTTTTCAAAATCTGACATTGATCTCCCTTAACCGTTGGAAGAGTATTTTAGCCATCTCAACATATTTTTCATTTTTTCTTAAAAAACATACATAAAAATAAAATAAAAATGAAATGAGATGGAATAGATAAAAAAAGTATAAAAATCATACAACCGAAAATAATAATATTTTAATAAGATGATGTTAATTTGATGATAAAACCTTCATACATACGTAATGAAAGGGATCGAGTCTTTCCCTTCTTCAAAACCCTAAATTTATATAATATTTCAATATATATATATATATAGAGTAAATTTATCTCCACACTAAAATGGATGCGGAGAAAAAAATGGTAAATATATACGTGCTCCTCTATGTGGGGAGGCGTGCCACGGTTGAGATCAATATTGAAGATGTTTTTTAAATTTTAAATTTTATTTTTACAATTAGTCATGACTATATATAGTTTTCAAAATATTAAAATGTAAATATTGATAGTGTTTAAGCTATACAGTTTGTTGTGGTCAGTTGGGTGTTATATATTTAAAAAAAAAATATAAACCATGTTTTAATTATTTTAAAAATAGTTTGATGTTGGAGTTAAAATTGACACAAAACTCCAATACATATATGATAAAAAAAAAATATCCAATCTCGTACCATATTAAATAAGAGACGTGACTGTTAAAATCCAATTACAGCACCAAAAAGTTAACAACATCACGTCACTGATTTAGTTAAATCATTGGTATACTCCAATCCGATCAAATCAAATCATAAAATATAATATTTTTTTATCCTGTAACATGCGTATAAAACGTAGATCCAACCCTAGAAGGAATCCAGTGAGGTAACCATCTAGAGTCTTCAACTGTAGTTTTTTTTTTTTTTTTTTTTAAATTGATTGTAAAATATAATTCATTTAAGATATTAGACAAAATAGGTCAATTAATGACTTTAAAATGATCTATCATTCATATAATTTTTTTTAAAGGCCCATGAATGGAAACCCAATGTATAATTAAATTTAAAAACGACTTACCATTATATATATGGTTCAAAAAATAAATAGCACTTTTTAGTGGTGACATTTCAACACCGTCACTGCTTTAATAAATTATGTTTAAAATGCATCAATTATGGTGAACGGACAAAAATACCCTCAATAGTTGTTCCACATCAGATTTTTTTCATTTATTTTACAGTGATAGAATTGTGAAGTAGAGAGAGAAAGTCTCGTTGAAACCCAAACAATTATTTAAATGGCGGCGGAGTGGCGCTACGCAGACGCATTCGGGGGTCGAGCTCGCGGGAGGGCAGGGGGCATCGCCCCTGGAGTTTTTTTTTATTTGATCTATTGTGTGTTGACGAAGATGAATATTTTGGTTTTTGAGACTTTTTAAAACATTTCCGAGTTTTTATTTTAAAGGGATCGAGTTTTTTTGTAAGTTTTGTACATGACAGAGTTTTTTTTGTTAATGATTGAGTTTTTTTTTTGTTTTTTTTTTGTAAGAGATCGAGTTTTTTTTGTGAGAGATTGAGTTTTTTTTGTACATGATCGAGTTTTTTTTATAAGGGATCTAGTTTTTTTTGTTAATGATCGATTTTTTTTTATATGATTGAGTTTATTTTATAAGGGATCGAGTTTATTTTATAAGGGATCAAACTTTTTTTTAAAGGGATCGAGTTTTTTTCTAAAGGGATCAAGTTTTTTGTACATGGTCGAGTTTTTTTTGTACATGATCGAGCTTTTTTTTGTACATGATCGAGCTTTTTTTTTTTTTTAAGGATCAAGTTTTTTTTTTACATGATCGAACTTATTTTGTAAGAGATCGAATTTTTTTGTACATAATCGAGTTTTTTTTTGTACATGATCGAGCTTTTTTTGTAAGGGATCGAGTTTTTCTTATTAAGGATCGAGTTTTTTTTGTTTTTACATGATCGAGTTTTTTTTAGAGGAATCAAGTTTTTTTTAAGGGATTGAACTTTTTTGTACATGATTGAGTTTTTTTTTACATGATCGAGTTTTTTTGTAAGGGATCGGGTTTTTTTTTGGTAAAGGATCGAGTTTTTTTTTTTTTTACATAATCGAACTTTTTTGTGAGGGATCGAGCTTTCTTTTAAAGGGATCTGTTTTTTTTTTTAAGGGTTTTAGTTTTTTTTGTCCAAAATTATAAATTTGTTTACAACAGTTTAAAAATACTTTTATCAATATAAAAAAGCCCAGACAAATTTAAAAAAACTCAGACCAATTACAAAATAGCTCTTAACATATAAAAAAAAACTCGAATCAATGTAACAAATCTGATACATACACAACAACTCGTAAACTTATAAAAAAAAACTGGATAATGTTCAGACAAATTGTAGATCGATTTTCATATAAGTTTTTTGGAGAGAAAGAAGAGTTACTACTTTCAATGATCAAAGTGTAGAAATAGAAGTACAAAGAGGATTAAAAATTGATTATTTAAAGGCAATATGAGTATTTCACCATAATATGTGCTTTTTAAACTTAACTTATTAAACCGGTGACATCATTACAACTCATAAAAAAAAAGATAACATTTATGAGTTGACCTTTAATATATATATATATATTAAAGACCAACTCATGGAAACCCATTAATCATTCTAACAATAACAACATTGGATCAATGGTGATGATGAATTGAATCCTAGCAACACTCTATTGGTCACAAATAATCGTTTTTTATATCTCTAAAAAAAACTCAATACTCTTTTGAAATGAAAATTCAGAAGTCATTATTTCGAAGGTAATTAAATCAATACACTTTATTTTTTTTAATTCTTTTATAAAAATATGTAAACTTAATTAGTACTTTTACTGCTAAAAATGTGAAATGAGTAAGGTTTAAACAATATATTATTTGATGTAATTATATTGAAAAAATGGTAACATCATTTTACTAATTTTGTTATGTTATAGTTTTGAGTTTGAGTTATTATATTGATTTTTATAAGTATTTACTAGAGAAAAAAATAAATAAATATACATAAAGTATCAAGGACCTAATTTTCTAGAGTTAATCTCGGATCTCGAAAATCTCCGGACCGGTTCGGACAAAACTGAGTAAATATAGTATTAATTTAATATCCACGTTGAAGGTGGTTTTGAATAATTTAATGCCACGAGTCATCTAGTCAGATGACTTATCATAATTCATAGAAATCACCCCTTGCCCCCTTCCCATACACCATTGTCATACTAATAATAATAATAATAATAATAATCCACCATCTGCTTTCAGAATTTGTTTAGTACAAGAAATTGCTGGAGCAGAGAAACGATAACCATCAACAACCATCTGTCTTCAGCACCAAGCCACCAACAAACAACAATGAAGATAATGGTAGCCATAAAACGAGTTGTTGACTACGCAGTTAAGATCAGAGTGAAACCCGACAAGGTAATCTAATTCTTCAATCACAAATTCCATTTCTTTATATTAGAAATCTCGTGTGTGTGTGTGTTTTCAACTTCTGCATTTTTTTGGGTACCAGACAGGGGTGGAGACCAACAACGTGAAGATGTCGATGAACCCATTTTGCGAGATAGCGTTGGAGGAGGCTCTCAAGATCAGAGAAGCCGGATTGGCCTCCGAGGTTGTCGCCGTCAGCATGGGCCCACCGCAGTGCGTCGATACTCTGCGGACAGGTCTAGCCATGGGCGCTGACAGAGGGATCCATGTCGAGGCCACCACTGGGCTGTATCCGTTAAATGTCGCTAAGATATTCAAGAGGCTTGTTGAGCTTGAGAACCCTGGTTTGATTTTTCTAGGAAAACAGGTTTGTTTTGTGATTGTGGGTCCACAGTTGCATGTTTTGTGTGGTTAGATTGAAAGCAAGTAGTCAAGTTCTGGAATTTGTGTTTTAATTTGGTTTATTGTTCTTTTTTGTATTTCCGTTACCATTCATTTTTGAATGCTGAGAAACCTTGGTATGAAAAATTGGATGCAGACTTTTCGATTTCAGTTTTATATGTAGTTTGGGGTAATGGAGATGTTTAAGTTGACCTCAATGAAGCAGGGTATTTGGATAGGATTTAGTTGGGTGAAGAGAATATTTTTAGGCTGGAAAATATGAGTCAAGGATACTTGATGAAACTTAGTTTATTTTTGTTTTGTACATTTTTTTAACTGTTTCGGTTAGTGTAAAGTTGTAAATTTTATATTGAAAGAAGGTCTGAGAAGTGGTTTAGAGTTGTTGCTGTTGAACTTTTTTGAACATATTGATGTTCAGATTGTTTTCTTCCTCTTTGATTGGAGAAATTCATTTAGGAGATCTTCTTATCATGTAGATTCTTGTGTAGGCAATTGATGATGACTGCAATCAAACAGGGCAAATGGTGGCGGGACTGCTCAGATGGCCTCAGGCGACCTTTGCATCTAAGGTGAGTCCAGTTGTAACACCCTTTGTTTGTTGGTTAGAAATTCTATATGTTCAAGATGAAATTGGTTCATTAACGACAACTGAGTCTACTGGGGAGAATATAGACTGCTTTACACCAAGGAACTTTGATAAAAATTCACGCTTTCTTATAGTTAGAACCTTAAAAAATGTTGTTGAAACTCAAATGGTCAATAGCATCTAACCTAATAGTTAATTTAGATTGTAATGCTGTTTTTTTTTATTCAAGGGTAACACTGCTCGAATTAGACTAGGGTCTAATATATTATGAGATTTGTAGATATCAGTGGCAGTGCAGAACTGTAGATGAGAATGGAGTTCTCTAGTTGCCTTTAATTACTATCTTGATACAAGTTCTGAAAGTAACTTGTTAGTATCATTATAACCTCCTTTGAGATGCAGTGAATATTTTGGTATTTGGTTTCCAATACCTTTGGTGTTATTGTTATTAAATATTCCCATGTTCAGTGCTGTAGATGCAGTATGTTACTCTTCAATCCTTATGCCAGTTCCACATCTTGTTCCTGAACATCTGCTTGATACAATGAACTAGAAGTAGCTAGACATATATTGGTGTCCATCTATAAAATTGTGTTAATCGGTTGTTATTGAGTCGAGCAAAGAAGAAAAAATTAGTTGCTTGTCAGTGTTCTGTTCCCTAATTTTGTAGAATTCATTTCTTAACTTTAATTTGGCCATTTCAGTACATTTACTCTCTTCTTGTTGTTGTTGTTGTGTTTTTCTTTTCTTTATACTTTCTTTTTTGTAAGACCATTTGCTCAGAGTATTTTTCCTGTGATTAACTGCTGCTCTTTAGTAGGTTATGTTGGACAAAGAGAAACAAGTAGCAACAGTAGAAAGAGAAGTAGACGGTGGCCTTGAGACTTTGTCATTGGACTTACCAGCCGTGATCACGTAAGTACTGCAACCTCTACAGTTTAGCTTTCATACACTTTGAGACTTTTGAGGCATGCTTGGTGACAAATTATATTTTCTGTTATTGTTTTCAAGAGCAAGAAAACAGATTTTGTTTTTTATTCCAGAATTGATATACATTTGGAGTACTAGAATTATAAAACGTTTTTTCAAGTACGAAGACTACAGTTTTATTTTTACATTTTATTCATGCATATTTGAAATTGTTTCAACTAAAAAATGCACGAGAAATTGTTGTTATGTCATATGTGATCATTAAAAATATACCGTAAAACATTATATGTTCTCGGAAATAGTGGTATTTCAAAAATAAAGTTTTCTACTTTCTATTAAAGGTAAAAGAAACTACTTTCAAGAACAAAAATTGTTTCGGAGGTAATTTAGGTGTTTTTGTTCATGCTGCAATTAGAATCAAGATATGGGTTTAAGATTTTATAGCCTCTTTAAAAAGTTTATTAAGTCATTATTAAATGTCTGAAACTTAACGCAATTGTTATGTTTCTGATGTTCTTATTACCCGTGTTTGTGAGTTATGTTTTAAAATGTTGTTTGCTTTGAGGATTGAAACTCCATGCTTGATTATACTTTTATGTAATGCTCTAGTGTAATGAAATTAGAGTTATATAAATTCCCTGTAAAGCTATATTAACCCTTAGTTTTACTTATTCGGGGGCATCCATTGAAACAAATATGTAGTCTTTGGTTACGTCGTTTGTTAGGTGCATTTATCTAGAAATTAATTTGTAGATGAAGAATTCGGCTATTTTGCCTTGAATATTATTATGTACAAAGCTGTAGTTATATATATACACAGCAGTCCTAGGGTTACAAACTTCTGAGAATCAGTTTCTCTTAATTAGAGAATCAGATCTCATAAAACTAGCTACTAAATTAGGGAACAAAATAATAGGAAATAAAATAAATAAATACAAACTGTATAGGAAATAAAACTGAATCCCTAATATCTCTCTTAACATCTAGGACAACTAAGATACACATATTAACAACCCCCCTCAAGCTGGGTTGTAGATGTTTTATCATGCCCAGCTTGTTGCTCAAATCTTCAAATCTGTCACGTGGGAGTGCTTTAGTTAAGATGTCAGCAACTTGCTGATTTGTTGGAATGTAGATTCATTTCAATATACCACAGTCAACCTTTTCCTTGATAAAATGTCGATCTATCTCAATATGCTTGGTTCGATCATGATGAATTGGATTCTTTGCAATGCTAATAGTAGCATGATGGTCACAGAAAATACTAATAGGCTCCTCTATGGTTATTCTCAGATCGGATAGAACCATTTTAATCCAAATCCCTTCACAGATCCCATGTGCCATTGCACGAAGTTCTGCTTCTGCACTGCTTCGGGCAACAACAGATTGCTTCTTACTCCTCCATGTAGTTAGGTTGCCCCAAACTGTAGTGCAATACCCTGAAGTTGACCGTCGATCTGTGATTGAACCATCCCAATCAGCATCCGAATGTACAATCACCTCCCTGGTTGCAGCTTTCCTGAAAAATAAGCCCTTTCCGGGAGTTAATTTCAAATACTTGAGTATCCTTTGAACTACTGTCATGTGCTCTTCGGTTGGACTATTCATGAATTGACTCACTGAACTCACTGGGAAAGCTATATCCGGTCTTGTGTGTGACAGGTAAATTAGTTTTCCCACAAGTCGTTGATACCTTCCTTTATCAACCGGAGCACTCTCTCTATCAGTCCCAAGCTTCATTGTTGTGTCCATGGGAGTCTCGGCCGGTTTGCAATTGATCATCCCTGTTTCTTGAAGTAGGTCCAGAACATACTTTCTTTGGGAAATCAGAATGCCTTCTTTTAAACGAGCTACCTCTATCCCAAGAAAGTATCTAAGATGTTCCAAGTCTTTGATTTCAAACTCACTAGACAACCATCCCTTTAACCTTGGTATTTCATCCAAAAAATCACCTGTTAGAATAATATCGTCCACATAAACAATTAGGATTGCTTGCTGCCCATTTTCGGCATGCTTGATAAACATGGTATGGTCGGATTGACATTGCCCATACCCATGTTTCTTTAGAACTTGATTGAACCTTTCGAACCAGGCTCGAGGTGATTGTTTTAGGCTATAAAAGGACTTTCTTGACCGGAAAAATTTATTTATTGTTGTAGCTCTCTAAACCTGGCGGAACCTCCATATAGACCTCTTCCGCTAAATCTCCATTGAGAAAGACGTTTTTCACGTCTAGCTGGTATAGAGGCCAATCAAGATTGGCTGCCAATGATAAGAGCACCCTAACTGTATTAAGTTTGGCCACAGGTGCGAAGGTTTCCTGATAATCAATGCCAAATGATTGTGTGAACCCCTTTGCTACCAACCTTGCCTTAAATCTCTCAATGCTTCCATCAGTTTTTGTTTTAACCGTAAATACCCACTTGCAGCCCACTGGATTTTTACCGTTTGGTAACTCAGACAGTTCCCATGTTCCATTCTTTTCTAAGGCCAAAACCTCTTCCATGACAGCCTTTTTCCATTCCGGGATTGACAAGGCTTCTTGAATGGTTTTGGGAATCGAAACATCCGCTAGCTTTGTTATGAAACTTCTGGACCCAGGTGAGAGGTCATCATACGTTACATATCTGTTCATGGGGTACAAGGGACGATCCCAACATTCCTTGTAACCTTTTCGAAGTGCGATAAATTGATCAGAAGTAGTAGAAGTTGTTTCGGGAATCAGAGTACTCACACTTTCCTTAGGTTCTGCTGGCTGTTGTTGTATGTTACTTTCCAGGACTGATAAATCCGGTTGTGAGTCATGGACTGGTGTTGGATTTGTTTGATCTGTGGGCTTGTTTCTTTTGTGATAGACAATTACATTTTTAGGAGGACTAGAGGGCTTATGTGAATAGGTTTTGGATGTATTTAGTGGGCTGATTTCTCTAATTTGTTGGGATTGATTAAAGTTGTGAGACTAACATGATTTGGGAACTCAACCGGATTAGAGGTGGAAGGTTGTTGATGAGTAGGAGACCTATTCTGATTAGGAAAAGAGAGATTTAGATGGTCTAGAATTTCTTGTGAATCAAGGCATGAATTTTGATCTGGAATTTCTTGCAGATTAGGACTGAAAGAGTTACCAGAGGAATCAGTCGAATTAGGCAAGATGAGATTTCATTGACTAGAACTAGCATGATGCGGCTGATTAGGGCTTAAATTTGATGGCAGAATTTTATGGGAAGAAATCGCATCAAAATCAGGAAAGAGAGAATTATATTTTTCATGATTTGATTCCCCCATTTGAATACCGGTTTTGCTAAAAACGGAAGTATTCTCAAAAAAAGAAACGTCCATAGTATGATAAAAACGTTTTGTAGCAGTACTATAACATTTGTATCCCATTTTATTAGGAGAATATTCAACAAAGACACATTTGATTGATTTTGGGTCTAATTTTGATCTTTGATGACTGTAAATGTGCACATAAACAGTGCAACCAAATATCTTAGGAGGGATGTCATAGAAAACTTGAGTGTTGGGATAAAAATGTTTAAGTACTTGACATGGGGTAACAAATTTTAAGACATTTGATGGCAGCCGATTAAAAAGATAACCAGCTGCAAGAACTGCCTCCCCCCAAAACGTTTTTGGCATGAGTAGAAAACAATAAAGCTCTAGCAACCTCGAGAATATGGCGGTTCTTTCTCTCAGCTATTCTATTCTGTTGAGGGGTATCCACACATGAACTTTGGTGAATGATACCCTCCTCATATAGGTATTGCCAAGAGTTGAATTAAAATATTCTCGCCCATTATGAGTTCTGAAAATTTGAATACAAGTTTGAAATTGAACTTAGATCATATTTTTGAAATTCTTAAAAATTTGGGTTGCTTCTGATTTTTCTTTCATTAAGAATATCCATGTGAGCTTGGTATGGTCGTCTATGAAGGAGATAAACCACCTGGCACCTGTGATGCTAGGGACCCTGGAAGGACCCCAAACATCACTATGAATGATAGAAAACGGTTTAGTGTTGCGATATGGAAGACTTGGATAAACACTTCTTGTATGTTTAGCATATTGTCACACTTCACATTGAAAAAACAAAGGACTTTTATTATTAAATAGATCAGGGAAAAGTTTTGAAAGATACATAAAAATAGGATGTCCTAAACGGAAATGCCACATCTTTATAGTCCTATCCCTATCGGAATTTGAAGAAAAACAAAGATTGTGATCCACCTTGACACTAGTAGCCACTTTGGATTTTCTTGTTACAACAGAAGTTGCCTTGAGGTAGTACAGACCGGAACAAATCCTAGCACTGCCAATCGTCTTCCCCGAATCCAAGTCCTGAAAAACACATTCATAAGGGAAAAATTTAGCAACACATCGTAGGTCTTGTGTTAACTTCCTAATAGATAACAAATTGTAGTCGAGATTAGGGACTAGCAACACATATGTGAGAGTAATGCCATATGTAACCCTTACTGTACCAATACTCGTCACCTTGGAAAGAGAACCATATGCTATTCTAACTTTTAGGCTATCATCACATGTTGTAAAAGTGTTAAAAATTCAAGCGTCACCTGTCATGTGATCCGATGCCCCTGAATTCACAATCCAAGAATGATTACTCTCCTGTCTCACATGCAAGGCCGTTGAAAAATTACCTGTCTGTGCCACTGAACCAATTGCGATAGAGGAAGAGGTTTGCTGTTTGATAATCTGCTTAAGAAGATCTAATTGATCCTTGCTGAAAATATCTGCTTTTGACAATGATTCGCTGCTAACAGCAGTATTACCTTTGCCTTCTCTTTCAGATTTCGACTTCCAATCTGTTGGCTTGCCATGTATTTTCCAGCATGTGTCCCTGTAGTGCCCAGATCTCCTACAATGATCACACCATGGACGGCCACCCCGTTTCTGTCTACCATCTGAAGAAGTGTGACTGCCATGGACTGTAAGTGCACTTCCTTCAGCCTGAGAACTGTCACTGTCAGCCCCTAGCATTACCTTTCGACGGCTCTCTTCCCTGACTACTTCAGAGAAAGCTTCACGTAGAGTTGGTAAGGGTTTGATTGCCATGACTTGCCTCTCATATCATCGAGATTCCTATTGAGACCAAGAAGAAATTTGAAATTTCTTCTTTTCTCGATACTCTTCTTGTGAGTGACTTCACCTTTGGGATTCTCGAACTTATCGTTCTCAAAGGTATCAACCTGCTGCCATAAGCGTGAGAGTTTAGTAAAATAGCTAGTGACAGAGTCATCACCTTGGTGCAGATCATGTAAGAAGCCCTCTACAACAAACTGCTGTATTATCAGATGTGGAGAATGTTTCCTTGGCAGCATCCCAGATTTCTTGCGCTGTGTCATACAACAAAAAAATTTCACTGATTTCATTCTCCATGGAGTTGAGAAGCCAGGACATGACCAGGTTGTTATCGATTTTCCACTGACGATAACCCGTATCTTCCTTTGCTGGTTTATCGATAGTCCCTGAGAGATAGTCATCCTTCCTTTTTCCTCGGATGAAGATGAGAACAGACTTGGACCATTGAAGATAATTTTTTCCGGTCAGTTTGTGACCGGTGATAAGAAGATTATGATGGGATGAATTTTGGTCGGAGCCTCCACCACTACTATGACTGTCGAGTTTTGGAGGCTTTGAACCGAAAGTACCTTATTTGGAAGCGTTAGACATGATGTGTTTGATGTTGATATTTAGGATCTCAGAGAGTGTTCTGATACCATGAAGAATTCGGCTATTTTGCCTTGAATATATTATGTACAAAGCTGCAGTTATATATATACACAACAGTCCTAGGGTTACAAACTTCTAAGAATCGGTTTCTCTTAATTAGAGAATCAGATTCCATAAAACTAGCTACTAAATTAGGAAACAAAATAATAGGAAATAAAATAAATAAATACAAACTGTATAGGAAATAAAACTGAATCCCTAATATCTCTCTAACATCTAGGACAACTAAGATACACATATTAACGGTAGATATATGATCATTCTGAGTCGAGTTGTGTTGATGCTTGAGACGTATATTTTGTGATTGTCTCCTCTCTCTAGTGTGTTGAATACATCAACTTTCTTTTAATAAAATCCCTGGTGCTTAACTAAATTCAATTCTAAACTAGTTGGGGTAAGATACATGAACCCTCTTCTCCCATAAGTTGTTTAGAAACAAGCTTAGATCTTACTTCTCTACTTATTACTGGAAATGACAAGTGGTTACTCGGAGTATATGAGGTTTTTCTAGAGAGGAGGAGAATTATTGGAAACCCAAACTTGTTCAAGATACAAATGGCTGGACAACATTGAACCTCATAAAGAATATTATGTCGCTAATTTATGGAAAATTCTAGATTTTCTCATGATTGTGCGTTGAGTATGTTAGTGGGACCTGCAAGGTGCCTGTATCTAGTGCTTATGGTGAGATTGACTACGTTATATGATTAGGATTTATTTTGAGGAAATGGTCGTGGTTGTGGATCTTGATTGATTTTGATTTTGATTAAGCGGCCTCAAATGTGGACCATCATTGGGAAGTGTTAAATTTCACGCACTTATATGATGAAACTTATCTTGTCTGATCCATTGCATTTCATGATAACTTAAAGGTGTCCTAGGAAACACATTATGTGTATCAAGGAAACACATTATGTGTATCAGTGAGTTGAAGTTATTTACTTATTTTGATGGCAGATTGAAGATGATATGCTATGCTGGTGATTCATTCCAAAGAAGTAAATATATGGTGTTTGTTATATCACTACAATTAGATCGAAGAGACATTTGGGAATACACATACGTTTCTTAAAGAACATAAGCTGTGAGCGACAGAGTTAAGACCATCCCTAATTCTTGAATTCGTTCCCATTATTGAGCGGTTCAACACAAAGTTGCTCAAAAATAGTCTAATAACTACAAGGAGAAAAGGTTTATTCATTCAGGAGCTCCACTAGGTTTTTGAGTTTTAATCGCAGTCAACACATTCGGGAAATTGCAGTTTGTATAATTTTCTTTGCAGATTCTGTCTCTTGATGTTTGACTTTAGTAATAAAATTAGGTGAGAAACACAATCACATTCTTTGATCCCACTCATGGACAAGGACTCATAATCACAATCACATTCTTTAACTCTGAACTCTGATGAAAGCATACTGATATTGTCATCTGTATAGAAACTCCTTGTAGCCTTCTTTTTATGGACGATGTAGAGTTGACTATTCTATTAAGAAATAATCATTGTCATTACATCAATTTTATTATTATCAAGCCTACATGTTTGCTGATCTAATTTCAATAATTTTGTTTGATACAATTTTGAAAAACTGTATATATTAGATGGTCTCTTCTACTGCAAGTGTATGTTTCATTGTTTTACATCATTTTTGCCAGTAATGAGGTTGAGTGTAGGATTGGAAGAAAGTATAAGACAGTGGAGTTCAGTACGAGGAATCTGAGTTTGAAATATGGGTCTACACTATTTTTTGGATGACATAATACAACAAGAATTGTTAATAAGTATTCCTTACATGGATGCAATATCACTGATCTATAGAATTCTGACCTAGACATCTATTGGGTATTTGGAGAGTTGGAGTATTGCAAGCCCTTAACCTTTTTATTTTCTATGCGTGTAATGGATCGGCTATTACACTATGTGCAGTCTTATTATTTTGCTACAAAAGGCACTTCAATTCCTGGAGTTTGTTTTTCCCGGGCTAATTTGGTTTATGATTAATGTAGTGTCAATCATCTGTCAGTATGATTAATTCATGGTGTATGATCAATGCAGCATATAATGACAACCCGTGAAGGCCATATTGATTGTTTTCTTTGCTGTGTTTTGAAAGTTATCTTGCCTTGACATATGTTATTTAGTATTGGGAATATTTAAATTTGTCCAACTCATACATTGATTCAAATGTTTTTCTTTTTGTGAGGAGTGCAGAGAGGTAGAAGACTGCCTGTTGCAATCTATATGATGCTTCTATTTAAAGATGCATATGTCCTTGTGAAATCGTTTTAATGGAATCTTTTTCGACATTGATCATCTTTGATTAATTTGTTCCACTCATGCAGCACTGATCTGAGACTTAACCAGCCGAGGTATGCAACACTCCCCAACATAATGAAGGCAAAATCGAAAGTCATAAAGAAGTATACTCCTCAAGAGCTGAACGTGGATATCCGATCTGATTTGGAGGTTGTTCAGGTGACTGAACCTCCCAAGAGAAAAGCAGGGGTCATTGTTTCTTCTGTTGATGAGCTGATTGACAAGCTTAAAAATGAAGCACATGTTATTTGAACAATCTTTCATGTTTCTGACTCAAATAGCCTTTTCCATTGGATCTAAAAGATAAAGAAATGCAACTACAGAAATTAGAAACAAACAAAATCTAGTTCAATAAAGTTGATAGTCCCTTGAAGGCATTTTGTTTCCAGTGCTGTTTTATTAATAAAAGTAATCATGTTCGAGCGACATGGATGTGTTCTACATAGAGTGAAAAGCAGTGGATTCTGGATGCTAATGTGCTCTGGGTCCAGTTAAATCTGATCACTCATGGAATCAACTTTATAAAAAGTTGTAGTTGAACCCAGGTGGCCTTTGAGATGATATTTTTTTGGGTCAAAAAGTATGACAGACAAGTAGATATTTTAGAATGTGCAGAAGGACTCTTAACACTTCTGAATTGCATTTCAATTTGTGGTTAATGGTGGTCAGCCATCACATTTGCCTGGCCGTTTCACATGATAATTATTTAAGAGTTGAACATATAAAGTGATTTTGAAAATAAATTTGTAGTATGAAGATGAGTTTGTATACGAGACACGTCCCCTTACACCTAATTACGAACTAATTGTAATTGTTCAAAAGAAAAAATTGTAATACCTATTGGGTCATAGGTATGTTTGGATCTGATAAGAACATTCGTTAATTACTACTCGAAACTGTAATACAACTACCATGTAAATGTTTTGTCATACGTTTTTTTATTTAAGGGTATTATTGGATTAGTCTTTATATTTTTTTAAATTATCTCTTTTTTAATTATTTATTTATTTTTTATTAGATTGATTCTATATTATTAAAAACCACTCAATTTAATCATTTCTATCCGATTTTTAACGGTCGACCAAAACATAAAAAAGTAAATGGACCATATTACCTTTAACTTAAAGTAAATGACCATTTCACCCTCTAATTTTTTTATTTAAAAATATTAAAATATTAAATGATAAATATTTACAAAAATTAAAATTTTACCCTAACGCATCAACGCACAAACACCAGACATATCACCAACATTATCATCTGGATTTTTTTTCATCTAGAAATAAAACCCTCAATTCATATCTTCACCAACATCATCATCAACGCATCACCAGACAAATCACCCAAACACCCTCTCCAAACCCATTCATCTCTTCACCAACATCATCATCAACACATCACCGCACAAATCACTCAAACATCCAAACCCGATCAAGTCAACCTCTCGAAACACCCAACAACCAAAACCACTCAAAACCCCTCCACGAAATCAATCAATCCCAATCGCCACTCCCACTACTGATTGGCGTTCCAACTCGAACAAGTTTAGAACAAAAGCAACGACGATGACAACGTCGATCACAAGCGACACGATCAGAAGTCGACTGGTTTGATCTGGGTTTGGTTGCCGATCTAGGTTCAATCGTGTTCACCTCTCTCTCGTCATCCTCTTCATTTGATGTGGATTCAATTTGGTCGGTGGGTTTGGTTTCGATCTGGGTTTCAATTGGAGGTAGTGATGGTTTGGTCGATTTGGGTTCCAGTGGTGGTGGTGGTTTTTTGGTTTTTGATTTGGGTTTCGGTTAGTGGTGGTGGTGTTTGGTAGTGGTGAAGGAGTTTGTGATGGTGGTCTGGTGGTGATATTAACTGTAGATCTGGTGGTGGTAATGGACTGGAGGTTGATTGGAGGTGGTGTTTTCATTTTGTATTTGTTTTGTGTTTGATGATGGTTCTTTGGAAGATTTGTTTGTTAATGAAGGTTAAAAGTTGAATGTAGATGATGATGGAATTGGATGGTTGATGATGATGATTCATGATTTTTTTTTAATGAATGGTTTTTGCCGTGTAATCTGAGTAAAATGCACATGATTTTTCATTAATTTAACTCACTAAAATGTTTTTCTTTTTTAATTTTTGTTTTATTTATAATTTTTTAATTTATATTTATAATATTTATTATATAAATATTTATTTTTCCATTTATTTCTGTGTTGTCACGTGGTATTTCTTTGGTTAAAGATAAAAGTACTTTGAAACTGTTAGAGTCGAGTAACGATAGACTAATAAAAGGATTAAATTGAACGGATTCTGATAATATAGGGATTAATCTAGTAAAAAATTAATAATTAAAGAAAATATAAAAACTAAATCAATAATATCTTTAAAATTTAATAGATAAATATTAAATATATGACTCAAACCCAAGTTAGACGTGGTAAGAAACTATACTTTACTTAAAATTTAAGGTTGTATTAGCCTAAATTGAATGTCGACGAACTTCAATATATATAATACAACCTAAATTGAATGTTGATGCACTTCAATATATATATATCAGTGTGTTGTGTGTAGATTATTATATTTACATACTTTGATTTGATGTGTATATATTTATCAATGTTTCTTCATAATCAATGATCCATATGCAACACACTAATATAAGTTATATTCAATAATGTTATTTTATCCAAATTTGATGTCTATATTTGGTGTTTAAATAATGTGGTAACACAAGTATTATCACCGAAATATATTATTGACTTGTTTAGGGTTACAACTTAAAATAGTGATGTAAACCAATCCAAATCGATGATTTTTTATTATTAATAAATTAATAACATTATTGACCAAATTATCAATAATACCACTTTGGCCAAATTTGGTCACCAAATTTGATGTCTATATCTGGTGTTTAAATGATGTGGCAACACTATAATCTATTCAGATTTGGATGCTAAATTTAGGAAAAGTATTATTACTGATATATATTATTGACTTATTTAGGGTTATGACTTAAAATAGTTACGTACACCAATCCAAATTGATGATTTTTATTATTAATAAATTAATAGCATTATTGACCAAATTATCAATAATGTTACTTTGTCTAAATTTGGTGTCTATATCTAGTGTTTAAATTATGTGGCAAAACTATAATCTATTCAGATTTAGATGCTAAATTTATAAAATATATTATTACTGATATATATTATTAGGGTTACAATTTAAAATAGTGATGTAAACGAATCCAAAATGATGATTTTTATTATTAATAAATTAATAACATTATTGACTAAATTATCAATAATGCTACTTTGTCTAAATTTGATCATTAAATTTGGTATCTATATATGATGTTTAGATGATATGGCAACACTATAATCTATTCAGATTTGGACATTAAATTAAGGAAAAGTATTTTTACTGATACATATATTATTGACTTGTCTAGGGTTAAAATATTATTAATTAATTAATAGCATTATTGACAAACTATCAATAATGCTACTTTGTTCAAATTTCAGATATAGGCACCAAATTTGGTCACCAACACCAAATTTGATGCTATATCTAGTGTTTAAATTATATGGCAACATTATAATATATTCAGATTTAGACGTTAAATTTAGGAAAAGTATTATTGCTTATATATATTATTGACTTGTTTAGAGTTACAACTTAAAATAGTGATGTAAACCAAACCAAATTGATGATTTTTATTATTAATAAATTAATAACATTAGTGACCAAATTATCAATAATACAATTTTGTCCAAATTTGATCACCAAATTTGGTTTTTATATCTGGTGTTTGAATGATGTGACAATACTATAACCTATTCGGATTTGGACACTAAATATAGAAAAAGTATTATTACTGATATATATTATTGATTTGTTTAGGGTTACAACTTAAAGCAGTGATGTAAATCAATCCAAATTGATGAATTTTATTATTAATAAATTAATAGCATTATTGACTAAATTATCAATAATGATATTTTGTCCAAATTTAGTGTCTACATATGGTGTTTAAAAGATGTGGTAACAATATAGTCTATTTAGATTTGTACACTAAATTTAGGAAAAGTATTATTACTGACATATATTATTGACTTGTTTAGGGTTACAACTTAAAATAGTGATGTAAACCAATCCAAATTGATGATTTTTATTATTAGTAAAGTCGGGGGTTTAATTTTATCCCAATCTAATTGGGAAACATCATTTTTTTACTCTTTAATTAAATTTTCATCAATTTGGTCATTATGTAATTGAAACAACTTAAATAAGTCTTACCATTAGTCGAAGCCGTCACTTTGACTAATTTGAGTTATTTTCGATTATTTAAGGACTAAATTGATAAAATTTCAATAAATAAGTAAAAAAGTGACGTTTTCCAATTAGATTGAGACCAAATTGTAAGAACTTTTTTTTTCATATAACATATTTATAACAATTAATAATAATCATAATATTTTTTTAAGATTTTTTTCCATATTCTAACTAACTATATAACATAACATATAATACTTATAATATTTATTATATATAATAATAATAATAATAATAATAATAGTCTTACTTTACCAATTTCTGATATATATATAATAGTATGAACTTTTTGAGTTTACAAAGTCTACAACATACATATTAAATGATACTATTAATAATAATTATATATATATATATATATATAAATTTCCATATTCTATTATATTTAATTATAAAATAACATATAATAACAATAATATTTGTTAAAAAAGTATATAATAATAATCATATATTTCCAGTTTCTGATATATATATAATAGTCTCAACTTCTGGAGTTCACAAGGTCAGCAACATACACATTAAACGATATTGTTAAGGGCAAATTATACTAACTTACCATGATTATATGCATAATTGTATTAAAATCAGTGATCTTTACATAATAACACAAATATACCTTTAACCCATTGACTAACGATTGACCACCATTAGCCAACCACAAAAAACAAAAATATCAGTTTTACCATTGCCCTTGCCCTTGCCCTTGTATTTATAAGGACAAATTACACTAATTTAACCCGATTATATGTATAATTGTTGTTGTATGTGAATTTTACCAGGCGTACACGTCATTGACAAAGAGGATAAATTTGTCAGGTAGATGTCCGAATAGGCATCCTGCAAGGCATCACCAAAGAAGAGAAGCTCGAATAAACAAGTATTGAACAAAGACCTGCTTGGGGTCAACTGATGCCATATACTACTCGGTGTCAGTTAAACATACTCGGGGCTAGTTGATGACATTTTTTACTCGGATCAGATGATGTCACTTGGGACCAGCTGATATCGTTTCCTACTAGGGACAAACATGAAGAAAAATAAAAAGCCCAGCGCGTAGCTCACACGAATCGAGTCATTAAAATTCACGAAGATATCCATATCAAAGAGGAATTCCAAGAAGAGCAGAATTATCAAGCAGAGGGTTCCTAATCAGGCAACAATTTTACTTCTTCAAAAAGACTAAGCTCTTATAAGGAAATAAGTCTTAATTGGACTACATTACTAGAGTCCCATTCGATCTCAATACAAGTTTCCAAACAGGAAAGAAGACAAACTACTTCGAACAAGCAAACAATCATAATTAAATACAAAGATCTTTTATTACTTGTACAAAGAAGATTATGGTTCTATGGACATATAAATAGACCCATAATCTCATTACACAGATAGAGACAACAATCATAGAAAAATGCTTTTCCTATTTGCTTACGGGTTTGCTTAGAAAGAGAGATCTAGAATTGTAATTACATTATTTCATAGTGGATTTTGGCTTGGTTCAACCACCCATGGACGTTTCTCGGGTCATTGGAGTTTTACCACGTAAAAAACTTGCGTCCGATTACTCTCATTCTATTTCTCTTTGAAATCACAGCTAAAATCCAATCCTTGTTGGCTTTTCTCATATATCCAGAAATCGACGTCAACAATTGGCGCTAGAATGAGGGGGTCGAACCTCCGATTTAATTAAAGATAATGGCAGGAAGCAGAAGCAGTTCTGGGGATGTCCAAAAATCTCCAGATAACTTCCATGTTAGCAGTAGCTCACGAGATTTCGCTGCAACCACAGAGAACCAACCTACATTCATGTTGGGAATCCAACAAGTTCCTCCGACCAGCAGAGACTTGATACAACGCTTCCGAGAGGCGTTGTAACAATTGGTGACAGATGCAACAAATGAAGGAGTTGATCTACTGGCTGCAGAAGAAGCATAAACTTCTAACCTCCCACATGTGAGGCTTCGTTCGGTTGTAGTATGGCCAGAACTAAATACACCGGAAGCCGAAAGGAACTCTGCTCCAATCAATCAGGCTGGGACGTGAAACACCTAAAGAGGAACGACCACGTCAGAATCAGAACCAGGATCAGACAGTCCGTGCTAGACACCGTAAACATGACCGGTATAGGGATCATTCGTCATCAGAAGATAGCGATCGGCATCATCGCAAGCGTCATCACGGAATCATACGTGAAACCCGGTATCAAATTGAAGAGCTAGAAAGAGGAATGACAATCACCCAGCGGTTCAACCATCAGGAAAGTCTGGTGGGAGACAGAGATGTCGCAATCTTGAGCCAAACTCAAGAAGTCGAGAACAATAGGCATCAAATGGACGCACTGGTTATACGTTATGGGTACAATGATTTATCTGACGAGGATTCTGACAGCCCGTTCACTAGGGACATCTTGTGGACTTCATTCCCATAAAGATTCAGGATGCCACACATGAAGCAGTTCAAGAAGGATACAGACCCAAAAGAACATGTCAGACGCTATAAAAGTGCTATGGCCCAGTATGCCCATAGCGATCCCTTATTATGCCTCAACTTTCCACAAACTCTAGGAGACATGGGCTCAAGATGGTTCTAGAGATTTCCCCCAGCAAGCATCGAAAGTTTCAGTGAACTGAGCAGGAGTTTCTCAAGGTAATTTCTAAGCAATGTTCACAAGAAAAAAATCAGTGGCTTACCTTTCTCAAATAAAACAAGGGAAATATGAGTCGCTGAAGAAATACCTGGGGAGATTCGGCCAAGCAGTATCAGAAATCGGCAGTGCAAATGATGAAGCGATAATTGCTGCATTCATCAACAACCTACAGAATGGACGGTTGTCTTTTGACCTAAGAAGAGCCCGTCTGACCAGATATACATATATGATGGATATGGCAGGAGGATATGCACTAGCCGAAGAAGAAGAGTTAGCCACGAGAGAATGCTACATGCATGGAGGAAAACCCAAGAAGGACGCCGAGTCCAAGGTGCAGAACCAAAAGGGATAACAGAAAGGAAAAAGTAAAGAAAAGAGCAAAGAAGGAGGAAATGGGCGTAATCCCGAACAGACCACGGAGAAATACCGAGGTAGATACAACAACTACACCCCTCTTCGGAAAAAGCAGGAGAAAATCCTGGTCATTCTGGATGTAAAGAATATGGTACAAGAGCCACGACGATAGTCTTAGTTCACCCGGTGAGATACAACCAAATACTGCAGATTCTATAAGGAAACCGGTCATGAGACTTCAAAGTGTTACCAACTCAGCGATTATGTAGAAACCCTCATTCGGAAAGGACATCTACAAGATGTAATCTTGAAAAGGGATGAGAAATCAGAAACAAAGAAAGAAATCAGGGTCGATCACAGCTCTGGTCGAAATCAAAGGGTCAGTCCAGAGGCCAATGAAGTAATACATACAATCTTTGGAGGATCATCCACTGGGAGAAGTAACTGAGAGCGAACACAGAAAATCAGAGAAGCAATAGAAGCAAGACATAACTTTGACGTGAACTCGGTGGAGCCAAACCCGAAAAGGGTAAAGGAAGGATGGGACCTAATAATATTCACAGAAGCAGACTCACATGAGGTCGACGTTCGGCCAAATGACGCCTTAGTCATAAGTGTCCGGATTGGTCACCGGAAAGTTAGGAGAATCTTGATAGATAATGGAAGTTCGGTAGACATTCTCAATATAGCCGTCTACAATCAACCCAGGTTGGACCGAAAGGATCTACAACCTTTCCATACCCCAATCAGAGGATTCAGAGGAATTGAGGTCAGGTCACTCGGGACTGTAAAGCTACCTGTGAAGATCAGAGTGGCACCTTGTCAGAGAACTGTATTGCTCGACTTTATGGTAGTAGACTTAAACAATTGGCCGTATAATACGTTGTTGGGTCGGCCATTCTTAAATAAAACTAAGGTCGTAACAGCCACTTATACCTTAATGATCAAGTTCCCGACCGAATAGGGGGCCTGTGTAGTCAAGGGATCCCAAGAGATGGCATGAAGAGCTAACCTGTCAGTATACAAAGACAAAAATGATGAACATGTTTGCACTATAAAGCAGCCGAGTCAGAACAAAGAGTCACTGTCATTCGAATTTGACCCAAGGGAAGAGTCAAATGAATCCAAAACTGAACCGATCAAAGAAATTATCTTGAAAGAAGATGAACCAGATAAGAGGATCAAGATCGGGGCCAACCTGGAAGGAAAAATCAAACAAATCCTTACTGATCTGCTCAAAGAATACATGGATGTGTTTGCCTGGAGTCATGAAGACATGGTCGGGATAGATGCCCGAATAATATATCACCATCTCAAAGTAGACCCGAATTCAAAACCGGTGATACAAAAGAGAAGATCATTCAATCTCGAGAGAAGTCAAACAATAAAACAGGAAGTAGAGAAGCTACTCGCTGTAGGGTCGATTAGAGAGGTCAACTACCCTAAATGGGTAGCTAATGCAGTCATCGTCCAAAAGAAAAATGGACAATGGAGAATGTGCGTAGATTTCACAGATTTGAACAAGGCATGCCCAAAAGACAGTTTTCCACTTTCGAGGATAGATCAGTTGGTGGACGCAACATCAGGCTACGAGTTGCTCAGTTTCATGGACGCCTACTCGGGATATAACCAAATCCTGATGAACAAGGTTGACGAAGAAAAAACAACATTCACAACTGATCAGGGCTTATACTGTTACACAGTGATGCCCTTCGGATTAAAAAATGTAGGGACAACCTATCAAAGACTGGTCAACAGAACTTTGCATGACAAATAGGAAGGAACATGAAAGTGTACATTGATGACATGTTGACCAAGAGCTTCTCGGCAGGCAAGCATACCTCAGACTTACGAGAGACATTTGATGTTTTGAAGAGATACCAAATGAAGGTAAATCGGAACAAGTGTTTATTCGGAGTTCCTTCAGAAAGATTCCTGGGTTTTCAAGTTCACCAAAGAGGAATCGAAGTCAACCCTGAAAAGATCCAGGCCCTGCAGAAAATAACTTCACCAAGGACACTAAAAGAAGTACAGCGCCTAATAGGATGCTTAGCTTCCTTGGGTAGATTCATCTCAAAGGCCACGGACAGATGCACACCTTTTTTCAAAGTAATTAAAAAAGGAAAAGGACTCGAATGGAATGAAGAGTGTGACCAGGCTTTTCTAAAAATCAAGGAATACCGAGGGCAAACTCCCATACTTTCAAAATTACAGATGAGAGAGACACTCCATTTGTACTTATCAATTATAGAACTAGTAGCAAGCCCATTCTTAGTTAGAAAAGAAGATGGAGTACAGAAGCCAATGTACTATACCAGCAAGACACTTCTACCAGCCGAGACCAGGTATTCACAAGCGAAAAAAATGGCCATAACATTGGTTTCAGCAGCAAGGAAACTAAGGCCATACTTTCAGGCTCATACAATCCAGGTTCTCACCGATTGCCCATTGAAACAAATTTTACAAAAGCCAGAGATTTCAGGAAGACTAACCAAATGGGCAATTGAGCTGAGTGAATTCGATATCCAGTACGTCCCCAGGACATCCCTCAAATGGCAAGCAGTGGCAGATTTTATAGCAGAATTCACAAAGCCAGACCTGAAAGCAAAAAAGATGTTAGGAAATTTTTTTCCATGGAAATTGTATATTGATGGCTCTTCAAATATTCATGGCAGCGGGGTAGGGATCGTAGCATGCACTCCAGAAGGAGATGATATCGAATGTGCCGTGAGGTTTGACTTCAAAGCAACCAACAATCAAGCCGAGTACGAGGCGCTACTAGCTAGACTCAGAGTCTGTATAGCTCTCGGGACAGATGAAGTCGAGATATTCAGCGATTCACAGGTAGTTGTCAACCAAGTCCTGGATGAATACCAAGCCAATGATGAAGGTATGATAGTCTACCGTGACATTGCAAAACAGCTCCTCCAGAAATTCAAAGAATATAAGATTGCCCAGATCCCCAGGGAGGAGAATGAAAAGGCAGACGCATTGTCCAAACTAGCATCAGCAACAACCACAATCAGGCCAAAGACTATTATAGTTGCACATCTCTTCAAACCGAGCACAGCTGAATAGAGAAACTTACAAATTTCAAAAATTCGAACACCGCCAGACTGTTGGATGACTCAGCTGAAAAGGTTCCTGGAAGAAGGCATGCTCTCGAAAGATCCCTTACAAGCAAAACGTATCAGGTATCGATCAACAAGGTACACATTGGTTGGAGGAGAACTATACAGAATGGGGTATTCCCGAACACTCCAAAGATGTGTGTCAGAGCAGGATGCATATCGGATATTACATGAAATCCATGGAGGAGTTTGCGAAAACCACACTGGGGGTAAAAGTTTAGCACACAAGGTACTCAGGCAAGGTTATTATTGGCCTACTCTATTCTCAGATGCACAGCGATGTTCGGAGAGTTGCAATATTTGCTAAAGGATTGCTAATGATATCCGACAACCCCCTGAACAACTTAGAAACCTTACATCCCCATGGCCATTTTCCATGTGGGGTTTGGATTTAATCGGCCCAATGCCAGCCGGGACAAGGGGTAGAGCGAAGTATGCCATAGTAGCCGTTGACTACTTCACGAAGTGGGTAGAAGCTGAAGCATTGGTGCATAACACAGAAGCAAACACCATAAATTTCATGAAAAAGAATATACTTTATAGGTTTGGAGTCCCAAACACTATAATCACTGACAACGGCACCCAGTTCGATAACCTGAAATTCAGACAGTTGTGCAAAGAGTACCGGATTACCAATTACTATGCCACACCTGCCCACCCTCAAACAAATGGGCAGGTTGAAGCAGTGAACAAAATCATCAAGCACACAATCAAAGCAAAGCTAGATGCCAAGAAAGGAAGCTGGGTTGAAAAGCTTCCCGAAGTATTATGGGCATATCGGACAACAACAAGAATGTCAACAGAAGAGACTCCATTCATTTTAGCGTTTGGAACAGAAGCTGTTATCCCCATAGAAACGTCATATGCATCACCCCGGGTCAGGCTATATGATGAAGAACAGAATGTTAATATGCTATTACAAAGCCTAGATGAGCTAGAAGAGAAAAGGGGGAAGTCCCGAATTCGAAATATAGCATATCAGCAAAGAGTAGCTCGCCACTAGTACTCTCATGTTCGGGTCAGAAAATTCCAACTAGGAGACCTGATACTCAGAAAGGTGTCATTGAACACAAAAAATAAAGCTACAGGTTCCCTGGCTGATAAGTGGGAAGACCCGTACAAAGTCGAAGGAATAGCTAGCCATTGAGCGTATTGGATTGCACGACCCAATGGAGTACCCCGACCATGCAATGCCCAATATCTGAAGATTTTCTATCCTTAAATTATTTTTTATTCTTTTTTTTTTAGTCAGGACAATTTTAGTTAGGTCAGATATTAGCTGTTGAATTTAAATCTTTATTGATTTTGCAGTTATAAATAAAAATCAAACTCGAAATTTCCGAAAGATAAAGCATATAATAATAAGAACATATAGAAGACAAGCATGATAATAAGAACATATGGAAGACAAGCATGATAATAAGAACATGCAAATAGAATACTCGGGACCATTGATTTTCGAATGGGCGGAGAAGCTCGAAGGAGCATGCCAGCCGAGCAAGATCAATTGACCATAGCAAAAAGGCAAACCCGATGCATCCGATTCTGGAGAAAGGCTCAGGACGCTATCGAAAAATTCCGGTGAAATACGTAGCTGTGTTAAGCGATTCAAAAAGCTTAACGATTCGGCAAACCCTTGCGCATAAAAACTGGGGAGACGTCATCGGTAATGCTTAAGGACTTGAACATATGATCATGGTGAGCCTTGATGCAATGTTCGGGTAGCAACTGTGTATGAAACACAAATATAAACCTACTTGTCTGTTTTAAGATGACTTGGTTAATATTACTAGCCAGTTTAATAAGATACTTGGCATTAGAATTATTCGGGTGACAACCAGTTTAATAAGATAATCGGTGAAGTTACCCGAACATCAGAGTTAACAAGTTTAATAAGATACTTGGCATGAAGATTGCAACAGCTAGTTTAATAAGATACTTGGTGTTAAAAATTATTCAGGGAAGGAAACCGTTTTAATAAGATACTCGGTTAAGTTACCTGAATAACAAATAACTGGTTTAATAAGATACTCGACAACAATAGAGTCAAGTTAAAGGTGAAATTCATTGAGCAATAAATCAGATCAAGACCACTCGATTCAGAAAAGCTAAACTCGGGATTTTATTAAATCTCTCCAAAGAATCATTACAAAAAAATTGTTACAAAGAATTCTTTACAAAAGAATTATTACAAAGAATTGTTACAAAGAATTTCTACAAAAAACTTAGGAAAATTCTACCAAAAATCAAGGTTGTGAGGATTTTGAACTCTTGCCAATACTCGGGTCGGGCACCATCTCGTACTCGCGGAGCAGACTTTCATTTGAAGGCCAAGCAATCGTGTCGACCGAATCGTCCATCCACTGGCTGTAATCTTCTCCTGGGATCGGTCCGACATCAGGGACCACACTCTCCACGACCGACTCCTGACTAGCGTAAAAAGTCGAGAGGGAGTGCTCGGATGGAATCTCAAAATGCATAGGAAGACGCTCTTTGCCTCGGCTACGACAGTAAGCTCTCCACTCCTTCATCTGAGTCCGAAGAGATTCCAAGGACCGCTCCACATGATTCTTGATCGACAGCTCCCAGTTGGTTCGGGCTTTCTCAGTTGCCCGATTCTTAACCTTGAAGAACTTGCCAGCTGAAACCAACCCACGCTGAAACTCCCGAATGAGAAGGGCATCGTAGGCAGGGGATCTCTTGAAACAATCTACCCCTTGCAGTTCGAGTTTCAGCCTGACCTCCTTGGATAGGGACTCGACTGTCAGAGCTTGGCGTTCCAAGTCTTCGATCTTCTGCTCATACGCCGACTTAGACTGCTCCGCTTCTTGCTCGGCCCTAAGCATTGATTATTGGGCAGAAGACAATAAATTTTGAAGTGACCCGGCTTTCTCTTCTACCAAAGAAGCCCTTTCCTTGGCCTCCACCTGCTTCGCCAAACAGTGGTCTGCGAACACTTGGGCAGAGCCCACCTCTTTTTCATAAGCCGCCTCAACCCGAGTATGGCTATCCTCACTTTCCTTCAGTTGAGCCTCGAGACCTTGATGTTGCTGAGTCTGAACCAACTTAGCGAACTCGGCCACCATCTACAAAGAAGTTTAATTAAAAATCTAGCAAGAAAAATGAGCAAAACAATTGAAGTTAAGGATAACTTACATAAGATGCACCGTTAAAAATGTTCTGAAGACGGTCTGTCAGAGAGCCATCCCGAAAACAACTCCAGCGGTCTTCCCTGATGAAAGCCTGACTGGATGACATCTCCCGCAGCATAACCTGAGGAGAAGGATATGAAGGAACCCCCGAGGGTTCAGCCCCTTGATCTTCAACCTCGGGGGGAGGGGAATCCCTGTTCGGCTCCAAAGTTTCAGCATCCGCCGATGCTCCAACATCAACGCTCGGAGGAATCTTAGCCCCAGTATCTTCATCGTTGGAGTCAATGAATGAGACCACCTGAGGGACCTTGAGAGGGCGAGTAGGAGAGCCGGCTGCCTTCCGCTTCTCAGCCCGAGAACGATGGAAGCTGAGGTTAACTGCGGGATCTTCCTGAGCATCGTCCCGGAAAGATTCAAAAAATTCGAGACCTGAATGTACTTGTCCCTCGAAGGTATTACCTCCATCACCAGTGTCTGACCGCACAACATGTCATTCACCAAGACCCTCACTCTGCCTCTCCCCATCATCAGGCAGTTGAGTATCTGTCGGGTCACTCTGACCATTAGTCTCCCCAGCGGTCGGTTGAAAAACGTCTTCGGGGATATATTTAGGGATTTGCTCATCGGCTACATCGGTTTCCTCATAAAACTCAAGCGGGGCAATACCATCATTGCTCTAACGAGAAGCTTCTTTTCGGCTCGCCTGAAAAATCAACTTCACTTGGCTAGCTTGAAGGTCGCAAACGATGTCCGTGTCATACACTTAGAAAAAAAAAGGGACCGCGTCAGAATACGAAAAGCAAAAAATAACAATAAAAAAGAAAAAAAAAAGAGTGTTACAAAGATCACTTACATCGCCTGCGGTAAGCCGAAATCTGGCTGAAGAAGCCGAGTTCTATCATTTTCGTCTCGTTGAAAAGATAAGACCTGCTCATTTTCTCCAGCCTGCGAACTGCTGCCCAAGCAAGTCTGGTCAGCTCAGTGTCGCTAAACTCAAGCTTCTTCTTATTCCAAACCTCGGGAGAACAGAAGAAGCAGGAACAAGAAGAAGCGGGGAACTTTTAGCACCCTCCGAGTTTCCCGAGCCGAGAGGGTGACTTCAAGACCCAGATTCCCTCCGATGAAAAACTAACTGTTCTTCCAGAACTTATTGGATGAAGGGAATCCCCATGCAAACCCCCTCTTTTTAGGGTCATCAGAAGTATCGACTCCCCGGTTCACCTTTGTCCCCTCGGGGACCCAACAGTCTGGCGGATTAGACATAAGGAAATAGGTCCCTATCTTGCCAGACTGCCTCAGCATGAAGAAATGTCTGATCTCACTCGGGGAAGGCGACGATAAGTTCATCCGGCTGCACATGTGCCACATGCACATCAATATCTTGTAGTTGTTCGGGGCCAGTTGAACCGGGGTAATCCTTGCTTCAGCCAAAAACCAGACAATGAACGACTGAAGAGGAAGTGTGACGCCGCAACAGAGCATGGATCCATAGATTGCCACCATGCCTAGAGGAGGATTCCACACAACTCTATCACCCGCAGGAATCAGAGTAACCGAATTGTCCAGATCGAATTGGGAACGATATTTCTCGATCTCATATGTCCCGACCACATTCGGCTCGGTGTCAAACCCACTCGGGCGATCAACAGAGAAAGTGAGACGAGATACTCTGAACGCCTCTTCAACATCGTTCTCGTTAACAGTCTGCTCCCTAATCCGAACATTGCCCGAGTTGTGCTTATGGAATTCGCTTCTGCTTTGATGTTTTCCCATCCTTCGCAGAGGTACCCTGTGATTAGAAACGTCAGATTCAGAACTAGATGAAGAATCAGAACTAGATACAGAAAAATGGATGTCAGGGTGAAGCCCAGAAACATCGACTTCTAAAAAAGGAGGTCCATTAGGGGGGATTTCCCCCAGTAATCTTTGAACACAGGAAACCAACTGGAAATCCCCACGATCTAACGCTTCAAGAGCTATAGTACAGAGACGAAGACGGGATGTTGGTTCCATTAAAACTAACCTTGAAGAAATCTGGTGCAAAACCTTCAATGGAGAATGACGATTTGCTGCGCAAAGAAATTTGGGCTGGCAAAAATTTATGGTTTTCAATTTTTTTAGAATGAACCAGTGCAACCCTTCAGTGAAAAATTTAAAAAGGTCATAACACAAAACCCTAGGGTCTCAAGACGGGAAAAATCTGTGATGAGACTTGATGACGTAGGCGGTGCACGGGGAAACGAGAAGGTCTTTTCTCATAAATGATATCGAAAAACGAAGAGACGAAAGACACGTGTCAATGAGAGAACTAGCTTTCGCTGTCAGAATTCCAAAACGTCGCTATCATTGAAGATCTCGCGTGAGGGGGAAAATCGAATTTAAATTGTCAACATTAAGACACGCCATTATGATAAGACATTTACTCTGGCACAGAAATAAAAATAAATTTGATTAAAATACTTTTGCCTGAAACGGAACTCTATTCGGCAAAAATATTTTAAGGGGGTATTGTTGTATGTGAATTTTACCAGGCGTACACGTCATCGACAAAGAGGATAAATTTGTCAGGTGGACGTCCGAATAGGCATCCTACAAGGCATCACCATAGAAGAGAAGCCCGAATAAACAAGTATTGAACAAAGACCTGCTCGGGGTCAACTGACGCCATATACTACTCGGGGTCAGTTAAACATATTCGGGGCTAGTTGGTGACATTTTTTACTCGGGATCAGATGATGTCACTCGGGACCAGCTGGTATCATTTCCTACTAAGGACAAACATGAAGAAAAATAAAAAGCTCAGCGCATAACTCACACGAATCGAGTCATTAAAATTCACGAAGATATCCATATCAAAGAGGAATTCCAAGAAGAGCAAAATTATCACGCAGAGGGTTCCTAATCAGACAACAATTTTACTTCTTCAAAAAGATTATGTTCTTATAAGGAAATAAGTCCTAATTGGACTACATTACTAAAGTCTCATTCGATCTCAATACAAGTTTCCGAAACGGGAAAGAAGACAAACTACTTCGAACAAGCAAACAATCATAATTAAATACAAGATATTTTATTACTTGTACAAAGAAGATTAGGGTTTTATGGACATATAAATAAACCCATAATCTCATCACACAAATAGAGACAACAATCATAGAAAAATACAGAGAGAAGAAAGAGAGATCGAGAATTGTAATTATATTTTTTCACAGTGGATTTTGGCTTGGTTGATCATTCAACCACCCGTGGACGATTCTCCGGTCATCGGAGTTTTACCACGTAAAAAACTTACGTCCGATTACTCTCTTTCTCTTTCTCTTTGAAATCACAGCTAAAATCCAATCCTTGTTGGATTTTCTCATACATCCAGAAATCTTCGTCAACAATTGTATTAAAACCCGTGAAAATATTAAAATAGCACAAACATATCCTCTGATCCGTTGATTAACGTTGACTACCGTTAGTTAATCGTAAATGCGAAGAATTGTTGCTTTTGCCCTGATAAAAATATATTTAATTATATAAAATCAGTTAATTAATTAAAAATAAAAATATTTAAAAAATATTACATATAAAAAAGATATGGATGTTGATGTTTGGGAGGATGATAAAGGTTATTATTAGTATTATTTATTTATTTTTGATGATGATGATAATTTTTTAAATTAATATTTATTTTCCTTTTAATAAGTTGTTTAGTTTTAAATTTTAATTAATATAAAATTCTTGAAGCAACAACGTCTGCTTTAATTTAAACAGACGTTGCTGCTTTAAGAATTTTATATTAATTAAAATTTAAAACTAAACAATTAATTAAAAGTTTGTGTAATAATATTAATTAAAAGTAGTTAAAGTTGATGTGGCTACCTTAAAAATTTTATATTAATTAAAATTTTAAATTAAACAACTAATTAATATATATATTAATTTAAAAATTATCATCATCATCAAAAATATATAAATAATAATAATAATAATAATTAGTACCATCTTCCTTCTATTCCTTCTAAACATCCACAGTAATATATATATATATATATATATATATATATATATATATATATTATATTTTCTAATATTTTTATTTTTAATTAATTAACTGATTTTATATAATTAAGTATTATTTATACAAGGACAAAAGTGTCAGTTCTTCTCATTTATGACTAACTAACAGTGATCAACTTTAGTCAAATGATGAGAGGGTATGCTTGTGTTATTTTGATACTTTACAGGTTTTAATGTAATTATATATAATCGGGGTAAATTAGTGTAATTTATCCTATTATTAATAATAAGCATATTTATAATAATAATCATATTATTATTATTATTATTTAAAAAATTCATATTTTAGTATATCTATTTATACAATACAATACAATATATAATAATAATATTTATTAAATAATTATATATAATAAAAATAGATATGTTTGCTTTGGTCGCAACATGTGATATGCAATAAATGATTCTATTTTTTAATTTTTTAATTTTTTTCCATATAACATATATATAAAAGTAATATAATATATAATAATAAGAAATTTTTACAAATTGATCCCAATCTAATTAGAAAACGTTATTTTTTTTTACCCTTTAATTGAAATTTCATCAGTTTGGTCATTATATAATTGAAAATAACTCAAATTAGTCATATCATTAGTCAAAGTAGGGGTGGGCACGGTTCATCGAACCGAACCGAATCAACCCGAACCAAGTCGAAATATGGTGTTTGGTTCGGTTCAATGGGTTAATTCGGTTCAATTCGGTTCTAACCGAATGAACCGTATAGAAAATGGGCCGGTTTCGGTTCAGACCCTTCCAAAACCGAACCGACCCGATGAACCGACATTTAAATAAAAAAAAAACTAATTTCACTTCTTTCATCAGACCCTATCTCTCATTCTATTCTGCCACAACTCCATCTCTCTGTTTTCTCTCATGCCAGACAATCAAAGTATCTGTTCGTCTGATTGTCTTTGCCGCGTCAGCTCTCCGCCGCAGATCCATTTGTCTTCCACCGTAACATCTCTCACACGACCTCCGACTCTTTTCCTCTGCTCCACTGCACACGTCTCCCTTCCGTTGCTCTAAGCCTCCACCTACACTTGTCAGTCGTCATTGTCAAGGTTTTTTCTTCTTCTTTTTCCTGGTATTATGTTTTGCTTTCTTTATTTTTTACTTTGTATCAGTGTATGGGTGTTTGATGTTTGTTATAGATTGCTTGTGTGTGTATGATTTAATGTGTTTGATTTAATTGATTCTTTTTGTAATGGAATTTCGGCTTAATTTTGTTTTGATCTTTAACAACATATACTTGTAATGTGTTTGTTGTTATTTGGATATGTTTTTCGATGATGAGACTGCCAATAGTGAGATTGACTAGGAAAGTTCTTGGATTCGGGTCATGAATGGATTATTAATGATGGGTTGGTTTGGTTTAGTTTTTGAGTTTTTTGACACTGCCAAGAGTGGCATTGAGAATGGCAACACTTGATTTTTGGTGAGATAATGGGTTGGTTTAAGAGTATTAATCAATGAACAATAATGTGTGTGGTATAGTGTGGTGTTTGAGCAATGAATAGCTGCCACATACCACAATTGTGTAATGTGTTTGGTGTTATTTGATTGTTGGTAACTATGATATACAAGTTGTCCAGTTTCCTTTACATTTAATTTCGAAAATCCTCTAACACGAGCCGGTAACTAGCATATGTTTGATAATTTGTAAACACCATGAAATCTTTATAAGCAGTGGAAGATTATATAGTCACCAACCCTCTAATATTCTTCTTCGTCTTTGATGTAATTCTCTTTCTTTGATGTGAAAAGTTTACTTGTATATAGGATTCATGTATCCATGTATAAAAAAAAAACAGAACAAAATAGCTTGCAATAACATGTATATAGGATTCATGTTCACTGCTTTGTTCACAATCAATGTATAATTTTTGTTTATTCAAAATTGTGTGCTGTTTTTTACTGTTTTTATTGTTCAATTTATTGTTTTCTTGTCTTTTTATTTATTTGGAATGTCAATACATAATTTTATTATTTACTTGGATTTTAAAAGATGGAGATCAACCCGCGAACCTATTCATCGGAGGAGAATTATGGTTCACAATATGATGATACTTATGTGTTTTGTTTGAGTTAATTTATTTTCCTTTTCTACGGGCGTACGGGTGAAGATTTTAAGTGGAAGAAAGACATCATGACATTTTAATTATTTTGTTATGTTTTTTATGTTCTATTATAATATGGATTGTAATTTAAGTTTAATTTTATCATGGATTGTATGTTGGATTATTTATGTGTGATCTCATTTTATTTTGAATTGCATTTTGGACTTCTATTATTCTATCATTTATATATAATTGAAGTTATATGGACTGAATTTGGTAGAATGATAGCTATTGAGCTGGTACTTGTGCTTGATTTGGATTAAATTTGATTAGTTAAACAGTAATGTTGTATATTTAGATGTGTTTTGAATGTAAGAGATTGTTTAAAAAGCATTCCTAAATCGGTTGCCCAAAGGTCTAATACAAAAATAGCTGTTAAAGGATATAAAAACTGAAAAAATGTATATAAAATCCTAAAAGCCCAATAAGTCCAATAGATCCAAAATCGAATTGAACCGAACCGAGATAAATGTGTTCGGTTCAATTCGGTTTCAATGTCCAATACGGTTCAATTCGGTTTCAAGGTCTAATACTGTTCAAACCGATTCAAGTTTTTAAAAACCGAAAATATGACGGTTCAATACGGTTTTGGTCAAAACCGAATCGAATCGAACCGAACCGTGCCCACCCCTAAGTCAAAGTGACGATTTTTACTAACGAAATATTAATTTGAGTTATTTTTAATTATATAAGGACCAAATTGATAAAATTTCAGTGAGTAAAAAAGTAACGTTTCTTAATTAGATTGAGATGAAATCGTAAAAACCCTATAAATGAATAGGTATAGTCAAATATAAGATTATAAAAATAAATTCAGTTGAAATTAGTCAAACCTAATCTGGTTGGTGGCGAAAAAAATGCAAAGATACATTATTCACTGTACTTCTGAATTATATTTATATCCTTGGATACAGTCTACATATAAGAAAACACTGTATTATTTAGTTTGGTCAAAATTTAAGTCAATTTTTTAATTTAATATAGCCTAAGTGCCTAACCCTAATTATTTATTTAGATCACATTTATGATTTATCACATATTCACAACAGGTCACTCAAGGCTCATCTGACGGCTGCCAAAAAAAGCAAAATTAGAGGTGGCCCCGGCACCTGTGGGACACTTTATGATGACGCGGCAGAATCATCACACGTGTCAAGCAATCATTTGGACCTCATGTTGCGTTTTCCTAATAAACTAATAAATTGCGTTTAACAATTCCGGCTTTTTGGGGAAGCTAAAAACCGAACCATCTCTGAGTCGCAAGAGCAATTCGAAATGCAATGGAATCATTAGACGACTCAAACAGCTGGAAAGATTTTCTCGACCATACCTTGATAGACCAAAACTCATCTCCCGATCTCTTTTTGGCCACTCAGGGGTAATTGATTCTCTTATTGATTTAATTTTTATTTGATTTTGTTGATTTTTTTTTTTGATTGTGTGATTTTTGAAAAAAATTAGTGGCGGCGTGGACATTGATTTTTCAGCATCTGGTGATTTTGTGTCTCGAGAGATAGAAATTGCGCGTGAGAGGTAATTAATTATAAATCTTTGTTTTTATTTAAAATAATTAAAAAATGTATGATTTTTTGGTAATTGATAATTTTTTGTTCAGTGACTTGGCGGACTTTGATTTTTCATCGGCTTGCTTTCTGTCTCAAGAAATACAACATACGCGTAAGAGGTAATAAATCTGTTTTTTTTTTTTTTTTTTAATAAATAAAATAATGGGTGTTTGATACTTTGATTTTAGTAATAATTAATTTTTCTGGTGATTTTGACAGGGCGCGGAGTGATTCAGGCAAGCAACTAGGGACCAAAGCTTGTCGTGAGAAATTGCGAAGAGAGAGATTGAATGACAGGTATGCTTCTTTTTTCAAATAGTTTTGTGTGTTGATTTTTTGTAATTGTTTTATTTTAAACTAGTAACTATACAGCTTCATTTTTCAGTAAATGTAGAATGTAGAAACATGGAAATAAGGTAATGGGTCATTTTCTAAAAGCACAAATTTTTGTCTTTGACTTATGAAGATTTCTTGATTTGAGCTGTGTTCTGGAACCCGGGAGACCTGCCAGAACCGATAAACCGGCCATACTGGACGATGCTATCCGAGTTATAAACCAACTACGAACTGAGGGTCAGGAACTCAAAGATGAAAATGAAAAGTTACAAGAAGAAATTAAGAGTTTGAAGGTTAATTGATATATCTTTGGCCACCATTTACTTTGCTATTGATATTGTTTTAAAAAAAAAAAAAAAACTAAATTAGGGATAATTTTGCTGCACAGTAATGCTTAAGTTGCCCTGTTTTCATGTTATAACTCTCTTGTGTGGAAGATAGTGGTTAAATATAAAACTATTTGGACGTCAAAGCAAGGGTATGGTTACAAGGTAGATCAGACAAATGCATTGAGATGGCTATAAAGAGGAAGTGAAAAGAGAAGATCCAAAATGGATCCATTTGTGAATGTGATAACCCAGGAGTAATCACAATAGAATGAAGATGATGTAGAGCATAAATTGAGATGGATTGGAACAGTAAGTATTGCAAAACCGATTCCAAATTTGTCAAAAATAACAGAATGTAACTAGTCTATTAACTCGGGATTTAAACATTTTTGGGATCCCTGCTATGCCCTTAACATTAGACCCAGCTGAAGAATGAGTCTAATGTATGTTAACTGGGTATGCAGAGATTGGATATCGTTCTGAACATGGAAAGTTTCTAGTTGCATGATAGGCAAACCACCCAATAACATAAGTCAGTGATCAGTTCATACTAGTTAAAGGTGGTAGAAGGGAGACATGCAGGTTTGAAAGGATAGAATTAATTGAACATGCTATAGTTCCATTTTGTGAAGGTTGGTTTGTTCATTTGTTGTCCTGACAGGACTGAGTTTGAGTATCAATTTGCTGCATATATGAAATGAGCCAACTTTCTCTTTTTGGAGTGGTTCCATTGTCACCCATTTGAAGATTGATCCCGTATCTTTATATCAATTTTGAGCTTCTTCAAATTCCATTCAGCATAGACATAATTTATGCAAACAAAGGTTTAGAATATCTTGTAACGACTATGAGCTTCTTCAAATTTCATTCAACATAGAGTCATAGACATAATATATGCTAACAAAGGTTTAGAATATCTCCGATTTCCATTTTCCATTTTCCAATATATGGTCAGACTTTGTTTGCTTTTTTTTGTGTGTGTGTGTGTGTGTTAATTCTGGTTTTAGGATGTTATGTTTTTCTTTGTTGTAATAGACATGCCTTATAGTGTGCTATGAGTTATCCTTCAGTCCATTACTTAATTCAGTTGTCTTATATTTCCATTCTACTGCTAGTACATACAGTTGTTATCTCTGTTATTAACTCATTTTCTTAAATGTTCAATAAAGTTTTTGTTACTTACTACTACAGTTGGATTGTAAAACTTTAAAGCTTTAGTTGAGAATAAATAGATTTATTTGCCTCTTGCTAAATGGTCTAAATTTAGGATTTTATAAAAATGTGGTTTATTTATTATTTATTATTATTATTATTATTATTATTTATATTGGATGGTTATTGCATTCTTTGGGTTTGATTTTATTTACATTTTGTGGTTAGTGACTATGTCTGCATGTGTTATATAATTATATTAAATAGCTTTTCAAGGATGGCGTGGCATGATTTTGATACTTTTTTAAGTGCTCAAAAGTATGAATATTACATCATGTGTATAGTGACTATTACATTTAGGCAAGAAAATATTGTCATTAAATTGCATGAATTTTGCATTTAGTGACTATTGGTAAAGTGATTTTTTTTTTCTTGTTTGAGATTTCATAGCAAGAGAATCAAGTATAAATGTATAATCTCTAACTTTTCGTCATGTAAAACAGGCTGAGAAGAATGAACTTCGAGAAGAGAAAATCTTACTGAAGGCTGATAAAGAAAGGGTGGAACAGCAGGTGAAATCTATGGCAATTCCATCTACTGGGTATTTGCAACCCCATCCAATGGCATATCATGCCGGGATGAATAAGATGCCTGTATTTCCTAGTTATGGTTTTGTCCCTATGTGGCAATATTTACCGCCATCGTCCCTTGATACATCTCATGATCACGAGCTCAGGCCCCCTGCAGCCTAGGGTGGTTGTTTTTTTGTTTTTGTTTTCCTTTACCATTACCATTTATCTGAATAATTTTCAGCTGCTTTAGTTTATTCACTAGCTTCCAAAAGTTTTGCTGTCCTTCACAGTGTAAATACTGTCGTCTGATTTTCCTGATTGTTTTTTTTTTTGTAAGAAAATTAGCTGTTGGCATTTGAATGGAAGGATTGACAAGAAATGAACTATTGCCCTTGTTTCTATGATTTTTTTTTCTCTCTCTATCTCAGTAACATATCTACAACAATCGGCTATTCACTGCCAAATAGCTACTTAGAATTTTGATTTGGCTTGGACATAGATCCCCGAAAATGTTTACAAATTGCAGGAAATTGAATGTTATGTTTACCCAGAAAAATCTCTTACCATTGTAAGTAATGTGATTAAGAATATTTTGTTCTTTAATTTCATTTTTAACAAAGGCAGGACTAGTTTAGTGTTAACTGGTTTGCAGATGCACCAACTGTGAAGTCAGGCTTTGATATCATGGTAGATAACCATTTTTTTAGAATGTTGCTTCCTTTCTTCATTATGAAAATAATTACATTGTGACACTCTCTTGGTTACATATTAGCAAAGCTTGACGCAGCTTAATTACCTGCTCTTCTTGATTTGGATCGTGTGCAAGTTTGTATTAATTATCCGTAATGCAATCTGTGTTGTTCAACCTTATTTTTCCTTTGAATTTTATCTGCATGGCATCTCAATTGCTCTGGTACTTCCTTTTACGCCGGAGTTATTCATCCTGGGGCCTTTTTCCTCATCACATGACGAGCAAGAATGCTCTTCTGTTTTACCATCAACTTCCTGGTCAGCTTCTTTGCCCCACAGCAGCATATATAGACCAACAATGACAATAACTGCTCCTATTACACTGAACAATACACAGATGATGATGAGTGTGACTGAAATCTGGAATAAAATTACCTGCTGTTTGTTTATGTGCATTTGTTTGTAAATTACCTGCCCAAGTAAAGCTTTTCACCGAGGATAAAGTATGCTATTCCGGCCACTAATATTGTTGCAAAAGGATTGAACATTGTCACAAAAACTGGGCCTTTTACTTCTGTGCACCACAGTTGAACGAATATGATCAAACCAGAGATCACCACTCCCTGCCAATGCCATGAATCAAACACATATATACATAATCAGAACTTTACTTTTTTAAGTTAAAATGAATCAAGGTTTATACATTATTCTTATCATTCTACTCCTACTTACACCATAAATGGTCGACCAGAAATCAATATTGAACCCAATTGCCCAGGCAGCCTGTTTGTGTTGGACGATCACAGTGAAGATAGCCGATTGCACTCCCCCGAGAAAGCTCATCCATGCTGTCAGTGAAAGTTGCGCCGGATATCGCTTCAATGTTACCGCCTGCACGATACAAATAGTACAAAGTGTTTGATATATATTCCATGGCCGGTCCTGAGCGAAAATCTAAAATGGAACCCTTTGTTTATGCTCACAATTTATCGTAAAAAAAACATTTGGGATCCTTGATTTAGAGATATACAAACCTGCATAATGTACCATATAGACCATGTTATGCAGCTACCAACGGTGAGAATTGAACCCTTCAACCAGTGCTCATGGATGCTGGTGGTTCTTTGCAAATGTATAAGAGGATGCCATAGATTTTTCAAAATAGGTCCTTTGTATAGTGTCATGGTTGTTACACCAGCCAAGGACACTACTGTCCCAACAACTTTCGCCATACCCCGAGCATGTCGAAGATCCAGAGCCTCTAACCTGCATCATTGGCAGTGGATTACAATCTTGAATCTTTTGGTAGATTCTAAGATCTTAATTAGATAGATTATGGCAATATAATGATAACCTGAGTACAACTGCAATCACAAAAGTTAGTGCAGCCACGGTGTTGATCATTGATGCAACAAATGATGGAGACGTGTATTTCAAGCTCGCAAAGTACATGTTTAAAGTTGAACTCACCCTGCAGAGACATCATAAAAACATTAATTTCTTAGACTTGATCTATTTATTATTTTTTTCAATTGCTCATAAATTGTACAAGATCTTACCCGAGGAAGGAGAGAAGAGATATCTCCATAAAAAGAGCAAATGTCAGCTTTGGCCTTATTTTTCTACAGAACACAAAGAAAGGATCAGTGATGTTTATAGTTTTTTTGTGAACATATCACAATATGGGGCATTTGTTTTGGAAAACATACGGGAATTTTCACTAATAAGATGTGAAATATCAAGACACGTACGTACTAACCTTTCAAGAAAATAGGCAAAAGGGAACATAACAATGGCAGAAACAATATGCCTATAAGTTACATAGACATGTGGGTTCATTCCATGATTGAAGGAAGCCTCAGTGATGAAATAGAGAAAAGTGTAGCCTATCTGAGCAAGAAACATGAGCAGGTGTGGCTTGAACTTTGTATACGTGCCTGAAAAGGGACTTGCTTTCACTACTCCCATAGCTGCAAGGTTCCTCTTCTCACTTCACAAGCTCAACCAACACAAGAAAGACCTGTAAATATAGAATAAGCTATGATAGGAGAATTATGAGGTTAGATGCTTCTTACATGTTGTTATTGTTAGTATCATGTTCTAAAATTAAAATTCTATTTCAGGTATACTGATATAGAGTAGTTGATGTTGTTCATATATGGGCCGAAAAAGTGAAGAAATTATTCTCTTGTTGCAACAGTATAATTGGCATGCTCAATTTAATATTCCCTTAGCAATATGAAGACACGTAATCAAATATATCATTTTGCAACAATATTGATTTTGAGATTCACTAAGTGGAAGAAATTATAAGTTTAATTATTTGGCTAATTTTGTACTGTTTATTAGTGTATGAACTGTCATCATCTAAATAGCTATTTGTGTTTGTGGGTGATGAAACAGTCACATCTAGAAGCATCTCTGCTGCCATGTACATGTCAATATTTTTTGTCACAAAAATATTTCTAAAATCTTTTTGCTGCGGATTGCAACATAATTTCTTCTCGATTTTTTTTTTCTTGTAATGTCCGTGTTTTGATATAATCATTTTATTCCATGAACATCTTTGCAACTTGGTATTTGATTTGATTCCCTAGTTTATTATATATGGTATCATAAATTAGAATACAAATTTTTTCATCAAGAGAATGTAATATATCGGTTTGATTTGACAACATAAAAGTTGAAAATGTTAGTAACACATCAATTCTTGATGGAATTGAAAATATTATTTTATTCCTACATTATGAGTTTCAAGGTACTTAGCAATAGGATGGCTGCAGCAGCAGGCTTTTCAGTCCATGATCATAACAACAATGTTATAATTCAACTTCTGTAAAATCACAGGACATGTAGTTGATTTAGAAATATTCCCTGGAGACTGGAGTATATACTTAATTTGAAAACCAATAACGAATGGCTACTGCAGGCTGCAGGCAACCCAACAGATGTATAGATATCGTCGCTACTTAGATGAACTAATAATCACTTATTTATGTTTAACCTTTTTATTGCTGGAATTCATCAGCTGAGAGCATGTTTGTATTTATAGCTTAAAATAATTATTGCACGTGTCAATGGATTTGAATCCTCTCCTTCAAATTTCACTCGGTTTTTCCCTTTTCAAAACGTGACATTAATTAGTGATAAAGTGATAATAGAAAACAACCATATCTTAACCACTTAATTATTATAAATAGAAATTATAAAAAATATTATTTTTTTTAGTGAGTTGTAGTAATATCACTGGTTTAATAAATTAAGTTTAAAAGACACCAATTATGATGAACTACCCATATTGCCTTTAAATAAACAATTTTTAATTCTCTTTGTACTTCCATCTCTACACTTTGATCATTGAAAGTAGTAACTAATCTCTCTCTATTCAAAAAACTTGTCTGAAAATCGATCTACAATTTGTCTGAATATGATCCAATTTTTTTGATAAGTTTTCGAGTTATTGTATATGTGTCAAAGATTTTGTTACATTGGTTCGAACTTCTTTTTGATATGTTTACGAGCTATTTTGTAATTGGTCTGAGTATTTTTTTTTTAATTTGTCTGAGCTTTTTTACATTGGTACAAGCATTTTTAAACTTCTGCAAACAAGTTTATAATCTTGAGTCAAAAAGCTCAAACCCTTAAGAAAAAAGCTCGAGCCCTTAAGAAAAAAATCGATCCCTTAAAAAAAAAAAAAATCGATCCCTCATAAAAAAGCTCGACCCCTTACAAAAAAACTCGATCATATAAAAAAAAACTCGATCATGTAAAAAAAAAAGCTCGATCGTACATAAAAAAACTCGATTCCTCATAAAAAAAAGTTCAATCTCTTAAAAAAAAAAACCTCAATCAAGTAAAAAAACCTCGATTCTTAAAAAAAAAAATCGATCATGTACAAAAAAGCTCGATCCCTCACAAAAAAAACTCGATCACTTACAAAATATGTCTGTGTACATGTCCGCATCGCGATCCAGGCCACGATACCTACTAGAATTCGTTTCTTCTGTTCTTTCAGTCTTCAAGCCTCCCTCGAATTTGATCTCCTACTTCTAAACGTATCCCACGTCTCCGGGAAGTCTCCGTATCGGTTGAATCCCGTTTGGTAACCATTGAAAATTTAAGTCATATCCAATATAGATAACTTAAATGTATGGAAAATTAAAGGTGAGGAGGGGAACCAAATTCCATCATTGCTTTATAAATAACTAATTACATGGCTTAACAAGGTGAGGTGATGTTAGGATGACTTGAAAAGATTAGGATATGATCCAAGTCCGTAAAGAATTTGGATCTCCTGTTACCCAACTACGCAAAAGCCCCATGTGTCATAAATAATTACTAGAAAAATTAAAGAGTTCATCGGTTTATGTAAGAAGAAAATCTATGAAGAGAAGTCTTTATATTAAGAATTAGTTCATTAATATTTAAAAGATAAAAAATCCTTAGCTTAAATAAAATTTGGATCTCTGAACTTTTATAATTTCAAGTGATACGAGCTTTGTAAATTATATATATATATTTCTTAACCACCAAAACACATTGGGGTGGTGGCCTTGTAAACAATATTAAATATGTTTTTTTAGAAATAATATGTTGATCATTCAATATTCAATATGTTGATTATCAACATTAATATATATATATATATATATATATATATTTTAAATCAATATGTACCGATATAAATTCATCAGTATGTTGAACGTAGACCATTATATTTATATACTTTAACTCAAAATATATATATTTTTTAAATTTTCTTCATAATGAATGATCTATACAACTCACTGATATAAGTTTTATATATATATAAATTAGGAATTTTTCAGTTAACTTTTACCTACCGTTAGGGTCCATCCAAAAACAACGGGAGAAATAATAGTAACTACGATTTTAGTAATTGGTCTACATAGTCATCTAGGTCTTAGATGGATCCAGCCACGCGCCTCGAGGAAGGCCATGGCCTAATTGACCTTCCTTAGACAATTAGACTCTTAGACAGGCTAGGCGCCTGACTAGGCGGCCTAGGCTTCCAACTCCTCTAGACATTTTTTTTTAAATCAATATTATTTTAGTCTGAAATAACAACGTTTTTGATTAATTTGATTTTACCATTTAAACGGTATAAACGTTATGTACCGATTTATTGTACGACTGGCACTTAACTCCGATAGTAACAATCGAGTCAACTTCTTTGTTCCATTTGATCTGGGTGGTGAGACATTCTATATTTTTCAATATTTTTTTTAATAAAGGGTAAATCATATTTTAGTCTCTGTAGTTTATCTTAATCTGCGTTTAGTCTACTGTTTTTTGGAATTGTAAATTTTAATCCATCCCTTCTCTGACAATACATATTCGAGTCCCTACCGTCCAATTCTGTTAGGTTTCGTCAAGTCACCGAGGGTCAACGAAGGTAAAAAGGTAAAATAACATCATAAGTTCTAGAATCTTAATTAACCAAAGGGTATACTAGTAATTTATAAATTAATTTTAAAAAACAAATAAAAATTATTAAATTAAATAATAAAAACAAATAATAAAAATAAATTAAATATAAAAATAAAAAACAACATCTCTCTCCATCTTCTTTCATTCACCGCCTTTCTTTCTCTAACTTAAATTTATTTCTCTCTCCCTCATTCTCACCGTCTCTCTCTCCATCTTCTTTCATCCACCACCACAATGTTTCTCTCTCTCACACACCGGTCACCACCACTTCTTTCTCTCTCACCAAATACTAACACCAACACCATGCCCAACCAATAACGAGACCCATCGCCATTCTCGGGTCAACACGATCTGGTCCAGATTGAATGACCTCACACTGTCCCGCCTCCGGTGAACAAATCGGCAATGTTGATGGATGGGGTTTGGTGTTTGACAATAGGTGAAACTTTCTAGCACGGCGGTGATGGATGACTCGCGGCAGTGGACTTAGCACTCGGGTCAACGACAATTTTTCTTCATCTCTATCAGATTTTTTTTTCTTAAATTGATGATGGTTGGGTACTTGGATGGTATTTGAAATTTTTGATGGTATTTAATGAAAAATAAAATAAAAACAAATAAAAAATAATTATAGGAAGAAATTTACAGATACTCAGATTTTTGTTGTTGTTGTTGTTGGATTTTTTATGGTTTTAAAGAGAAAGAATTGATGATGACGATGATAATGGATGGCGATGACAATGGTTGTGGTGGAAAGGGATGAGGTTTTTTTTTTGGATAAAAAAAAAGTTAGGTTTGATTTTAGATTTGTGGTGGTCGAAGGGTGTTGACTAATGGTTAAAATTTTATTGTGTTTGATGAATATGAAATGAACTGTTGGGGAAGATGATGATCAAGATCTGTTGGAGAAGAAGATAATCTGGGTTTCTAGATGATCTGGATCCATTAGATTTTTGTTTAATTTTTTGTTGTTATTTATAATTTTTGTTTTAAAATTTAAATAAAAAATAAAAAAGCGAGATATTAAGATCCATTATTTTTTTTGTGTTTTTCTAACTATTTTAAGGGTAAAATGGTAATTTTATGTAAATTACTTCATTCACAGAAAAAGATAAAAATAAGGGTAAAATGGTTTTTTCAATATGGTCAGCACCCATCAGTGGTATTAAGGTCATTTCACGTGTCTGACATGCCAGAAAGTGTGTTTTAACGGATTCTGTTATAGATGGACTAAAAGTTATAATTTTAAAAAACCGTGAACTAAACATAGATTAAGACAAAATATAATTACAGATGGACTAAAAATTATAATTTTAAAAAACCGTGGACTAAACATAGATTAAGATAAAATATAATGACTAAAGTACGATTTAGCCTTTAATAAATGATCCAGCACTTCCCACTAAAAATGTTGTGGACATGGTTCGATGTTGCCCAAAGGCCAAAGCTAGCTGATCTCATCACAACTTTTTTTAAGAATTCTTTTTAATTTTCAATGTTATAAATTTCATTCATTTCAATATATATGCTACCAAATGATTTGTCTTTCAAGAGGTAATGCTCGATCCATTGATAATTTTTATATTTTCAAGAATAACAGGTGGCATGCTAACAACAGTATTTTCACATTGTTCTTCATCAATCTGTGACTTTGTGAATCGTGAATGATTCAATATTTAGCACAAATGTTCCTTTCAATCCTAATATTATATAGTGTACTTATAAATTTAAGTTGGTAATAATTTATAGAAATTATCAGGTGGGTATAAAGTAAGAGATCCTATAATATCAAACACCATAATCCATCTTATAGCGATTTTATCAAATCTGATAATTTATGATTTTTACTAAAATGATGTACAGAATCTCATACATGAAATCTTAAGACTAATCTATTTATCTTGTATGTATTTTCTTTTTAGGTATATAAACAGCACTGCAATATATTACACTACTAATAGAATCACACCTTTCACGTGGTTCACCTGCATTCATATTCATCTTCGCTCTCTCAAAAAAAAAAAAAACATACAGGAAATTTCAAACGGTTCAATACCATCTAATATGACTTAAATGGCCTACACACAAGTATGGATAGAGTTTTGGAACATGATTTGTTTGAAGAAAAATGAGATAAAGGTGAATAATAATTTCCATTTCTAAGTAGTGGCAAAATCGCTCCATGGCCACTCAATTATTTTTTATATATATTTTTTCATATACTGTACAACCTGTGGTGCGGCTATTATTGAATATCACTATATTTGTTTGGATATTGAGCTCTTCAATTCCACTAAGCATTTATTTATGATACAAATAATCCTCGTATCATGAGTTGCATGACAAACAACTATTTTCTTTTGTTAATAATTGAACCCAATATTTGCTAAGCAAAGAGACAATTTTGTCATTTCACTCCACAAAACACTTATTTCATTTGCAATTTGCAACCACGAAGAGAAAAAAACAATAATTATTATTTATTATAAACGATGAAATAGCTTATATATATGTATTAATTTTATTATATGATAATATCTATTTATATTCTATAAAAGCAGTAATATCGTTTAATTAATTGTCGAACTATATGAATTGTGAATATTTTATATTCTATAAAATGTATTGAGATTGAATATATTGTTTTAAGTTCATCTAAAAGAGTTTTAGAGCAAAGTTAACCACACTTACTGATGGTTTAAATGACCTAACGTATAAAAAATAAAAATTATGTTTATTCAGTCCAAATACATCAAGTTAACATACAAACCAGCTCAAAATCTTGATTACCAACAACCATCCTCAAACATCACCGCTCAGTATGTCTTAATGGTAAAAAAAACATTCAATAAACCTCATGATACATATAGCCACTACATGTTTACACATAAATAAAGTTTGCACAAATATTAGGGCAAAAATTATGAATAGCCTTTAAATTAATTGGTCATTCAAAAGTGATCAATCTCAATAAGCTATCTCCCTTTTTCATCTAAGTGACATGTTTTTGGATAAAATTATCCGTCTTAAGGTTTTTTATTACGTATAAGAGAGAATGTATTTAGTTTTTTAAAGTTTGAAATCGAAAAATGAAAATGACAGAAAGAAGAGAGAGTAAGTAGATCTTGAGATAGAGAGAGAAATGTAGAGAAAGAAAAAAGAAGTTTGAAATTAGAGAGAGAAAGTTGATGAGAAAACCGGAGGAGAGAGCAAGTTACTGAGAAAATTGAAAGTTAGAGGGAGACACTATATTTGTTGACTACACAATGAAATTTAACGATGTGACATAACCATTTTTAGTTTGTTTAAGAAAAAGAAAAAAAAGGCTTGCTCCAAAATGTTAATGGTCTATTCCTTAGTGAGAATTATTAAAAAGGGTGAGTTTCATTTTCATCCCTCTAGATTGACCTAATACACAAACTAGCCTTTCGGTTTTGAGAATTATCTCGTTAAGTCCTTCTATTAAATTTTTCCATAAAAATGAAACCTGACAGATCAGAGGGTCAAATGACCTTGATGCCCTTGATTAAATAATAAAACTAACAAAAATATAAAAAATCAAACTCATCAACCTATTATATTCAACAACTCAACCCAGAATTCATCAAAACATTTCTAGAATTTTTCCAAAATTTTTCCAGATTCCTTTCAAATTAAATCAAACCTAGTCCCTAAACAAATCAAATCAACACTAATCGAATTAGACCTGATTCAACATTCAATTTTTTTCCAAAATCAACATTCAATTTTTTTCAAATCAACATTCAATTTTTTTCCAAAATCAACATTCAATTTTTTTCCAAAATCAACATTCATCTTCATACCAGACATACACCAAACCCAAACACCACCAACGAACACAATATCCAAAATCCTCCACCACAATCAAACACACCAATACCCAGACCACCACCAAGAAAAATCGAAACCCAGAAAATTCAAATTAGAAAACAAAATCAAACAAATCAAAGTCTTAAAAAAAATCCAAATCTCATTCATCTTGAAACAAATCAAACAAAACCAATGATTCATTAGACCTGGAAACAAAAAGTCTTCAGCAGTCACCGTCAACTCTCTCTCTCTCTCTCGATCCCTCACACTCTCTCTCTCGATCGATCTCCCCTGAACGGTTCGTTGTCGCGGTTTCGTTCTTCGTTCGCCGTTCGCCGTTCATGGCTCTATTTGTCGTTCTTGGCTCCGTTCACCTTTCACGGGTGCATTTTTGGTTTGAGTGTTGACGAACTAGGTTGGGTTTCTGGGTTTGGATGTTTGGAGGTTCGATCTCTTTCTCTCTCTCTCTCTCTCTCTCGATCTCTTACAGAGATGGGTATGGTTTGGTGTTTGAGTGGTGGTGGCTAGGGTTTAGTGTTTGGGTTTAGGTTAGTGTTTGGGTGGTGGAGATGATGATGATAGGGAAGATGAATCGGGTTTTTTGAATTTAGGTTGGTTTATTATTACTATTAAATCCGTTTTTAAAAAATATATATTGGTTAAGTAATTTTTAATTTAAGTTTTTAATCCCATTAATATTTGTTGAATGTTTAATTTTTTTAAGTTGATTTTTTAAAACTAATTTTTTAATTGCTTTTAATTGAAATTATTAAATTTAACTTGCTTTTACCATTATAACCTTAATGATCTGACAGAACCCTAATGGAATTGGATGGTAGAGACTGAAATTGAGATTTTTTTAAACTGTAGGGACCTGTCACGATAAAGTTCAAAACAGGAGGACCGGTTTATATATTAGATCAAACTATAGAGACTAAAATGGAATTCATCCTATTAAAAATGACCACAAAAATTATATAAAAATTATTTTTAATCATAAACGAAGTTTTGATTTGATTTGATTGTTAATAATCAAATCAAAATTTCACTATTTTTGGTTCAGATGTGATTTAGTTTAGTTTCTACGTTTTTTTGCCATGAAAATTACTAAAATACCCTACAAAAACATATTTCAATTTTTTTAACCATAAAATTGCCGAAATACTCAAAATTTCCCACTTTTTGGAATGGAATTCAAGTTCCATGTTTCACGTTTTTTTTTTAAAAGGTAACAGCACCTTTGCTGTGTTCTGTGTCGGCAAAGGTGCGATTGCATAGTGGAGAGAGTTTAGGTAGGCAAGTAGTTGTGGGTATTAGAGACATTTCACGTTTCAGTTGGGTTACTAACGATTGAAACTTCATTTGTGATTAAAAACAAAATTCTAATGTTTTATGGGGTTACTTTTGATTTTCTCCCTTTATTTCAAGAAACAAATTATAAAACAAAATGTTATAAGGCCAATTGGGCCAATTAAAATGAAATGAGAACCAGCCAACAACCAGGCCAACTTCCTGGTTCCACTTCATTTTGTGAGGAAACTTTTTTGTTCTTTCAACAACTACTTTTTTCATAGTTAATTCAATTCCTTTCAAATGATTTTTTTTCTTTTCTTTTCTTGTAATATCAATACTCAATAGAGATAACTGTAAAGAGAGTTATGCAAGCTTGCACCATTTTCACCTGCAAGTAAATCTGCGAGTGAGACTCACTAATCATCTACTGAGCTCAATACAAAACTAATTTGGATCTCATGAAATAATTAAAAGGGTAATATAGGACTGACCCAATCTCCTACAACAAAGAGGCTGACCAAACCAGGATTGTGAAGGACCTTCTTTTTGATCAAGGCATATGCATCAAATAAGGCAAGCCCAAAGCTCCAGACAACTTGCAAACCCATTGAAGCAATCAGGTAGCTGCAAAACAATCGAGGTTCTCAGCTTAAAATTTGCGTCACAGCAAGGTTGAAAGTTAAAACTATGAAACCCAATATTAATAGTAAATCAGTTATCCTGAAGAGCATCATTCCGCACTAAAGATGTTGATACCGACAGCCTACCAAATAAAAAAAAATGATCCAAGTAAACACGAATACTTCTGCTGAGGAAAAGCCTACAGAATATATGATTGATTAAATAAATGAATGATCAAAGAATAATTAGACTAGAAAAACATTTAGGGAACATAGAGCCATAGAGGCAACATCTGTATAAGTCACAAAATGAGACAAAGAGACTAAGGGGATGCTTGTTTTTTTCACCATAATTCACTATAAGGCTTATTGCCTCTTATATCTTAAATTAAAATAAATCAGCTTGTTTGTTTTTTCGACTTATATCTTATTTTAAGATACATGTCTTTTAGGAAAAGTAAAAAAATTTGACTTTTGTCTTATTAAAAAAATGGCACAGTAGAGTTTTTTAGTAAATTTTCACAAATATCCCATAACAATTCATATATTTACAATTTTATCCACATAATAAAATCCGAAAATTTAATTTTCTAAAAATTCCCAATTTTGAAGAAACCCTAACACAATCTAATCAATTTTACATTTGTAATAAGTCATCCAAAATGAAAAAAACAAACATATCATAATATCTTAATTTATAAGACTTATCCACATGTTTAACAAATTAAGGTCTTATAAGACTTTAGATAAAAAAACAAACGGCCCCTAAGATATCAGGCTAACAACATGACTATATAAGAAAATAGTCGACCACTACAAAATTAGAATAAGCCATAAGGTACACAAAAGTGCTCTATGAATGTCTTCAGATAGATGTTTTATAAAAGAAAACTATGAGAATCCAGTCACGAAGAAAACTATAGCTTCATTGGGATTGACATGAAGCCAAACACAATTTTAACCACATAGCAGATACTTTTTAATAGTCGCACTCTAGTGACATCCCAAATCATTCAGATTTATTTCCATATAACCTTCTAGAAGATCAACACGTTCTGGTTAATTTATGGAATCCATCTAACCTTAAAGAAACAGATGCTCTAATAACAGCAAAGTCGCTGATTTCTTTTGCAATTTATCTCTTTCCCCTGTTATGTCAAATATTTGCCATTCCTACAGTAAGTTGTATCGTCACCTGATAGCTCCAAAATCCAAAAAAGAATGAATATATTATATATTTTGATGTAAACTATTAATGCTTTGAGGGGACCAAATGTGGCTTCTACAATTAATGTTGGTTCATTCACTAGTCTGGCTTCACAATCACAATCAATTCAGTTTCTCATAAGAACAATGTTCAAATTGATGCTGAAGCCTCATGCAAGTAGTCCATCTTCACCCTGGAAATCTTATTTTAAAACCTACATCTGATAGCATGTATTGCATCCATTATAGATCACTAGAAAATACCTTACATTACGGTGAACTCCACCATTGTTTGGTCATTATAAAGGTTTAACATAGCACAACACAAAGACCAAAAATATTGTAACTACTAACTACTACTACATTCTAGCAAAACAGGCATTGAAGTGCTGATGCATTTGGACACAACCAAAAATATAAACTTAAAAGAGCACATTATTTGCCCCATATACTTAACCCTCAACCCAACATGAGAATGCTATACTATGACCTAATAACCAAAACGGATATAATATTTCATATCTTCCAAAGCACATATGGGCAAGCACATTGTTTTTTTAAGCACAACAACTAGCAAAACAAGTGATTTTTCCTCATATCATGGTGTATCATCACCTGATAGCTCCAAAATCCAAAAAGAATGAACATATTATATATTTAATTAGATGTAAATTATCAATGCTTTGTGGCAATAAATGTGGCTTCTACAATTAATGTTGATTCATTCACTAGTCTGGCTTCACAATCACAATATTATCAGTTTCTCATAAGAACAATGTTCAAATTGATGCTGAAGGCTCATGCAAGTAGTCCATCTTCACCCTGGAAATCTTATTTTAAGACCTACAACTGAGAGCATGTATTGCATCTATTATAGATCACTAGAAAATACCTTACATTACGGTGAACTCCACCATTGTTCAGTCATTATAAAGGTTTAACGTAGCACAATACAAAGACCAAAAATATTGTAACTACTAACTACTAACACATTCTAGCAAACAGGCATTGAAGTGTTGATGCATTTGGATACAACCAGATATATAAACTTAAAAGAGCACAATATTTTCCGCATATACTTAAACCTCAACCCAACATGAGAATGCTATACTATGACCTAATAACCAAAACGGTTAAAGTATTTCATATCTTCCAAAGCACGTATGGGCAAGCACATCGTTTTTTTAAGCACAACAACTAGCAAAAAAAGTAATTTTTCCTCATATCATGGTTGGACTGAGTTTTATAAAAATCAATGCCTAACCAAGAATTCTTCTTTCTAATGAAAACAAGAAAGTTTCTGTATTCCCAAAAATTGAATGAAGCTATGATGAATGCAGAGATTTTCTTTAACAGACAAAGGAAGACCTTGATTTGCCATTGAAATTAAGCAACTATGATGCATATCAGAATTTCCAAATATATTTAGGTTGTTTCATACTCAAAATTAAATTCTATGATGTTATTTAAAATGGATTGTGAAATTAAACAAGCTATAATGTTCCATCTACAAGAAACTGTGATTATCACAGTAAACAACAGCAGCACAAGTAGGAAACTTAATACTATGAACTTGTTGAATCATAAATAATTCACCAGCACAACCTAAGATATTATGATCTCCTAATAGTTTTCTTCCACTTAAGATTTTCCCAGATTGAAAAAGTAAATTCGATTACAAATCACTAAACAAACCCTCGATAAAATACCGGCATCCACAAAACAAAATCTCTACTAAAGTTGTCAACAAAAGAGATATAAATTCATTCAATATAACAAAAACAATAGAGAGGAAGGCAAGAGCAAATACCAGAAAGCAGTAAAATTGAAGAAGTCCTTAGTGGAAGCAATGCAAGAAATCGTCAGCGCTGCGAAAACACACTGCATAATCCTTAGAAGTAGCCCAGTCAAAGTCCCAGGCGTCCCAGCAAAATCCTTCATTTTAACTCTTCAAATCGAATCAAACAAACACTCTAAAATCTAAAACTGTTGTCGTGTAAACAAATCTATACATCTCCGATTATAATCATCCAAACACACAACAAATCATCATACAAGACAAACAAGAAATCCAAAAGGGCAAACAGTCGGTACCCAGAAACCGACAAGAAGCAAATCAGCTAAAATGCCCAGAAAGAAAAAATAAATAAAAATTAATCAGAGTTAAGTATAGAACATGAACAAGAGATGACGGTTAAAAAAGAATACAGAAAGCAGTTGGCAGATACAAATTAGAGTAAATAAAAATTTCAACGAGACATAAATCATAATAACAAGAGTCTATAGTTGTCAGCAGATCTTCATACAGCAAGTAAACGAATGTGATCTCACGCGCTTTCACGACGGGTGTCTGCACGCATTCAATAGAAATGTGGTGCTTTACTGATGAAGCGTGGTGTTAGAAGTCATTATTCGGATTCGAAGTGGCTAACGCTTTTCAACTCCAGAAATTTCGGTTGAAGTGGGGTGCATGCATATGTAGTTTTTGTTGACTAACTTTTTGACAATGAAGAAGAAAATGAAGATGAGGAATTGTTGTGTTTTGACTTCTGATTGAACCGTTTAGAACAATTTTCAAGAATGATCTTACGAGATTAGGCTCTATAGCGACGTTCCAGAATACAACTCCAACTATTAACAGTTATGTCTCTGCAAACTCTGTGGTTTAGAGAAATGGTCAGTCGGTGTGCCACTCTCAACCTAATTTGCTTACATCTATCCTCATTAATGACATTATTGTAATAAAACGTAAAATTATGGCTTTACCGCAAAGGTAATAATGGAATAAAATTCAATGTTTTGACACTTTTCGTAAGCATATCCAGCAGCTATCTTAGTTGCGGCCGTGTTTAGCATTTTCTATACGGTTAATATATAAATATTTAATTATATTTATATGCATGGGTTTGGATCTCGGTTTACTTCATTTAAAATATTGGATCATCAAAACAAGGGATCTTTAGGTGGTATTTGGTTGGGTGGAATGGAATGGAATGAAATTCATTTCATTTATTTGGTTTGTTAAATTCCAATGGAATGAGTATTCCATTGGAATAGGGATTCCACTATTTTGGTGAAATGAGCATTCCATCCAAAAACCAATGGAATACCCATTCCATTCCATTAACATATTTTCTTTCCAAAAATAACCATATATCCCACAACTCAATTCCAAACATACCCTAATTTCCAAAAATAATAATATATATATTATATATATTCATATATAATATAATATATATTATATTACTTATATATATATAATTTATAGTTTTATATTTTATTATTATTATCCAAAATATATATATTGTATTTTCTAATTATTTATATTATATATTATATATGATTATATACATAATGTATATATATATATATTATATAATAATATATAATATTTTTATATATAATAATATTAATATTAATAATATCAATATTTCTAAATATTTTATTATTATTATCCAAAATGAATATTATATTTTCTAATTATATATATATATATTATTATTATTATTATATATATATACACATTATATAATTATATATAATATTTATATATTTATATATTTTATTATTATTATCCAAAATGAACATTATATTTTCTAATTATATATATTATTATATATAATATTTATATATTTAATAATATTAATATTAATAATATCAATATTTCTAATATATAATATATAATATATAATATTAAATATTATATATATTATTATGTAATATATTGAATTATAAAATAAATATAATATTATATATACTTTCATTTTTTTTTATCCATAATATATAATGTTATTATAAATGTTTTGTAATTAGGGGTATTTTGGTCAAAATACAGTTGATTCCATTCCATTCCATTCAGTTGTTAACCAAACAAAATATTACTGATTCAGATATTGATTCTAAAGTCCCAACCAAACAAAGAAATCAGTTTTCCATTCCTTTCCATTCCAATTCTCATTCTCATTACCATTCCAATTCTCATTCCACCATAGTAACAAAACTCCACCTTAGTACATTTTTCAAGAATGAAGTTTCCAACCAAAAAGCTTTGACTTTTGACATCGAACAAGAAAAGGGTATCCTGTGTTTTTGATTGAAAGTTTAGAACATTTTTCAAGGTTTTTTTTTTTTTTTTTTCTAAATAAGGATAGAGATCCGTGGGACTGACAATGTTAGGTTCTATAAGTACATTTCAAATTCCAATCTAACTATTAAGTGTGCTTTTTTAGCATTTTATTGTTTAGAGAAATGCTTCTCTCTCTCACATTGCTTACATCGATCTTCATTAATAGTATTATTGTAATAAAACGTAAAATGATGGTTTTACTGAAAGGGTAACAGTGGAATAAAATCCACTATTTAGACATGTGTCGTAAGCATAGCCAATGATTGTGCGTGTTTAGTATTTTCCTTATGGTTATTAGGAAAATATGTATAGTAAAACTTTTATAAAATAATTTTGTTAGGATCGAAAAAATATTATTACAAGAAAGGGTAATCGAGTTTAAATGCATTTTTCAAGAAGAACTGAATCGAGAAAAAATAAATTGTAAGTAAAAAGTTCGTTAATATATGTTATGGATTTTTATGTGCTATTTCTATTATGTAATTAACAAATTATTAATTTATATGTTCGGTGTGCCTTAAAAGATTTTTTTTCCAATTATTATCTTGTGCACTTTACGATGTTATTATTTTAGTACATTGGTCCGAGTTAGGACCGAAAGATTTTATTATTTAAGTGAGACTATTAATTTATCGAACATTCATTTATCAAGTTTTTACTATAATAAGATTTTATTATTTAAGTGAGACTATTAATTTATCGAACATTCATTTATCGATGTTTTACCATAATTATATAAGTAATACTAATTTGTTCAAATTTGGTGTCCAAATCAGGTATTGTGACGATCACTATAATTTGTTCATTAAATTATATAAATCTAATACAATTTAAATGAATCACATTATTTGAACACCAAATTTGGACAATATTATATTGTTATAATTATATCATGGTATGAATCTCGGTAGTAGAGCTCCATTTTGAAGTCTCCAACCATAAAAAAAGGGACTTTTGGTACATTTTTCCAAGAATGAAGTCTCTAACCAACAATGCCATAGATTTTTGGTACCTTTTTCAAGAATCAGATATATATGTTTTAGGGTTTGGCTGCTATGCAGTCACAAAGAAATTGGTTATATGATACAACCATAAATAATAATTTATTTGGTCTGTTGGATCATTCAGCAACTTGATGAATGATCCAACGATTCCGCATTAATTAAAAAAGAAAGAAAAAACTAAAAAACAAGTTTAACTGGTTCCAAGTTGTAATGCAATATGTATTCCTTCGTTGACTTCCATTCTTTTCAGATCTCAATTCTATTTCTCACTTTTTTCTTCTTCTCACCGGTTTGTCTCTCTTTCGCTATCGCCACCTCCGAATGATCGCCACCTCGCTTGTAGATTGCCACTATCACTTCAATTCTCAGCTCTGAGTTCCAGTTCTCACTCCACCACCATCACTTCCATTTTCTCGCCACCTTCGTCGTCGCCAATGCCAACGCCACCACCATCAATTTCATTCTTCTTAGTTCTGAGTTGGTAATTTCTTACGAGATTCTAACTTCTTTCTTTTTTGGTTTTAATTTAATTTTCATCAATTTTTTGTTTGGTTTAAAATTGAATCTACAGCTTCCGAGTGGTTGAGAATGTGTTGTGGTTTTGGTTTTATAGCTTATTTTTTTGGGTTCTGTTTTTATTTGTATTTTTCCATTTTAGCTTAAATTGATGATACAGTGTAATAGCAAGTGAGGTTGCTTGGTTGTTTGTGTGATATGTTGGTTTTATTTGTAACAATTGATTTAGATGCATGGATTTTTTTCACTTGTAACAAATCTTTAATTTAGAGAGAAAAAGAAACTCTGACCAAACCATATATATCTCATAAGCCCATCAGTTTAGTATTTACTAAATATAAACGCATTCCCTCTTTGTCTATGTCTAAGTTAAGTTACTCGGTATGAGTCTCCACAATCAATGACCAGTTTGGTACTTGTGAAACGTTAGAGACAAATTTGATCACTTATGTAAAGGACCAAAGGTTGCAAACTATTTGGGATTTGAAACAAAAAAGTCTAGGACCTATGATTACCCTTTAAAGAAATACCTTTTGGGGTGAGGGATGTAAGGATGGGGAATCCATCCCAACCCCCATTTAGATTTGGGGATGAAATTCATCTGTCATAATCCCCATTTTTGGAGGACGTTTTACCTCCAAATGAGGATGGGTCTTTACAGGATTTGGGGGATCCTTAGGACTAGACTTTTGTTAAAATCCTAATATTCAATTGGGAAAAGCACCCTTAAAGATCACACTATGCCCACTGCTTTGTAAAAAAAATCTGTGTATAGCAAACAATTAAACAAAGATAAACCAATCAGTATTTGTGACTACTAAAACAATTAAAAATGAAAACCTTACTCTGTCCTCATCATGGTCCACTTTATCCTGCAATCTCATTTCTAGCATTTCTCGCCCCAACCAATTGACTGAACTTGATGAACTCTTGAATCCATTAACAGACCTGGAACTTCCCATTCCCCCATTTTCGAGACTGGTGGATGCCATAAATATGATCGGTGTGTATTAAAGATACTAGCATTTGGTTACCTCCTGATACCTTGTAGTTGTGCATTCCATTCCACCAAAACAACTATCTTCCTAATATGAAATATAAAATTCTTAAGTCATAAACAAAAATTGTACATAAGAAAGAAGTATAAGAAAGATTTATCACAAACTTTATTTCATGAAAGAAAATGAATATGCGATAATCAATATTTTTATGTTTTTATTCATGGAATTAAGGTATTTAGATTATGTTATTGCTACTGTTGATTTTTCGGTATGTAATTTAGTTTATTCTTTAACTGATCAGAAGTTAATCTTTAGCATTTTGATTCCTAGAATGAGAGGTAGTCATTTTTTATCGAACCCAACTCATTTCATCAAACCCAGAAACCTAGAAAAAATATCCCAATACCCAAACCCATATCGAACCTCCCAACCCATATCGAACTTCTAAACACTCAAGCCCAGGAACCTAACCCAGTTTATCAAACCTCATAACACCTAAACCCAAAACAGAGCGCGAACGGCGAACCGTTCAGGAGAGAGAGAGATAGTGGGGGATCGAGAGAGAAAAAGAGCGAGAGATCGAGAGAGAGAGAGTGTGTGAGGGATCGAGAGAGTGAGATATCTGATGAAGAGAGAGTGAGGCATCGAGAGAGAAAGAGACAACGAGAGAGAGATTAAAGAGAGTGAGAGTGAGGAGATTTTTTATTTGGATGGGTTTTAAAGTTTTGATCGGATCTAGTTGGGGTTGAAGATGATGATGGTTGGTGTTTGGTTGATTTTGGGTTTGGTGTTGTTGATGATGATGGTTGAAGAAAGAAGGATTTATGGGTTTGGGTTTGAAAAAAAAAGGATTTTTAGGTTTGGAAATTGGTGTTTCAAGGGTTTTTATTTATTTATTTACAAACGGGTTTAATTTCATTGGTTGTTTGATCTATTAGATTTGTTGAATGTTGATTGTTAATGAAGGTGGTGTAGAGTTTCTAGGAGATAGATAGAGAGACAGAAATTATTTGTTGAATGTTTAGTTTTTTAATTTGATTTTTTTTAAACATTATTTTTTTAATTGTTTTTAATTGAAATTATTAATTTTAATCCCATTTTTACCATAATACCTTTAATGATCTGATAGAACCATAACATAATTGGACGGTAATGATCAAAATACAGATTATTGATAACTAGCCTACTAGAGGGACCTGTCAAGATAAAACTCAAAACCGGAAAACTAGTTTATATATTAGGTCAAACTATAAAGATTAAAATGGAGTTCACTAATAATAATAATAATAATAATAATAATAATAATAAATAATTAGAATAAACTGGCTTTCCTGATTTCCGCCCATTTGACATTTTGACTTTGATAATACAACGGATGTTTTGCATCCATACAATTAAACCCATTATTAAATTGGTTGCTTAAAACGCACCCCAAAACAAATCCAAATAAACAAAAAATTTAACCTTTTATGACTAAAAATTAATCAAACATGTAATACTAGATATTTTGTCAATAATAATAATAATAATAGATAGTAGATATTATCATCCACGGCTATATTACTTTATCACTTTTATTTCTTGAGTGTCAGTTTGTATATATATCAACTTCTCAAAATCACTACTATTTTTAAACTTCCCCATTAGGCCATTAGTCAATGAATAAGCCTAATTCGGTATTTTTTATTTCTGGAAAAATAAGCTTAATGTTACAAAGTGGACCAAACTAAAAAAAAAATTGATGGGCAAATTCTAAATAATTCATTTAGTCTTAAATTCAACCAAGCTAAACTTTGTATTTTCATATCAAGAGCAGGATATGGGTCCAGGAGTTCAAGTTTAATATTATGTTAATAATTTCACACATATTTATTAAAACAATATAATTTTGTAATTTATGTTAGTGCAATAATGATATCTTTGTTTTGGTGTGTGGATGATCCCTTCCACTTTTATCATTGGCGATAATAAGATCGAATCGAAAATGAGCCTGCAAACACAACTCTTCATTGCATTGCACTAGTGTCACAAGAGGGGCTCAACTCCGGTTCTCTATTCTAGTATTCTCTAACCACACTTTTTCTTTAATTTATTTTTGTTAAGTATTAAATTTAGACCAAGTAGCCTAGTTTGTTGTCAGAAATAAAAAATGATTAAATTTGGCTACTTATTAACATTAACATGTGACATATTAACATCAGCTAACAAGGATATAAAAGACAGGAAATTTTTTATTACACATTATAAATAACGATATTATGTCAGAATGCCACAAAATCCTTAAAAAAAAGAAACTATGGTGGGTCGAGCAAACATATGCCTCTCTTTATAAACAAGTATTATCTGAAAATAACATAATTGATCCCAAATATAATAACTTAGGACAATCCTCACACCTACCCAAATTATTGTAATATTTCAACAACAAAATAAACTCTGGGCAATATGTGCAAGCCATTTGTTTGTAGAATTATTTGGGAAGACTGCTATTTATTTATTTTTTGAAATGTAAATTTTGAGTTTTGGGGAGGGAACTTGACTGAAAATCATGACCTCAACATTTGGCTGTGAGGGGCTTACCACCAAGAAACCTCAACTTTGTCCCAGTCATTATCCAAATTAATTGTACAATTAGCAAAGCTATAAAGTTTCATAGCTTCAACTGTTCAAGGCAAGACGTACTATTAAGCCCCTCAGCAGCATATTTGGCAAAATACTCGGGCACCAGAAAGTTTTGGTAGAGAGGTGGATTTTCTTCTGATATCAACTCTTTGATGGGACCGTACGATCTTGGTGGTACAGCATCACTTCCTGCGAAAAAGCATGCCACAGAAACTCTTGGACCAACACCACTAGCAATCACTCTGTGATCAACACTCTTCAACTTTTCATTTGAAATCACCTGTCAATTTGGTTAGAAATCACGGAAAATCAGTAATGGATCAAGATGATAATTATGGTGATAAATGATAATGTTAATTATAATTGTAAAAAAAAAAAAGAACCTGGAGAAAATCGCCAATATTAACTACTAGGCCTCCTGAAATGGGGTTCACATCAACCCATTGATTTTGATGCAAGACTTGGAGACCTCCAATTTGGTCTTGTAGCAGAATTGTAAGGAATGCAGGATCTGAGTGGCTGCTGGTTCCCATGGTCAGTTCTGGCTCCGGACACGGTGGATAGTAATGGCATACAAAGGTGGATGCTCCACCACATTCCATGTCTTGTAAATGTTCGCTTTTCAGTCCTAGAGCCTCTGAGATTATTTCAAATAGAGTGTCTCCCAAACTTCTTAGATGTTTTATGTACTCCAATGTAGTTTCTCTGCAAAATTAATGAATGAAATTCATGAAACTCAAATAATATAAATTTAGCAGTGTTTCATCAAATTCAATCCACTACATTGACATCGAATTGGATTTTAATCGGAGAGCAACTTATTAGCTTCTGTTGGGGAAGAAAATGAGCCTCAGGTAGGTGTTAGTCGCAGACCCTTCTGTGGCATAGTTTTGAAGGAAATAGTCCTTCTTGAGTGAGCGCAGTAAAAATAGTTATCGACTTCCGAATGGTTAACTTATATTTCCTTCAGAACTAGGCCACCGAAGGGCCTGAGACTGACTACTACTTGAGGCTCATTTTCTTCCCCAACAGCTTCAATATTGGGATTACTACTCCTCTTTGCTTTTTTTGTTTCATGTGTGTTAGCGGATTACGCGGAAGCGTTGCTAGATAGAACACAAACAAACAATAGCAAAATAAAGAATTAAGATGGAGAGAATAATCCAATCACACAACAAAAGAATTTACGTGGAAATCCAAATCGAGAAAAAACCACGGCCGTCAGGACGACGAGTGAAAGTTCTACTATGTAGTAAATTGTTACAACCACACTATCAAGATTCTCTCTTTAAAATACCCCAAACCCAATTATACCTAATGTTCTTTTGAGATCTCACTAGATATGCTAATTTTGCTCCACCACCGTTGCCTAGCTATTATGTTCTATTTATATGAATTACAGAGAGTTAAAGATAAAAGGAAATTTTACTCCTAAATGTACAAGAATTACTTGTTCTACATAAATACTATTTTCTGTTTATGACAAGTTTTCTTGTTTAAAAGAAATCCTTTTCGTTTAAGTACAGGACTTTCCTATTCTGATTAGCACAAGAACTTCCAAAAGAAAACATCTTTTCTATTTTCGTGCAACATTCCTATTTAAACAAAATCCACCATTGATGTGGTTCGGGTCGTGGTTGGCCACCCACGCCCTACACCACATGCATCACTGTCGTCCACCGCTCCGAATACCGTGGTTGGTGCACTTGCCTCCGCCGCATAATCTCACAGGCGTTCGACCGCTGTATGTACCGCGGTCTAGGCACTTGTCCGTACCGCGGTCCACACCGCGGTACTTGTCAGATATCGTTTTCTTCAGTTCTTTCCAGTCTTTAAGCCTCCCTCAAACTCGATCTCCTACTTCCAAACGTATCCCACTTCTCTAGAAAGTCTCCACATTGGTTGAATCCCGTTTGGTAGCCATTGGAAATTCAAGCCATATCCAACAATCCTCCCTTATGGCGAGAATTTCCAAAACTTCGTCCATAGCTACGATTCTTATCACAGAGAATCAATATACCCACTACGAAGTATAATCACTTAGGAACACCCATCCTAAGATTTCACCGGCATATGTCGAAATTTACCTTGCTGAAAATTGTGGTGCAACTCCTCACGTTAGGCTTCTAAGGAGTTCGTTCAGCCATTGAAATCCTTGTCCACCACACCTTACATCACCGCCTAACCAATGCTCGTGCACAAATTGTGGACCCTCTATCAGCAATACATCCTTTTTCACGGCAACTAGCGGTCATACCATGAGGATGTTTTATGCCCCTTTAGAGGGCATCGCTGTAGTCGAACTCAAAATATGAGATTGCCGGATCCCCTATTTGGATCCATTAGCCGCACTTGTATTCTTATTTTTGCAATCCTTCCTTAAATGTCCAGATTGTCCACATGCCCAACAAATGCCTTTCTTCTTGGAGCCTCTTTTTTTCCTGTCAACCAACAAAGCAGAGTTATCAGAAGATTTACCTTCACTCTTTAGCCTTCGTTCCTCAGAGATTAGTTTGTTTGCTACATCTCCAAAACATATGGTTGAACTCTTATGCATTAAGATTGGCTTCATATGCGCATAGGATGGTGGAGGGGACTAGATTAGTCTTAAACCTTTATCTTCTTCATCAATCTTCACTCCAATCGACTATAATTCAGAAACTATCCCATTGAGCACTCCCAGATGATCAAAAATTTTCATACCTTCAGACATCTGCGGCGTGTGAAACTGCTCCTTCAGGTAGAATCGGTTACAGACGGTTTTCGATTGATACAATTCTTCAAGCTTCTCCCAAAGTTCTTTCGCTGAATATGTTCCTTGAATATTTGTAAGAATATTATTGGCTAAGCTTAATCGTATCACACTTGCAGCCCTCTCGTCTAGATATTCCCATTCATCATCGCTCATCACCGGTTTTCCAAAACTAGTACTAGTCGTTTCTTTTCTAGAATCTCCAGAGCCTTCAGGGTTCTAAGGGGTTGGCTTGTCCTTCAACGCCTTGTGTAAACCGCATTGGATTAGCAAATCTTTGACTTGAACCTGCCATAAGCCAACGTTAATTTTTTTATCGAACTTCTCGACTTCGAATCTCATCAACTTTGTCATCTCCAGTTTGTTAAGATCACTATCAAGCAACTAACGCTCTAATACCAGTTGTTGGCGGACGCGGAAGCTTGCTAGATAGAACACAAACAAACAATAGCAAAATAAAGAATTAAGATTGAGAGAATAATTCAATCACAAAACACAAGAATTTACGTGGAAACCCAAATCGGGGAAAAAACCACGGCCGTCAAGACGACGAGAGAAAGTTCTACTATGTAGTAAATTGTTACAACCACACTCTCTGGATTCTCTTTCTAAAATACCCCAAACCCAATTACACCTAATGCTCTCTTGAGATCTCACTATATATGCTAATTTTGCTCCACCATTGAATAGCCTAACTATTATGGTCTATTTATATGAATTACAATGAGTTAAAGATAAAAGGAAATCATATTCTTAAACGTACAAGAATTACTTGTTCCACATAAAAACTATTTTCTATTTATGACAAGTCTTCTTGTTTAAAAGAAAATCTTTTTCGTTTAAGTACAAGACTTTCCTATTATGATTAGCACAAGAACTTCCAGAAGAAAACACATTTCCTATTTTCGTGCAACATTCCTATTTGGACAAAATCCACCATTGATGTGGTTCAGGTTGTGGTTGGCCACCCACGCCCTACACCACATGCATCGCTGTCGTCCACCGCTCCGAATACCACGGTTGGTGCACTTGCCTCCGCCGCGGTCCACGCCGCGTAATCTCACAGGATTTCGACCGTTGTATGTACCACGGTCTAGGCACTTGTCCGTACTGCGGTCCACACCACGGTACTTGCCAGAAATCGTTTTCTTCAGTTCTTTCCGGTCTTTAAGCCTCCCTCAAACTCGATCTCCTACTTCCCAACGTATCTCACGTCTCCAGGAAGTCTCCACATTGGTTGAATCCCGTTTGGTAGCCATTGGAAATTCAAGTCATATTCAACAATGTGTTCTCGTTACTCTCTTTGCTTTTTTTTTTTTTAATGAAGTTTGATTTTTGATTAAGAAAAAAATATTAGCTTCAAATGAACCAAGACGCCTAAGTGATTTTTGTATCATACATAGCCATAAAATGATCTCAATAAACAATTTAATTAGGAGACAAAAGCAACATAGGGAGAGTTATAGTTATACATATAAATTTTACCTACAAGCAGCGGGAAGTTCTTCAGGATCAAAGTTGTGGGAAACAGAGCAAGATAAATTCAACGTGTCCCTCCAATTAGCTGTTCGTGATTGATAAAGATCAAAGTTGCAGTTGAATCTTACTCTTTTCATTTGATCACGGCTATACCATTCTTTCTTCATTTCAACATCTTGTTCATTAAAATCTCTCACTCCTTGAATCATATCTTCCAACACCTTTAATGGAATCCCATGATTTACAACTTGGAAAAAACCCCATGTCTCGGATGCAGTCCGGATTTGATTAACAATCTCTTCACGATTACTGCCTTTCATCTCATCAAGATCTATAAGTGGAACTTGGAAGCTGTTTTGTTGACAGTTTAACTCCTCCACAAGCTCATCAGATGGTCGAATGAAGATCCTGGGAATATTCACAATCCCAGCATCAACTAGTCCTTTGACACCAGCTACTGTCTCATCAAAAGCTTTAAGTTCTTGAGCTCTGTCGTAACCGGTTGACGCAGTTTGTGTAGCTGGTTCTCCGGCAACTGAGATTTCCATTATTTGTTTGAAAAAGATTAAAATGATACTCTAATGACTTTTCTATGTGATTTAAATACGTTTAGGTATTGTGAGATAGAGTCGTTCTTATGAATGAGTTAGGAAGTCAAAGACTTGAAAAAAATCCCTCACCGTCACCGTATGGAAACTTAAAAATATATATATTTTCCATGGCCATTTATTGATTCAGGTTTAAGTTCAACATACACCAAAGTTTGGTCAGGATATAACATTATCATGTGATCTTTTTTTTATTTCATTTTTTTTTATAGAACATTATCATGTGATTACTTTAGTAAAGACAAGCAAGGAAGAATAAAATAGAAAAATACATTACCTCTCCAATGGAGTGTTGTCATGTGGTCTTCTTTTTTTTAATTTTTTTACGATTATCAATAAATATGTCACGTGACACCACCCTATCGATGGGGTCAGTATCCAAATATTATTTAATAAAATATTTCTCAATATATATAAAACCTGCATTATAAAATTAAGATAGTCATATTTTCTTAATAAAATAGTTCTCTTCTCGAATATCTAAATTTTTTAAAATTGTGTACAGGATGATGTTTAGTCTTTTGAGACCTATGTCGGTGGGTTAAAAGGAGGACCTTGACTTGTAATTGGATTGGATCATTTCACCTAATGCACCATAGTTATGGGAGAAAGTCCGGGTGGATATGGATTGGATTGGTTCGATCCGATTCGGTTTTGATAAAAACCGTATTGAATCGATATATTGTCAGTTTTTTTTTTAAATATAAATCAGTTTGAACCATTTAAACATAAAACCGAATTGAACCCCTTTATCTCGGTTCAGTTCAGTTCGATTCAGTTTTGGACCTATTGGGTTTTGAAGGGTTTTTTTTATACGTTTTTAACTTTTTTGAGCTTTTAAGCTGTTTTTTTTGGTATTTGGACTTGCACTTTTTTTTAAGAAATCAAAATCTGTAAAAAACAATTTAAACAAAATACAACTCAATTTTTAATACAAATCTAAAATTTCAATAATATACTCGATCTATATATTCAATCAAAATATAAAATTTACATAACTTTTTAAAACTGAAGTCCAAAAGTACTTAACATAATGTAGTACAAAATAAAACATCATTAATAAACAGTCTGTAATAAAATTAAATTTTACAAGATAATTCATTAAGACAATTCGGTTTATTCGGTTTGGTTCGATTTAATATGTTCAAAACTGAAAACCGAACCAAATTTAATTCAATTTTCAAATTTCAAATCGGTTGAACCGAATAGAAGTTATGAACCGAACCAAACACTATTTTTCAGCTTGACTCAGTTCGGTTCAGTCGATTTGGTTCGGTTCAACTCGATTTTAGTTTTTATGCCTACCCCTATGCAATGAAAAACTTCATTCCATGGTCCTGCTTTACCACAATCGGAAGTGATATAGACCAATACGAAAGTGCCATATGGCACTAAACTCAACAAAAAGTTTTCTCCATTTTTAAACTAATTAAATATTGCCATGTAGAGGTGACCGCCGGTTCAAACCGAATCGTACACTGTTTTAGTTGGAACCGGAATCGGAATTTTCTTTTCTGGTTTCAATTAAACATTTCAAAAAATCGAGCGAACCAACCATTCAAAACCGGTGGTTCTCAACCGGTTTGGAATCTTCATGCATTAAATGATAATAATTATTTTTTTTTGAATTTTTTAAGAAACTTAAAATACTTGTTTTTTGTTTTTGTTTTAAATTTTCATTTTTTTTATATATAAAAAAACCTTTTTTTATATAAAAAAATATTTTTTTAAACTAATAATTGTACTATTATGTATTTCATATGGTTAAGAAGACGAGATAAGATTTTTAGATGACCAAAATACCCCTCTTATATATAATATTATAATATATATATATATATATATATATATAAATATTACTTATATAATTAGAATATTAAAATATATAAATATAATAATATATCATATATTATTTTATATATATTATATAGTATTATTAAATTATATATATATATATATATGTATTGTAATTATTTATTTATAATTTTTGATTATTATTTTTTTGATATTTTTTTTTATTAATTTTTTATGTGTTACTTTTGTTTAATTTAAAAATTACAATACAAAAATTATATTGGTTAATTATCTAATCGATTTGTTTGTAGTTGTAATAATACTAAACAAAATGTCACAATTGATATTTTAATTTTTGATAGTTTTCGGTTAACCTACTAGACGCGTTTTTTCCGTTTTCATTTCAAAATACAGCTTTCAGTACATGCTACTATACACGTTTTCAGAATTCAAAACTGAAACCAAAAACATTGTTTTCATTTTCATTTTTATTTCCAAAAAACATCAACTGAAAAAAGTTTACAGGACGGACCCTTAGAGATCTCCAATGAAAAGCTGACTTGCATACAAATAATCGTTGACATAGTAAGAATGTCAAGAGACTTGCTACCCATGCAACGTAAAAATTGACTTGATAGACAATCAACTTAAAATTTGATCTTTAATACTTATGTCTATAACATAATTTTTTAAATGATGTGTCATTTTTTTTGTTTTTTGTTTTTTTATTATAAAAATTAGATGAAAAATTAATATCAGTTTAAATACTTACCGAGTCAATCAAAAAAATAGTTATACAACAGACCGTCTAAAAGAGAAAGATTTATTAATAGAGTGACATATTTTTTTCAAAAGTCATTGGAAATGCTTTTAGATAATTTAGTTGGGTTTTCAAACTTAGTCAGCCCAATTTCACAAATCAATTGGTGCAAGCCGAGCTGGCCCACCAAGTCAAGTCATAACTCACACCCACATAAGCCTAATTGCACCCCTTTCATGTTCTAAACACACTCAAACAGTTCTACCCTAGCTTCATCTTCTTCCTCACGTAACCACCAGCCAGATCTGCCATTGATGACCATCCTCCGCCGCTAACACCCCTCCTTCACAGCGCCGCCACTAATCATCTTCAAGCTTACTTCTCATCGTCTTCTTCACGGCGCCGTTGCCAAAACCGAAGTGCTGCCGTCGAGAATCCAAGCGCCGCCGCATAGATCACAATCTTATCTTCGCCAAAAACATTGGAACCTGAACAAGAGGAAGGGAAAGAGATGACAAGAGATGAGGAGTTTTTTTTTTAAAAAAAAAAGAAAAGAAAAACAGAGTTCAGATATAAGAGATTGAGATTTGAGAGGGTTATGTTTAGAGAGATGAGAGAGTTTTGACTTTTGACTGGTATATATATACATACTAGGTTTTAGATTTAGGGTTAAAAAAAAAAACCAAACCTTAATCCGAACCTTCTCTAGACGGTTTCGGTTCTGATTCTAGTTTTTTTTAGAATTAAAACCGAAATCGAAACCGAACCGAAATCGAACCGCGGTCATTTTTATTGTTATGTTGCCATATTTCTACACAGTAATGCCTTTCGGTTTAAAAAACGCAGGTGCTACGTATCAAAGGTTGGTCAACAAAATCTTCACTTGGCAAATAGGAAGGAACATGGAAGTGTACATTGATGACATGTTGACTAAAAGCGCCTCGGCAGATGAGCATGCCCGGGACCTCCGAGAGACATTTGATGTTCTGAGAAGATACCAGATGAAATTAAACCCGAACAAATGTTTATTCGGAGTCCATTCGGGGAGATTCTTGGGTTTTCAAGTCCACCAAAGAGGAATCAAAGTTAATCCCGAGAAGATCCAGGCTTTTCAAGAAATGACCTCACCTAAAACATTGAAAGATGTATAATGCTTAACAGGGTGTTTAGTCTCCTTGGGAAGATTCATTTCAAGGGCTACAGACAGGTGCGCACCCTTCTTCAAGATAATCAAAAAAGGGAAAGAACTCGAGCGGAATAAAGAGTGCGAGCAGACATTCTTAAAAATAAAAGAGTACTTAGGACAGGCTCCCGTTCTCTCAAAACCGTAAAAAGGAGAAATACTTCAGCTGTATCTGTCAATAACCGAGCTTGCAACAAGTTCAGTCTTAGTCAGAATAGAAGATGGAGTGCAGAAACCAGTATATTATACCAGCAAGGCACTCGTACTGGCTGAGACCCAGGTACTCACAGGCAGAGAAGATGGCCTTAGCATTGGTTTTAGCAGCAAAAAAGCTGAGACCATATTTTCAGGCCCATACAATCCAGGTTCTCACCAATTGCCCATTAAGATAAATTTTACAAAAACCAGAAATATCAGGAAGACTTACCAAATAGGCAATGGAGCTAAGTGAATTCGATATTCATTATGTCCCCAGAACCTCCCTCAAAGGACAAGCTGTGGCAGACTTCATAGCCGAGTTCACAGAACCAAACCTGTAAGCAAAAAAACTCTTGGATAAGAGTTTCCCATGGAAACTGTATGTTGATGGCTCTTCAAATACTCATGGCAGTGGGGCAGAGATGGTAGTTCGCACCCCAGAAGGAGATGATGTTGAATGTGCCATGAGATTTGATTTTAAAGCAATCAATAATCAAGCCGAGTACGAGGCACTGTTAGCTGGAATCAGAGTCTGCATAGCTCTCGGGGCAGATGAAGTTGAGATATTCATCAATTCACAGGTAGTTGTCAACCAGGTTATGGACGAGTACCAGGCCAAAGATGAAGGTATGATAGCCTACCGTGACATCGTGAAACAGCTCCTCTAAAAATTTAAAGAATACAAGATCGCTTAGATCCCCAGGGAAGAAAATGAAAAGGCTGACGCATTGTCTAAATTAGCGTCAGCAACAACCTCAATCATACCAAAGACCATTCCAGTTGCACACCTCCTTAATCCGAGTACAGCTGAACCTAAGCATTTGGAAATTTCAGAAATCCAAACACCGCAAGATGGTTGGATGGTCCAGCTGAGAAGGTTCCTGGAAGAATGCGTGCTACCGGAAGATCCCATATTAGCAAAGCGCATCAAGTATCGATCGGCTAGGTATACCATGATCGGAGAAGAATTATACAGAAGGGGTTTTCCCGAGCTCTCCAGAGATGTGTACCGGAAGAAGATACACATCGAATACTTCAAGAGATCCACGGAGGAGTTTGCGGGAACCACAATGGGGTTAGAAGTCTGACGCATAAGGTACTCATGCAAGACTATTACTGGCCTACGTTTTTCTCAGACGCACAACAATGGTCGGAAAGTTGCAATACCTGTCAAAGGATTGCTAGCGATATCTGACAACCCCCAGAAAAGCTCAGAAACCTCACCGCCCCATGGCCATTCTCCATGTGGGGCCTAAACCTGATCGGCCCAATGCCAGCTGGGACAGGGGGTGGAGCAAAGCACACCATAGTCGCTGTCGATTATTTCACAAAATGGGCAGAAGCTGAAGCACTGGTGCATATCACAGAAGCTAACACCATAAATTTTGTAAAGAAAAACATACTTTATAGGTTTGGAGTTCCGAACACTATAATCACTGACAATGACACCCAGTTTGATAACCTGAAGTTCAGACAGTTGTGCGAAAAGTACCAGATTGCTAATTACTATGCTACACCAGCCCACCCTCAAACAAATGGGAAGGTAGAAGCAGTAAATAAAATTATCAAGCACACCATCAAAGCAAAGTTGGATGCCAAAAAAGGAAGTTGGGTTGAAAAGCTTCCCGAAGTATTATGGGCATACCGGACGATAGCGAGGACTTCAACAGGAGAGACTCCGTACACTTTAGCATTTGGAACAGAAGTTGTTATCCCCATAGAAACATCGTATGCGTCACCACGGGTCAGGCTATACGATGAAGAACAGAATGTTGATATGCTACTACAAAGTTTGGATGACCTAGAAGAAAAAAGGGAAAAGTCCCGAATAATAAATACAGCATATCAACAAAGAGTGGCTCGCCACTACAACTCTCGTGTTCGGATCAGGTGTCATTGAACACAAAAAATAAAGCCGCAGGATCCCTGGCTGATAAATGGGAAGGTCCATTCAAGATCGAGGGGATAACTGGCCATGGAGCTTATTGGATTGCTCGACCCAATGGAGGGGTTTTACCCCTACCATGCAATGCCCAATATCTGAAGATTTTCTATCCTTAAAATTACATATATATGTTCTTTTTTCTAGTCAAGACAATATTAGTCAGGATAAATATTAAACTGTAATTTGAATCTTTGTTGATTTTTGCAGTAATAAATAAAACTTCTGGGAATTTCCGAAAGGAAAGCATCTAGCTCGGGATTTCCAAGAGAAATCATATGATAATAAAAACATATGGAAGAAGAGCATGATAATAAGAACATGCAAATAGAATTCTCGGGACCATCAAATCCCGAATGGGCGGAGAAGCACGTAGGAGTATACTAGCCGAGCAGGGTTAAAATGACCTTGCAAAAAGGCAAACCCGATGCACCAGACTCTGGAAAAATACTCGGGACGCTATCAGGAGAAATTATGGTGAAATGCGTAGCTGTGTTGAAGCAATTTTTTTTTATAAAAAGAAAGAGCTCAACGATTCGGCAAACCCTTGCATATAAAAACTGGGGAGACATCCTTGGTATTGCGTAAGGACTCGAATGTATGATCATGGTGAGCCTTGATGTAATGTTGGGGTAGCAACCGGGTATGAAACACAAGTGTAAACTTGCCTGTTTCAAGATGACTCGGTTAATAATAAAGAGCCAGTTTAATAAGATACTTGGCAATTGAAGTCATTCGGGTAACAACCGGTTTAATAAGATACTCGGTTAAGTTACCCGAATATCGAAGAAGCCAGTTTAATAAGATACTTGACAATTGAAGTCATTCAGGTAACAACCGGTTTAATAAGATACTCGGTTAAGTTACCCAAACATCAAAGAAGCCAGTTTAATAAGATACTTGGCAATTGAAGTCATTCGGGTAACAACCGGTTTAATAAGATACTCGGTTAAGTTACCCGAACATTAAAGAAGCCAGTTTAATAAGATACTTGGCAATTGAAGTCATTCGGGTAACAACCGGTTTAATAAGATACTCGGTTAAGTTACCCGAACATCAAAGAAGCCAGTTTAATAAGATACTTGGCAATTGAAGTCATTCGGGTAACAACCGGTTTAATAAGATACTCGGTTAAGTTACCCGAACATCAGTCAGTTTAATACAGCACTCGGCAACAATCAGCAATAAACAGATCAAGACCATTCAATTCAAAATAAAATAGAATTTTATTGCTCCTAAAAGAATGGTTACACTTCAAAGAATGGTTCTGTACAAGTAAAAAATAATCAGAATTTTATATAATTCTACAAAATTAAGGTTGCGAGGATTTCGAGCCTTTGCTAATACTCGGATCTGGCATCATCTAGTACTCACGAAGCAGGCTCTCATTAGACAGCTAAGTGATATCGTCGACAGTATCATCCATCCACTGGTTGTAATCTTCACCCGGGACTGGCCCGATATCTAGGACTACACCCTCAACCGACTCTTGACTTGCATAAAAGATCGAGAGAGAATGTTCGGACGGAATCTTTAAATGCATGGGATGGGGCTCTTTGCCTTGACTACGACAGTAGGCTCTCCATTCCTTTATCTGAATTCGAAGAGATTCCAAGGACCGATCCACATGATGTTTGATTGACAACTCCCAATTAGCTAGGGCATTCTCAGTCGCCCTATTCTTAACTTTGAAGAACTAGCCGGCCGAAACTAGCCCACGTTGAAATTTCTGAAGAAGTAGGGCATCGTAAGCAGGGGATCTTTTAAAACGATCCACCCCTTGGACTTCAAGTTCCAACCTGGCCTCTCGGGAAAGGGATTCAACTGTCAGCACTTGGTGCTCCAGATCTTCGATTTTTTGGTCATACGCAGACTTCTCCTGCTCCGCCTCCTGCTCCGCCTTGAGCATGGATTTTTCAGCAGAAGATAGAAGATTTTGAAGTGATGCAACCTTCTCCTCTGCCAGAAATGCCTTGTCCTCGACTTCAACCTGCTTCGCTAGACAATGGTCGGCAAATATTTGTACAGAACCAACCTCCTGCTGGTAAGCTTTTTAGGCTCGAGCACGGCCCTTCTAACTCGCCTTCAGCTGAGCCTCTAGAAGCCTATTCTATCGGCTTGATGTTGCTGCGTCTGAATAAGCTCAGCAAATTCGGCCACCATCTGTAAAGGAATATACTTAGAAATATGGCAGAAGCAAAACAATAAAGGAGTCGGATTCAACCTACATAAGATGCACCGTTAAAAATATTTTGGAGACGTTCGGTCAGGGAACCATCCCGAAAGCCGCTCCAGCGGTCTTTCTCGATAAAAGTCCGACCAGAGGACATCTCCCGTAGCATATCCTGGGGAGAAAGGAATAAAGGAACCCCCGAGGGTTCAGCTCCCAGATTTACAAACTCGGGGGCAGGAGAAGTCCTGTTCGGTTCCTAGGATGGAGAAGGAAGCCCCGAAGGTTTATCCCCTATATCTCCAACTTTAGGGGTAGAAGAAGCCCTACTCGGTTCTGAAGCGGCCGCATCTACTGATGCACCAGCGCCAACACTCGGGGTAATCTCATCCGCTACATCTTCATCACTGGAGTCGATAAATGAGACTACCCGAGGAACTTTGAGAGGACGAGACGGCGAACTAACTGCCTTTCGTTTCTCACCCTGAGAACGATGGAAGTTAAGGTCAGTAGCAGGATCTTCCTGCGGATTGTCTCGAAAAGACTCAAAGAATTAGGCACCTGCAGGCACTTGATCCGTCAAGATGTTACCACCGTCGCCAGCTACAAACTGCCCAACAGGCTCTTCACCCAAGCCTTCACATTGCCTCTCCCTATTAACAGGCAGTTGGGTGTCAGCTGGCACACTTTGGCCACTCTGACCAGCAGAATCATGAGTAGAAGGCTGAGCACCCTGGTAAACGTACTCGGGGATCTGTTCCTCAGTAATGTCGATTTCCTCATCAGACTCGGGTGGAGCAATACCTTCATCGCCCTGACGGGAAGCTTCCTTTCTACTCGCTTGCAGAATCGCCTTCACCTGGCGAGCTGAAGATCGCTGACAACGTCCGTATCGAACATTAGTAAAAAAAAAAATCATGTTAGAAAAGAAGAAAAGCATAAAAATACAATAGAAATGGCTCTGGGTCTTACATCGCCTGTGATAGCCTGAAATCTGTCTGAAGAAGCCGAGCTTTATCAAATCCTCATCTTTAAAATGGTAGCTCTTGCTCATCTTTTCTAGAGTACGAACAGCTGCCTGAGTCAGCCTCTTCAGCTCAGAATCATTGTAATCAATTATTTTTCTGTTCCACACTTCGGGGGAACAGAAGAAACGGGGAACACTCAACACCGTTCGGGAATCCCCAAATCCAACAGTGACGTTGAGCCCGAGAGCCCCTCCAATTAAAACCAACTGCTCTTCCAAAATTTATTGGATGTAGGGAATCCCCATACAAAACCCTTCTTTTTTGGGTCATCAGAATTGTCAACCTCCCGATTCACCTTTGCTTCTTTGGGGACCCAACCGTCCGAATGAGTAGATGCAAGAAAATAGGTCCCCGTTTTGCTAACCTGCCTCAACGTAAAGAAATGCTTGATTTCATTCGGGGAAGGCGGCGAAAGGTTCATTCGACTGAACATGTGCCACATGCACATCAAGACTTTATAACTATTCGGGGCCAACTGAGCTGGGGTTATCCCTGCTTCAGCCAAAAACTAAGCAATAAATGGTTGAAAAAGAAGTGTGACGCCGCAGCAAAGCATGGATCCATAAATCGCGACCATACCCTTAGGAGGATTCCATACGGCTCTATCCCCCGCAGGAACCAAAGTGACCGTGTCAGGCAAGTCGAATCGGGAGCGATATTTTTCTATTTCAGTTGGCCCGACCACATTCGGCTCAGTATCAAAGCCACTCAGGCGAGTGTCAGAAAACAAAAGACGAGACGCCCTGTACACTTCATCAACGTCACCCTCATTAACAGTCTGTTCCATGGTCTGAACGTTGCTCGAGCCGTGCTTGTATACCTTACTTCTGCTCTGATGTTTACCCATCCTTCGAAAAGATACCCTGTGATCAGAAATATCAGAATCAGAACTAGATGGAGAACTCGATACAGGGCTGAAAGTGACGTCAGGGTGAAGCCCAGAAACATCAACCTCTAAGAATGGAGGTTCATCTATTGGGATATCCTCCAGTAATCGTTTAATGTAAGAAACTAACTGGAAATCCCCACGTTCTAATGCATCAAAAACTATTTTAAAGAGACGATGGCGGGAAGATGACCCCATTAAAACTAACCTTGAATTGAGATTGATGCAAGATCTTCAAACGGAGAATCACGAACTTCTGGATAAAGAAATCTGAGTTTAAAGAAATTTCGGCTGAAAATTGTTGAGAATAAACCAACGATGTCTCTCAGCAAAGAATTTAAAGAAGAGACGGCACGAAACCCTAGGATTTCAAGGTGGGAAAAAACTTATGACAAAACTCGATGACGTAGGCAGCGTTTAGGGAAACACAAAAATCATTTCTCATAAATGATATTGAAAAACGAAGAGACAAGGGTCGCGTGTCAAAACAGGAAGTATCCCTCGACCGTCAGAACTTCAAAACGTCGCCATCATTTAAGATCTCGCGTGATGAAGCGAATCGAAATTACAGGATCACTATTAAGACACGCCATTATGACAAGACGGTTATTCTGACGAGTAAAAATTAAGACGATTAAAATACTCTTGCCCGAAATGAAATTTACTCGGCAAAAATATTTTAAGGAGGTATTGTCGTATGTGAATTTTACCAAGCATGCACGTCATTGACAGGAAGGAGAAAATAGTCAGGTGGACGCCCAAATGGGCACTCAGGAAATATCCTACAAGGCATCATTAAAGAGAAGAAAGCCCGAGTAAGCATATATTGAATGAAACCTACTCGGGATCAGTTAACAACACTCATGACTGATTAAACAACGCTTCCACTCGGGCTCGAACGGCGCTACTCGGGACCATTAGGTATTACTCTTACTCGGGAATAAATACTACTCGAGTAAGAACTTGGTGCTTATTTCATACGGATTAAGTCATTAAATACGCGAAGATATCCATCAGGAAGGAATCCCAAATAAAATGGAACATTAAGTTAGAAAAGTCCCCAATCAGGAAATAACTTGATTACTTTACGAAGACTACATTCTTATAAGGAAACAATTCCAAATTGAACAACACTACTAGAATCCCACTCGATTTCCATAAAAGACTCCAAAACAGGAAAGAAGACAAATCAACCTCAAGCAAGTAACCGAATCACAATTAAATACAAAGATGTTGTATTACGTGTACAAAGCAGATTAGGGTTCTAAAAGCAGATTAGGGTTCTATAAGCATATAAATAGACCCAAAATCTGGCTCCAAAAAGATATAGGCAGTATAGCATACAACAATCATAGCAAATACAGAGAGAAAAAAGAGAGATCGAGAGCTTGTAAACATCATATTTTCATAGTGGATTTTGGCTTGGTTGATCCTTCAACCACCCGTGGACGTTTCTCCGGTCATCGGAGTTTTACCACGTAAAACTTTTCTTCGTTACTCTCTTTGAATCTATTTCTCTTTGAATCAATAGCCGAAATCCAATCCTTGTTGGGTTTTCTGACATAATCCAGAAATCGACGTCAACAAATGTAACTAAAGATTGAAAACATATCATATTCATGAAGTACATATAAAGACTTTAGAACTAAAATAAAAAATGCTAATATCAAATAAAATGATCAAAGAAGTTCACTAGCAATCATTTAGAGTAAATATACTCAAATAATTAATTACATCCTAATAGGCTCTAAATGAACAATCAAATGTATTAATCCTACCCATATTCAGTTAAAGAGATCTAGCATATGTAAAAGGCTATTAATCATCAAAATTATTCAATTAAAACATAACTAACCCTAGATAATAAGTTAGTAACAATACAACTCACAAACATGTGAAAACATAGATTATAAAAACTACCTCAACATGCTAGTCTCTAATCAAGCTCACCTAGCTTAAAATTGAAGCTCTATCTCTAAATAGATTTTGTTTAAGTAACATACACATAAGGAAAAGAAAACCCAAGATAATTGAAGACTTTGAGGATCAAAACACAAAGAGTAAATCAATACCTTGTAAAAACGCTCGGTCACGAATTTAGGTGTAGAACTAACACAAAACTTGAACAAAACACTTCAAACTTGCTTGAAGATGATAGAGGACTCCAATATGAAGATTCTCATACTTGAATAACTCAAATCGGAAAAAAAAAAAAGATATGGTGTTTGGAAGTTGAGAGAATCTCAAAGAAAATTTCTATTCATTTTCTTATTCAAATGAAAAATAAGAGGAATTAAGAAGTGAATTTAAAGGAGGGAGATGATGTGGAGAGGAGACCATCTCGGGTGGCAAGTGGTGCCACGCCACATCACCACCCCTGTGGAGGCGCATAAGCCTTACGGGGGTAGCAACGTCTCCTTCCCGTGAGGCTCAAGCGCCTCCACGGGAGAAGGGGTGAAGTGGCACTTTCCCACCCCTTGCTTCCCTTACACTTCTCTCGCGTTCTTTGATTTTATTTAGGTTTTCAAACTCCGAATTCGAATATGTTTTAGGATTACAAACTGGGACTCTCTCATGAACATGGACGTCAATAAAACTTTCACAAAAAGTAAGAAAATCAACTCGATATATCAAGACAAAAACCATGTCCAATAAAGATACGAAAAGTTTCGTAACTTCCAACTCGGAACTCGAAATCTAATGAATGAGTAATCGAAATGACCGGAACTCAATAAAGAGCAATATGAAAACATATTCAAGTCTGATATCACAAAATCATAAATAAACAAACACACAAACACACAAGTATGTCATTTCCTGGATATAATCATAGTACATACAATTTTATAAAGTTTGTCAATTTAACTATAATGCATGTGCATACCATATTATATATGTGAATGTGTTATACCAGTTGAGCACAACGATACAGGAACACATATGGATGTAATATGTGTCTAAATAGCCTTGTAAGAGGAAATATGTATAAATTACCTTTGATGTGCAATAAAGTTTGATCCTCTTTGAAGGCTTCTCTTTACTTGACAATTTACCATAATTTTTTAAAGCATGGATCATATCAACCTAGACAACTAAATAATATATATATATATAAGAAATATTGTTTTGATATGGAATCATGTCAATACAACTCACAAACCTAACAAAGATGTGGAGTGAAAAGGCAAGCCACGAAACTCTGGGCCTTTATGATTTGCCAATACAAGGTGATCTTCGCTTTTGAATTTATCATTAGACATAAGCTGCAACAACAGAAAAATAAAATTAGGCGATTCCATGTGTCAACTTGTTTTCATCTGTTATGCATCATGGATTTGGCAAGATATGAATACAATACCAAGCAGGAGGAGACGGCCCGACAAGTCCAAAAATCGAATAATTTTCTCAATTAGTGTCTAAATCCATTTGGATTTGTGAAATTTATAGAGAAGCCAGATGTCAATGCAGGAGCTAGCAAACAAATTATATGAAAAAACAACGAACTCTGCCAAAATGGAGTATACTTTCCGACGTTTATTACCGGAGGCCAAATGATTGATGAACAAAAATCATAAAATAATTATAGTTCTAATAACATCTTCAATATGAATCTTTAAAAACCTAAAATAGAGATTGTTGGAGCTCCAATGGTTCTTCAATTCACATTCTTAAAGACAAAAAAAATGGAGACTTAAAAAGTAAATCTCCAATTCACTATTCACTTTTTTTATTTCCATTTTATCCTTGAATTCCTTTTTATATTTTCAACAAAAATCAAATAATCTATTATAACTTTTTATTTGTATATCTAATTACTACGAAAATTATACTATTGAAAATATTTTATTGAGATCTTTCCGAGTATAATATTGACTATATTTTGATAATTTAATAATTTTTTATTTATTACACCTTTTATTATTAATATTTATCAATAAATCATAGACATTTTAATTTAAAACAAATGTTTTCAAATCATCAATTATTATATATAATTAACATATATCATAATAATTAACTTTAAATAATTACGTAAAACAAAATAATAATATTAATATATTCAAATTAAAATATTACCACAAAAATATAACCAAAAAATTCATTGAAAATTAAAAGTATGGTGTCCACAGTTCGGTTCGGTTCGGTTCGGTTCAGTTCTTTTAGGGAACCTAAACTTGAATCAGAACCGAAACCGTAGGGGACCGGTTTCGATTCCAATTTCGGTTTCTATGGTTCAATTTTTTTTTTAAAAAAATTAAATTAAAAAAATATTAGAAAAATAAAAAGATATGTTACAATGGAAAAATAACAACAACAAAATACATTACAAATTAAAATAAAACCAATACAAACAAAAATAAAATTTAAATATTACGTGTAGTAGAAAGTAAAAAGGTTATAGTGGTTAAAAAAATAAGGTGTATGAGATAGTTAGTTAAAAAAATAAAGTAAAATAATAATATTTTATTATTTTAAAATTATAAAATGGAGATCGATTGGAGTTGTAAATGTATAGAGATGAAATATTTCTAAAATATTCCATTTTCAATCACTAAAATGAAGATAAAAAAAATAAATTTAAAATTATAAATTAAAAAAATATTAGAAAAATAAAAAGATATGTTACAATGGAAAAATAACAACAAAAAAGTACATTACAAATTAAAATAAAACCAATACAATCAAAAATAAAATTTTAATAAAACCAATACAAACAAAAATAAAATTTAAATATTACGTGTAGTAGAAAGTAAAAAAGTTATAGTGGTTAAAAAAATAAGGTGTAGGAGATAGTTAGTTAAAAAAATAAAGTAAAATAATAATATTTTATTATTTTAAAATTATAAAATGGAGATCGATTAGAGTTGTAAATGTATAGAGATGAAATATTTCTGAAATATTCCATTTCCAATCACTAAAATGAAGATAAATTTGGAGAACGATCGAATGTGGCCTGATAGAAACATATGACAATACCTACTTCAGATTTTTCATCACTTTGAAAAGAACAGACATCTTTAATGCTATAAATGTGTGTTACACCATAAAATTGGGCTTAGACCACGCGTCTGGTCCGATTCTTGTGGGCGGTGTGCCTTCATCGAATCCCAGAAGACGTGCATCGAATGCCTGATTTGTCACTTTGGGCTAAAAGGAGTTTGGCCGATTATAGTTGGATATTAATACTTGATTGATAATATTTATACTCTTTAAAAACTATATATATATATTTAATATATATATTATTAAATATTTAAAAGTTTGTAAATAGACCTCAAATATTACCGTATCCCATTCTTTAATTTTTTGATTACACACTGTATACGAACATATTACAAATTACAAAATAATTAATAAAAAATACAAACTACAAAACAATTAAAATAGGAACAAACTAAAAGCATGAGGGAGGTCAGAGGTGCGCCTCCTTCCAGATCTAGGAGGAACCCCACCTCTTCTCTTTTGTTTTAATTTGTTTTAATTTAGTTTAGTTATTTTAATTAAATTTAAAGGTTTTTATTTTTTTTAATAATAGTTGTTTAATATTTTAAATTTTAAATAAAAATTATTTGAATTCTTAATCAATAAACAGTTTTTATTTTTAGCAAAACTAAACTAAAATATAATATTAAATAAAGAAGAACTCTATCTCCGATATCCTCCATGCTTTTCAACAGATGATATCTTTTTTTTGTTTGCAGTAAGATAATATCTCAATTAAAAGATATTATATATATTGTATTTGTTAATGATAAAAATATTGAATATTGTAATAATATAGATTGTATTTATAATCTTTAATTACATAATTATTTTGATAAGAGTGGTGCTATTGACACACTCCATACTGAACTATTCAGATCCTATTTTTAAAATTTTTGATTTAATTATATAAAATTTTATGGTTTAATTAATTTTTTTGATTTATTTCATTGAGTACCATTTTACTGATTTTCCAAACTTAATACACCCCATATCTTTTTTTTTTAAATACACTTCATATCTAATCTTTATATATAGTTTTCTCATATTCATTCGCATGACTTGTTTTTTCTTTTTATTTCTTGGTAAAATCATCTTTATTAGATGGATTTTTTTAAACGGTTGGATTGTTGGTGGTAGATTGTGAATGTGATATTAATCGTCTGATGTTTTTTTTAGAGATTGAGTTAGAGTTTTTGTGTGATTTCGTTTTGTTAGAAATTAGGTTTTCTCGATACGATTTCATTATTTTTTTTATAAATAATATTAAACTAACTTTGGAAGATCAAGAATAAAACTATAGAAAATAATTGATACAAATTACAGTATGTTTGAAAGATCTGAAATAAAAAAAAAATCCGAGAGAAAAAAAGCGGCAAACATGAATTTGGATTTTGAGAAGAAAAATAAAACAAAAATATGAAATAATAAAATCAATAAATACTAATTAAACATGGTAATCATGAGATCAATATCTGAAATAAAATATAAATAAAAGTTGTAATAAATCAATAAATACTAAATATGGAAAATATGCGATCGAGATCTGAAAGAAAATAAAAATAAAAATAGTAAACATTCAATGATTTGAAATAATCTATACCATTAAAACTTTTGTCATTAAGGTTTTGAAATAAAGAAAGTGGGGTTTTATTAGTTTTAGTTTGTACAAGATTGTTTTAATAAAAATTATATGTCTAATTAAGTAATTTGACAAAGGAAAAAAAATACTAAATAATTTAAAACCAATAGAACAACTCTTTTGATAATGCTATATAAGGACAATATTGAAAGTTTGAAAAATATTACATTCTTATTTGAGGTATCAATATCGTCACTTTTAATGATTCTTCTAAGTGATCGAGTTTCAGCTTATTGATCGAACATCTCCGGTTTTGTTCTATTAAGTTAAACTGATTGAGCTAGTCTAACTTTTAAGATAGATGGGTCAAACAGGGATGAACATTTCCCCAAGGAGCCCCACCCCCATGGGGCCCCCACTTTTATTTGGTGTAAATTTTTCCCTAAAATGGGGGTGTGGTGGGGGAACCTACCCCCACCCTTATTTCCCCATTTCTTTTAATTGGGGTAGGGGTGGAGTCCCATTTCTCTATATATATTTATATATTTTTACTTTTAGTTTCTTAAAAAATAATAACTTTAATTTTATTATTCATTTAGTCTCTATTCATTTCCCTTATTTCAACACACACACGTATATATTTTTTTCATGTGTAATACTATATTAGAGCATCTCCAATGTAAATATATATTTTTGAGTTTCTAAATGGTGTCACATCAGCATTTCTATTTATTATGGGTCCACTTTTGAAAAAAAATTAGAGAAATACATATTCACATCTCCAATGCAATTATATAAATCAAATATGCATCCATTTTATGACCAATCATAATAAAACAATTATTACATTCTCTCTCCCCTTTTATTTTACAATAAAATGAGCTTTAATATTATTGGTTGAATGAGTTAGAAATCATAGTCAACATTTTTAGGAAAGTTTCTACAATTAGAAACTCAATTCCATAATTTCTAACTTTTTGTTTGCCACATCATCTCCATATTGAAGTTAAATAATTGTATTGGAGAGGGTTTTTTTAACTTTTTAATTATCTATCATATGTGGCAATCAATTTTCTCCAAATGTATATTTGTATTGGAGATGCTCTTACTATAATTTTTTATATTAATTTTGAATTAAATTAAATCAATTATATATTTTAGATTATTTATTGGATTGGATATCGAAATAGATCAAATTTTGAATCTCAAATTCTAAATTTCAAAATTTAAATTGAAAAATATTAGAATTGAAAATAAAAAAAAAACGAGAGACAAGATAGAGACAGATGAGTTTTCCCCCAAATACCCACATCTCCACTTCCCCCAAATGAGGTTTGGGGGTGTGGAGGTGGGGGAGATTTTAGAAAAGGGTAGAGGGAACCTCCCAGCCCCAATGCACCCCACACCCATCCCTAGGGTCAAGACTTGGCCCTCAAACCAAGTAAACGTCTTTGGTTTCACTGAACATTGTATCAAGACCCTATTACGGTTCACAGATCTTTAAAACCTCACATAGGTCGATAGATATTGAGTAAGATTGCTTCTAACACTTTAACCAATCAAGTGGGCTTTAATGTCGATCAACCAAATGATGCAATAATACCAACACTCTGTGAGTAACATCCAACTTTCTTTAAGTTTTACGGGCGTGACTCTTTAGGTCAAGTCTCATTTTTATACGGTTCAAGTGTGATACTGACAATTTCTTAGACCACATCAAACTTTATTAGAACTGTACCATCATATGTGCGACTCTTTCAGCTCATATTATAGCATTATCTAACTTTTCTCTCCTTTTCATGACATTAAAAACTTACACCTGACATGTGATGATGACTATCATATCACACCCACAAAAATTTGCAGGACAATTATAAATTACATCATTTAATTATGATTTACTCAATAATTACAAGTTACTTGAGATCGTTTGATATAAGTTTTAGAGAAATTTGTATTACTAGGTAGCATTGCTTTTTTAAATATCATTAAAAAAAAAATATTGATATGATTTAAATTACAATAAGGGACATTGATCTTTCTTGAATTGAGTTTTAAACTATCTTACTCCATGTCTGTGATTGCTCGTTGATAGAAAAGACTGAAAAGAGGACCGATATTGGTCGACTATTGAGACAATGTCCACAGATCGTCATCTACTAATACATGAGTACATGGTAAAAAGTATATTATGATTCAATGCACTCCATTGCTCGATTGCAAATTCCAGTCATTATCGCCTCTGGACCGTAAACCTGCAGTAAAGAAATTGTTGCAGCCATGTCAGGAAACTATATATAGGCATGTAGCAAGGCAGAAAAAGCATTTTAATTGTACAAGATTTGAAGTATATACTAGAGAGCAGGGTTTAGTTCCATTGTTCACCAGAATTATAGATTTTTTTTTTTGTACCTCAACATGAACTCCAAGCTCCTCTCCCACAGCGCGCATTTTGGCCAATCCAGTTTGATAGTTTGGACCTCCCCTTCTCACATAAATATGCATTTTTGCCGCTTTGAGCTCGGATTTCTTTCATGCCATTGAAGACATGTACATACGGTTTCAGAATGTAGATAAAAATATAACTATCATGCCAAAAAACATATAATTTTAGTTTGTACAATTGGCTCTACCTTCTCTCTCAAAGCTGTAATAATTCCATCAAAAGTGGCACCAACATCTGTTAAGTTGGCAATGTTGCCTCCGATGAGAAGGGCTCTTTTACGACCATCCGGGTTCGCAGTAGCACACTGCAACAACATAAGGCCAGTCATAAAATATACAGTTTATTTGTATATATGAAGTACGAACTCTGAGAACTAGAAGTGATAGAAATTGTTCAAAAAGTGGAAAACTAGCTTATAAATGCTAAGAGGGTCTCACTTCTAGTATAGTCCTGGCCAAATGCAACATCTCTTCTTCACTTGGACCTCCATATTCAGTGTAGTTCCCGAGTTCTGTTGCATAACCCAAGTCTCCAATCTAAAAACAAGTATACAAGGAGGATCAGGAATTAACAGTAGCAAATGTTTTATTAAAGCAAAATGGGATTGAAAGCGAAGAGTGCATGATCATGATATTAAATGGAATGTCATGTGAATAATGAGGCACTGGAAAAACTCACAGTGTCAGTGTAGATAAGACTTGCACCACCTCCAGCTACCATGTTCCAGATTCGTCCGTTCGGATTCAAAAGAGTGAATTTCAAAGATGCACTTGTCTGTAAAATAGATACAGGACCTTATTGCATTAAAGATATTTCATAGCTGAATGTTTTTGAATCCTGTGTTGCAAAAACTCCTTAGTAAATGCGACCTGAACTTTTTGTGGGAGTCATTCAGTTGTCTGTAGAAATTATCAAGTGTAGTGGACAGATTATCAAACCTGATAATCCATTTTGTAGAGATTATCAGATCTGATAATCTAAGATCCCGCACCTGAAACTTGCTCTATCGTCTTCTATGCAGTTATAAAAACTAAAAACAAGCATCGTCCAAAACATATAGGCTCCAGTAACAATTCAATGTAGTAATGGGACATATGCATATACAGTACAGGCTCCATGGATGCAAAATAATTCATAAAATCTTGTCTTCCTTTAAGACTATTTAGGGGCATTTAGTATTTTGCAGCATTCAATAAAACTGAATCGAAGATTTTTTTTGCCTTCTAACCCAATTGATCCACTCAACAGCCATGGCAATGTAACAGAACCCATGAAATTACTAATGATTTGCTAAAGTATAAAATTAGTACTAGTAAAAAAGCTAAAAAAACAGGATGATCAATGTCTATAGAAAAGAGATTGATTAGTTAATGCTTAAGAGTTTGAATTAAGCCATAAATAAGCATGAGTGCGCGAAAAAGAAGAAACTTCTCATAAAGATACCTTCTCATTTAATGCATGAATGAAGATTTCTTCAGGACTTAGGACTCTGCCAAAAGGCAGAGGAAACTCTAAGTCACCCCATCTACATATCATAACACATAGCACAATTACTTTTTTTAAAACAGATTTAAGTAAATACAAATCAACAGATAACATAGAAAACTTAAAAACTTTGTCAACAATAGATATATACTTGTCTTCATTTTTGAAAGCAGCGTTCTCATCCAACTCTCCCCTCATATCTAAGGGATATGGCTCTCCATTATCCAAAGTAAATGGATTCATCTCCATAAAACTGAAGTCCAAATCTAGAGACATATTTGAATGATTTCAGTAACAAATCTGAATACTTAGCTATTTGTTAAGTTTTCCATTAAAAATTCTGAACAATACAAAGCCAAAAATCTGTATAATGATGTGATGCAAGAGGCTTTAGATTTCCATTATTTAGCATCTCATACCTTGAAAAACAGCAAACACACCCTTTATGAAATCCCCAATTTTCCCGCGAATCTGCGACAAGTAGAGATACAATATAACCAAACAGTAGGAAAATAAAAATTGCTCAAACAACTACTGGAACAAAATAAAGAACTGGCCTTGGCACAGCTACTAGAAAAAAAATTGTAAATTCCATTCCTGTTATAAGAGTAGGTAAATTTTACATAAAGACTGGACAAACCTCCAAGGGCAATGTGACAATCAGTGGAGAAATTGCCTCAACAGTCATAGGCTTCTCTGTTGGTAGAAAAACAGACTTAACCTACACAAAATATATAAAACAGATTACAGACAGCTGCTAATGAATTTCAAGCATATAACACAAAAAAAAAGGTTATATATATAAAAAACACACAAAAAGGACATACCTTGTCCCAGTTCTCTTCAATTTCAATACCTCCACATTCTGAGAAGTTTATAGTGCAACCTAGCCTTTCAGAATCCATTGAAAGATAAAATTCTTGGTCATGAGGGACAAATGGTTCCACTATAAATGTGGTTATAGGTGCTTTACAACCCTCTATCTCCACCTAATAAAAAAAGGATACTTGAATATTAATACCCATTTACAAGTACTAATACAGACTTAGAATCTCATAAATCAATCACCTCAACACCAAGCCGCTGCTTAATGAATTCAGTAACTTGAGCAAAATCTAAATTCAGTGCCACAAGGCCACTCTTTCCGCGCTTGCCGAATAACATATCTGGCTTCACCACAAATCTTGTGGATGACAACCATGGTTCTTTATCCAACAATCCAGTTAAGTCGGTTGATTCTGTCACCTAACAATGGGAAAAAAAATCAAGAACAAACAAGCACAGTCTCAATTCACTGATATATGCTACCTGCATTTCTATACCTGGAGTTTTAGTTGTGTACAACTGATTTTAAAAGAACTTGCTTTCAGCTTTCTCTTGTATACATAATTGAGTTTTTTTTTTTTTTTTTTACTTGACCTGTTCTGTTTCATTACTTTGTATTATGAGTTGTGCATCTTAATTTGCAGTCAAGTTGATGTTTTTTTCTACTTGATACTTCGTTTAAACAATATCATTTCTCGTAAGGAATTTCATGAACAAGAACAAATTCAAGATTTGGAGTGAAAAATACCTGAGCAGAGGTGATTGGCAGGTGAATGCCAGCAAGTTTTTGTAAATGCTCTTTTAAAAGTCTCTTGGAATCATACTCTCTAATCTTCTTCCTCACCATTTTTATTTCTTTAAATGAAGAAAAGCTGACACTTTGATTTGGAGAGCGTCAACTTCTGCTATGTAGCAATAAGCAATTGGGTCTCATCAAAAGTGTCTCTTTGAGGAGGAGAGATGAGTAAAAGGTGAAAAATGGTGGGGTTCAATTACAATATCAATGAAATTAAGGGCATTTTCAATAATATTTTATATGTTCGTTTTTTTTTATAAATATGGTTTCACCACGCATTTGTAAAAGGTTAAACAACATGACCTAAGTTAAAAGGCGTATCTCAATGCTCAAGCCATGAATTCTTGGGGTTAGAGGATAGGTAAATGATTTAATGCCCAAGTACAAAAATTAATAATAAGAGGGATTTCTCATATAACAATATTTGGGTGCTGACCGGTCAGTACCCAAGGTATTGACACCACCAATGGGATGGTACCACGTGGTCTAGTCTATTGATAATTGTAAAAAAATTAAAGAAAGAATACCACGTGGCAACATCCTATTTGAGGGGTCAATATCTTAGGTATTGACCAGTCAGTACCCAAGTATTTTTCTTTCTCTTAACCATATCAATAATTCCATAAAAATGATTCTATTTATGCAACGATATTTCATTTAATGCAAGTCGTCATAGCTCAATGTTTTTAGTTCGTTCAGAAACTCTAAATGCAATGTATACAATTTCTAATTTTTTTTACAGCAAATTTTAAGGGGACCTAACAACAATAATGGATTATAATTCAGATTTAAATGATGTTCATTCATATCTCAACAATTTAAAACCAATCAAAGGCTTACAAAAAAAAATTTCCTTCATTGCTTGTGCATTCTCTAAATTGGGAAAATGTTGACGTACATTATCTCAAGTAAGTGTTTATAACATTTTTAAGATTTCAAGTGTAAATTGACTTAAACAATAAACCTTCTTTTGAATTTCTACTTTCTGACATGAAAATTAAAGTAGATTAATGAAGTTATTTTTCTGAACAATTGATCAACTAAATTTCTCTTTTACTATATTTCGGTTTTATATATGCATTTTAGTCCAAATCTAATTTATTTTTTTAGAATAAAAAATTGAAAGGAGCCACGCATAGGCCATGGAAATGTCACCCCTAGAAAATTAGTTATAATCATGCTGCACATGCCACTCATGACTCACTCACTCACGTACACGTAACAAACACATAATTTGTTGGTAGCAATTTAAGCCCCTAAAAATTGGGACATCTCGGTAGCATGACTGCAAGTTAAATACAACTTAATTAATCAAAGTGAATGCAGTTCATATTATGATTTTAATTGGATATATTATTATACCAACAATTTTTTTTTTTTTTTAAATTATTCTTTGATTGTAGGTATATTTCTAATAAATGTTAGGTTGATTTGTCATATGCTTTAGAAATAATTTTTATTAAAAGACCAAAAGATGTTAATTATAGCAACTTAAAATGTAAATAAAAAAATATTTTAGTTCAGTCTATAAATATTAATGATACAAATTTAATACACGAGTTGAAATCTATGAAATAATTGATAAAAACTAATATTAAGCTGAAAATAAAAAATTAAAGAGGATAATTAAAGACTCTTGATAATTAAATAAAAGAAAGTTAAATAAACTGTCTTATTACAAAACATATCTCATAAGCTGTATAACATATCTCATGCATAGCTGCTGCTATCAAGTATCAACCGTACGGGTAATTAGATGCTTTTGCATCACAATATACATAGATTGACTTTCGTTTAAATTTGGTTAACATATATCTCATTAGTGAAGTTATAGCTAGGCTATAACAATTTTCAGGTGCAGATGCTGGATCTCAATTACTATTACAAATTATGTATCATAAGTTCCTACTTCAGATATCTTTAGTACTCAACTGAACTTCAATGCATGGCATGTTTCGTACTACTGTAGTACCTGGAATTATCATTTTCGACTTCCTTGGCTGCCACAGAGTTAATGGTACTACGTAGCATATGCTCACAAACCTTTAAAACCCAAGAAATAGAAAATTGAAATATTTTCTTGAAGTTGTAACCCCACGGTCCACGGAATCCTTACTGTATTAATTATAAATTTATAACCTAATCTTTGATTCCCAGCAGCAGCTTTCAATCCAAGTTGATTATACGTTGATATGTTTACCCAAGTGATTATTTGGTTATGATAGTCCTGAATTTTTTAATAGAACACCTCTGTGATATTACAAATTAAACTAAATGTTTAGTTTCATAAAGTAGTTGGTTCTGTATTGTGACAAATCATATGTCCGAATTTTTTTTTTTTTCAGGACTTCTTTGATTCAATATTTACCATTCATAAGTATTTTTAAGCTTTGACTTTACTAATTATAAAATGTTTACTATCAGACCCTCCAAATAGCAAACTCCGGCTCCTCTGATTATAAGAAACTTTACTAATTTAATTAATTGAAAAACAGATAAAAAGGAAGTTTAATAATATTATTCATAAATTAACGATTACACAATCTCATATTCATATCTAAACTTGAATGATAATCCTTTTATCTGTTTAGTTACAAAATACAATAGAACAATTAAAATACAAAATGCAATAGAAAATAAAGGAATTGAACTTGACAGAAAGAAATACAAAGAGTAAAGGAGACACAGAAGAGGGGATTCCATATTTGAACTTAGTATCAAGTACACACGTAAAAACATAAGAGACACTTGATATCTTTCAACCAATTCATCCTCAACAAGCTATATTTCTGACCACAAATATACATATCCAACTCTTAATTTAGAGCTTGAAATGTGCCAGTGCCTGGGTTCCTTCGACACCCTTCTTGTGTTTGAAATGGAAATAGTCAACTACGTTGACTTCCCGGAAGATTGGAGGGTTGTCTTGGGAAAGCAGCTCCTTGATTGGACCATACATTCTTGATGAGTTTTCTGTCTCAATACAAGTCCTGAAAAAGCTTGCAATTGAAATTCTCGGTCCAACATTTTTCGCCAGCGCTCGGTGATACACACTAATGAACTTGTTGTTGGTGATTAGCTGCACAAATAATTCAAGACATGGAAGTATGTAATTAATTACCAATACTATATACCTTAATATTAACAAGGTCATGCTTGTTGCACCAAGAGACTTGCCTGTAACAAATCTCCCAGGTTTATTATGAGAGCTCCAGGAATTGGGGTAACATCAATCCATTGATCGTCATGAAGAACTTGAAGACCACCTGTGTGGTCCTGTAAGAGCACCGTTAGGAAGCCACTGTCAGTGTGGATGCCTGTGCCCATGGTCAGCTCTGGTTCCGGACATGCTGGGTAGTAATGGCCCATCACGTAGAGTCCCTCCGCGCAACCTATGTCCTTCAGGTGATTAGGGTTCAGACCTAGAGCTTCCGATATTAACTCAAATAGATCGATCCCCAAGCTCATTACACTGTTTGTGTACTCCAGCATCATGTCCCTGAGAATTAAGACATACAAGAAGATGATTTCTAACATTTTCGAAACCTGAAAGTTCTATGATATATATGATTAATTATTGGAACAATTTATCATAATTGAGAATTAGTTTTTCTATTAGTACTTGTATATATATATACTTCATCAAGTGATCAGCTGTTAAATTATGTTAAATACCTGCATGCTGTTGGAAGTTCTTCAAGAGCTGGAGGATGTGGAGCCATAACACAAGTGAGAGTATCCCTCCAGTAGGCTGTGAGCGCTTGAGTCATATCAATTTTAGTATTAAATGTAACTTTTTTCTTGTCGTCGCGAGAGTAGAGTCCTTCTTTGGCCTTGGTATCCTCATGAAATCTACGTATACCAGCAATCATCTCCTCCAGCACAGTTATTGGAATTTCGTGATTGATCACCTGGAAGAAACCCCACTTCTCGCATGCATGTCGAATCTTTTCAATTATCTCTACTCGTCTACTTGAGTTGAGCCGTCCTTCAAGGTCTATGACCGGAATTTCAATGTTGGTGTTAGCAGGGCCTGACTTGATCTCCAGTTTGAGGTGTTCATGTATGAACACACGTGGGATCTTGGCCAACCCAGCATCTACGAGTCCTTTAATGCCGATTTTCGACTCATCAATGGCCTTTATTTCATTTTTGCGGTCATAGTTGGACTCAGTTGCTGCTGAAGTTGTGACCACCATTTTTTTTGGTTTCTTATAGAGATTTCTGATGAGGGAAATGCAATGGCAAACTTTTCGGATGATGTTTAGGATCAGCCACAGTAGGGTTTATATAGAGATATATTTCAATGCCCTAAAACAATTAATTTCATGGAATTATATTAACTGGAATCCAATGAATCATGAAACATCAACATTGTGTGAGATTGTGAAATGCAACCACCATGTTTAGCTTTGCTTTGTTTCTGAGAAGCTGCCTTATTTAATGTAGTGTATATAATATTGCAAAACAAAGAAATGAAAAAGAAAATTATATACTAATTACAATAAATTCAGGTCATGTAAGATAAGTAGAAACCAATAAAATTCATTGGACTTCTGAAAATCATAGAAATCAAATGATAAAATATTACTATTAGACCATTTCAAAAATAAAAAATATTTCTATTCGACTAGTGTTACTCTTCCCATAAACAATTGAGTTTTGCCAATCGATAATAATAATTAAAAAAACATCTCAAAAAAGCTTAAACATCGAAAAAGCTCTTTTGACCATTAGAAAAATTATTCCAAACACATTCTTAATTTGTTATATTTACGTTGACTTGATTAGAAAGGGAAAAAGGAAAAAGAAAAGTTAGATATTATTTTGTGGTGAAGACTGCAGTGGATTGTCATAAAAAATCGTCAAAAACACATTTTTGGGGCTAAAGCCTAAAAGAGAGAAAGTCTACTACCCCTAATGTAGATTTGTGGTAAAATGCATTCATTACACGTAAAAATATCTCGAAGAGAGCATCTCCTTATGATTCATAAATTATTTATTTACACTTTAATTTAATTTTTTTTATTTATAATATTTTTAACCTAAATTAAAATTACTAAACAAGACAAGAAAAAATCTAAAGACATTCCAAACTAATTAAATTATGAAACAAAATTCTCTTTCCTAAATCATTAGATTAAATATTACATAATAAACTCCCACTCCTAAATATGTTATTGCCATATTAAACACCCTCCTAATTATTCTCTCTCCATTTTTTTTTTTAAAAAAAGTCTTATCTCTATACTTTTCCGATCAATCTCTGAATATTAGTTAAAGAAAAAAAACTTATACAAAAAAAAATAAAATATAAAAACTTGATTTGTTGCAACAAGGTTCGATTAAACTCAGAATTTCTAAGAATAATGAAGAATTAAAGTTTTCTAGACAATCACATAGCTACAAACCTACAAAACTACAAAAGTAACAAAAAGCTTTTTAATATTTCGATTTTTTTTTTTGAAAAACAGGTTACTTGTTTTTTGAGTTTTTATTTAATATATATAAACGGTTCCTAAAAATCAAACTTATTCGTAAGTTTTTTTTTCTTAACTGTTACTTTTACTTGAGAAATAACGGAGATAGAAAATTGGAGTTATATATTGGAGGAGAGAAAGTTTAATATGGTAATTAAAAATTTAGGAGATAGCATTTCATATGTAATATTTAATCTAATGATGTAAAAGATATAATTTCTTTTTTAATAATTTAATTCAAAAAAGATTACTCTTCGGATGAATCCAAAAGATTAATGGTCCGTCCTAACTTTTATTAAAATAAAATAGAGTGTGTTTGAAATAGAAATGACAAAAGATAAAAAAAAAATTATAATAAAAGAAAATGTTGTTAACGGGAAATTTGCTTAGGATGAGAAATCTCTATTAACACCCTCGAGACCACTACCACGGAGGTGGTGGCCGGGGTTGGTACCTTACCTGATCTTGTATGAATATGAAGGAGGATGAAATAGGAGGTTGGAGACAAGCTCTCCCGTCCGTCGGGCTTCGTGCTTATGAAGTAGATCTGGGGAGCTCGAGGTTCCCTTGCTGGTGCGAAGAGGGTTATCCTGGACCTTGTTCCTCGGTCCGGGTCGGATCCCGTCCTGGTACCCAGAGCCTGATTCTGGAGCTCGATTGCTTCCTGTAATACCCAGACCTCGATAGCAAGTAAGAAGGGGGGCTTATCTATCTCCAGTGTCGAGAGCTCGATTTCTTCCATAGAGAGGATACATGAGAGCTCATCGACTCCCTTCGAACTGATCTGGGCGGTTTCTCTTCATCTTGACGTGCGACTTTGGTTTATAGATGAGAGGATAAGAACGTTAGGTCTAGTGGGGTAGGAATCTAGATTCGGTTCCTTAGGTCTTCATTGTTGTTTCCCGATCTCATGTAAGAGAGCTAGGTCCAATGAGGTCGGTTCCTAGCCCGCATACACATATGCGTAACACAGTAGATAATAGGAAATACACAAGTCTTAAGTAGATTGAGGTGGACTGACCAAGGGGGGAAAAGCATCACGAGTGATCACATGTTGAAAAACCCTAAGGCAGTATCCGGAGGAAGGAGGAATACCCTTCCTTATGTATATATCAAAGAATGCTCCGGGGAGCTTACAAGGATGGTGAAGTAATACAATGTAGTTGCTCCGGAGAGCTTACAATGGTGGTCGAATGTAGACCGATATTTTCCCGATCGGGGTACACATACAATGATAATGTAGAAAGAACTTTTAACGAAGCATGTGTCTTCTGTCATTGATTGGAGCCCGTCTACTATGCCTTTTACAGGCATATTTATACATGGTGACTACCTTGGCGTGCAAGTCCAGGACTCTTCAATTAGTCTCCATTTCCTTATCGAATACGATTCTTCATTTCATGTAGTGGATCGGCTTGTAGTTATTATCTTGGAGAATATATGATTGTTTCCTCTTCAGACTCTTCCTTCCTTGATAGGCGGGATTTTCTGTTGTAGTTGACCCCCAATAATCGGTTGTGGAGGATATCTTGGAGGAAAAGGTATTTGTTTCCTCTTTGGACTCTTTCACTAATGATGGCCACTAAAGAGTTGAATATTCTCTTATTAATGGTGTTGATCATGTCATTAATTGGGTTGATTGCCTCTATCAATATATTTGACCTCATTAATAGGGTTGACTACCTCTATTAATACGTTTGACCTCATTAATGGTACATTAAATGTCATGGAAGTCAATCCTCTCTTCCTACGTTGTCGAGATGAGAGCTCTAGTTCTACAGGTCACTTTGGAGAGGTGCTTCATGGAGGTTACCTGAGGTGACATTTGATATTCCTTGAGGGCGGGGTACCCTAGGATCCAGTACACTGGCGGGGTCCCCCGGGGACCTCTCGATTGTCACGGAGCTAGATGTTGGTCTTTCCATGGAGCTTGTGCTAACCATTTTAGAGATGAAATATCCCATTGGGTTCCAACCTTGTAGTTGGGAGATTGGTTCAACTACGCCGAGCTTTATCATGGAGCTTGACCTAATTATTCAGGCTTCCTAGCGGGGTAGCGGGCTTGGCTAGCAGGCCCTGGTAAGGTGTTTGCCATAAACAGGCGACCTTGGCTCGCTTCTGGAAGGGTGGAGAGGTACCCTCGAGTACTACTCTTGCTACTTAATTTAACCATACTAGGTTCTACAGTGGATCTTGGTGCTTTTTGTGACGACGGGGCTTTACGGGCTTCTTCCTTTTATGCTCGGACAGGTCGAGATTATACCTCGACGAGGTAAGAGTGCCTTTGAAAGACAAATTCAGCGCCTTGAAAGTCTCATAGTGAAAATAGAGATAGTAGCAAGCTCTAGGAGAGTGTCACGAGATACCTTGATATAGGGGAACCCAGGTCCTTTCACGTCGACCTAGCTTCGGGCTTTATCCTGGTATAAGGAGCTTGACGCGGTCTTATTAGGATTTATTTAGTAAGCCTGGACAAGTGCGAGATGCTCAGATGGTATGGGCGGCCTCCCCTTGCTCCTGTAGGATCGCGTAGTAGCTTGACCTCGGGGACCTTGATACCCCGTCATATAAGCCTGAATTCAGACCCTTGCAGGAAGGTTGGGATGTGGAAAATTCTTCTTTGGTCCCTAGCCAAATTTTGCTATTAACAGAAGTTCCCTCTGACTTGAACACCGGTAAGTATTTAGGGTTGAAGTCTGAATCTTGTACTACATGAAGAATTTTGCTTGTCGCTTCTTACTTGTAACCAGAATCGCTCACAGTGCTTGGCTCAGCGGACCGGGGTACTAGTCATTCCTGTTTTAGGAGTCTTGGTACATTTGGCGAAGAAGATCCTGGTGGGAAACTAAGGCCACTTTCTCACCAGTTCTTTATACATAGGCGAGACATAGATGCATTCGGCGTACCTGTAAAATAAATGAGCGTTAGCAGACCACAGAAGGGGTATTCCCTTTGCAGAATTTTCGATGCTCTAGTTAGTGTAAAATTTAGTAAGTGAGAAAGGTCACAAACCTTATTGCTTGATCATGTCGGATAAAGCATTAGTGGCTGAGAGCCTGAAATTTCTGTTCCTGGAATTGGTAGGCAACTATGCTCTTACACTCAGACCCTTCTTGAGGGTCGTAGCCCGACCAAGGAATTAGGAGCGCTATCTAGCTATATCCTGGTATTTTGATCCGGATGGCAACTATGCTCTTACACTCAGACCCTTCTTGGGGGTCGTAGCCCTACCAAGGCATCAAGAGCGCTATATAGCTATATCTTTGTATTTCGATCTGGATGACAACTATGCTCTTACACTCAGACCCTTCTTAGGGGTCGTAGCCCGATCAAGGCATCAGGAGTACTATCTAGCTATATTCTGGTATTTCGATCTGGATGACAACTATGCTCTTACACTCGGACCCTTTTTAGGGTCGTAGCCCGACCAAGGCATCAGGAGCGCTATCTAGCTATATCTTGGTATTTCGATCTGGATGACAACTATGCTCTTACACTCAGACCCTTCTCAGGAGCGCTATCTAGCTATATCCTGGTATTTCGATCCGGATGGCAACTATGCTCTTACACTCGGATCCTTCTTGGGGGTCGTAGCCCGACCAAGGTATCAGGAGCGCTATCTAGTTATATCCTGGTATTTCGATCCAGATGGCAACTATGCTCTTACACTCAGACCCTTCTTGAAGGTCGTAGCCCGACCAAGGCATCAGAAGCGCTATCTATCTATATCCTGGTTTTTTGATTAGGATGACAACTATGCTTTTACACTCGGATCCTTCTTGGGGGAGATAGCCCGACCAAGGCATCAGGAGCGCTATCTAGCTATATCCTGGTATTTTGATCCGGATGGAAACTATGCTCTTACACTCGGATCCTTCTTGGGGGAGGTCACCCGACCAAGGCATCAGGGGTGATGAGGGGGCTTCCCCGATCAATCCATGGTATCGAGATTTGGATGGCAACTATGCTCTTACACTCAGACCCTTCTTGGCGGGGGGTGGTGCTCGGCCGAGGTATCATGAGCGCTATCAAGCTATTTCCTGGTCTCGAGGCGATCATTTTCGAAATACCATGGCGTTCCTCCTGGAGGGATTTATCCAGTCCAGGGCATCAGGAGGGCTATGAAGCACTCCTGGTAATGGCAATCCTTCTGAAGGGTATCTCGATCGTGAGCGAATGGTGATCATCGGAGAACTATGACGGAGACCAAAATCGAAGGAGATGCAAACTCATGGTGAGCCGATACAGAGTTGTATCAATGCAATATGGTCTCGGTTGATAACCAGTCTCACTCTAAGAGTTTTTTAACGAGTAGAATCTCTTGAGATGATACTAAAATACTGAGAAAAAATTGAGCTTCTAGTCCCCAAGTGATATAACCGGTTTGGAAGTCCGCTTGGGGTAGATGAGAGCCTTCAACAATTATAATCGAGCTCGAGACCCCACTGTGAACGAATCAGGACCTTTGGGTGCTCCCTGAACGGATCGAGACCTCGATGGCTCACTAGGGCATTGGAAGGCCCTGTACAAATGGAGATGAGCCATCGGTATGATAATCTCCGAGAGCAAGCTGGTGTTTGCTAAGATCGAGCGCATGCCAGCTAAGGAGGATGGTTACTTCTTCAACCCACGACCACATGGTGGGAGTGGTTTGAACTCTACATGGCAGCGTGGCTACCTTGGGAGCCAAGGTGGGTGCTTCATTTGCTGAATGACGCTTCTGTGTTGCTTGCTAGGCAGCTCGAGCTCTTCTTCCCTATGACCTAATCATCATTGGAGGATTAATACCTTGAATAGATCACAGAGAAAGTTGAGAGTTACCTAGGTCCGCTCTGACTGAAGCTAAAAATTATTGAGATGATGGATGCGCAGATAATGAGGAGGACTTGGTTCCCATTTCTGTTTTCATGTCCAGTCGTGTTGAGGTAGGAACTACCTTGAAGTCCTCTGTTGTTGTAGATGCATGAGGGGCTTCAAGTCTGCCTACCTTTGAATTAGAGAGGTAGATCATGACCAAGGTAGCTCGCTAGGGCGATGAATGACCCCATATAAGTGGAGAGGAGACATCGGCCTAGTAACTGTCTGGAGATATGCTCAGGATTCTTAGAAGTTTCCCGTGACAGAGAGAAGACTTTGGACCCCTCCGGGATGAGTGGTGACTCACTTGAGCATTGGATAACCCTATATGAATGGAGATGGGCTACCTGTCTGGTACCGGTCTAGAGTCATACTTGGGATTTCAAGGAGCCCCCAAAAACTGAGAGAAAGCTCTGGACCATGCTAGAACAAAATAGGAGCTCAGTGGCTCATTTTGGCGTAGACAGGCCTTGTATAAGAAGTGAGGGGCCACTTGGCCTTACAATGAGGCTGTTGCTCTAGAGGTTAGCTTAGGCATGTAGGAAGTGGGAAACCTCTGGGCTCTCCTCGATCAGATCGGGCTTCGGTGGCTTGCTAGGGCGATGAATGACCCGGTACGTATAGAGCGAAGCCACCGGTCTTGTAGCGATGCTACAGCTCTAGAAGCTTGCTTAGGCACGTAGGTCGCCTTACCAAATATGGGAAGCTTCTGAGAGCTCCTTGATCAGATCGGGCTTCGGTGGCTTGCTAGGGCGGTGAATGACCCGGTATACATGAAGCGAAGCAACCGGAGGTACTGGTTCAGATGCATGCTCGGGATCCTATAAGTCTCCAGCAACTGAGAGAGGGCTCTGGACCCTGCTGGAACGAAACAGGAGCTCAGTGGCTCAATTAGGCGTTGACCGGCCCTGTATAAGAACTGAGGAGTCACTTGGCCTTACAGTGAGGCTGTTGCTCCAGAGGTTAGCTTAGGCATGTAGTAGGCCTTACCAAGAGTGGGAAACCTTTGGGTTCTCCTCGATCAGATCGGGCTTCAGTGGCTTGCTAGGACGGTGAATGACCCGGTAAACATGGAGTGAAGCCACCGGGGGTACTGGTCCAGATGCATTCTCGGAATCCTAGAAGTCCCCAGCAACTGAGAGATAGCTCTGGACCCTGCTGGAATGAATCGATAGTTCAATGGCTCACTTGGTCGTTGACAGGCACTGTATAAGAAGTGATGAGCCACTTGGCCTTACAGTGAGGCTGCTTCTCCAGAGGTTTGCTTAGGCATGTAGGAGGCCTTACCAAAAGTGGGAAACCTCTAGGCTCTCCTCGATCAGATCGGGCTTCGGTGGCTTGCTGGGGCTGTGAATGGCCCGGTAAACATGAAGCCACCGGTCTGGTACTGGTCCAGAACATGCTTGGGATCTTTGGAGTCCTCTGCAATTGAAATGAAAGCTCTGGACCCTACTGGAATGAATTAGGAGCTCTGTGGCTCACTTGGGCATTGACCGACCTGGTACACGAAGTGAGGAGCCATTAAGCCTCTGGTCCAGAAGCAGGCTCACTTCATAGGAGTAGCATAATGACCTGGTTCCACCAGGAATCCCACGTACCATATTTGCTCCACCATGAACGAAACTCTTTAAATGATAAAATGAGCACCACATGCGATGCATAGGCGATATAGACAAGTATGGAGAAAGAACATCGTATATAGTAATTGATATTCCGTGAATAATGAAGTTGTTACCTCGATAGTATAATGATACTCATGTAGAGACATAGAGGCTTTCAAAAGGGGTGTGAAAACTTCCCACAGACAGCGCTAGAAAGTGTTAACGTAAAAATTTGCTTAGGATGAAAAATCCCTATTAACACCCTCGAGACCACTACCACGGAGGTGGTGGTCGGGGTTGGTACCTTTGGTACCTTACCTGATCTTGTATGAATATGAAGAAGGATGAAATAAGAGGTAGGAGACAAGTTATCCCGCCCGTCGGGCTTCGTGCTTATGAAGTAGATCTGGGGAGCTCGAGGTTCATTGCTCGTACGAAGGGGGTGATCCTGGACCTTGTTCCTCGGTCGGGGTTAGAGCCTGTCCTGGTACCCAGAGCCTGATTCTGGAGCCCGATTGCTTCCTGTAATACCCCGACCTCGATAGCAAGTAAGAAGGGGGGCTTATCTAGCTCCAGTGTCGGAGAGCTCGGTTTCTTCCATAGAGAGGATACATGAGAGCTCATAGACTCCCTTCGAACTGATCTGGGCGGTTTCTCTTCATCTTGACGTGTGACTTTGGCATATAGATGAGAGGATAAGAGTGTTAGGTCCAGCGGGGTAGGAATCTAGATTCAGTTCCTTAGGTCTTCGTTGTTGTTTCCCAATCTCATGTAAGAGAGCTAGGTCCAATGAGGTCGGTTCCTTGCCCGTATACACACATGCCTAACACAGTAGATAATAGGAAATACACAAGTCTTAAGTAGATGGAGGTGGACTAACCAAGGGGGGGAAAAGCATCACGAGTGATCACATGCTGAAAAACCCCAAGGCAGTATCCGGAGGAAGGAGGAATACCCTTCCTTATGTATATATCAAAGAATGCTCCGGGGAGCTTACAAGGATGGTGAAGTAATACAATGTAGTTGCTCCGGAGAGCTTACAATGGTAGTCGAATGTAGACCGATATTTTCCCGGTCGGGGTACATATACAATGATAATGTAGAAAAAACTTTTAACGAAGCATGTGTCTTCTGTCATTGATTGGAGCCCGTCTACTATGCCTTTTACAGGCATATTTATACATGGTGACTACCTTGGCATGCAAGTCCAGGACTCTTCAATTAGTCTTCGTTTCCTTATCAAATACGAATCTTCCTTTCATGTAGTGGATCGGCTTGTAGCTATTATCTTGGAGAAGATATGATTGTTTCCTCTTCGGACTCTTCCTTCCTTGATATACAGGATTTTCTGTTGTAGTTGACTCCCAATAATCGGTTGTAGGGGATATCTTGGAGGAAAATGTATTTGTTTCCTCTTTGGACTCTTTCACTAATGATGGCCATTAAATAGTTGAATATTCTCTTATTAATGGTGTTGATCATGTCATTAATTGGGTTGACTGCCTCTATTAATATATTTGACCTCATTAATAGGGTTGACTACCTCCATTAATACGGTTGACCTCATTAATGGTACATTAAATGTCATGGAAGTCAATCCTCTCTGTTAATAGGGAAATTTTGCCAGGGGTCAAAGAGAAAATTTCCACCTACAATCGGCACTCATGAAGCCTGGAAAGACCGTAAAACCACCCCGCATGAGCAGGAAAGGCCGGTTTGGCTTCAAAGTTACCATAATACAAGCCAAGCGCGACAGGAACGAGCCCCCATAAGAGCACTGGAACCCAGGCTTCTCCAGGCCATATATCGGGGAACCTCGGCTCTGAGGTCGAGCTCTACAACTGCCCCGTAAATGCTAGGGGAAATCTCCCAACTCAAGAGACATTTGAAAGAAGCCCGCCAACCTCTCCAGAATCCCGCTGTCCTTGATGGGCATAAAGGAGGATTCACGCCTAAGTCTTCATTACCCCAGCTACCTTCCAAGAGGATTTACAAGAACACCTCAGGCCCCAACGGGTTAAGGGAAATCCATCTTAAGCTCCCAGGAACAGAGCCAGAGCAGGGGTCTACCTCGCTCTACGGGGCAATAAGCGGCTGGCAGGATGACCTCCATGAAGATTCATGGCACGAGTGCACACGGGATCATGTCTACGAAATGTTCACATGCACGTCAAGAGTATAATTCAAATAAGGAAACAAACTTATCTTCGTCAACCATATCATCGAATCCGGAAACAATTCAAATTCTAATGACAAATCCCGCATGATAAGGAGGGAACAGATTCATGGGATCACGGTAAAGTATTTACGAAATTGAAACCTACTTGAACGATATTTATAGATAAACGCAGACAGAGAAAAAAAGGGGAGAACTTAGATAGATCGAGCTACATACAGAAAATCATAAACAACAGATATACACATAGAAGGAAGGCCTAAATTCTAATTTCAGAACACGGTCACCTTCATCTCCACTATTCGATAGGCACCGAGTTGCCACCACCCTACTCCTTCGAGAGATTGTGAGCAAACAAGAGTGTTATTTCTATCTTAAAGCAATATATCAATAATACAGCTCTCATTTACTGTTATTACCACTCGTCTCTTTCTCTTAAACAGGTCGGGAACCAACGGTACTGACCCCGGCCACCGCTTTATTGGTAGTGGTCTCGAGGGTGTTAATAGAAATTTCTCATCTCGAGCAAATTTTCCGTTAACACTTTCTAGCGCCGTCTGTGGGAAATCTCTCACACCACCATCTCTTTACATTCAAAAAGTTCATTTTTTCAAAATCGTCATGAAGCTTTGCTCCTCACAAGGGTAGCAAGGCACCTCGAGACAACCATCTGCTACATCGACACGAAAGGTTCCGAGGAAAAGAAAAAAATCTGGGCTCCATTGCTAGATTCCCATCCAGCAAACTACTGTACGGGCTCTGGATCCCCCAATGGGAAGCCAGGTCGAGCTTGACCAACAAGCGGCGATCTTTGTAGAGAACGTCCGCCTTCGACTACTCGCTGAGGGTATCGCTATCCAACAAACGGTTCTCTGCAATCAAGAGGAACAAGTAGGCCCGGGGCTAGGCAACCCGCCTTTGATCGCTTGAGGCCTACCCCTCTGGGAAGCAACTCGTAATAGAGCGGGGTTCCCGACCTCGATTCGGGATAGGCTAGGGCCCATGCCCCATGTTCCCGAAGCGCTGCCACGCTACCAACCTCGATAAGTCAAATCCGCGGTTGATGTCCTTCCTCGGGGATGGGAAGAGCTCATCCACCCAACGACTTCAATGAGGGAAGCCCGGGGTAGAAATGAAGAAAGTCAACAAAGCCCCCGAGAAAGACCCCTCCGATGAAGAAACTGGGTAGATATCACCAGTTCATCAGAGGGATCTGATGGTAAGGAATCCGAGATCAACTCAAGGAAGTATTAAAGCAAGCAACTAAGGGACCAGTTGACAGAGCTGCAGAAAGAGGTCCAATTAATGAAGAAGGAAAAGTACAAGGAGGACAAGAAAGATCCTCTAAGTGAAATGAACGCCCCCTTCACCAGAAGGATCCGGGAGGCAGAGCTCCTACCGAAGTTCAAAATGCCAGCTGACAGGTTCTCCGGGACTAAAGATCCGCTGAGCCACTTAGAGAGTTTCGTTCAACAAATGGAGGTCCAGAACACAACTAGGGCTGCTATGTGTCGGATGTTCCTCACCACACTCACAGATTATGTTAAGACTTGGTTTAGGAAACTACCCGCTGGGTGTTAGGATTATGCTCGATAGCAAGAGTGTAATAGTGTAATTAACAATCTTTTTCATATGAATAAAGTGATTTCTAGTTTAATAAATCTTATAGCATTTATAGTTTTATTATTATAATTGTCAAAAGTAAATAATCATAAGGTCAAAAGACTATGAGAAAAGAAGAATTGTTCATACATCTAGATATGTATGAGGTAGACACAATTCTTTAGTTAGTCTTGAATAATATTCACAACTTAAGATAGAAGGTTGGGCGCCTTTATCTTGTTAAAGTTGTAGATTCTTTTGCTAGCATTTGAGTGGAATCAAATGTGTTATGATGAGTCTAAAATAATCAAAGTGTGGTGTCTTTGGGCAAAAGAATCTAGTGCACTGGGTGCATTGAATAGGATCAAAATGAAATACTTTATCTAGAGCCGTCAATGGATAAAAGTTTTCATTTGAAGACAATCGGAGAGCCTATCTCAATCCTGAGATAAATGATGGACTTATGGTTGCAAGTGTTATCATTTGAGCTATCAATGAGTACGATTATATAGCATAGTCTATCCTCAATAGTTTGGTGGTATTCATTTGTTAATCGATAGAGGACTTCATTTATAGATATGGACATCTTGGCTCCATTTATTGAATGAGAGTAGAATACCATCATATGGATGTTTTGAGGTATTGGATATTAAATCTTAACGTTAAGTTTTCAATAGTGTCTATTGAAACATGGCTTCTGGACAAGTCAAAATATCCAAGTTCAAAATGTGGTCATATGAGTAAATATGGTAACTTGGAGAGCTATAGGCGGTCTATGAGCTCTTGGCGATTACCGGTATTCTTCACGGGGATACATTTTCTCCAATAAGGTTGTCTAGGGTATGAATGAGTAACATCAACTTATTCTATCTTTATTTAAGAGTTCAATTTTAGTTCTTTAGTGGAATGAACTAAAATTAAATAGATCAGGCCTTAGTGAATCATTTGTTGATTGTGATTAAGTTGTGTCTATTGGAGATTAAATTTAGATAGCTCGCCAAGATCCCCAATCCACACGAACTTGCATAGATCACTTGATATATTCTACCGGACTAATAGGGGTCCATCTAGAATTGTAATAAGGCATGTGAACTTGTTTCTTTTTGTAAGAATAGGTCTAGTTCACATGTGGACTTTTTTATTAAGGTCCAATAGATTTAATAAAATGAGAAAAATAATATATGGCCTTAATACTATGTATGGGCGGCAATGGCTATGGATAATAGCTTTAATATATTATTTTATTTTATTATTTAATTAAATGGCAATTAATTAATTGTTTGATTAATTAATTATTTAATTAAAAGTCAAAATCTTTTCCTATTAGGAGATGGTCTCCTAAAACTATACTATTGTTGGTAGTATAGTTAATGTTAAAGACTATATTTGATAAATAGATAAATAAAATGAGATATTTATCTAATCAAATTAGGAAGTCTTTAATATGGTTACAAACACACTATTGAGTAGGATTAGGAGTCTTGGTGTAGGAAAGAATTCTTTTTGGAAAAGGATTCTTGGTCACCAAGTAAAACTACTTAGTGGTAGAATTCTTATTTGAAAAGGATTCATAACCACCAAGTTAATCTACCTAAGGATAGGATTATTGTTTATCAAGTAATCCTTCTTAGGAAAGATTGAACTCTCCTAACCTATATAAAAGACCAAAATTTCATCTAACACAATATAGTTATAGGAGTAGTTAGTTTTCGTTTTAGATAAGGATTCTAACTACCAAATAAATCCACCTAAGGAAAGGATTCTTGCCAACCAAGTGAATCCTTCTTAGGAAAGGATTTATGAACCTATATATGTGTGAATAATTTCGGTCATGACTAAGGTATTAGAGAGGAAATTCGGCTAAGCTTTATTTGAGAAAGAAAAAGTTTCGGCCATCAACAGAATTTTGAGGGAGAAAATTCTGTTTTTACTCTAGACAAAATTCTATCATCTCTAATCAATAGTGTGTGAATTCGGCCAAGTAGAGAAAAAAGGGGAACGTTTTTGTATTCGATAGTATACTAATATCCTTTACATCAAAAGGGTTTTGTGTACAACATCGAATCAAGGTTCAAGCGAGTTACAATCAAATTGATTGATAATTCACCAGTGACCGAACGTTCTTGGATTTTTCTCTTGGAGGATATTTGTAACTAACAAAGAAAAGATATTTGCTTTGTCTCCATCCTCAGGAATACAATTTAAAGAAAGGGAGCCCACACTCCTAGGTGATTCACGTTCGTGATTGAATTGGAAGATCTTGCGGAATCAATTCGGCGCTTGTTCAATCGTCACGTGAAAAAGGTACGATACTTTTATATACATCAATTAATCTAGGGTTAAGGTTCTCGTTGCATAAAAGGGAAAAAAATATTTATACGCAAACCCTAATCTCGTTTTTTCTCACGCTTCCGTTGCGTTTCTAAACCGTTTTTTCCCTACACTGCGAGCGTAGATTCTTTTACCAAATTATCAACTGATTTCTGCTCATAATTCCAGGGGGTTAAGCCCGGACTGAAAGACCCGATTCATCTATAGTAAATGATCCAGGAGATAGGGGAAACTCTTCGGGCTTATGTAGAGCGGTTCCACAAGGAGGTCATCCAGATGGGGGTCTTCACCGAGAGACAAACCCTCTCCAACTTCAGGAGAAACTTATGTGAGGGAAAACTATTCCGGTCTTTTGCCAAGAGACCTCTGGAAACCTACCAGGAAGCCTTTTATATGGCTCTGAAACAGATCGAGGTCGACGAACAGCTCAAGGTCAAGATGGAGCATGAAAACATGAGCGTTGAAAATCAATAAATGAAGGAACCTCCCAGACCTGAGCAAGCTCAAAAGAGCTAGAACAAACCCTCTAATAAGTTAACATACGGTTTCCCTCTTCCTCAGCCCAGATCGGAAAGGTATCCGGATAAGCGAACTCCTCCTCAGGCTTTACCACCTCCCAGGACAGTAGCCCCTATAGCCCGCGATACGAGGGGGTACGACCATTACACTCCCTTAAATGCATTCCGAGAAACAATCTACCTCGCTACTCGGGACAAGGGTTTGTTACAGAAGCCCGCTCCCATGAAAGTCTCGGTCGATAAAAGAAATTGTTATAAATATTGCGACTTTCATGAGGACGTGGGGCACAACACCTCAGAATGCTACAACCTGCAGAACCAGATTGAGGCTTTGATAAGGGGAAGAATGCTTGATAGAGTTCTTACAACAGGTTAGGGAGAACATTTAAACTGGAAGAGAGGTCTAAGCCGAGATTCGGGAACATACTAAGAAGATGAAGGGAGATCAGGTGGACCTGATGCAACAGATTCAGGTAATTCTCACTATCAGCGGAGGTCCCACTCTGGCCGGCACCTCCAACAATTCCATAAAAAACCATGGGAGGAAGCTCCCTCGTACGGACGAAGGGCGGGATATCTTCAAGGTCCACCTGAGACCTATCAACCCCTCCCAGCTGTCTCAAATCATCTTCACCGAAGCAGATGTCTTTAACACCGTGCAGCCACATGATGACCCCATGGTCATTACATTACAAATTGCCAACTTCATGGTGCACCGCGTGCTCGTCGACACAGGTAGCAGCGTCTACGTTCTGTTCAAAGACACTTTGGAAAAACTAAACTTGAAGCAATGGTGCTACAACATTTGTACTACTCCATTATACGGTTTCACTGGGGACTCCATCACACCTGTAGGATCAAAAATCCTACAGGTGATCATCAGAGCCTCACCTTTCCAACAAAACATCATGACCGACTTCGTGGTGGTGGATACCTCATCGGCTTACAACGCAATATTAGGGGGGCCATTCTTATCATCCCTGAAGGGGGTCCTGTCTATTTACCACAATGTCCTGAAGTTCCCGGTAGGAGACAAGGTGGAAGAGGTTCGGGGTGATCAGCACGCAGCTAGGAAATGCTACGCAGTGTCGGCTAACCCAACATCTCTAGCTAAACAGCTCGCCCAAGTAACGACTATCCAATACGGGATAACCCCGGTATTAAACCTGGAAGACGCTGGCTCCACAGATTGTCCCGAAGAAGGCCTTGTGGTGCCCGACATGGAAGAACAGAGAAGGGAATGGGCCAGCGGTCACCCGTTCGACAAGTTAGAGGAGATTCCTGTTCGACTAACCGATCCCTTGAAGGTCATAAAGATCGGTGCAACCCTTGAGCCAGAAATGAAATAGAGCTTGATTAGGCTCCTCATAGAGTTCAACGATATTTTCGCCTGGAGTCATACGGAGATGTCGGGGATCCCAATGACATTAGTTACACATCGACTGACGGTGGATCCGACCTTTAAACCCGTCAAAAAGAAAAGGTGCCACTTTAACAATGAAAGAAATGTGGCGGTTCAAGAAAAGGTGGATAAACTCACCCATGCGGGCTTCATTCGAGAAGCCCGCTATCCCAAATGGCTCGCCAACGTGGTCATGGTCACGAAGGCAAATGGGAAGTGGTGCATGTGCGTGGACTACACCGACCTCAACCGGGCATGCCCGAAGGACAGTTTTCCTCTGCCAAAAATTGATTAGTTGGTTGATTCTACCTCTAGGAGCAAGCTCATGAGCTTCATGGACGCGTTTTCTGGCTATAATCAGATTATGATACATCCCGCGGACCAAGAAAAGACCAGCCTCATCACCGCGTAAGGCCTATACTGCTACAAGGTGATGCCTTTCAGGCTCAAAAATGCTGGAGCTACTTACCAGCGGTTAGTCAACCGTTTGTTCAAGCCCAAAATTGGAAGGTCGATAGAGGTATATATTGACGATATGATCACTAAATTTTCGACCTTGGAAGGCCACATGGATGACCTTCGTAGGACCTTCATGATTCTAAGGGAAAATCAGATGAGATTGAATCCTTCTGTTAATAGCAAAATTTGGCTAGGGACCAAAGAAGAATTTTCCACTTCCCAGCCTTCCTGCAAAGGTCAGAATTCGGGGTTATATGACTGGGTGTCAAGGTCCCCAATGTCGAGCTACCACGCGGTACTACAGAAGCAAGGTGAGGTCGCCCATACCATCTGAGCATCTCGCATGTCTCCAGGTTTACCAAATAAAGCCTGATGAGACCGCGTCAAGCTTCTTATACCAGGATAAAGCCCGAAGCTAGGTCGACATGAAAGGACCTGGGTCCCCCGACATCAAGGTATCTCGTGACACTCTCCTAGAGCTTGCTACTATCTATACTTTCACTATGAGACCTTCAAGGTGCCGAACTTGTCTTGCAAAGGCACTTCTGCCTCGTCAAGGTATAATATCGACCTGTCCGAGCATAAAAGGAAAAAGCCCGTAAAGCCCTGTCGTCACCAAAAGTGCCAAGATCCATTGTAGATCCTGGTATGGTTAAATCAAGTAGCAAGAGCAGTACTCGAGCGTACCTCTCCACCCTTCTAGAAGTGAGCCAAGGTCGCCTGTTTATGGCAAACACCTTACCAGGGTCTGGTAGCCAAGCCCGCTACCCAGCTAGGAAGCCTGCATAAATAGGACAGGCTCCATGATAAAGCTCGACGTAGCTGAACCAAGCTCCCAACTACAAGGTTAGAACCCAATGGGATATTTTACCTTTAAAATGGTTAGCACAAGCTCCATGGGAAGACCAGCATCTAGCTCCGTGACAATCGAGAGGTCCCTGGGGGACCCCGCCAGTGTAGTGGATCCTAGGGTACCCCGCCCTCAAGGAACGTCAAATGTCACCTCAGGTAACCTCCATGAAGTACCTCTCCAAAGTGACATGCAGAATTAGAGCTCTTCTCTCGACAACGTAGAAAGAGAGGATTTGACTTCCATGACATTTAGAGTACCATTAATGAGGTCAACCGCATTAATGGAGGCAGTCAACCCAGTTAATGACATGATCAACACCATTAATAAGAGAATATTCAACTCTTTAATGGCCATCATTAGTGAAAAGTCCAAAGAGGAAACAAATATCTTTTCCTCCAAGATATCCTCCTCAACCGATTATTGGGGGTCAACCATAACAGAAAATCCCGATTATCAAGGAAAGAAGAGTCCGAATAGGAAAAAAACACATCCCCTCTGAGATATTAGCCATGATCCGATCAACTACATTAAAGGAAGAATCGTACTCAATAAGAAAATGAAGATTGAAGAATCCTGGACTTGCACGCCAAGGTAGTCACCATTTATAAATATGCCTGTAAAAGGCATAGAATGGGGCTCTGAGATCCAATCAATGACAGAAGACAGACATGCTTCGTTTAAAGATCTTTCGACATCATCAATGTATGTATTACCTTTATCTAGAATATACCGGTATCGATCTACATTCGACCACCATTGTAAGCTCTCCGGAGCAATTGCGTTGTATTACTTCACCATTCCTGTAAGCTCCCCGGAGCATTCTCTGATATATACATAAGGAAGGATATTTCACCTTCCTCCGGATACTGCCTTGGGGTTTTTCAAAATGTGATCATTCGTGATGCTTTTTTCCCCTTGGTCAGTCTATCTCCCTCTACAAAAGACCTATGTATTTCCTATTATCTACTGTGTTACGCATATGTGTATACGGGCTAGGAACCGACCTCATTGGTCCTAGCTCTCTAATCTTTCTTACATGAGATCATGGAAACAATAACGAAGACCTAAGGAAACGAAGCTAGATTCTTACCCCGTTGGACCTAGGGCTCTTATCCTCTCATCTATACGCCAAAGTGGCACGTCAAGATGAGGAGAAACCACCCAGACTAGCTTGAAGGAAGTCGATAAGCTCTCCCACATCATCTATGTGGCAGAAATCGAGCTCTCCGACGCTGAAGCTAGATAAGCCCCCCTCTTTACTTGTTATCTAGATTGGGGAATTACAGGAAGGAATCGGGCTCCAGAACCGGGCTCCAGGTACCATGACAGCCTCCGACCCAGACCCAGACCCAGACCCAGAAGGACCAGGACCAGGACCAGGACCAGGACCAGGACCAGGACCAGGACCAGGACCAGAAACAGGACCAGGACAAGGACCAGGACAAGGACCAGGACCAGGACCAGGACCAGGACCAGGACCAGGACCAGGACCAGAAAAAGGACCAGGACCAGGACCAGGACCAGGACCAGGACCAGGACCAGGACCAGAAACAGGACCAGGACCAGGACCAGGACCAGGACCAGGACCAGGACCAAGACTCGAGCTCCCTCATTTCCTACCTACCACAAAGCTCGACGGAAAGGATAACTCCTCTTTTACCTACCACGAAGCCCGACGGGGGGGATGGCTTGTCTCCTCAAGCTCCCCAGATCTACTACACAAGCACGAAGCCCGACGGTCGGGAAATTTTATCTCCTACCTATGATTTCATCCTCCATCATATTCATACAAGTTCAGGTCAGGTATCAACGGTACCGACCCCGGCCACCACTTTCACGATAGTGGTCTCGAGGGCGTTAATGAGGATTTCTCATCCTAAACAAATTTCTCGTTAACACCTTCTAAATGCGCCTTTGGTGTAACTACGGGGAAGTTTCTGGGCTTCATGGTCCATGAGAGAGGCATAGAGGCTAACCCAGAAAAAATCATGGCTATCCTGAATCTAGAATCCCCCATATCTCTTAAACAGGTTCAATCCTTGGCTGGATAGATAGCAGCGCTCAACAGGTTCATTTCCTGGTCTACCGATAAGTGCCTACCATTCTTCAAAGCTATCAAGCAGGGAAGAAACATGAAGTGGGATAAGGAGAGCGAACAGGCTTTCCAAGCTTTGAAAAGATACCTAACAAGCCCTCCGCTGCTGGTTAAGCCAAATCCAGGAGAAGAGCTCCAAATATACTTGGCCGTTTCGGAAACCGTTGTGAGTGGAGCCTTGGTCAAGGAATGCGGGTATAGGATCCTGCGACCTATCTACTATGTGAGTCATGCTCTAACCAAGCCCGAAAAGAATTATACTCTGCTGGAGAAGCTCGCTTAAGCCTTGGTGACCTCAATAAGAAAACTCTGTCCTTACTTTCATGCTCATTCAATAGCAGTGGTGATGGACCAACCCCTCCGTCAGTTCTTGCAAAGGCCGGATGTTTATGGAAGGTTGGTTCTATGGGCCCTAGACTTACCCAGTTCAATTTAAAGTATAAGCCTATGACCACGATAAAAGATCAAGCGTTAGCGGACTTTGTAGAATAACTTTCAGTACCTTCAGATCAGGTAACCCCCGCGGTAACAGATGTCACCCTCGAGAGGATTCCTGAAGCTGACAACTGGCCGAAGGGCTGTGAGTCATGTACTCTCTACACTGACGGAGCTTCCGGGCAGTCCAGAGGAGGAGCGGGCATAGTCCTAATCGACCCAAAAGAAACTGAGGGTTGCCATTGTTTCAGGTTCGAATTTCAAGCCACGAACAATGAGGCAGAATACGAAGCCTTGTTAGCTGGGATTAAAGCTGTCATAGAGCTCGGGGTTGATTACCTGAATATCAAGAGCGACTCTTCACTCGTGGTCAATCAAGTTTCCAAAAATTATCAGGTCAAAGGGGATAGCATGATCGCTTACCTAAAACTGGTGCAACAACTCAGGTCCAGATTTAGGGGATTCAAAATCGAGCAGATACCTCGATAGCTAAATCATCAGGCTGACGTCATAGCCAAGATAACTGCCTATGGTGGCCAGATCCTACCTCACGGAGTCCCTCTTCAAGTAATCCCCCTACCTAGCATTATGACTGGTAAGGAAGCTTATACCTTGGACCGACAGCCATGCTGGATGGATCCAATAGTAGAATATCTACAGGACAGAAAACTCCCTGGAGAGCTCAACCAAGCTAGAAGGGTTAAAAGGCTCTCGGTCCGATATTGCATGGTGGATGGACATTTATACCGAAAGGGAAAATCCCTTCCCCTGCTCCGATGTCTACACCCTGAAGATGCCAAGTGGGCTTTGAGAGAGGTTCATTCTGGGAAATGCGGGAACCATATTGGTGGAGAGGCCTTGGCATATCAGGTTCTCTGCATGGGGTATTACTGGCCGACCATCCATCAAGATGCTAAGAACTTGGTGCAAACCTGCGAGGCGTGCCAGAAGGCCGCAAAATTGAGTCACCTCCCTTCAGAGCGTTTGTCATCCCTTAGCTCGCCATACCCCTTTGCTATGTGGGGGGTCGATTTGATTGGACCGCTTCCTACAGCTCCGGGACAGGCCAAGCATGCTATCTTAGCGATTGACTACTTCATAAGATGGGTTGAAGCCGGACCACTCTCCCAGATATCGGAAGAAAAAATAACAAGGTTCATCAAGACCAATGTAGTTTATAGGTTCGGAACCCCTCTGGTCATCATAACCGACCTCGGAAAATAATTCGACAATGCCCGATTCAGAGATTTCTATCAAGGTTTGGGAATCGACCTTCAGTTTGCTTCGGTAGCCCACCCTCAGACCAATTGTTTGGTGGAATCCACGAACAAAACCATCAAGAAGTTGTTGAAGAAAAAGCTACAACAAAAGAAAGGTATATGGGTAGAGGAGCTTCCTAAGGTCCTATGGGCTTACCGTACTATAAGGAGAACAACTACTGGGGAAATGCCCTACTCGATGGCCTTCGGGGTTGAAGCAGTCCTACCTATAGAGCATAAGTTGACCTACTTTAGAGTCCAATGATTTAAACCGGGGAGCAATGAAAGCAAGCTCCGAGCTAGTTTGGACCTCCTGGAGGAAAAGCAAGATCGAATAGCTGAAAAGGTAGCAATCTACCAAGGCAGGATTGCTAGGTACTTCAACAAGAGGGTTAAAACCAGAAGCTTCAAAGAAGGGGATCTGGTCCTCAGGAAAGTGACGTTGAACACCAAGAAGAGGTTAGACGGGGTAGCGCCCAACTGGGAAGGACCCTACCTAATAAAGATGGTAATCCGTAATGGGGTGTACAAGCTCAAGGATATGGATGGCCGACTCATCGACCATACTTGGAATACGGATCACCTAAGGAAATTCTACCCTTGAACAGGGGACTCAGGAGCAGGCAACCTCCGACTATCTTCTTTTTATTTCTGACAGTATTGTACTCCATCTTCCATATCAATAAAGCTTGCCTTTTACTATTTACTCCTTCTTTAACTATGTCCTACAATGATTTGGGTTTACATGGAAAGTTTCGACATTATCGCCTCAAGACCAGGGGTAAACCGGGGAAGCCCCCTTTGCTACTCCTGATGCCTCGGCCGGGCACCACCCCCCGCCAAGAAAGGTCTGAGTGTAAGAGCATAGTTTCCATCCAGATCTCGAGACCAGGAAATAGCTAGATAGCCCTCCTGATGCCTTGGTCGGGCTACCACCCCCAAGAAGGATCTGAGTGTAAGAGCATAGTTGCCATTCAGATCTCGAGACTAGAAAATAGATAGATAGCCCTCCTGAAGCCTTGGTCGGGCTACCACCCCCAAGAAGGATCTGAGTGTTAGAGCATAGTTGCCATCCAGATCTCGAGACCAGGAAATAGCTAGATAGCACTCCTGATGCCTTGGTTGAGCTACCACCCCCAAGAAGGGTCTGAGTGTAAGAGCATAGTTGCCATCCAGATCTCGAGTCTAGAAAATAGCTAGATAGCGCTCATGATGCCTTGGTCGGGCTACCACCCCAAGAAGGATCTGAGTGTAAGAGCATAGTTGTCATCCAGACCAGAAAATAACTAGATAGCGTTCCTGATGCCTTGGTCAGGCTACCACCCCCAAGAAGGGTCTGATAGTAAAGGCATAGTTGTCATCCAGATCTCGAGACTAGAAAATAGCTAGATAGCGCTCATGATGCCTTGGTCGGGCTACCACCCCCAAGAAGGGTCTGAGTGTAAGAGCATAGTTTCCATCTAGATCTCGAGTCCAGGAAATAGCTAGATAGCGCTCATAATGCCTTGGTCGGGATACCACCCCCAAGAAGGATCTGAGTGTAAGAGCATAGTTGTCATCCAGACCAGGAAATAACTAGATAGCGTTCATGATGCTTTGGTCGGGCTACCACCCCCAAGAAAGAATAGAGCTTGAAAGCCCGGAAGCCCTTCTGATCCCGAGCCTAAGAAGGGACTAAACAATTCTCCACTTAATGTTCTACTCGGGATACAACCTCCCAAAGGGACTCGGGGGTGGAGGACTCGATTTACTTAAAATCTAAATACTCTTTTTTTTCACTCTCTCTCCTTGATACAGGGTTACTTACTACAGCAGGCCCACAATCAAACAAGGGGACTGTCAGCTGAAGAAGTTGAGCTAGGAGTATGGGTGCTCAATGCCAATAACTTGTTTTTCTTATCTTAATTTTTCCCAAAGATAGCTCGCTTCGATATAAAAGTTGGACGATCAAGCAAGTACATGCAAGCCTGAGTTAAACTTGAGATTAAAATTTTATTATCAAGTAAGGGAGCCTATCCCCAAACAAGGCTACAACATGTAAGGAGGGTTCAATCCCTGGTTCCGAGCTACAAAAGAAAAATAATAAAAGATCAAACTCAGTTGAAGATGAGATGCCCATCCCCTTATTCGGGCATTCAAAATAGGTCACATGGAAGAAAACTTAAGCTTCTTCGTATTCTTGAGGGCCTTCAGCTTCCTCCTCCACAAGATGGACCTCGCCCCTTGCTCCCCTCTCCAGTCGCAGCTCATCCTGAGCAGTAGCATCTACCGCTTTCGCCACTTCCTCCTAGGGATCAGTCCCGGCTGCCTCGAGGTCAACAGGATCCTCCTCTACGATTTCATTAATCACCGCCATGACTTCAGGAGGAATAGTTGCATCAAGAAGGCTAGTCGCCGACTCAGGCACATTCCCGCCATCTGTTGACCTCATTCCTGAGAGCACTACGGGAGGATCTCGGGCTTCCGTGAGGCCTCTTTCTAGCTCTTCATTATGAACCCTCTTCGAGGACTCACCGGGACCAGATACTGGAAAGACTTGAATAAGAGGAGGCAGATTTGGCACCTCCAACTATTTCCCAGCTCCCTCCCTAGAAGGGCCAGCTCCATCAGTTTCAGGGCGAGACATCTCCGCAGCCTGTGACATGACCTCCGCTTTATCCCAGTCGGTAATGCTAGAGAGATCGAATGGGGGAGGAAGAGCCTCTGTAACCTAATATGAAGCATAGAAATACCCCTCGCTAAAAGAGGCTTCCACTTCGGCTTGGAGCTGGGTAACTCGATCCTGGAAGTTTTAGTTTTCAACATTTAGGGTCTTCGCCTCTCCCCTCCAGTCATCTCGCTGGCTAGCCCGCCGCTTCGATCGGAGAGTCTACTGATCAAAAGCCAGCTTCAGCCTCTCATGATCGCATTGAAGCTCAGCTAGCTGCATCTCCATTCCCTGTTGGCTGGAGGTCATCTCATAGACCATGGTCTGAGCCCGTGCAAGCAACCTCATTGCTCGCTCAGTTTCAACCTCAGTCTTGGCTGCCTGATCACGGAGGAAGGCTACCTGATGCCCCATGGCCACCTGAAACTTAAAAGCCTACAAAGGAAAATCATGTTAGAAAATGACAAGCCAATCAGCTCAATGAATAAGTAAAAGCGACAATTACCTCTGCTAAAAGGGTGGACCCTTTGATGATCAAGATGTCCACTGGCATCGCGGTCATCCTAGAAAGCCCACCGCCTGGACAAGATGCAACAAATTGCTTCAGGACCTTGTCTTGACCCGTCGAGCTCAATTGCTGGTGGGGGCAAGAAGGGGGGACCTCAGAAAAATCAGCATCGGGCTCCCTGGGAACCTCGAATACCCGGGATACGACCTGATCTGCAGAGAGGGGTAGCGGGACTCGAGGGCCTCGTTTGGAGCAATAAATTCTGGAGGAGGGGCAGGAAAGGACTTATTGTCAACTTGAGAAACAAACACTCCTCGGTTTAGAGTCTTCGTAGCCCGAGATGCCAGAAGAGCTATCTTGGACTTCACCTAGGAAGAAGAGGGGAAGAAACGAAAGGGGCAGCTACCTTAGTGGTTGACCTTCTTTGAAATAGTCGGGAGAGCTTCTGGGATGATCTGGAAGGAGGAGAAGGTATCCTAGCTTGTCGGGTTTCGCGAGAAGCAAGAGCAACAACAAACACTTTTAGAGAAAAGAGTCGAGATCATCAGAACTGAACCCTCCAACAATAAAAAAAACAAGAATAGATCAAGATACTTACGAGAGGAAGCACCGGATATCCGTAAGTACCTGTTTACCCGGTGGGGATCGAAGGGGTCGACGGTCAGAAACTTTAGATTCAAATAGTTCCGAGCTAGGATGGTCTTCAGCATAGCTTCGGACTCATCAGGCAAGGAATCCCGACCCCAAGTGGGTTTGTCACTAAAAGCTGTAGGAACCTCGAGCTCATGGTCACCGATGAAGACGGAGCTCCCCCAGTCTCCTCCCGTCAGTACCCACTCTTCCTTCCAAGCAGGGTCCTTCTTTGAAGCCCCAGGGATGATGAAATTGAGCATATTCTTAGCCTTGGCATAGAATTGGCCTCGGGGAAATCCTGCCAGGCTACCAATCTGGAAAAAGAAGGCGAGCTCCTCAGCCCTGGGCTCCCTAGTTACGCCGCTCAGCTCACATTTCTCCCTCCACAATACCAGAAAGCCGATTAGATGCCTCTAGAAGCCCGACGTCAGTTGAAGCGGAGTCAGTTGGAGAGCATTGAGAGCCAGCCGAAGGGTGGGGTGAAGAGGGAGTCTCAACTCTCTCTCAAAAGCCGCAACTTGGATAGGAAGCACGCCTTTGGGCGGGCTAAAAACATCGTAGTTCCGGTGGGGGACAGTCAGAGAAACGGTATAAGGAATACCATACTTGTCCCGTAGACGACCAATCGAATGAGGGTTGACAGTAGAGTCAGGGATGGCCCTGGGTTCAAAATGAAGGGTTATCACTGGAGGAAGCTCTGCCACTGTGACTTGAGCCCTCCCAACCGCATCTAACCTCTCCCTGACGTCAGAGTCTTTGTCGACTAGGTTTAGAGGATTGTCAAGCCGATTCGAAAAGCCAGAACCGATAGACGTATTCCTGTTAGAACGGTGGCACTGGCGGAGCGGGGAGGATTCCTCGTCACTTGAAATCCCTCGCATCCGCTTAAGAGGAGCTAGGTTAGGGCCCCCGGAGCCCTCTACCAAGGCATTAACACTATCTGTGGAAGTCGACATTGATGGGAAAGAGAGGTGAGAAAGCAAGTGGAAGATTTCGGCAGAGAAAACGGGGAAGAAGAAATTTGAAAGTCTGAGATTTGAGTAAGCATGAAGAAAGTGACGGGCAGGCTGGGCTTAAATAAAGGTCTATGGGCGATATCCTCGGGAAGATCACCGCCGTTTTGCAGTCGTTTTTCTTCGAATAACACTCAATTTCAAATTCAAAATGTTGGGTAATTAATGAGAAAATTTTGCTCTCATTAATTATCTTTATGGCGAAAAAATTTATCAATTAAACAAGGAAACTGACTCCAACCCCAACTCTACCACTGGTGTTCAAGTCAGAGGAGACTTCTAATAATAGGGAAATTTGGCCAGGGGTCAAAGAGAAATTTTCCACCTACAATCGGCACTCATGAAGCCCGGAAAGACCTTAAAGCCACCCTGCAGGAGCAGGGAAGGCCGGTGTGGCTTCAAAGTTACCAGAAGATAAGCCTAGCGCGACAGGGACGAGCCCCTACAAGAGCACTGAAACCGGGGCTTATAGATAGACGCAGACAGAGAAAAAAAGGGGAGAACTGAGATAGATCGAACGACATACAGAAAATCATAAAGAACAGATATACACATAGAAGGAAGGCCTAAATTCTAATTTCATAACACGGTTACCTTCATCTCCACTATTCGATAGGCACCGAGTTGCCACCACCCTACTCCTCCGAGAGATTGTGAGCAAACAAGATAGTTATTTGTATCTTAAAGCAATATATCAATAATACAGCTCCCATTTACTGTTATTACCACTCGTCTCTTTCTCTTAAACAGGTCAGGAACCAACGGTACCGACCCCGGCCACCGCTTTCGTGGTAGTGGTCTCGAGGGTGTTAATAGAAATTTCTCATCTCGAGCAAATTTTCCGTTAACACTCTCTTCCTACGTTGTCGAGATGAGAGCTCTAGTTATGCAGGTCACTTTGGAGAGGTACTTCATGGAGGTTACCTGAGGTGACATTTGATACTCCTTAAGGGCGGGGTACCCTAGGATCCAGTACACTGGCGGGGTCCCCCGGGGACCTCTAGATTGTCACTGAGCTAGATGTTGGTCTTTCCATGGAGCTTGTGCTAACCATTTTAGAGACGAAATATCCCATTGGGTTCCAACCTTGTAGTTGGGAACTTGGTTCAGCTACGCCGAGCTTTATCATGGAGCTTGACCTAATTATGCAGGCTTCCTAGCGGGGTAGCAGGCTTGGCTAGCAGGCCCTGGTAAGGTGTTTGCCATAAACAAGCGACCTTGGCTCGCTTTTGGAAGGGTGGAGAGGTATGCTCGAGTATTGCTCTTGCTACTTGATTTAACCATACTATGATCTACAGTGGATCTTGGTGCTTTTTGTGACGACGGGGCTTTACGGGCTTCTTCCTTTTATGTTCGGACAGGTCGAGATTATACCTCGACGAGGCAGGAGTGCCTTTGAAAGACAAATTCAGCGCCTTGAAGGTCTCCTAGTGAAAATAGAGATAGTAGCAAGCTCTATGAGAGTGTCACGAGATACCTTGATATCGAGGAACCTAGGTCCTTTCACGTCGACCTAGCTTCGGGCTTTATTCTGGTATAAAGAGCTTGACGCGGTCTCGTCGGGCTTTATTTAGTAAGCCTGGACACGTGCAAGATGCTCAGATGGTATGGGCGGCCTCGCCTTGCTCCTGTAGGATCGCGTAGTAGCTCGACCTCGGGGACTTTGATACCTCGTCATATAAGCCCGAATTCGGACCCTTACAGGAAGGCTGGGAAGTGGAAAATTCTTCTTTAGTCCCTAGCCAAATTTTGCTATTAACAAATGTCTTTAGAATTTTTTTTAAGTTCTTTGTCTCAAATTTAAGTTAAGGTATATAAATAAATTCAACGTGAAAAAGAAAAGGGGTCAAAAAATTATATGCACTTTTTGAGGGGGGTGTTGTGCAAATATCACCACTTTACTAATGTATTTTTAAAATGTAGGAACCCCGGTATACCGGTCACGCAGCGGAACTAGGTTTTAAAAATTTTATACAAATCATATATGTATCTATGACCAGTGAACTTTGGATCGTAATTATTTTTCAGAACTAATACATACAATATGTATACACAGGAAATTGTAATCAATAAAATCAGAAGAAGAAAATCTTACCAACGTTTAGAGGCTCCTTCACTTTTCTATATGCTTTTGTCTGAACCACTTGATCTTCCTCGCTATCTCCCGGGACTGGTAACTGCGTGTGGGGGCGTCACGATCTCAGGAACTTGAATGGGGAATGTAAAGAACTACTTGAAGAAACTCTTTCTTCTCAATTTGATGTATTGATTTCATGTACACATGAATAGCATCTCATGCAAAAAAAAAAATTATATTGACCTTTTGTTTTTTCTTCGTGTGTATCGGGTGCACCATAAAAAACCAAAACAATTTTCTCTCCCAAAAAACAAAAAACCAGCCTGCACACAAATATATATATATGTATAACTTTTGATGTGTGTTTGATTTTTTATTTTTTTATATATATTAAAAGTCAACGCCTTTTTTTTATATATATATAAATATACCTTCTTATTTGTATCCTATACAAACACTTATATATGTGCACACATCAATTTGTTATAATTGATATATATCTTTTAATTATCCTTTTCAAATATATCTAATATATTAAAAGTGATAATAACTATTTTAAATTTAAACTTAAATTCAAATACTTAGATAAATGATTTAGTAAGATAAAATAATCATCACCTAAATCCATATATCAACTAACACCCTTCAATTAATAGTTAATTCATAATTCATAATTATCAATATAATTAAACAATCTAATTATTTAATTAATTTAACTATTAACATTCATTAATTAAATAATCTCATTATTCAATTAATTCTTGAATATATACGTGTCACTTTGGTAACACAATTAATTGGACAATCCAATTAATTAACCGTGACCCTTGTTACCTAAATCGATCGGGCTAGCAAGGGGACCTAATAAAGCCACAATATTTTGAGCTCCAATAATCCTCGGAATCATTAATTAAACTCTTTAATTAATATTCCTTGATTATTAACTCCGGTGTTATTCCACTAAAAAACCCGAAACTGCACTCTCTCAACTGTAGACGCTTTTACACGGACCGATACTACTCGGTGTCCATCGATATAGCTATTACATATGGTGTGATCCTCCACAATAGTTCATAATTAGATTTGGGTCATAATGTCCGTTATACCCCTCTAATTACATATATCATTTAAGTACCGTTAATTCTCTAATGGACAATAAATCTTATTTCCTCGCAGAATTAGGAGAACGCCCATATTGTCCAAGCCTCGAATCAACCCTTAAGGGAACTACCATTTACTTCTCACAAGAAGGAGTGGATTCCACTATTGTGTACAAACCTTCTCAGCCACAAGCCAAACCGCAATCCCAACATACGGAGTATATTGATCGGGAACTGCATCCAACCTCACCCATGGTATATCAAAGACCACGATCTAACCTGAAGGAGTCGATAAGACACTCAGGATTAAGATCACCCACATATAGCCATCATTAGTTGATATATATGAATCTCATCGGTAAACGGATCTTGGTGAGAGATTCATATAGATCATTGCCTAGTTCTATATGATCACATCATACAAGGTGTCTCCATTCCCATATCTCATATGAATGATTCAGAATAGAATCACCGTACATTACAGAATGGACTGCAGCTATAGATTAACCACAAATAAAGTATCCAGCTTTATTTGCTATCTATAGACTCTTTAGATTGCACGTCTCTTACTGTATCCATCCGTATATGACACTCATATACACAGTTCGAGATTACATCTGGCAATCTTGGATGTTTAAATATATGCACAAGTTTATAAAATAAATAACATGACAAGAATGAATTGAACTTTTCTTTTTATTTATTTTATAAATCCATTTACAAATTACATATTTAGGGCATAAACCTCAACATAAAAGGCACCATTTAACGTGTTTAGACGTAAATACCCAGAAATATTAAATCAGTGAGGAATTTATCGTTTTCAAAGTCAGAGAGAAGCAACAGTCAAACCGACGGGAAACTAATCGACGGTGAAGTGACTGGAAGAGCTGCGACCGAGAAAGGTAAGATGATTTTTTTTCATTGTTTTTGTTGTTGTTAACTTGCATTACATGTTAGAATTGAGTTTTGTTGATAGGAATTGTAGAAACCGGTTAAAATAGAGATGTGAGAATGGTTGTGGTTTAGGTTAGGGTTTGTAATTTGGCTGAATATCAGTTGAGGAAGATGAAATCTGGGTTATCGAGACTTTTTGTAAGAGAATCGAGCTTATTTGTCGAGTCGAGCTTTTATTTTCGTAAAAATTAGGTTTTGGTAAGTCGAGCTTTTTTTTAATTGGATCGAGCCTTTTTGAAAGGGATCGAGCTTTTTAGAAACGGAATCGAGCTTTTTCAATAGGGTCGAGTTTTTTTTTGAATTGGATCGAGCCTTTTTGAAAGGAATCGAGCTTTTTTGAAAAGGAATCGAGCTTTTTTGAAAGGGATCGAGCTTTTTTTGAAAGGGATCGAGCTTTTTTTGAAAGGGATCGAGCTTTTTTTGAAAGAGATCGAGCTTTTTTGAAAGGGATCGAGCTCTTTTGAAACGGATTCGAGCTTTTTTCAATAGGTTTGAGCTTTTTTTTCATTGGATTGAACTTTTTCATCATGACATCGAGGCTTTTTTAAATAAATATAGCTTTTCTTACATAGGATCGAGCTTATTTGTTCATGAGATCGAGCTTTTTTCTAAATTTTCGTGAAATAATTAGGTTTTGGTGGGTCGAGTTTTTTTTATATATAAGGGTTCGAGCATTTTCTGAATAGGATTGAGCTTTTTTGAAAGGGATCGAGCTTTTTTTACATTGGATCGAGCTTTTTCACCATAGGATCCAGCTTTGTTTACATAGGATCGAGCTGTTTTTACATAGGATCCAGCTGTTTTGTTATGGGATCGAGCATTTTTTCATAGGATCGAGTTTTTTTTAAAGGGTCGAGCTTTTTTATCATAGGATCGAGCTTTTTTTTGAAAAGGGTCGAGCTTTTTTCTCCTGGGATCTAGCCTTTTTGTTTTAGAACCGAGCTGTTTTGACATTAGATCGAGACTTTTAATTTTGGTTACGAAATTTGTTATGTTTAATGATGTTGTATTTCTGTTACATTGCAGATGAGAAATAGGTTGAGGGATTCGCTTAAAACTGCAGAAGAAGACTGGTACGAGGGAAAATTGACTCGACACAACCATTTTGATGCCTTTGGCCATATAGATGACGTGATGAACCGTGTCCTTGTAGAATTTACAGATGAAGATCGGCATCGGTTCATGGCGTCATGTTTCGAGCATTTCCTGACGATGAATCGGGAGATGAAGTTTTCGGGTGGTATTATCCATCGGTTGCTTTTGAGGTTTTCGAAGGTGAAATTTTGCCTGATCACCGGACTACGGTTTGGAGTTGTACCAGACACGACCAAGTATGCAGTAGTGGAGAATGACATACATGAGCGGTACTTTCCTGGAGCCGATGAGGTGTCATTGGAGGAGATTAGGAGTGTTGTCACCGGCGTAGAGTTCGGAAAGGCGTACGATGCTGTCAAGCTCTGCCTCTTATATATGCTGAACTGGATACTGATGGGGGTGGATGAGAGATTCAAGATTCCAGTTTGGCAGTTTCGGCTGGTTGAGGATCTCGATGCGTTCGACGCGTTCCAGTGGGGTGCCCACGTGTACATGCATTCTATTTACTCATTCAAGCATGCGTTTGATGGGCGACGAGATGGGTTCGAGCGATGCCAGTAGGAAAAGGGCATTGACGTACACAGGGTGGAGACCTACAACATATACGGTCTATCTCATGCCCTATTGGTAAGAACTTCGAACTACAAATTGTACTTTATTGTTGGTGTCCAAAATATTATGGATACTTATCGTACTTATCTTTGATGCAGATATTTGCTTTGGAGGTCATCCCTGATTTGGCCAAAGAGGTCGGTTCCCGGAGAGTTACTGATCTGACTCCCTGTATTTTGAAGTGGGAGTTGACCAAACAACCGAGAGGGAAGAAGCTGGCAAAGATTTTCAAAGCCAGGTTATGTATTTATTTTGTTAATGTTTTTATTAGTTAGTATTTGTACAATTAAATTATTCTAACTAATATTTCAGATGTTTGCGAGGAAGGAACCGGTGCCTACACCAGCTGAGAGACATGCACCTAACTATGCCTGCCTAGACGAGAGGGGAGCCCGTATGTAGAAGATGACATGGATGATATGCCGCCTCCGGTCCCTAATCAGACTACCTTAGGAGGGATCAGTGGTACAGAGGGTGGGGGTTTAACAGACAAGACCAGTGACAGTGAGGGATCTGAGCCCGCTGCTGGGGGTTTAAGGCCCAGTGACAGTGAGGGATATGAGACAGACCCTCAACGAGAAAGTCATAGGCCTAGGCGGGTTCGGTTTTCCACCTCCGGACGTGGTACATCTGCAAGGGATTCCCGTGGGGGAGTTGGACGTGATGGAGAGGTAAGTTAAAAACAAAGTTTAGTGTTTTTTATTAACATGTGGTGATAGTCTTTTACTAACAATGTAGACATGATTTCAAGCTCCGTGGGCAGATATGTTGAACGATGTGCGTGAAACTCTCTGGAAGAGTGATGAGGATCGACACCGTCAACATTTAGAGTTGTTAGATATGATCCGGAAGAGTGATGAGGATCGTCAGCAACAACACCGATTATTACTGGATATGATCTGGGGGCTTCAAGGGTCGACCATGCGTACATACCTGGATGGGCCCCCACATCCTGATCCAGACTTTAGTCCTGGAGGGTCTACTGATAGGTATACGGGGGGACCGACATGACAACTCGATGTAGTCAGGACCCACCTACTGGGAGGGTAGGTCCGGAGAGGTAACCTCAGTCGCATACCAGCGATAGTAGGCTTGGTTCACGTACAGCAGTCTGGTCGAACCTCCCAGTTGTCCTATCTGGGTCCACCCAGGCTCAACTGTCCCCCCCACCCCCCAGCACATCGATCCCCCCACCTCCCAACATATTGATTCAGTCACATCTGTCCCCTCCCCCACCCAGCACGTCTGTGGCATCGGAGAGGTCCCCTCCCCCACCCAGCACGTCTGTGGCGTCGGAGCGGTCCCCTCCCCCGGCCATTACATCGAAGCGTTTAGTTAAGTGCGGATGGCAGTTGATGAGCCCTTACACAGATCAATGTCGTCCAAAGAGGTTGAGGATACGGCCCGAGTCCGTGGAACACATTTTTGACCCTCACGGACTAGTGGACGCTGACCAGCTTACGGCATACAAAGCCTTCAAGAGGAACATCAACGGGGAACTGTGAGTCCAACTTTTTATAATAAAAATGGTTGTATATTTAATGTTTATTCAAATTTACGTAATGCTAAGCTAATTCAATCATTAAACCGACGTGATGTGGACATGCTGGCACCAGTGGGCGCAGGATGGTTCATGCGTATGCAGTCCAACTTCATGGACTTGAAGGACACGGTACGTACTTACGTGATTTTCATATTAACGTTTGTGTAAGTAATGTTGTATTGTTAATAATTACGGTAGTTTGATTGTTTGTCAGCATATGGACGCATACCTCCATATTCTCCGTAAGCGCCAGTGAGGATTCCCCAATGTGTACAACCAAAGGATCAACGTGTTGGATACACAATTTTATGTAAGTAGTTATAAATTTTTGGAATCAAATCGCATTTTCTGGTTTTGTATTATTAATACCATATTGCCAATGCTTGTATGTACATATGGGAGAGGATGATACCTCGTGATTCGCACGTGGCTGTGACCATGGCAAGGTGGAATGTGTTACAATCCCGATGGTTGGAAGAGGACCTTCTGACTGTCCGTGGAGCAACCACGAGTGGAAACCGCTCATGGCACGAGGGTGACTTGGTAAGTGTTAAATGATGGACATGATTTAAAAAATAAATTGTTCGTATATCCTGACCTAACACCGTATGAATACTATTACAGGTCCTGATTCCGTGCAATGTTGGGGGCCAACATTGGCTGGTGGTGACCGTCAACCTTAGTCTCGGGAAGATTGACATTTTTGACCCCTGGAGATAGGAAGTCCCTTATCATATCAGACACCAGCAGGTTCGGCCATTACGGTGGTTTTTACCCTCCATGTTGAGTGACGCGGGGTTCCACACTGCACAATGAGGTGGTCCTCGGGTGTTCCCTCTAGAAAATAAGCCCTTCTCGGTCAGCCTGGTGCCTACTTCTACAGTCCCCCAATAAAAAAAATCGTAAGACATTCTATTTCATTCACGTGCTTAGATATTCTTTATGAACGATTTCTAACGGTGTTTTATGTGTCGAATTGCAGAGGTAACTGTGGTCCCCATACTTTAAGACTTATCTAGTACTTACTAGCGGGTCGAAAGCCTTTTGATTGGTCAGAGGACGACATGGGGATCATTCGGGAGAAAATGCCTGTGGAGATTTTTTGTAACTCCAGACCCGCCTAGTGATTGGTTGTATATTACCATTTTTTATGTACAAAGACATGTAATTAATTCATGAATATTAATTCATTCATTATTAATTCATTAATATTAATTCATTCATTAATATTAATTCATTCATTAATAAGTAATTATTGCAATTCCAAATTATTACAATCTGATACAATTCCAAATGTTTACAATGTGATCACAACTTTGTCATTCATTCCCTATTAGAGTCAATGATAGGGCACGTCTGTTTGTTGTGTCCAATTGAATGGCAGATGCTACACTTGTGGCGGTATTCATCGGGAACATCTCTGCTTGTACCTTCATTAATCATAGGTGGATTAGAACATCTCCTGGAATTATGCCCTGATTGTCAACATCTTCTACAGGATTATGTAGTTGTCATCCTTGAAGACGAGACATGGCGACCAGCCCTCGGGCGTCCTGTTTGTCTTCTGGAGTTTGGATTCAAAATCACCCTCTGAGCAATGTCAGATGGCACAACCCAAGTGGAAGGATGGCCCACTGGTATAATAAGAACCAAGTATGCGTCAATAAGTGTCTGTCTCTTATAGTAGTCTTAACACAAAGTTGTCAAGTCCAAGTTTCACTCCCTGTAAAAAATATTGAAAACGATCAGCTTCACGTTTCAGTAATAATCACCTCACAGTACAACTTCAAAGTAATGTACCGTGCCGTCGCAAGGGCGTGAGAACATGGAATATGATCCATTTGAAATATATTGCAAGTACAAGTCTTCCGGGCTAAGTCAACAGTCCACTGTTTTCCAGACCGCTTGACCGAGAAAATATTCCAGTCTACTGGATTTATGGTCAAAAAACCACACTTCTCCACATGTTTTAAGAGCACAAGATGTGTTGCGTCGGTCAACTGATGATGCATGGTTTGTGCAGCTCTATAGCGATCGTGAAACCACTGATGCAGCATATTCCTAATGAACTCAGCCAGAGTCAACATAGGCAGTTGGCGTGCAAATTTTAGGCATGAGTTTATGCCTTCTGCAGCATTTGTCGTCATCACTCTATACCTTCTTTTCGGGCAGTGTACACGGGACCACTTGTGTGGACCGGCATCAATTACATAATCATATGCATTCTGGTGCAAGTTTCTTAACTCTTCCATATGCCGGTTATATTCAAACTCAGTGTATGCACATGCTGCTTTGTCCATTATTACGGCAACATCCTTCCTATGAAATCGCTTTTTAATATTTTCAGCAAAGTACCAGCAACATATGGTATGGGTGGCATAAGGGAACACTTTAGAAATCCCTGCTTCAATGCTTGCATGCCTATCGGAAATGAAAACTAGCTCATCAATATGACCTAGGGCACCCTTCAAGCAATCCAAAAACCATTCCCATGAAAGGTTGCTTTCTGAGTCGCCGTACCCAAAAGCAATTGGATACACCTGTTCGTTCTCATCTTGTGTTGTTGCAACAAACATTGTACCCCGGAATCGTCCCTTCAAATGGGTACCATCAACGGTAATGACTGGATGCATACACGTCCAGAATCCTCTAAGTGAGGCACCAATCGACATGAAGAAGTACAGAAATTTACCATCTTCGTCTCACTGTAAGTCAGTGATTGTGCCGGGATTTAGTTGTTTCAAAACGTAACCAAATGATGGAAGCAGTTGGAAGGTTTCCTCATGCGTTCCATATGTCAGTGACAACGCATAATTGAGGGCGACGTGTGCCTTACTGTACATGATTTGGATTCTACACATTGATTTCAAGTCGGTGATTATGTCCTTCAGACGCATTAGTCGACAATCTTTTGTTGAAGTCTAGGTGCAATAACTTCTCCAATTATGACTGCACTAGCTTGTCGGTGGCGGCGGTGAATTTTCTCTAACGGACAAGTGTGTTCGTTGACAAAACTTCTTACTTGAAAGTATGTGCCTTCATCCCTCCTCACAGCTCTTAACTTCCACGTACAATTTCCCATCAAACAAACTAGATGTAATGTTGTCTTATTGGACCTTTTCACCTTCCACTTGAAGTTCTGCCGCATTGCAAAATGGCCTACTAGTCTCTTCAAATCCTTTTCCGTTGGAAAAAATTGCTCTTATATATCATGCTTTTAGGTTCATCTTCAACCAAGTTCCTGCTTCCACCAATACCAAACGAGTATGATTCTGCTCCTGGAATAACCCGTGTTGTGGCATTATCAGAATCATCTGGAGTTACATTAGCCCTCCCTTCGGAGGTCCCAGCTATATCTAGTGCATTGGAACTAAATCTGTGTACATGTCTTACACGTCTTTCCGTTTCGATAGGTTCTTCATCATCCTGATTGTCCTCTACATTTTCTACAGAATTGAAATTGCCCTCATGATTCACCCCAACATTCAGTGATGTATTCTGCTCATTGTTGATGTCATCGTAGATCTCATTGTATTGGTGGTTGTACTATCTACCATTCATCTCAATTTGACAACCAAATACATCGTCGAATTGAGGTCTCGGTCTATTATCATGGGCGGCTACTTCCGGTGGGACATCACATATGTTTTCCTAACCATCAATCCCACTTCTTTCTATGAACAACTGGTTGCTTCCGCCTGACGATCGAAATTGTTGGGTGTTGTCACGATCATGGATATCTTCACCAATGACACCTTCTGTTGGCCTCTCGATTAGACTAACACATACTTGAGGGATCACCCTATCGTCCCCTAGCATAAACTGAACATCATCATTGTTTCTTATAAATGTACGACATGTAGTCCCATGAACAATTGATAGAAACTGTAGATCAACATTGTATTTGTTCTCATCAAACTTCACAATGGTTTGCACGATCGACACCAGTTCATCATAACTCAAATTCTTTGACACATACAAACCTTGGTTATCGGAACCTAAATACCTCTGATTTCAGTAGGGTAATTGCTCTCATCGACTGTTGTAAGATATGACTATTCTCACCCTATCCATTGTCCTGTCAAAACCATCATCAAAAACCAGTATTAAGAAAAAAATATTTAATATTAAATTTACAATTATAAAGGATTAAACAAAAATCAAAAGTGTAAGAGATGAAGCTTTTTTTTAAACTGATAGAGCTTTTTTTGTACATGATCAAGCCGTTTTTGTACATGATCGGGCTTTTTCTAAAGGGATCGAGCTTTTTTTGTTCAAGACCGAACTCTATTTGTACATCATCGAGCTTTTTTTAATATGGCTCGAGTTTTTTTTCATATGGCTCGAGCTTTTTTTCAAATATGGCTCGACCTTTTTATTTTAGGAATCGAGCTTTTTTGTGAGGAATCGAGCTTTTTTTGTGCGTGATCGAGTTTTTTTATGAGGGATCGAGTTTTTTTTTTTTTGGGATCGAGCTTTTTTTTTTTATGGATCGAGCCTTTTTTTGAGGGATCGAGCTTTTTTTTTTTACGTATCCAGCATCTATTTTTTGGATCGAGCTTTTTTTAAATGCATTCCAGCTTTTATACCCAAGATTTTAAACTTGTTTGCACCACTATAACTCAACTCGGCCAAATATAAATACAAAAAAATATGCATACATGTTCATTCATTATTTTTAAAAATTTACAACTCCCAGACATAAACATAAAAAAATTGAGACAACACGTTCATAAATATTCATACAGTATTATACCACACAGAAATACAAGAAAAAATGGAAATGAAGATCAGAAATATTAATTTACCTTCTTGTGCAACATCTGGAATGGAGCTCGTTTTCTGAAGAAAAAATTGAGTAGTTGATTGATTTTCAGACAACTTTTTTGGACGACAGCTTTTAAAGAATAAAAAATCGATTATTTAAGGGCAATTTCGGTAGCTCATTGTAATAGGTGCATTTTAAACTTAACTTATTATAACAGTGACATCACTGCAACGGATAAAAAAAAGGTGACATTCCTCGTCATTTCCACAACAGAAAATCATATAGTTATTAAAATAAATTCAGGTCATGTAAGATACGTAGAAACCAATAAAATTCTTTGGACTTTTGAAAATCATACAAATCAAATGATCAAATATTACTATTAGACTATTTTAAAAAATAAAAATATTTCTATTAGACTAGTGTTTCTTTTCCCTTAAACAATGGAGTTTTGCCTACAATAATAATAATTTAAAAAAACATCTCAAAAATGCTGAAACATCGACAAAAGTCTTCTGACCATTAGAAAAATTATTCCAAACACTCTTAATTAATTAATTTGTTATATTTACGTTGGCTTGATTAGAAAGGGAAAGTAAACAAAGGAAAAGATAAGTCAGATATTTTTTTGTGGTGAAGTGGATTGTCATAAAATTTTGTCAAAAACACATTTTGGGGGCTAAAAGAGAGAAAGTCTACTACCCTTAATGTAGATTTGTGGTAAAATGCAAATTACGCATTACAATATGCTGCAGCTGAAACAAAAAATCTGATATGATCAAACCAACATCAGAACAGAGCACCTTCCCCTCATTAATCCAGCCCACAACCACAGCTGCATCCGATCCAACTACCACCGTCTGCAACACCCAATCTCATGCGCCAATTATACATCTCATATAGTCGTAAATTCGTAATGCATCCCATACATTTAAATTTGAGTCACTTTATCGTATATAATAAATGAAGGTTGCATGTATTATCTCATTTGATGTTGTCACGAATTATGTAAATTAATATTAAATATTTAATTTCACAACTTATTTTTCTGCACTATTGTTAATAGCAAAATTTGATTAAGGACCAAAGAAGATTTTTCCACCCATAATCGATAATTATGAAGCCCGGAAAGACCATACAGCCACCCCGCGGGAGCAGGGAAGGCCGGTTCGACTTCGAAGTTACCAAAAGATAAGCTGGGCACGACCGGGATGAGCTCCCACAAAAGTACTGGAACCCGGGCTTCTCCAGGCTATCTATCAGGGAACCTCGGCTCTAAGGTCGAGCTCCACAGCCACCCCGTAAAATGCCAGGGGAACTCTCCAAGCTTAAGAGATGTTCGAAAAAAGCCCACCAACCTCTCCAGAAGCTCGTTGTCCTTGCTAGACATAAAGGGAGAATCACGCCTAAATCTACATTACTCCAGAAGGCCTGCAAAAGCACCTCAAGCCCCCACGGGTCAGGGAAAATCCATCTTAAGTTCCTAGAGTCAGAGCAGGGGTCTACCTCGCTCTACGGGGCAATAGGCAGCTCACAGGATGACCTCCATGAAGGTCCATGGCGCGAGTACACACAGGATCATCTCCATGTAATCTTTACAGGTGCGTCAAGAGTTTAATTCAAATAAGGGAACAAACTTTCATCAAATCCGAAAATAATTCATATTTAAATGATGAATCCCGCACAATAAGGAGGGAACAGAGTCCTGAAATCATGGGAGAATATTTGCGAACGGAAAACTTTCTTGGACAATATATAAGAGAGGCCAAGCATGGGAAAAGAGAAGGGAAGAACACAGTGGAGATCACTGATATCATTTCCAATCCCAAAAACGACGAGCTCTAAGAATGTCTACATGTTTCGTTCAAAGTTCTCTCGACATCATCAATGTATGTGTTACCTTTACCTAGAATATACCGGTATCAGTCTACATTCGACCATCATTATAAGCTCTCCGGAGCGACTACGTTGTATTATTTCACCATTCTTTATTTCACCATTCTTGTAAGCTCCCCTGAGCATTCTTTGATATATACATAAGGAAGGATATTCCTCCTTCCGCCAGATACTGCCTTGGGGTTTTTCAGCATGTGATCATTCGTGATGCTTTTTCCCCCTTGGTCAGTCCACCTCCCTCTCCAAAAGACTTGTGTTTCTCTTACTTGTGTTCTGCGTAATGCATGCGCATATGAGTGCAAGCTAGATTTCTACCTCTCTGGACCTAGTGTTCTTATCCTCTCATCTACATGCCAAAGTCGCACATCAAGATGATGAGAAATCACACAGACTAGCTTGAAAGAAGTCGATGAGCTCTTCTGCATCATCTCTATGGAAGGAATCGGGCTCCATATCAGGGCTCCGGGTACCATGAAGGGCTCCAACCTCGACCAAGGACCAGGACCAGGACTAGGACCAAGATCAACCTCTTCATACCAGTAAGGGAACCTCGAGCTCCTTTCGTCTCCTATCTACCACGAAGCCCGACGGATGGGTTGACTCATCTCCTACCTACCACGAAGCTCGACGAGAGGGATGACTCATCTTCTACCTACCACGAAGATCGACGAGAGGGATGACTCATCTCCTACCTACCACGAAGCTCGACGAGAGGGATGACTCATCTCCTACCTACCAGTAAGCTCGACGAGAGGGATGACTCATCTCCTACCTACCACGAAGCTCGACGAGAGGGATGACTTATCTTCTACCTACCACGAAGCCCGACGAATGGGTTAACTCCTCTCGTACCTACCTTGAAGCCCGACGGGATGGATGATTCATCTCCTATCTACCACGAAGCCTAACGGATGGGTTGACTAGTCTCCTACCTACCAGTAAGGGTTGACGAGTCATACCAGTAAGGGAACCTCGAGCTCCTTTCGTCTCCTATCTACCACGAAGCCCGACGGATGGGTTGACTCATCTTCTACCTACCATGAAGCCCGACGGATGGGTTGACTCCTCTCCTACCTATCTTGAAGCCTGACGGGAGGGATGACTTGCCTCCTATCTACCACGAAGCCCGACGGATGAGTTGACTCCTCTCCTACCTACCATGAAGCTCGACGAGAGGGATGACTCGTCTCCTACCTACCACGAAGCCCGACGGATGGGTTGACTCCTCTTCTACCTACTGTAAAACCCGACGAGTGGGATGACTCCTCTCCTACATACCACGCCATACTCCATACTCCATACTCCATACTCTATACTCCATATTCATACAAGATCAGGTCAGGTATCAATGATATCGACCCCGGCCACCACTTTCGTGGTAGTGGTCTTGAGGGCGTTAATCGGAATTTCTCATCTTAAACAAATTTTCCCATTAACAACTATTTTTTATTTATAAATTAAAATTTAATGAGAATTATTTTATTATTCAATTTGATTTTCTTCTTATATCTTTTGTCTACACGTTGTATCTCCATATAATTTGAAATCAAAATCATCATTGTATACAATTATTAGTCATAAATATTTAAATATAAAGAATTTTTTGAATCGAATTCATTAGGTTTGTACCCATTCTTCATGATCTTCTTATTATTATTGGAAAAAAAATTACATTAATTCGAGGTTTAGAAAGAGGAAGAGATTCGAATCTGTAACATTATGATATAGGTGTGAGAGACATATCACCGGATCAATCTCATATTGTTTTCTGATATCTAATAATTCAAAATGTGCAGTTGAAATGTATTGTCGAGAGAATATTTAGAATTGATAGTTCATCATATTCATATGATAAGACTGAGACAGTACTAACACTTACGTCGCATTTGTATAAACATATGATATACACACGTAGAGCTAGAGATAGGAGGGTTTACATTGCATTTGTACAATCATAAGATGTACAGAGGATTTGTACAATCATATGATGTACAAGTAGAGCTTTGATTCAAGAGAATTTTTTTTCTTTAAAGAAATTGTTAACGGGAAATTTGTTTAGGATGAGAAATCCCCATTAACGCCCTCGAGACCACTACCGCGTAAGTGGTGGTCGGGGTCGGTACCGTTGATACCTGACCTGATCTTGTATGAATATGAAGGAGGATGAAATAGGAGGTATGAGACAAGCCATCTCGCCCGTCGGGCTTCGCGCTTATGAAGTAAATCTGGGGAGCTTGAGGTTCTCTTGTTGGTGTGAAGGGGTTGATCTTGGTCCTAGTCCTAGTCCTCGGTCGGGGTTGGAGCCCGTCATGGCACCTGGAGCTCGATTCTAGAGCCCGATCCCTTCCCGTGATTCCCCGACCTAGATAACAAGTAAGGAGGGGGCTTATCTAGCTCCAGTGTCGAAGAGCTCGATTTCCGCCATAGAGATGATGCATGAGAGCCCATCGACTTCCTTCAAGCTGGTCTGGGTGATTTCTCCTCATCTTGATATGCGACTTTAGCATGTAGATGGAAAGATAAGAGCGCTAGGTCCAGCGAGGTAGGAAACTAGCTCGCACTCATATACGCATGCATTACACAGGACATAAGTAGGAGAAACACAAATCTTTTGTAGAGGGAGGTGGACTGACCAAGGGGAAAAAAGCATCACGAATGATCACATGCTGAAACCCCCAAGGCAGTATCCGGAGGAAGGGGAATACCCTTCCTTATGTATATATCAAAGAATGCTCCGGGGAGCTTACAAGAATGGTCGAATAATACAACATAGTCGCTCCGGAGAGCTTACAATGATGGTCGAATGTAGACCGATACCGGGATATTCTAGGTAAAGGTAAAAATATACATTGATGATGTCGAGAGATCTCTCAACGAAGCATGTTTCTTCTGTCATTTATTGGATCCCCACTATGCCTTTTACAAGCATATTTATACATGGTGACTACCTTGGAGTGCAAGCCCAGGACTCTTCAATTAGTCTTCGTTTCCTTATCGAATACGATTCTTTCTTTCATGTAGTTGATCGACTTGTAGCTATTATCTCGGATAAGATATGATTGTTTCCTCTTCGGAATCTTCCTTCCTTGATAGGCGGAATTTTCTGTTATAGTTGACCCAATAATCGGTTGTGGAGGATATCTTGGAGGAAAAGGTATTTGTTTCCTCTTTGGACTCTTTCACTAATAATGGCCATTAAAGAGTTGAATATTCTCTTATTAATGGTGTTGATCATGTCATTAACTGGGTTGACTACCTCCATTAATGCGGTTGACCTCATTAATGGTACTTTAAATGTCATGAAAGTACTTGGAGAGGTACTTCATGGAGGTTACCTGAGGTGACATTTGATATTCCTTGAGAGCGGGGTACCCTAAGATCCAGTACATTGGCGGGGTCCCCAGGGGACCTCTCGATTGTCACGGAGATAGATGTTGGTCTTCCCATGGAGCTTGTGCTAACCATTTTAGAGGCGAAATATCCCATTGGGTTCCAACCATGTAATTGGGAGCTTGGTTTAGCTACCCCAAGCTTTATCATGGAGCTTGACTTAATTATGCAGGCTTCCTAGCGGGGTAGCGGGCTTGGCTAGCAGGCCCTGGTAAGGTGTTTGCCATAAACAGACGACCTTGGCTCGCTTATGGAAGGGTGGAGAGGTACGCTTGAGTACTGCTCTTGCTACTTGATTTAACCATGCCAGGATCTACAGTGGATCTTGGCGCTTTTGGTGACGATGAGGCTTTACGGGCTTCTTCCTTTAATGCTCGGACAGGTCGAGATTATACCTCAACGAGGCAGGAGGGCCTTTGCAAGACAAGTTCGGCACCTTGAAGGTCTCCTAGTGAAAATAGAGATAGTAGCAAGCTCTATGGGAGTGTCACAAGATACCTTGATGTCGGGGGTCCCAGGTCCTTTCACGTCGATCTAGCTTCGGGCAGTCTTATCGGGCTTTATTTGGTAAGCATAGACACGTGCGAGATGCTCAGATGGTATGGGCGGCCTCACCTTGCTTCCTGTAGGATCACGTGGTAGCTCGACCTCGGGGACCTTAATACCCCGTCATATAAACCCGAATTTGGATTCTTGTGGGAAGGCTGGGAAGTAAAAAATTCTTCTTTGGTCCCTAGCCAAATTTTACTATTAACAGAAATATTATATAAATTCATGATTGAGACTATAAACTTTCCAACCTCATCTCGTGGTTCAATCTGGAGTTGAAAAAGGAACGTTAAATATTACTATATTAATACTAAGTGTAGACAAATACATGAGAGTGTGGCCCAGAGATGGGCCCAGCCCAAAGCTGTCTGCAAAGGGGAGGCGAACCTCTTCTATTTCTCTCAAAGCCCAACATGGCACCCCACACTCTCAATCCAATTTTATAGCGGGATCTGATAGGATCTGATTGTAAAATACTTTAGTCCGATCCGATATGATATTATGGATTAAATAAATATAAAGTCGTTCTTTATATATAAATGTTATAATCTGAAATAAATTATTCAAACATTTATAATTAATTTAAATAAAATTAACATTAAAAAAAACATAATATAACTTGTACACTTTATTAAATACAAACAGAGTAAGATGTAGATGAAGAAGTCATGATGTTGATGAAGAAGAATAGAAGAATAGCATATGGTTGGTTGTACATAAATTGAGAAAGAAAATCTAAAATAGTAGTATTAGAAATTGTATTTGGATTGGACCTTCAGTTATTTCGAAAATCAAATTGTATATGGGTTGGACTTTCATATATTCAGACAATTTCCTCACTCTATGTTATCAAGATTAAAATAAATTGTGAGGAATCTGAGACCATGTGATGGACATATAAATTGTGGTATTTTGCTTCTTTTGTTTGTTTGTTTTTTTATTGCAACCCTCAAATTGTCAACTCCGCCCAACGATGAAAATATTTATATTAATAGATGTAGTAATATTACGATTTGGTAAAAATATCAATGGATATATATCGATGTAAAATTTATAGAAAGTATGATATTTTTGTTAAATACATTAAATATTTTGAATAAAACTTTAATTTTTTTTAAAATAAACAATAATCTAACCGAAAAACATGTACATTTGTTTTAAAGACATAATATTTAACAACCAATATAAATACGAATATAATACAAACACAAGCATTATAAAATTAAAAATCTTCCATTAAATTATATTTATGTTCATTCCATACAAAATTTTCTTATCATAGAAATATATTATATCAAAATAAAACAAAAAAAAAGATTAAAATATTAGGGAATATCATCAATTTTTCATTTTATATTGATAGAAATATCACAATATCTTAGATATTTCATGGATATATCCACATTATTATTTAAAAATACACTACAAGTTCACCCGGTGTCGGCCTGAGATTTTCACGACCTGTGGTGAACTATAGAAAATGAGGGTCGCGATATTTTATATATATATATATATATATAATTACTTGATTATTATTATTATTTCTCTAGAAAATACTTATAAAAATTAATATAATAACTAAACTCAAGACTGTAACACGACAAAATAGCAACAACAACAAAAGTTACCAAAATAAAAATTTTATAATTGTATAAAATAATATATCATTTAAACCTTAGCAAAAGTACTAATTAAGGTTACATAAAAAAAAAGGTTTTCAAAAAAGAAAAAAAAAGTTTATTCATTTAATTATTTTCGAAACAAGGACTTCTAAATTTTCGTATCAAAAGAGTTTTGAGTTTTTTTTTTAAGGATATAAAAGAAGATTATTTATAACAAATACGAGTGTTGCTATGATTCAATCCACTGTCACAATTGATCCAATATTGTTGTAAGAGTGCTAAATGTTTTTCCATTGGCGGGCCTTACAAAACAATATATGTATGCTAGGTCATTTTTAAAGTCATTTATGGGTGGGTATCTATTGGCAAACCTTTTAAGAAAAAAATGTGTATGGTGGGTTATTTTTAAGTGGAAATTACTAAAACGGGCCACATTTAACATAGGAAATTCGTTTTTCATCACATACGAAAGTTTAATTGTTTAATTTGGGTTTTGGGGAGTGAGAGAGACGTAAACTCACAACTTCGTGGTGTGTGAGGGGCATACAACCGGACCAATATCATCTTGTCATTTTAATAAGGGTAATATTGACATTAGATTTGGTGCTTATGGTAATTGTTTAATTTTCAAATTTTAGATATGCCCCGTATGGATATACTTATAAAATGAGTGTGTAAATCATATATATATATTGAGTTTCTCATAAAGGATCCCTTATTTTAATTTCGATGATGATCACCATGAAATTATTGATTTTAATGGGTTTTGATCAGATTTTTTTTATTGATGATAAGTTTATTGAAATCTACATATGAATAAAATATGAACATTTTACAAGCATTAGATCTATTTAGCCCTATTTTTTTTTAATATGAAGGAATCTGAAAATGGACAAAATATAGGCAAATTCAAGAAAAATAGTTTTTGTCAAAAAAAAAAAAAGTTATAGTGCTTGCAAAATTATCAATTTTTGTTCATAGATAAATTTCGATAAACTTATCATCCACAAAAAATTTCAGATCAAAATTCATTCAAATTGATGTGATTTTATGATGGTTCTTATCGAAATTAAAATAATGGATCCCTGAGAGATGCACTAAGTCAAAGTTAAAGTAGTTGAATCCAACTACTCACATTCAATATACTCATGCATTTATATAAGTATGCACTAATGTGAACACCAATATATATAAATATTAAATTAATTTGAGATTTTAGGTTGTGGGAGGACTCGAACCTATAACTTCTTAGTATAAGAATGAGTGTCAAATGTTAAAATATGAAACTTAGCAAGAAAATAGTCGATGAAAAATATTGAAAATCATCACCTAGCACCATTTAAAATCAGCAAGAAACTCCTCAAAGTTAAGACTATATATATATATATATAGGTAAAATATGTAAAAAAAAATTGGAGAAAAACCATCCCTTCCAACTTATTTAAAATTCACATCATTTATTGAAACTGAGCAATATTAACCTAATTTATGACAAGGCTTTTCATTTTGGGCTGACCTACAAATCTACAATATATCCATATCCAACTTCATAACTTAAAATGGTCCAGACCAGAGGTTCCATCAAGCCCTTTTGAGTAGAAACAGGTTACATAATCTTTCACAGTTGTTTCCTGTAAATTGGAGGGCTGTCTTCTGATAGCAACTCTTTTAATGGACCATACAATTTGGAAGGAGTCCCTTCAAGCAAATGTGTTCTGAAGAAACAACCCACTGAAACTCTGGACCCAATGTTTTTCGCCAAAACTCTATGGTACACACTTTTGAACTTGTCATTTGTTATTAGCTGCATTAAAACAGAAACAAAAACTAATCAGACTTCCTTTATATTGTTAGAAGATAAGTATTGAAGTGGCTAATTTCTTGCCTGTGTCATATCCCCAACGTTTACAATTAGAGATCCTGGGATTGGAACAACATCAACCCATTGATCCTGATTGAGGACTTGAAGACCCCCCATCTGGTCTTGTAGAACCACAGCTAAGAAGCCACTATCAGTATGCTTGCTAAATCCTAAAGTCAGCTCCGGTTCTGGGCATTCTGGGTAATAATGACCTATAAAATAAAGTCCTTCTGCACAACCCATTTCTTTTAGGTGATTGGAATTGAGCCCTAGAGCTTCCGACATCAATCCAAACAAGATGTGCCCGAATTTCATTACTTCATCGGAGTATTCTGTCATTATGTCTCTGCAAATTGATCCTTTACATTGATCCTTTACATATTACATGTAGTAATTGAATAATTTTGCAGAAAATCGGATTGATTCGGATATATACTTTGTATGTCATATTAGAATATCTATTGGTTCAGCTACTATAAAGAGTATAGTTGCTGTAAATTTAGTCTTCAAATTTACACTATGGGTTGTTAAATAAGAGGGAAAGGAAACCGAGGAAAAGATAAAGAAAAGGAGAGAATAATTTAATTGTTTCGTCCAATTTGATTTCCTACCAAATTTGGGAGGAAAATGAAGAAAAGGACTAAGGAATTAATTATTTTTTCAATATCCCAAACTATCCTATTAATATTAAATGATACTATTTTTTCCTACATTTATGTCTCAAACCTATATAACAAGACATATCTCTCATTCTATTTATTCAATGTACGTCGTTTGATAAATATTCAAATCACCATATTCACGGTATTCTTTTTTTTAGATAAATTTATTTTGATTAGTCTATATGATTTGAATATTTTGTTTTTATCAAGTTAAAAACTCTATGTCTTTGTTTTATGTATTATATAACATATGAACAAGTTATTATTATTATTATTATTATTATTATTATTATTATTATTATTATTCTGTCATAGCTTCTGAGAAACGGTGAAATTAATCAGGCTTTATGAGAACGATCTGAAATACTACTCCAACTCTCAAGGAGAGTGAAACTCGAATCACTAACCACTAAATATGAAAATGAGGCGTACAACCATCTCTACTTAAGTGCCGTGCGTTTCATGAATAATATTGTTAGGCTTTTATTCGGCTTTATTGTATTGCTATTGCTTTCTACTTTTTTCTTCTTCTTTTTTTGCTACTAATATTCTCTTGTAGCTTGAGTATTCACATGGTTGAAAGAAGGGTATTTTATAAATAGAATAAAATATATTCACTTATTTATTTTGTATTCTATTCGTAAACTTTTAAAAACCAATCATTAAAAACATTGTCAATTTTTTTCCTTTCCTTTACCCCTTAATAAATGAAAAACATAGTGTACAAATTAAAAATTAAAAAGGAAATATCATTTTGATCCCTATATTTTGACCGATAATGACATTTTTAACTGTTTTATTATTTTTTACCGGGTGATCCCTATGTTTTTAAAAACTCATTAATTTAGTCCCTTAGTCAGTCAATCGTTAGTCAAACTTAACAATTTTAAGAGTATTTTTATCTTTAACCATAGAATATGCCACTTGTCAAAATATATATATATATATATATATATAACACAAAATAAAGCTAGGAAATTATCATTTTGGTCCCTATATTTTGACCGACATTGACGTTTTTAATTGTCTTTCCATTTTTCACTAGGTGATCCCTATGTTTTTAAAAAAAAACATCAATTTAGTCCCTTAGTTGGTCAATCGTTAGTCAAACTTAACAATATAAAAGGTATTTTTGTCTTTAACCATATAAAATGTCAAGTGTCAAATATATATATATATATATATATATAACACAAAATAATTTTTTTAATTAATTTTAATAATTAATTATAATTATTTTTATTTTTATTTTTTAAAAACAATATAATTTTAAAATCAACAATCAATATGGATCAAAACATAAAACTTAAAATAAAACAAAATCCCCACCATTACACCAGTTACACAAAATTCACAAACAACCTATTACACTAACCAGTAACCCAGAAAAAAAAAATCATTATCACCATCCCTACAAACCTAGTGGTGGTTGCTTGACTGGTTTGGAATTGGGGTTTTAATAGAGGCTTTAAGAGATCTGAAATTATGAATTATGAATGTTTATTGAACAATTACTCCCACAATTAAAAAGATATATTCTTTTTTTATTATTATTACTTATGAATAATATGTAATTTGAACCTCTATTTGTTGATGATGATTAAATTAAATAAGAAAATGGAGATATAAAATTTTCTTTAATTGATGATGCCGATTGTTTTGTTGTTTCATCAATAATGGAGATTTATCTCTCAGATATTTACTCTTAACATCAACAATTTTGTTGTTGTTTGAGTTTGGTTTTAATGATCTGGGTTTGTGTTTATGATATCCATTAATGAAGATAATATGATGGTGAAGATCCATTGAAGATTTTTTTATTTATTATTTCCATCTAATATTATTTTTCTATTTTTTGTTTTTCTCCATTTTCATTTTTCATTTTTCTTTTATTTTCTTTTATTTTTAAAAGAAAATAAATGACTATGGTTAAAATAGTCATTCACCCTTTTCTGTTAGGATTGACCGTTAAAAAACTGGTTAGAGAGACTAAATTGATGTGTTTTGAAAACATAAAAACCACCCGGTGAAAAATGAAAAGACAGTTAATATAGGCCAAAATATAGGAATAAAAATGATAATTTTTCTATTTTATTTTTAAAAGAAAATGAAAAAAAAAATGAAAAACTAACTTTATCACATAACTGCGTATTAATGAGTCCTGTATGTATAGTAGATAAACATGTTATTCGCATACCTACAAACCGCAGGCAGTTCATCAGGATTGGGTGGGCGAGGAGCCATAACAGAATACAAGGAATCCCTCCAATTAGCTGCCGGTGCTTGATAAAAATCAAAATTGGTATTATAAGTAACCGGTCTCATGTCACTGCGTGATCCTCTAAAGTGATCCATGAAATTCCATGATTGATGACTTGAAAGAAACCCCAATTCTCGCAAGCGCTTCGAACTTTGTGAATGATTTCACAGCGCACAATTGAGTCTTTCTCAATGCCCCGGAAATCTATGACAGGAATTAGGCTTATAGTCCCCTGAACCTGAGTTCCCACCAAGCTTGTGTTTCTCATGGATGAATATCCGAGGAACTTTTGAAATTCCAGAATCTACGAGCCCCTTAACGCCGGTTTTTTAGTCATCAAAAGCCTTTAATTCACTTTCCCTGTCGTATTTGGAATTGATTTCTGCTTGAATTTCACTTGAACTTGTGATCACCATTTCTTTTTTCTTATCCGATAATGTGATAAGTTCAAGAGAAATTGTATACCGCTTGAGCAAGTGTTAGAAATTCTTCTATCTCGAAGAATCAAAAGAAGACAATTGGAAAAGAAAAAAAAAAGGAAATGGCAAACCACTTTTTCGTAATTGATAAGCTGCTCTGACAATCTGACACCGACAAGAATTATTACTCAATTTTGTTGGGTATTATCAATTAGTCCCTCAGTTTTGTTGAAACATCAATTTTTAAAACGTGTTTGTTTTTTAACACCTATAGTCATTTACTTTTCATAACAGCATCATATAGGTCCCCTTAACCCTAATTCTAACGGTCATACATGACGGAATATATAAATTGACCATTTTACCTTTTCTATTTAATTATTGAATGAGAATGACACTTTTATACCCTCCAACCTTTTACAATTTTACAACTTTACCTATTTGTATTGTCCTATAAAAAATTGACATGTTGTAATAGAACAAAATTAATAAAATACATTAAAATAAATAATATTATATAAAAATTACAATTGTTTTTTTAAAAAAAAAACTTATACATGTATCAAAATATTACAAAGTTTTAAGAAACCAGTTATTAAAAAAAAGTTACAATAATTTAAACATATTAAGCATATTAAAAAGGATTTTAAAAAAAAAATAAAAAAAAAATCCTTTTTAAAAAATGTTTTTTATATAAAATATAAAAATATTTGTGAAAAAAATATAAAAAATAGAAACCAAAATTATATTTGAAAGAAAAAAAGTATTGAAAAAATAAAAATTGAAAAATTGAAATTGCACCGTCCAAGTTAATCCCTTCCATCAAACCCACACCAGAAACTGACTGCATCGTCAAACCTGCACCAAAAACCAAAACCATGGACCCGTTCGCGAGACGAACCTCCAACTACTATCACTTGACGGGAAAGAAAGAAGAGAGCATTGATCTCCTCTCACCGAAGAAGATTGGCGCTTGACACCGGAGAACAAGAGACGGGAGAGGATGGGCGACAAAGAAAAGAGAGATGAGAGACAATGGTTTTTTAGAGAGAGAGAAGATGGAGAGGTTCAGTTAAGAAGACGATCTGGTTCTTTTCGTTATTTGTGAAATTCAATCTAGATTCATCCGACTCTATTTTTTTTTGTTTCAAATACAATGTGATTCTTTTTTTATTTTGATATTTTCTTAATTTACTGAACCCAATTAGGTTTTAAATAATTAAAATATTTTAGTCTTAGTTTTTTATTATTTAAATATTAATAGTTTTTTTTCGGGAATTTTTTAATTTATAATTTTATATTTAAATTTTATTGGCACATGGCATATTTCTAATTTAAGACAAAAATGTCCCTAGAACCGTTAAATTTGAATAATGATTGACTAACAGATGAATCAGTTTGATGTATTTATGACAAGTAAAGAATCATATATATTAAAAATGTAAATATATTTAAAAAATTGATGTTTTATAAAAAATTATAGACTAAATTGATAATACCCTAATTTTATTTTAGTTTAAGTGTTTAACAAATGATTGAAAAAACCAACATATCCCAATTGGTATCCATATCTATTATATATTAAGGTGTAATATATTTTTCATCAAAATATCCTGGAAATTCCGGAAATATTCAAAAATATCCGGAGTATTTCAATAAAATATCACAAAGAATGAAAAGAGAATATTCAAAAATATCCGGAGTATTTCAATAAAATATCACAAAGAATGAAAAGAGAAGGTAAAGAGAGCGGGAAAAAAAAAGCAGAAAGCCAAACAACTTTTTGTCATTAGATCATCTCGCATATACCAACCATCTGTATATTAATTATTATTAACGTGATAATAATATGGTTTTACTTACTATGTGATATAATTATAGATTTAATAAATAATCATTTTAAAATTTAATCTCTAATACTTCCGTTTAAAATATATTTTATTTTAATGATGTGTCTAATTTTTTTTTCTTACTAAAAATAAATAAAAAATTAATATCAGTTTTAAATGTTTACAGAGTCAATCTAAAAAGGGGTCGTTTAACATGACATCTAAAAGTAAACGTTCATATTGATAATGTTTAATATTTTTTTTCACCTCATCAGTTTGACGTTGAACGTGTATGGTTACACTGGAGAAAGATTTTTTTACAGAATATCTATTAACTCTACGTGACATCTATTTTTTTTACAAGCAACGATTACATTAGAGATGTTTTTATCTGCCTGACATCGATGAGAATTATATATTACTTCAATATTTTATTTGAGGAACATCTAAACCAGTTTATCATTAAAAAAATCAATCAATTAATTATTTTTTATTTTTTATTGTTCTAATAAATGTGATGATATTATAGGCAATTCAAAATAAATGAAAATAGCGAGAAATAACACTTTTTTTTTACGTTTAGATAGAGATTTTCTCTTTACAATCTAATTTTATATATGCACGCTCTTTTTTTTTAAGACAATCCATTATAAAAACTTAAATTTTAAAAAAATCGGAAGACATTCCATTTTATTCCAAAATTAGCCTTTTATCTTTTAACATTCATTTAAAAAAAAAACACTTCATCCTAACACCTAAATTTTAAAAACAATTCCAAGAGTATAAAAAAGAATTGTACAAAGATTTATACTATTGTTTGTTTCATCAAAAATAAATAAATAAATAAATCTACCAAAATCAATACTTTAAAAAAACTCGTTTATTTCGTGTAAATCTTTCCGACACTTCAGGATCAAATAAAACTTTCATAAGGTTGAAAAATAAATGTTTTAAGGTTAGTGAAACGCACGGAAAAAAAAAAAAAAAAAAAAAAAACTAAACAAAAAGTATCTTATAGAGATGGAGATGAAGAAGATAAAGAAGGAGCTCCCAATGTGTGTAGATAGTCAATAACGTGGGTTATATTAGGACCTACGACCTATGACCTATGACCTATGACCTATGAAATTTTCCAAACATTAAAACCAGAGACACTAAATCGTTACCATGACTTTGCTAGCACCTATGACCTATGTATACACCATATTTGAACTAAACCAGGTAGAATATCAATTTGTTTGCTAGCAGCTATGTACCATATTTTAATCCTTCTGAAAAATCTCATCGACACATAAATCAGAACAAAGAAGATAAATTAATACAACACATGCCATGGCTCAAATAAATCAACATCAACTAAATGCTGCTGATATATCAACTTGTTGACTAAATGTTGTTAGATATATCATTTTGATTGAATGAATGGACCAAAAACCATTTAAATTGACTTGTGGGAGCATACCTCTTTGCAATTAGTAGCTTTTGTGATCCGAAGGTTATAACAGAGTATTTTTTATTCCCACACATTGAATTATATATGCGATGTTTCCATATCAACTGCATCAAGTGAGGTTGTTTGAAGGCAATGACATGATAATAATACTTTTGAATTTACATTTCAATCTCAGAATGCTTTTATTGTAATTAAAAAAAACCATAGATTCATTACAAGCCATGAAAAAAATATGCAGAATTCACATATCTACACACTTAAATTTTCTTTGGGATACCAAGGTAATTCCTTTTCTTCTAGATTTTGGATAGCAAATGTGAACTAAAACCAAATGAAAACAGACGACAGAGACAATAAGGCAATCAATTTAGTAGCAAAAACCACATTACGGATCAAACATCAGTACTGATGAAAACAAAACAATAAACATATATGTTGCTAACATCAAACTATGCAAATTATAGAAAACATTTCTTAACTGCAAAACTATAGAATAGACATATATATGTTGTTTCCATATCAACTGCATCTAGGTACACTACTTAGGACAAGTGAGGTTTTTCGAATGATTTTTTTTTTTTTTCAATCACAAAACTAGTGGTGTAAATATGGAGCGGGTCTGGATGGGTAGCTTGGCCTGCCAAGGAAGGCCTAGCACGGCCCGTCTGGGGATGTGGGCCGTAGTAGGCACGCCCACATTCATGGATCGTGTCGGGCCCTAGATCGAAGCACGCCGTGCCGACATGCCATGCCCAACCGTCGATACGACAGACCAAATTATATTAAAAACAAATTAAAAAAATTTATTTATAAAAACAAAATGTTTTAAAGATAAATGATATTGAAGAGTATTGAACCATAGTTCATACCCATTGTTTAGATAAATAAGTTTTCATTTGTCTTTCATTCCTTTTTATATTTGTTAGACCTCTCTTCAATGCTCTTATTTATCTAATGTGAGATATGAGATTGAATACAACTATGGTTATAAGCAATTACTATAACCAAATTAGAGAAGAATAATACGTGAATGATATATATATATATATATGATGTTTGTTCATAGATGGAAAAGATATAAATTATTGTATAATAATGTAATATCAATAGATGGCTTATTTTATTTTATTTTTTTTATCGAAACCATTATTTAATTTTAATAGACCTCTTAACTATCTCCATGTTTTCCATATATATATATATATATATATATATATATATATATATATATATATATGATGTTTGTTCATAGATGGAAAAGATATAAATTATTGCATAATAATGTAATATCAATAGATGGCTTATTTGATTTTTTTTTAACGAAACCATTATTTAATTTTAATAAACCTCCCAACTATCTCCATGTTTTCTATATATATATATATATATATATATATATATATATTATATACTTGTATCAATCAATGAAAATGGAAATGGAAATTCAATTCCACATCCTACATCGGATAAATAAGATGGATGAATAGAAATATAACCTATATAAAAATGAGGAAAAAGTAAAGGAAAACATACTTACTTGGACAAGGGTTATGTGTCACATCCCAATATTCTATGATGTTCATACTCTATGATATTATTAACAAATTTAATATTTAAAAAAAAAATGGGTCGACCCGTTTGGCCCGCCAGAGCCGTGCCAGGCTCGATCCGTTTTGGAAAACAGGACTGACCCACTTTTACACCACTACTCAGAACACATAAAAAGTGATTAAATGTTGGTTTAGGTAAGAACTCACCTTTGATAAAAAAAAACACAACATAACCAGGGTTAGGGGTGGGTGTTGATTGGATCGGTTCACTTTTGGAGTGATAAAGTGAACCGATAAAAAAACCGATACTATTCAGTTTTTGAAAAAATGATCCGATTGGATCCGATATACAATTGTCAACCGATCAAAAACCAATTGAACAGTACGGTTCGGTTCGGTTTTTTCGGTTTTGGGCCGATTGGGCCCAGTTAATGGGCTTTAATTTATAAATTTTGCTATGGTCTGAAAAATTAAAAAAAAAAAAATTCATATATTGGGATTTATTGGACCGAATATTATTAAATTACAACATAAATCCATACTACAAATAAAAATAAGTAAACCACTACAATTTTTTCAAACAATAAGTCCATAACACAATTAAAAACAACTAGAAATAATTCAAACAATAAATCCATACTAGTATAATACAAATAAAAACAAGTACAAATTATACAAACAATAAATCCATAATACAAATAAAAATAACTAGAAATTATTCTAACAATAAGTCCATAATACAAATTAAGTCCATAATACAAAAAAAAAAACAGTCCTTGAATCCAAACTACAATAATGCCCAGCAGCCATTAAATCCTTCAAACAATAATGTCCAAACCAAACCAAACCACTGTAAAGCAAATAGAACAAGCCAGTAATTAGTTTTGTCAACAGAACCACTCAAACCAAACCAGCACAACCAACAAATAAAACACCACTCAAACCAAGCTACTAACTTATTACCAAAATAATAGCCTTAATTTGAATTCCAACTGTGGAATAAGGCCGTAAAATAAACATATTTCTGAAAAATAATAGCCTCAATTTCTAGAAAATGAATATATTTCTGTCAATTTTATGTGTTTCCATGACAAGTGAAACATAAAAAATAAAATAAATAATTGAAACAAAATCGAAACAGAGGAATATACAAAAACAAAACAAACTTTTTGTTTATATAGATATATATTTCAAAATCGAAAACAAAATAAAAATCGTTTGCAATCCGACTGGTTTGGGATTTCGATTTCGATTTCGATACAATCTACACTAACGGGCAGAAAACCATTTCATCGACAAAATGGGCCAAACCAGTTTTCAGAAGTTTTAGAATTGAAATTGAAATCAAAAAATCAAAATCGATTGTAATAGAAATCGAAATCGAAAGAAATCAAAATCACTTATGGTCGGTGGAGGAAGAGACCAACCAGAACGACGATCTAACTTCAAAGACCAAGTCGTCGAGCAAGAGACAGTGGCTCACTAGACCAAAAGCAAGTCGACGAACGTGGATCGAAGAAGTAGGGAAAGGTGGCTCACCAGAATGTTGGACAACAGAGATGGCGGACGACGGACGAGAGATACCGGATGAGATAAGGGGTTGACGGGAGAGACGAAGACGTTGAGAGGAAGAGAGAGAACGAAAGAAACTTTAGAGATTTAGTTTTTTTTTGGTAGAGACGTTGAGAGGCAGAGAGAGAACGAAAGAAAAAAATGGGTTTTTGTTTTTATACCCGGTTTTTCGGTTCGATTTTCGGTTTCAGCCACCGAACCGGAAACCGAACCGAAAAATCCGGTTTTTTACTTTCTTAAACCAAACTGAACCGATTTTTTAAAAAAATATGGAAAAAAACGATTGGAACGGTTCGGTTCGGTTTAATGGATTTGTACCCACCCCTAACCAGGGTTACAACTTCTACAACGTAGAACGTTCGCTTCTCTCTAAGCGGTGTCGTGGATGAGAGAAAAACGGCTAAGGGTGAGGTGCTAATGGACGACAAGAAAGGGTTCAACGGCTATGGACGATAGACTAGGGTGCGTTGCCGATGAACAAAGGGTTCTACTAAAACCATTTTTCTCTTTCATTTGTTTGTAACAAAGAGTTTTCCTTTAGAGCATCTTCAACTGTCTCCCTTAAAGACCCCTTTAAATAAGGGTGAATGCATTAAAGGAGTGTGTGTTTCAACAATACTTTCTTAAATACCTTCCTTAATAAATTTTTATTATGAAATTGATTTTACTTTACAATTATTATTTTAAAACAAATCACTCGTTGAATAGTAAAAGAATTGTTGGAATTGAAAAGTTTAATATCTGGTTCTTTAAATTTGTAGAGCCCGTTTAGGGGGTTGAAACCACCTCTTAATTAAGAAAGTGAAATCCATCAAAATACATTTAAAAGTCTTTAAGGATCTATTAGAGATGAAAAAAAAAAACTTCTTCTTCTTTAATTAAGCTATGGGGATCGGGACTTATTGAAGATGGTCTAACCCTCCCTTAAAATGGATCAAAAATGATAAAAACAATTTTTTTTAAAACAAAACAACCCAAAATAGAAACAACAAATCCGATCCGATCGACCGTCATTGAAACAAAGGTAGGAAGAAAAGACTAACAGAAAAACAAAAGTCAGATGGTGTCGGCCACAAGTGATGGTGAGATGATGGGGTCCGCAAAATAATGATGTTCGGTGATTTGCACCACCCATTCACCAAAACCAAACAAATAAATCGAAGGTTGTTCTTAACGGTAATTAATTTTTTAAAATAAATCAAATTATCTACCAAAATAAACTATTAGATATCGTTAATGGAATGAGAATTTGAATGGTAATAAGAATGAGAATTTGAATGGAAAAGAATGAAAAACTGATTTCTTTATTTGGTTGGGACTTTAGAATCAATATCTGAATAAGTAATATTTTGTTCGGTTAACAATTAAATGGAATGGAATCAACTGTATTTTGATCAAAATACTCCTAATTACAAAACATTTATAATAACATTATATATTATGTTATATATATTATTATATTTTATTATATTATATAATATATAATATTATATATTATATATTAGAAATATTTAATATTAAATATATAAATATTATATATAATTATATAATAATAATAATAATAATATATATAATTAGAAAATATAATGTTCATTTTGGATTATTAGAAAATATAATGTTCATTTTGGATAATAATAATAAAATATAAAAGTATAAATTATATAATAATATTATATTATATAATATTGATATTATTAATATTAATATTATTATATATAAAAATATTATATATTATTATATAATGTGTATATATATATATACATTATGTATATAAAAATATATAATATATAATATAATAATTAGAAAATATAATATATATATTTTGGATAATTATATAAATTATATAATAGTATGATATTTATAATATATATATATATATATATATATATATATTATTTTGGGAAATGAGGGTATTTTTGGAATTGAGTTGTGGGATAGAGGGTTATTTTTGGAAAGAAAATGTGTTAATTGAATGGAATGGGCATTCCATTGGTTTTTGGATGGAATGCTCATTCCACCAAAATGGTGGAATTCTCATTCCAATGGAATGAGCATTCCATTGTAATTTAACAAAACAAACCAAACAAATGGAATGAATTTATTTCCATTCAATTCAATTCTATTTCATCCAACCAAACACCACCTTAATGGTTGTTAATATATCAATTAATTATTTGAAGTCTTTTTGTTTATATCATAATATGTTAAAATATGAATCAAAATAATAAAATATGTTTTATATAAGCTTTTAAACTGATTTTTTAATCGGTATTTTAACTATTTTTTTAATCATGATTATTTTATAAAATAGAAGAAATTGTTCTTAAAATTCTTATAATCAAATCATTACTTTATATATATAATTAAATAATAAATTAATCATGAAATAAGTTTGATTTCACCCTAAATTAATCAGAGAATAATAATAAGTTTAATATCACCCATCAACAGGAGAGATTGCTCATAAAAATAATAAGCTAATCAAATCATTAATTTGTATATATAATTAAATAATCAAAATACATAAAATATTGTTCATAAAATTCTTTATGTATCTCGTTTCACAAATAACGGTAGCTTCTTGTTAGATTTTAATAGAATGACTTGAACAATGTTTTGTCGAAATTGTGATTTTAGAATAATTTAAACAATGAATGACTTTTTTGAAACTCCACCCACAAATTAATGGTATCTGGTGCTATTTTCTAATATATATATATATATATATATATATATATATATATATATCGTTAGGTTTTGACTCGATTTCTCAAGTGAACCCAATGTTAAGCAAACAAGACTCAACTGATGCGGAGTTTACTGGAGACGTGGGATACCTTTAGAAGTAGGAGATGGTGTTTGAAAGAGGTTTGAAGACTGAAAGAACTAAAGAAACGAAATCTAGAAGGTTCTGTTGCGTGGATCGCGATGCGGACATACGTACAGACCGCAGCATAGGTAGCGGTCGAACTCCTATGGATTCACGCGGTATAGACCGCGACGGAGGCAAAGGCGTAGACCGCAGTATTATAAGCGGTCATCTCCAGTGGCTTTCCGCTGTATAGGAAGCGAGGTGCACACCGCGACCCAGACTGCGAAAACGGCGTATCTTGTCCAAATCATAAATGTTGTGTGAAAATAGGAAAAATATTTTCTTCTGGAAGTTCTTGTGCTAATCAGAAAAGGAAAGAGTTTGTCTTCATGAAGAATAGGAAAGTCATGTACTTTAAGGAAAAGGATTTATCATTAACAAGAAGACTTGTCATAAATAGGAAATAGTATTTATGTGGAACAAGTAATTCTTGTACGTTTATAATTAGAATTTCCTCTTATGTTAAATTTCCTGTAACTAATATAAATAGAACCTTATATCTAGGTTATTTTGTATGGAGTTAAGAAACACCATGTAACATCAGAGAGCTCAGAGAGTGGAGAGATCCTGGTGAGAGCCCCGTGGGAATATCCGTGGAGGGATCAAAGGGAATATCAGCGGATCAAATTAGAGATTCGTGGATGATATTCAGGGAAGACCTATGGACTATTGGGGATTCTTGGTGAGGATATTATGAGCGTGGTTTGGGTTTTGGGTGTGAGAGAGAATCCTAAAATATATGGTTGTAACAATATATCATATAATGGAACTTTCTCTTTCGTTCTGTCGGGCCGTGGTTTTTTACCTGATTTGGGTTTTCCACGTATATCTTGTGTTGTGTTTGATTCATTTTCTCTCATCTATTTTTCTGCTATTGTCGTTATTATTTGCTATGAGTTATGAACGTATATTAGGCACGATGATTCCGCATTCATCGGTTCCGAAATCATCCCCAACATATATATATATATATAAGAAAAGCACAAATAAGAGACATAACAAACATAAGAGGAAAAAAAAAAAGGTTGTCTGTCAAGGTGCCGCTTAGGCGCCAGCCTGCCATACAATTGGTACGCTATTGGTGCCAGCGTCTACTAATACACTGATACGAGCCCCCCCCCCCCCCCCCCCCCCCCCCCCCCCCCCCAAAGAAGGAATCTCCAATCAACTCTTAAACAAAAAGTGACTTTTGGTAAATCTATGAAATAAGTAGATTTCCTAAAGTTTACTAAACAATTTTTTGTCGAAATTGTGATTTTAGAATAATTTAAACAATGAATAACTTTTTTGAGACTCCACCCACAAATTAATGGTATCTAGTGCTATTTTCTAATATATATATCGTTAGGTTTTGACTCGTATTCTCAAGTGAACCCAATATTAACCAAACAAGACTCAACTTATGCGGAGTTTACTAGAGACGTGAGATACGTTTAGAAGTAGAATATGGTGTTTGAAGGAGGTTTGAAGACTGAAAGAACTAAAGAAACGAAATCTAGAAGGTTCCGTTGCGTGGACCGCGATGCAGACATACGTACAGACCGCAACAAAGGGAGCGGTCGAACTCCTATGGATTCACGTGGTATAGACCACGACGGAGGCAAAGGTATAGACCACGGTATTATAAGCGGTCATCTCCAGTGGCTTTCAGCGGTATAGGAAGTGAGGTGCACACCGCGACCCAGACTGCAAAAACGGCGTATCTTGTCCAAATCAGAAATGTTGTGTGAAAATAGGAAAAATATTTCTTTTGGAAGTTCTTGTGCTAATCAGAAAAGGAAAGAGTTTGTCTTCATGAAGAATAGGAAAGTCATGTACTTTAAGGAAAAGGATTTATCATTAACAAGAAGACTTGTCATAAATAGGAAATAGTATTTATGTGGTACAAGTAATTCTTATACGTTTAGAATTAGAATTCCCTCTTATGTTAAACTCCTTGTAACTAATATAAATAGAACCTTATATCTATGTTATTTTGTGTGGAGTTAAGAAACACCATGTAACATCAGAGAGTTCAGAGAGTGGATAGATCCTGGTGAGAGACCCGTGGGAATATCCTTGGAGGGATCAAAGGGAATATCAATGGATCAAATTAGAGATCCGTGGATGATATTCAGGGAAGACCTATGGAATATTGGGGATTCTTGGTGAGGATATTGTGAGCGTGGTTTAGGGTTTGGGGTTTGGGTGTGTGAGAGAATCCTAAAATATATGGTTGTAACAATTTATCATATAGTGGAACTTTCTCTGTCGTTTTGACGGGCCGTGGTTTTTTACCCGATTTGGGTTTTCCACTTATATCTTGTGTTGTGTTTGGTTTGGGTTGGTTCATTTTCTCTCATCTATTTTTCTGCTATTGACGTTATTATTTGCTATTAGTTATGGACGTATATTAGGCACGACGATTCCATATTTATCGGTTCCGAAATCATCCCCAACATATATATATATATATATAAGAAAAGCACAAATAAGAGACATAACAAACAGAAGAGAAAAAAAAACAAAAAAAGGTTGTATGTCAAGGTGCCGCTTAGGCGCCAGCCTGCCATACGATTGGTACGCTATTGGTGCTTGCGTCTACTAATACACTGATACGAGCCCCCACCCCCCCAAAGAAGGAATCTTCAATCAACTCTTAAACAAAAAGTGAATTTTTGTAAATTCCCGCCCCCCCAAGAAGGAATCTCTAATCAACTCTTAAACAAAAAGTGACTTTTGGTAAATTTATGAAATAAGTAGATTTCCTAAAGTTTACTAAACAAAATTTTCTCCAAACCTATGAAATATGTGATTATTTATCAAGTTCTACCTATCCCTAAAGCACCCTAATATGTTATTTAATCGTGCATTGAAGGATATATATAAGTCATATGTAAATTTTATCAGATGTACACGTCATTGACAAGGAGGATAAGATTGCCAGGTAGATATCCGAATAGGCGTTCATAAAATATCCCGCAAGATATCACCAAAGAATAGGAACCCGAGTAAGTATAAATGCAAGTATTGAGCAAGACCTATTCGGGATCAGCTGACGTCATGTTCTACTCGGGATCAGCTGACGTCATGTTCTACTCGGGATAAATATGAAAAAATCCGAATAAAGAAGTCCAGCACATAACTCACATACGAACCAAGAGTCATATTAAAATACGTAAAGATATCCACATCGAAGAAGAATTCCAAGAAAAATAGAATACCAAACAGGAAAAATCAGGCAACAACTTTATTACTTCACGAAGACTACGCATTGTAAGGACATACGTCATAAATGGACTATATCGCTAGAGTCCCATTCGATCTCCATACAAATCTCCGAAATAGTAAAGAAGATAAAAACTACTCCAACAAGTAACCAATTGTAATTAAATACAAAAATATTTCATTACTTGTACAAAAAGGATTATGGTTCTATGTACATATAAATAGACCCATAATCTCGTCATAAGAGGATATAGAAGAGTACTGAGAGAAAAAAGAGAGATCAAGAGTTGTAAATCTTTATTTCAGTAGTGGATTTTGGCTCGGTTGTTTGTTCAACCACCCGTAGACGTTTCTCCAATCACTGGAGTCTTACCACGTAAAACTTATGTCTAACTAGTTTCAAATTACATTCTCCTTCTCTTTCTCCTTGAGGTCACGGCTAAAAACCAATGTTGTTGACTTTCTCACACATCGAGAATTTGACATCAACAATATATATATATATATATATATATATATATTTGTTCTATCAACAATACTAGTTTTGTGAGTTTGAAGCAACCGAGTGGTAAGCTCCAAATAATAATAATGTTAATAATCAAAATCCTTTTGGAATCCAAATAGGTTCTCTACCAAAACAACCACATTTGGCATAACCTCCGGGAAGACAGGAAATAACTAACAGTTTGTTTGGTAGGGATGAAAAGGGAGATGTAAGAAAATTGTGTAGGAAAAAAGAATAAGAAAATGAGAAAATATGTGTTTGGCATGAAAAAAGAAATAGATGGAAGCGGAAAATGGGTGGGTGAGATCCACGAATTTCAATCCTCCAAAAAATCAGATGAAAATGGAGAGGAAAAAGTGTTTGGTTTTGAACTAATTACACTAAACTCCCCTAAAATTTGTTTTTTTATTCGCAGAAACAACTTTATCGTTAATTAATAGCCATCTCTCATGTCATCATTCAATGTTCGTCAGATTTAACCTACCGTATCAAGAAGGGTAATCTTATCTTTCAACTTATTTGGTACTGTACACACCATTTCAATCAAAACCAATTTTTTTTTTTTTTAAATCTGAAAAACCGAAGGGAAAAAAAAAACAATAAATTAAATAGATCTTCCACTTTAGTGTATACTCTAGTCAAACAAGCACCACAAAATCATTTAACAATAAACCTCTCAATCAAACCCTTGCATTTTCTCATCAATCACAGCAACAAAATTCAACAAATAAACTTATAAACCAAACTCAGAAAATCAAATTGATCAAAAGGATCCAAGTCATCCAACTCTTTGTCTAAAGCCAAACCTAGGAAAAGATTTTTTTTTATTATTTAAAAAAAAACAAAACAAAACTCTACCCAGATCATCAATCGTCGCAGCCCATCTTCATCAATCTTCATAAACATAGATTCTCCAATCCAACTCCCAACACATCAATCATCAAAATAATAGAACAATATTTCAAGTTCACAAAATTGATTTTTCGATTTTCAACTTCACTCAAATTTTTTTTTTTTGGAATAGATTGAACCGGGGATTTTGGATTAATCACACCGTTTCGATACTTGGATGATGAGCTCTTCTACAAGCAGTCTGACCGGATTCGATCGGAATTGTCAACGGTGACTTTCTGGACGGTAGTTCTAGAATCTTTGATCCAGTAAGCTAAAAAACCCTAACCCTTAAATCCTATCTTTAAATCGAAATCAAAATACAAATTGAACCCAAACCCAAGAAAATCGAAACAATCCTTGAATACCCATAAAACCCAGAAAAATTAAACACAAATCACCATCGAGCAAAATCCCTTTTCAAATTTTCTTCTAAAAAAATATCAATCTATTGAACAAGAGATGGAGCTCCCTTTCCATCGCAAATGAAGACCCATTGGCATGGATGCCGCCGACCTTCGCGACGGCAATGATGATGTAGACGGGAACGTGATGAGAAAAAGATGAGGAAATTAGTGTTGTTTAGGTCTCCGCCGTAGACCTCTCCATATGAGATAGATGTAAGATGTTGATGGAGTTGGGATTTTCTCTTTTGTTGGTGGAGGGTGGAGATCCAGATACCAGATTGGATCTCCTCATTTATTCAATTTTTTTTAATATTTTGTCTACTCCATCCATCTTTGTGACGGACGGTTGGATATCCATTTAAGAAAAAAAAGTTTAATTTTTAAAAAGTTTCCAAATTTTGTTGGTTAAAAATAAAAACAAAAGGTTTTTGTCCTAAGACATATTTATGGGTATTTTAGACTTTTATATGGTGTGATAAGGTCAAAGGTAAGTCTGATCGGCATTGACTAACGATAAGAGAGTGGATGTTAATTAACGTTAAAGTTGTTTCCGTGTATAATAGAACAAACATCAGGAATTTGGTGTAATTAGTTCATTAGTTTTCGGTTTAATTAAAATTATAAATTTACAGTTTGTTATTCATCATCATAATAAAATAAAACAAAATGGTAAAAAAAATATATTTAAATTATATTATTTAATAAATATAAATAATATTTAATAATTTAACCCTTTTAAAGTCATTTTATAAAAAAGAGTTAAATTTAATATTATTTAAATTTTATTTATTTATTACATATAAAAATATATAATATAAAAATAAAATGATAAAATTAATAAGAATTTTCTTTTATCATTTATCTTTTTCTCAATAATTTCAAATAAAAAAAATGAAAGATCTCTTTCTGCCTTCTTATTTATCTATAGAATTTTTTATTCTGTGTTTTATTTGTATGTTTTTTATCCATTAAAATCTTTTTAACTTTCGTATTTTCTTTCCTAAGTACCAAACCGCCGTAAAAGAAAAGTTATTCAAGTAAAAAGGGATGTTCAACGCGTCATCCGTAAAAGAGAAAATGAAAATGAAAAAGAAATCTAATAGGTGAGGGTGACATCAGCGTTAAGAAGATAGAGACCAAAAGCAGTTTCTTTCACATAGTCCTCATCATAGCAAAAATGGTGAGAACAAAAAAGATTTAAATAAGATTTAGTGGGGCCACCCCAAATTCATCGTACTGAAACGAGGTAAAAGATTCCCATATCTTGATCAACTGTAATTTTCAATGCTCAGGGTCTGAAAAAAAAGAGAACCAATGGGAAAAGGACACTAGCTTGTCCACGGGATCACGGGTTTCACTAAATAATAATAATAAAAGAACCACAGGTTCCATCAAGAGTTCTTAAGAACTTGGTGCAACTGCACCACGCTAAAACATTCAATTAGTGACACGTGGCACTGATTTCAATTTTTTTTCTTTTATTTTTCCTCTAAAAAAAACCTCATCAATTTATTCCTCTCTCCTCTCTCCTCTCTCATCAATCATCATCACTGTCTTCCTCTTCTCTCGTCTCTGTCTATCTCCTCTCCATCTTCAACTCAATCTCAATCTCTCATCTCCATCTTAAAAATTTTAAAAATCAAAATGTTTTGGTTGTAGTTGTTTAGAGGATGGGAGGCCGGCGGCTATGTTTAGGTTTGAGTTTTATCTGGCCGCCGGCCAAGTTTGGATTTGAGGGTTGTTTGGCTTTTGGGTTTGGGTAGATGGTGGTAGTGAAGATTGATTCTGTTGATTTGTTGGGATCGACTATTTGTTTGGATTTCGATATAGTTGGTGTCGATTTCGATTGGGATTTTTGGGTTTTGTTAACTGGGATTTTTTTGTTTGATTTTGGTGGAGGAAGGGCATGTGGTTTAGTAGTGAAGGAAAAAAAATACAAAAATAAAAGTAAAAATTGCTTCAGAACTTATTCAAACAGAGCTGAAACAGAGAAGAATCAACATGAAAATCATTATCATTTCATCAAAGAGCTTGGTTTGCTTACTCCTAATTTCTTTTTATGGAAAACCAACTCTAGTAAACTTTATCTGTAAATAAGAAATGTATTAAACATCAGAAATTACATCACTGATAGCTATAATTGGACCAACCTAACTGCAAATCAACGAAGTTCTTCCTTTAAACATTCTAGATCCAATTTCCAATGAATACCCATTTGTCTTCTCTTTTAATTTTTTTTCCCCTAGTTTAAAAAACAAAATATAGGGTTTATATAGGCCACAAATCCACATATAGGGAAATTGGGATCCAGGTGAAAATGAAGAAAGTCATAGGATAAGAATGGCGAGGACCGGAAACAATGATGGTCACCGGAGATAGACAAGTTTACATCGAGATGGGATGATGAAGGAGAGACAAACAGAATAAAATAAATAAATTTTAAGTGAAAATTTATTGCATAGTACCCAAGTTTTTTTTCTCAATGTAACTTTTCGGATTGCAAAGCCTCGCACACAAAGGCTTGAATTCATCATGATGAAATTCATTTATGAAGATTTTGATATCTTAAAATGCTCAAGTGTGGAGGTCCCATCAAGCCCTATTGAGTATGTGTGCGACACAAATTCTTTCACAGTTGTTTCCCGATATATTGCCACATTCTCTTTTGATAACAATTCTTTGATTGGCCCATAAAGCTTCATGGAATTCCCTGATTGAATATCTGCTCTGAAAAAACATGCCACGGAAATTCTTGGACCAACACTTGATGCAACTACTCTATGATTCATGCTTTTAAACTTGTCATTGGAGATTAGCTGCACAAACATGTAGAATCTATTTTTATATATATAGATCAACCCCACCCTTTACACATATCAAGTTGAATTAATGTAATAAGAACTTGCCTGTAACAGATCTCCCAAATTTACCAGTAAGCTTCCAGGGATAGGAGTAACATTGACCCATTGATTCTCATGGAGGACTTGGAGGCCACCAAGTTGGTCTTGTAGAAGCACAGTGAGAAAGTTGCTATCAGCATGGCTGCTGGTGCCCATTGTCAATTCTGGCTCGGGACATGCCGGGTAGTAATGGCCCATAAAAAACAGTCCCTCCGTACAACCCATGTCTCTTAAGTGATTCGGCTTCAGACCAAGAGCTTCTGATACCAATTCAAACAGATTTGTTGCTATTTCTTTTGTTCCGTCTGTGTATTCAATCAATATGTCTCTGCAAATTAAAACAAAGAATTCGCAGTACGTTCAATATTGTTAGTGGATTGAGGAACACAAAACGTGCAGCAGATCGAAAGAAATATCCAAGGTCTATGAGATTTGAGATTTAAAAGGAATTTGCTTGCAAAGTATACCTGCTTATCTCTGGCAACTCTTCAAGATCTGGTGGATTAGGAGCCATAAAACAACTCAAAGAGTCTCTCCAATTAGCTGCTGGTGCTGCAAATAAATCAAAATTTGAGTTATATAGCACCTTTTTAGTCATGTAATCACGAGTGTAGAATTTTTTCTTCACATCAGTGTCTTGCTCATGAAATCTACGTATTCCATCAATCATTTCATCCAATATGGTTTCTGGAATTCCATGGTTGACAACCAGAAAAAATCCCCATTTCTCACAAGCATCCTTAACCTGGTTAATGATCCTGCTACGTGAACTTGCATCTTCGTTGACATCTTTCAAATCAATAACTGGGATACTCTGCTTGGAATCACCAGACTCTGTCACCTGATCAAGTTGTTGATGATCATGACCATGCATAAAAATCCGAGGGATCTTAGTTATCCCAGAATCCACAAGTCCCTTTACACCAGCTTTTGACTCATCAAAAGCCTTTAATTCACTGATACGATCGTAACCGGATTGGCTTGGAGCATGAGTATCGTCACAGCTTGTGACCACCATTTTTTTTTTTTTACCTGTTGGCCGGATATGGAAACTGGAAAGTGATGAGATCAAAATCGGATTTATGTATGCAAAGCACGTTTTGTAAAATGCATGTGTGAGCCACTCGCGCACTCACTCCAAATTTATCAATATTTTGGAATAATATATTTGTCGGTGAATATTATGTTAAAAATTAAAAAAAAAAAAGACAAATATTTATATTTAAAGTTTTTTTTTTTTTTTTTTTATAAAACTTTAGGATAATCTCAAACAAATAATTATACATTAAAGGAATTATATTTTATCAATAAATTAGCATAGTATAATTAACTATTTATAACATAGAAAGAGTCTTCCCTAATGAGTTTTGAGAAGTAAACTACAATAAACTATTTATAAGTTCTAGAGATCCCAAGAGCACCCTAATTTATTGTTTGAACAAAAAATTGAAAAATAAATGGTTTTTTATTCCAACAGCAAAGCTAATTTTGTGAGTTGAGGCGGCTCGAAAAACTCCTTATGTCCACATCAATCGAGTCGTGTAGTATAATCTTTCCAACTTCTTGAATTTATAATTCACAAATCACAATAGAAGAAATTGTCAAAACTGAATAATAACCACAAAATCACTATTGATTTAACAATTCATTCTAATTTCCTTTCACGAAACAACCATCCAATCATATTTTCTTAATCAACCTTTTCTACCTCTTCATTCTGTGACAATCAAAACATACGACAATCACGTATATCTCATTTGATCGGATTTTTATCAAATATCCTTTTGGTAATGAGAAATCAATGAAAATTGTTGCTATAAATCGATGAAAATACGGAACGAGAAATCGACAATTGTGTGCTTAAAATTAGTTGAAATCTCTCCGACCTAGTTGAAGTTATGTAAATCTACTGTTTTAATTGATTTTCTTTTTAATTTTGTTTCAAGTTGCTGGGTTTTGATAAATTTATTGAAAAAATAAAGTTTTTGATAGAGAAAATGGTTGAAAGTAGAGTTTTTTTTTTTTTTTTTTCTATGGACCGGCCTTCAAAAAACAATAATTGTAATAAGATAATAATTTTGTCACTAAACTCCCCTTCGACCGGTTGCATTTCCTTATGGTTCTATAAATTCAAAGAATGTTATCAACATCTTATAGCTCTCTAATAATGTTATTCTACTGTATCAATACTATAATTTTGTATCAATACTATAATTAAGTATATAGTAAAAAAACATATATTTCGATATAATGTTAAATATTATATCAAATTATGTCTTAGTACAATAATAAATGTTATATTTTATAATTGTATTGATTGTGTTAATGATTATTTTTATAATTTTAAATGATAAAAAATATTATTTAAATTGAATATGTTAATTGTGTTTGTTGACTTTTATAATTTTAAAAAATAAAAAAATAAAAGTAACATTTCAAATAAAATTATGTATAAATATAATATTAAAATGATGGATTTGGATCCTCTACTGATTTGATCTTTTTTCTGACATTTTTAAAACATATGATTGGTTGTTGGTAAAGTGGTTATGGAAACCAAAGATCAGATCAATAGAGGATTAAAATTCTAAAAAGACATGATAAATATAATATTTTCTTATTTTTATATCAAATTTGATAATAATATTGACATAAATATCAGAGTACCTATATATTAAAGATGGTGAGAGATTGTCTTATATGCAGAATGTCTTTTTCATGCTATAAGTCATCTACAACTCTCCATTAATAATTTGTGATCACCGGGTCACCGCTCTTTTTATTTCTATTTTGATCGACTAGAAAATATTACATCTGTTGGTTAAGAAGTGGTGCACGAGATGGAAGTGGAAATGGTGAGGAATGTCATCTTTTTATTGGTCACTTGCAGTGATGTCACCTTTATAATAAGTTAAGTTTGAAATGCACATATTTTGGTGAGCTACCAAAATTACCCTTAAATAATCGATATTTTATTCTTTAAAGGCTGTCGTCTAATAAAGTTGTCTGAAAATCAATCACCTACTCCATTTTTTCTTCACAAAACGAGCTCAATTCCAGATATTGCACATATTCCAGATTTTGCACAAGAAGGTAAAATAATATTTCTGATCTTCATTTCCATTTTTATTGTATTTATGTGTGGTATAACACTGTATGAACATTTATGAACATGTTGTCTCAAATTTTTTATGTTGATGTCCTGGAGTTGTAAACTTTTTATAAATAATGAATGAACATGTATGCATATTTTTTTGTATATATATTTGGGCGAGTTGAGTTGTAGTGGTGCAAACAAGTTTATAATCTTGGGCATAAAAGCCGGAAATGTTTTAAAAAAAGGTCGAAACATTTGTAAAAAAGCTCGGAAATGTGAAAAAAAGGCTCGATCAAATTCTAAAAAAGCTCGATTCCAAAAATAGATGCTGGATACGTAAAAATAAAAGCTCGATCCTTGGCAAAAAAAACTCGATCCTTTCCAAAAAAAGCTCGACCCCTAAAAAAAAAAGGCTCAATCCATCAGAAAAAAGCTCGATCCCTGCCAACAAAAGCTCGATATCTCACACAAATAGCTCGATTTCTCACACAAATAGCTCGATCCTTTTCAAAAAGGCTCGATACCGCATAAAAAAGCACCATCCATCACAAAAATGCTCGATTCCTAAAATAAAAGCTCGATCCGTAAAAGTAAAAGGTCAAGCCATATATAAAAAAAAAACTCGAGCCATATGAAAAAAAGCTCGAGCCATATATTAAAAAGCTCGATTATGTAGAAAAAGAGCTCGGTCTTGAACAAAAAAAACTCGATCCCGTTAGAAAGAGCTCGGTCATGTACAAAAACGGCTCGATCATTTAATCCTTTATAATTGTAAATTTAATATGAAATATTTTTTCCTTATTAATGGTTTTTGATGTTGGTTTTGACAGGACAATGGATAGGGTGAGAATAGTCATATCTTACAACGGTCGATGAGAGCAATTACCAGACAGAAATCAGAGGTATTTAGGTTCCGATAACCAAGGTTTGTATGTGTCAAAGAATTTGAGTTACGACGAACTGGTGTCGATCGTGCAAACCATTGTGAAGTTTGATGAGAACAAATACAGTGCTGAGCTACAGTCTCTATCAAATGTTCGTGGGACAACATATCGTACATTTATAAGAAACAATGATAATGTTCAGTTTATGTTAGGGGAAGATAGGGTGATCCCTCAAGTATGTGTTAGTCTAATCGATAGGCCAGAAGGAGGTGTCATTGGTGAAGATATCCCTCATCCTGATAACACCCAATAATTTCGATCGTCAGGCGGAAGCAACCAGTTGTTCACAGAAAAAAGTGAGATTAATGGTCGGGAAAACATATGTGTTGTCCCACCGGAAGTAGCCGCCCATAATAATAGACCAGAACCTCAATTCGACGATGTATTTGGTTGTCATATTGAGATGAATGGTAGAGAGTACAACCACCAATACAATGAGATCTACAATGACATCAACAATGAGGAGAATACAGCACTGAATGTTGGGGTGAATCATGAGGTGGATAATGAGGGCAATTTAAATTCTGTAGAAAATGTAGAGGACAATCAGGATGATGCAGAACCTGTCGAAACGGAAAGACGTGTAAGACATGTACACAGATTTAGTTCCAGTGCACCATATATAGTTGGGACCTCCGAGGGGAGGGCTAATGTAACTGCAGATGATTCTGATAATGCAAGAACATGGGTTATTCCAGGAGCAGAATCATACTCGTTTGGTATTGGTGGAAGCAGGAACTTGTTTGAAGATGAACCTATAAGCATGATATATAAAGGTCAGTTTTTTGCAACGAAAAATGATTTGAAGAAACTAGTAGGCCATTTTGCAATGCAACAGAACTTCGAGTGGAAGGTGAAAATGTCCAATAAGACAACATTACATCTAGTTTATTTGATGGGAAATTGTACGTGGAAGTTAAGAGCGGTGAGGAGAGATGAAGACACATACTTTCAAGTAAGAAGTTTTATCAATGAACACACTTGTCCGTTAGAGGAAATTCACCGCCGGTAATGACAAGCTAGTGCAGTCACAATTGGAGAAGTTATTGCACCTAGACTTCAACAACAAGATGGTCGACTAATGGGTCCGAAGGACATAATCGCCGACATGAAATCAATGTATGGAATCCAAATCATGTACAATAAGGCACACGCCGCCCTCGATTATGCGTTGTCACTGATATATAGAACGCATGAGGAAACCTTCCAACTGCTTCCATAATTTGGTTACGTTTTGGAACAATAAAATTCCGGCACAATCACTGACTTACAGTGCGACGAAGATGATACATTTCTATACTTCTTCATGTCGATTGGTGCCTTACTTAGAGGATTCTGAATGTGTATGCATCCAGTCATTGCCGTTGATGGTACCCATTTGAAGGGACGATTTCGGGGTACAATGTTTGTTGCAACAGCACAAGATGAGAATGAACAGGTGTATCCAATTTCTTTTGGGTACGGCGACTCAGAAAACAACCTTTCATGTGAATGGTTTTTGGATTGCTTGAAGGGTGCCCTAGGTCATATTGATGAGCTAGTTTTCATTTCCGATAGGCATGCAAGCATTGAAGCAAGGATTTCTAAAGTGTTCCCTTATGCCACCCATACAATATGTTGCTGGCACTTTGCTGAAAATGTCAAAAAGCGATTTCATAGGAAAGATGTTGCCGTAATAATGGACAGAGCAACCCACGCATACACCGAGTTTGAATATAACCAGCATATGGAAGAGTTAAGAAACTTGCACCAGAATGCATATGATTATGTCATTGATGCCGGTCCACACAAGTGGTCCCGTGTACACTGCCCGGAAAGAAGGTATATGGTGATGACGACTAATGCTGCAGAATGCATAAACTCATGCCTAAAATTTGCACGCCAACTGCCTATGTTGACTCTGTCTGAGTTTATTAGGAATATGCTACAACGGTGGTTTCATGATCGCTATAGAGCTGCACAAACCATGCGTCATCAGTTGACCGACGCAACACATCTTGTTCTCTTAAAACGTGTGGAGAAGTGTTCTCTTAAAACGTGTGGAGAAGTGTGGTTATTTGACCTTAAATCCAGTTGACTGGAACATTTTTTTGGTCAAACGGTCTGGAAAACAGTGGACTGTTGACTTAGCTCGGAAGACTTGTACTTGCAACAAATTTCAAATGGATCATTTTCCATGTTCTCACGCCCTTGTGGCGACACGGTAGATTACTGAAACTTAGACTTCACAACTTTGAAAACCTACTGATCATTTTCTTGGTGAAACTGATCGTTTTCAATGTTTTTTACAGGGAGCAAAACTTGGACTTCACAACTTTGTGTGCGGACTACTACAAGATACAGACACTTATTAACGCATACTCTGTTCCTATTATGCCGGTGGGCCATCCTTCCACTTGGGTTGTGCCATCTGACATTGCTCAGAGGGTGATTTTGAATCCAAACTCCAGGAGACAAGCAGGACGCCAGAGGGCGGGTCGCCATGTCTCGTTTTCGGAGAGGACAACTACACAATCCTGTAGAATATGTGGACAACCAGGGCATAATTCCAGGAGATATCATAATCCACCGATGATTAATGAAGGTAAAAGAAGAGTTTTTTCCGATGAATACCGCAGCAAGTGTAGCATCTTCCATTCAATTGGACACAACAAACAAACGTGCCCTAACATTGACTCTAATAGGGAATGAATGACAATTTTTTGATCACATTGAAAACTTTTGGAAGTGTATCAAATTGTAATAATTTGGAATTGCAATAATTACTTACTAATGAATGAATTAATATTAATGAATGAATAATGAACGAATTAATATTCATGAATTAATTACATGTCTGTGTACAACAAAAATGGTAATATACAAAAAATCACTTGGCGGGCCTGGAGTTAGAAAAAATCTCCACAACCATTTTTTCCCGAATCATCCCCATGTCGTCTTCTGACCAATCAAAAGGCCTTCGGTTCGCCACTATGTACTCGATAATTCTCAAAGTATGGGGACCACAGTTACCTCTATAATTCGGGACATAAAACACCATTAGAAATCGTTCATAAAGAATATCTAAACACGTGAATGAAATAGAATGTCTTACGATTTCTTTTATTGGGGAACTGTAGAAGCATGCACCAGGCTGACCGAGAAGGGATTATTTTTTTGAGTGAACGCCAGACGACCAGGTCGCCGTGCTATGTGGAACCCTACGTCACTCAACATGGAGGGTAAAAACCACCGTAATGGCCGGACCTGCTGGTGCCTGATCTGATGAGGGACTTCCTGTCTTCAGGGGTCATAAATGTCAATCTTTCCGCGACAAAGGTCGACGCTCACCACCAGCCAATGTTGGGCCCCAATGTTGTACGAAATCAACACTTGTAATAGTTTGCATGCATGTTAGATGAGGATATACTTACATTTTTTTTTTAAATCATCTCAATCATGTAACACTTACCTGGTCAACCTCGTGCCATGGACGGTTTCCACTCGTGGTTGCTCCACGGACAGTGAGAAGGTCCTCTTCCAACCATCGGAACTGTAACACATTCCACCTTGCATTGCTCACAGCACCGTGGGAATCACGAGGCATCATCCTCTCCCACATGTACAACATAAGTGGCTGTACAAGCATTGACAATATCGTATTATTAATACAGAAGCATAAAATCCGATGTGATTCCCAAATGTTATAACTACTTACATAAAATTGTGTATCCAATACGTTGATCCTCTGGTTGTACACATTGTGGAATCCTCGCTGATGCTTGCGAAGAATATTGAGGTACGCATCCATATGCTGACAAACAATACAATCACCGTAATTGTTAACAATTCAACAATACTTACATAAAAGTTAATATGAAATATAATAAGTACGTACCGTGTCCTCAAAGTCCATGAAGTTGGACTGCACACGCACGAACCATCCCGCAGTAACTGGTGACATCACGTCCACATCACGTCTGTTTAATGATTGAATTACCTTAGCTATACATAAATTAGAATAAACAATAAATGTACATCCATTTGTATTATAAAAAGTTGAACTCATTGTTCCCCGTTGATGTTCCTCTTGAAGGCCTTGTATGCCGCAAGGTGGTCAGCGTCCACTAGTCCGTGGGGGTCAAAAATGTGTTCCACGGACTCAGGCCGAGTCTTCAACCTCTTTGGACGGCATGGATCTGTGTAAGGGCTCACCAACTGCCATCCACACTTACCTAAACGCTTCACCGGGGGAGGGGACCGCTCCGACGCCACTGACATGCTGGGTGGGGGAGGGGACCTCTTCGACGCCACGGATGTGCTAGGTGGTAGAGGGAACTGCTCCGATGCCACAGACGTGCTGGGTGAGGGAGGGGACAGCTCCGACGCCACGGAGGTGCTGGGTGGGGGAGGGAACCGCTCCGACGCCACGGATGTGCTAGGTGGGAGAGGGGACCGCTGTGGTTGAATCGATGTGCTAGAAGGTGGGGGGATCGATGTGCTGCGAGGCAGGGGGATCTATGTGGTGGGAGGTGGGGGGGACCGCTGAGCCTGGGTGTCTGTCCCCCCCCCCCCGTAAACCTATCAGTCGACCCTCTGGGACTAAATAATTGATCAGGAGGTGGGGGGCCATCCTGGTGTGTACTTAAGGTCGAACCTTGAAACCCCCAGATCATATCCAGTAACAATCGGTGTTGCTGCTGACGATCCTCATCACTTTTTCGGATCATATCCAACAACTACACGTGTTGACGTTGTCGATCCTCGTCACTCTTCCGGAGGGCTTCAAGCACATCGTTCAACATTTCAGTCCACGGAGCCTGAAATCATGTCTACATTGTTAGTAAAAATCTATCAGCACGTGTTAATAAAAAACACTTAACTTTGTTTTCAACTTACCTTTCCATCACGTCCAACGCCCCCAAGGGAATCCCCTGCAGATGTACCATGTCTGGGGGTGGAAAACCGAATCTGCTTATGCCTATGCCTTTCTCGTTGAGGGTCTGTCTCATATCCCTCATGACCTCAAACCCCCAGCAGCGGGCTCAGATCCCTCACTGTCAATGGTCCTGTCTGTACCACTGATCCCGCCTAAGGTGGTCTGATCAGGGACCTCAGACGATATATCATCCATGTCATCTTCTATATACAGCCCCCCCTCGTCTAGGCAGACATAGTACGGTACCTGTCTCTCAGCTGGTGTCAGCACTAGTTCCTTGATCGCAAACATCTGAAATATTAGTTAGAACAATGTCATTGTATAAATACAAACTAATAAAAACATTAACAAAATAAATACATACCCTGGCTTTGAAAATCTTTGCTAGCTTCTTCCCTCTCGGTTGTTTGGTCAACTCCCACTTCAAAATACGGGGAGTCAGATCAGTAACCCTCCGGACACCGACCTCTTTGGCCAACTCAGGGATCACCTCCAAAGCAAATATCTGCATCATATATAAATACGATAAGTATCCATACTATTTTGGGCACCAACAATAAAGTACAATTTGTAGTTCGAACTTCTTACCAACAGGGCATGAGAAAAACCGTATATGTTGTAGGTCTCCACCCTGTGTACATCAGCACCCTTTTCCTGCCGGCGTTGCTTGAACCCATCTCTTCGCCTGTCAAGCGCATGCTTGAATGAGTGAATAGAATGCATGTACACGTGGGCACCCCACAGGAACTCGTCGAACGCATCGAGGTCCTCAACCAGCCGAAACTGCCAAACTGGAATCTTGAATCTCTCATCCACCCCCATCAGTATCCAGTTCAGCATATATAAGAGGCAGAGCTTGACAGCATCGTACGCCTGTCCGAAATCTGTGCTGGTGACAACACCCCTAATCTGCTCCAGCGACACCTACTCGGCTCCAAGAAAGTACCGATCATGTATGCCATTCTCCACTGTTGCATACATTGTGGCCTTTGGTACAACTCCAAACCGCAGTCCGGTGATCAGGTAAAATTCCACCTTCGAAAACCTCACCGACTGGGTTCCTAACATGAAGTGCATCTTATCTGTGGGGTCGTTATGATGGAGCTCCCTCAAAAGCAACGGATGGATAATACCACCGGAAAACTTCATCTACCTTTGCATCGTCAGGAAATGCCCGGAACATGACTCCATGAACCGCCGACGGTCTTCATCTGCAAATTCTACAGGGACACGATTCAGCGCGTCGTCTATATGGGCGAGGGCATCAAAATGGTTGTATCGGGTCAATTTGCCCTCGTACCAGTATCCTTCTGGAGTTTTAAACGAATCCCTCAACCTAATTCTCATATGCAATGTAACAGAAATACAACATCATTAAACAAAATTTTATTAAAAAGCTCGATCTCTTTCAAAAAAGCTCGATTGATTTACAAAAATGCTCGATTCCTTTTCAAAAAGGCTCGATCCCTTTCAAAACAGCTCGATTGCTTTACAAAAAAGCTCGATTCCTTTTCAAAAAGGCTCGATCCCTTTCAAAAATGCTCGATCCCTTTCAAAAATGCTCGATCCCGTTCAAAAAAGTTCGATCCCTTTCATAAAAGCTCCATCACTTTTAAAAAAAGCTCGATCCCTCTTAAAATAAGCTCGATCCCTCTTAAAATAAGCTCGATCCCTTTTAAAAAAGCTCGATCCCTTTTAAAAAAGGCTCGATCCCTTTTCAAAAAAGCTCGATCCCTTTTCAAAAAAGCTCGATCCCTTTCAAATAGGCTCGATCCAATTCAAAAACAGCTCGAACCTATTCAAAAAAACTCGATTCCTTTTCAAAATGGCTCGATCCCTTTTAAAAAGGCTTGATCCCTTTCAAATACGCTCGATCTAATTATAAATCAGCTCGAACCTATTCAAAAAAGCTCGAAACCTATTCAAAAAAGCTCGATCCTTTTCAAAATGGCTCGATTCTTTTTTAAAAAAACTCGATTCCTTTTCCAAAAACCTCGATCTACCAAAAAATAGCTCGACTAATCAAATAAGCTCGATTTTCTTGAAAAAAGTCTCGAAAACCCAGATTTCATCTTCCTCAACTGATATTCAACCAATTTACAAACCCTAACCTATACCACAACCATTCTCACATCTCTATTTTAATCGGTTTCTATAATTCCTATCAACAAAACTCAATTCTAACATGTAATGCAAGTCAATAACAACAAAAACGAGGAAAAATAACCAATCTTACCTTAGTCAATCGCAGCTGTTTCGGTCACTTTACAGTCGATTAGTTTCCCGTCGGTTTGACTGTTGCTTCTCTCTGACTTTGAAAACGACAACTACTGGAACTGTTAAAATATTTCGGGTTATTTTTATCTCAAAGACTCTTTTGGTGCCTTTTAAACATACATTAGTAAAGTGGTGATATTTGCACAACACACCCCTTAAATAGTGCCAATATTTTTTTAACCCCCCGAGATGGAATGACTTTATATACATTAAATATGTATGCTTATTTTGTTTTCAAGCAAAACCCAACATCGGAAAAATGCATGAAAGAAAACTTAAACATCACAGTTAGGTTGACAGTTGACGATTAAAACTTGGGTTCGGAATGATATATCATCTATCTCCTATTCTGATACCGTTACATCAATAAAATGGAGATAAAAGATGTATGATATATCGGATGTACCTAAGAGATTATTGACACATAAAATATATCAAATCTCACGTTAGTATATAAAAACATATATATATATATATATCAACCCCATCCAAGTGGTAGTATGATTTATGATCATCATAGTATATTATTTCTAATGAATCTAAACAAAAATACTAATCCAAACAAAATATTACTAAGTGGTTTTTATTTATTTTCTATCTCAGCATAATAGATGAACTAATATCACTCATGGATAGAATATTTTTCATGAAAAATGAGCAATTATAATCAAGTTGATTTAATGAAAAAAAAAAACTTGCCTGTAACAGATCTCCCAAATTAACCACTAAGCTTCCAGTGATAGGAGTAACACCGACCCATTGATTTTCATGGAGGACTCGGAGGCCACCAAGATGGTCTTGTAGAAGCACAGTGAGAAAGTTGCTACCAGCATGGCTGCTGGTGCCCATTGTCAATTCTGGCTCGGGACATGCCGGGTAGTAATGGCCCATAAAAAACAGTCCCTCCGTACAACCCATGTCTCTTAAGTGATTCGGCTTCAGACCAAGAGCTTCTGATACCAATTCAAGCAGATTTATTGCTATTTCTTTTGTTCTATCTGTGTATTCAATCAGTATGTCTCTGTAAATTATATGAAAGAATTCGCAGTACAATATTGTTAGTGGTTTGAAATTAATTTACTAAATTATCATTTAAATTGAAAAATCATTTAACAAGACAGGATGAAATTTTAGTTTTTTCTTTTTCTTTTAAGCTGACACCATTGGGTCATGGGTCGGAATCTAGTGGTGGAGCTTCGGTTTAAAATCTCTCCAAACACCAAAGTAAGAGAAATCTCAGATTTCAAAAGCAACTTAAAAGACTAGCATAATTGGTTGTGACATCCAGTTGAACATATATGTGTTATTAAGGTGGGTTTCATCCTATCTTCTTGAGCTTTACATATGCATTCTTTAACAATATTTTATTTTATTGAAATAATACTTTAATTCGGGATTTGGGGTGAGAGACATGTTTGAACCCTCAACCTCATGGTCTAGGTGAGAAGAGGATCCATTTCCGTAGGGGCATGAGGGGCAAACAGACCAACCTCATCTTGTCCTTTTGAATTTTATCTAAACATTGCTCCTGAAAACAATATTCCTAATAATCCATCCAAAAACTGTATTTCTATTATAGTGCAAAACATACCTGCTGGTGCTACAAATAAATCAAAATTTGAGTTAAACAGCACCTTTTTAGTCTGCTAACCACGAGTGTAGAATTTTTTCTTCACGTCATTGTCTTGCTCATGAAATCTACGCATACCATCAATCATATCATCCAATATGGTTACTGGAATTCCATGATTGACAAACTGAAAAAATCCCCATTTCTCACAAGCTTCCTGAACCTGGTTAATGATCATCCTACGTGAACTTGCATCTTTGTTGACACTAGGGATGGGCGTGGGGGCTCAATGGGGCGGGGGAGGGTCCCCCTACCCCCAAACCCCATTTGGGGGAAGTGGGGATGGGGGTGTTTGGGGGAGATTCCCCTACCCCCACCCCCGTACCCCATTTTTCATGTTTCTTCTATTTTTAATCTTAATATTTTTCAATTCGAAATTCGGAATTTAGAATTTAGAATTCAAAATTTGATCATTTCAATCATTCGATTCATCATGTTTCGATATTCAATCCTATAAATAATCTAAAATATATAATTGATTTAATTTAATCTAAAATTAATATAAATAACTACAATAATATACTATTACACATAAAAGTTTAAACAAATTTAAAGTTAAAATTATTTTTAAAACAAAAAACAAAATTAAAAATTAAAAATTTATAAATATATATAAAGAAATGGAGGAAATGGAGCCCCACCCCTATCCCCATTTAGAGAAACGGAGGAATGGGAAATGGGGACAGGGTAGGTTTCCCATCCCCATCTCTATATAGGTTTTAGAGGTAAAATTTACCTGCCCCACCCCTGAACCCAAACTCCATGGGTGGAGGGGATTTGACCCTAAATGAGCATGGCCCCCGTGGGGATGAGGGTCCATGAGGGAAATTGACACCATCCAAATCTATGACTGGGATTCTAATAAACTTGGAATCACCCGACTTTGTTAGCTAATCAAGGTGTTGATGATCATGTACGAATATCCCAAGGATTTTAGTTATCCCGAAATCCACAAGTTCCTTGACACCAGCTTTGGAATCATCAAAAGCATTTAATACACTGATATGATCTTAACCGGATCATATTTGAGCATTAGTATCCACAGAGCTTGTGACCACCATTTTTTTTTGTTGGATACGTAAGAAACTTGAGTGTGATGTGAGATGAAAATGGGATTTATATATGCAAAGTGTGCTTTGTAAAACAATAATGCTAGTTTACCTACAAAAATTTAGTTCAAATTTCAATTCAAATGATTTGATAAACGATTTTTTTATTAACCACATTATCACATATTTTGTATGGTGTTGACAAACCTACTTGCCATATCATTTTGGTTGAAATTTGGATTAAAATTTTAGGTTGTCTAGCACTACTCTTTGTAAAATTGAATGTGTAGTATATTTTTAAATAACAATTTATTGTATTTATAAATCAAGAGGAGGTCTTTTTTTATTATAAATGTAATGCTTTGTTTTTTTAATATAAATGTAATGCTTTGCTAAATATTGCCTAAAATTTTAAATTCTTTTATTCTTAACCATATCAGGCTTTACTAAATATTGCCTAAGATTATAAATTGTTTTAATTTTAACTATATAAAACTTTTGAGGACAAAAATGCCCCTATAAAGGAAAGGACATTTTTAGTAAATATAATGCTCTAATACTTTATACATTGTTAAGTAAATGAATTGAATTTGTTTTTCTTTGATTTGAACAAGTAATGGAAGGTAGTGGAAGTTTCAATCAATTCAAAGTGTGGAATTCGTAAACTTTGATATACGTTCCAGATTTCATCGCAGAGACCGAAGAAACACCAACCTCCTCAACAATGTATTTTTCTTCTTCTAATCATTGTTGTTTTCTTTTATTTTTATTGTTTTTGATTAACTAATAGTCATTTATTGTTTCAGACTGAAGTTTGATTTCTCTGTATAGTCCCTTGATCAATTTTATGAAAAAAAAATTATGTTGATGATAAACAGGTGGTGTTGTCCATGAAAAGGGTTTGCCACAAGATTGCAGGGGGGTGGGGATGTTGGATCTGGATCTGAGCAAGCTGGGGTGTGTGAAGTTTAGAATAGAGAAAAAGTGCAATTTGGAGTATATATAAATTAAAATTTATAAATCCAATTACTTTTAAAAACGGGACATTAATAGTTCATGAGTTGGGTGCCAACATCACCACTCTTTTAACTGTTGTGAATATGGTGTGGATTTACCACCGATTGTATCCACGGCCTAACACTATATCCAACCCCACTTGATGACACTTAGAACCTGTCCTGTAAAAGTTTTTCGGTTGTTGTATTTTAAAAATAAAAATGAAAATAAAAACAGTATTTTTAGTTTCAGATTCCAATTCTGAAAATGCGTCTGGTAGCATATACTGAAAGCTGTATTTTAAAAATGAAAACGGAAAAAACACGTATGATAAATTAACCGAAAACTATCAAAAATTGAAATATCAATTTCGGCATTTTGTTTAATATTATTACAACTATAAACAAATTGATTAAATAATTAACCAATATAATTTTTGTATTGTAATTTTTAAATTAAACAAAAGTAACACATCAAAAATTAATTCAAAAAAACATATCAAAAAATATATTCATCAAAACTAAACTCTTAAATTATAAATAAAGAATTATAATATATATAATAATATATAAAATATATATTAAGTATATCCTATATAAACATATAATATTTGATATTATATATAAGATGGACACTTTGGTTATTTGAAAATTTTACCTCTTCTTATTCTACTCATATCAAACACTCCAAAGTACATTTAATAGTTTAATATATATATATATTTTATATAAAAAAAAAGTGAAAAACAAAATGAAAAATAAAAAGCAAATATTTTATATTTTTAAAATCTTTTATTTTTAACACTAGTTTTGTTTTTTTTTCGAAAATAAAATGAAAAACGGTTAACAAATATTTTTTCGAAATCGTTTTTAAGAAATAAAAACAAAAACAAACTGAAAAACAGCTACAAGACGAGACCTTACATATCCCTTGAATGCCTCTTATGTTTGCCTCATCCACAAGACCACAACCATGCTTATTTGACCGTCATCGCCTCTTGTCATCCTCCCACTTGGATGGCTTTTTCGTGATCACTGACAACTTGTGCTCTCGATGCCTATAAATATTAGCTTTCTCTCTCATTTATAAAGTTGGCTGAATTTCTTATAAATCAATACAAGGCAATATATTATCTCTCACTGTTCTCTCATCTCTCTCATCTTTGTTTCTTATTTATTTTACTATCACAATTATTTACAACATTAACCATATACTCAAACTTGCAACATCATAGTACAAGTGTGGGTTAATATTCGGACAAACCTCATCTCGCCACTTTTAAATATATTGTAAAAATAAAAATAGTATTATTTGTAGTTATATTATATATATAATAAAAAACAATTAACTTATTTATTTATATGTTATTATTTAATATAATTAAAACACTAAATCTGATGGGAGAGAATTGGTAAGGTGAGAACGAGAAACAGAGGGACAGAAATATAAAGATACGACTCTGATGTTGCTTCTACTCTCCTATAAGTCTATAACTCAGACTCTATTGTGTTTAATTAATTAATAATATTAAATTAATTATAATTTTTTTTATAAATAGTTGATCCGGCTATAGCTTGGGTCAGCCCTTCTTAGTTCTTACCATCCGGTCAAGGGGTTAAAGTTTGCGCAGCTAGCCCGTGCGGCACTTAGACAATTTCTGGGCGAGATTGCTAAGTAAGCCTTGCTTGATCACTCTCAAAGGCTAGAGAGACTAGAGAAGGACTAGAAGAGCTTTGTATGAAGATAAGGCAAAGTGTATTGCTATGAGAAAGCTTTACAATGCTTTGAGTATTTTTGGCTTGGATGTCTTACAAATGAGAGGGGCTACCTATTTATAGTGGTTCACCTCCTCAATGAATGTTCTAGACTACTCTAGGAGATTGAGTCTCTAGAATGTTCTACATGTATCTAGGTTTCTCTACAAGTATTCATAACCCTAGATATTTACAAGAGAGTTCTAGAATGTTACTAGAGTCTTCCAAGGATGACCTTGCTAGATGAGTGGAGAAGACTCTAGAATCTTCCAAGGGCTTGTGCCTAACTTTGGGCTTTGTTTGGGCTCCTTGGATCAAAATTGGACGGGCCGTGACATCCTCCCCCACTTAAGCTCGCGACGTCCCCGTCGCGCCTTCATCCTTGTATCGTTGGATTTGCTCGGCGAATTGCCAAAGTGTATCCCCTCTTTCCCAACTCGTTTCGCTATCGAGGAGGTTCTTCCATTTCACCAAGTACTCTGTGTAATTTGGGACTCCTCTTCTCCGAATCACCCGGTCCGCCAGTATGCACTCCACGTCTTTGTCGAATGCGGTGACTACGGCAGTTGGCGCCCGTTTAGACTCTCCTCTGCTGAGGTCTTCCATATCTGCATGGTATGGCTTAAGGAAACTTACATGGAAGACTGGATGGATCTTGAGTCTTTGTGGAAGTTGGACTTGGTAGGAGACCTTGCCTACTCGTTTGATGACAGGAAATGGGTCTTCATATTTTCTCACCAACCCCTTATGCACTCGGTGTAGTGCCTTAAACTGTTGGGGTAGCAGTTTGATAAGCACCAAGTCCCCTTCATTAAACTCCAAGTGTCTCCTCCTTGTATCCGCCCATTTCTTCATTTTTCGGGCGGCTTTGTCTAAGCATGCTCGCGTGATATCAGCTTCTTCATGCCACTCTCTAGCGAGCTTGTGAGCCGCGGGGCTCTTTCCTCCATATGTTGAGGCAATGGCTTGGGGGGTCATTGGTTGTTGCCCCATGACTATCTCGAATGGGCTCTTGCCGGTAGCCTCACTCCTTTGAAGGTTGAAAGAGAACTGGGCAACATCAAGCAACTTTGCCCAATCTTGTTGATGAGCGCTTACGTAATGCCTCAAGTATAGCTCCAATAGCCCATTGAAGCGCTCAATTTTCCCATCACTTTGGGGATGGAAGCTAGTTGAGAAGTTTAGATCTGTCCCCAACATCTTGAAGAGCTCCGTCCAGAACCTCCCGGTGAATCGTGGGTCACGATCACTGACTATACTCTGTGGAACTCCCCATAGCTTCACAACATGTTTGAGGAAGAGGCGGACAGCTTCCTCGGCTGTACAATCCCTAGGGACAGGTATGAAGGTGGCATACTTGCTGAACCGATCGATTACCACCATGATGCTCCCACACCCTTCGGATTTCGGGAGTGCGGAAATAAAGTCCATAGAGACGCTCTCCCATGGTCTACCAGCTATAGGTAGGGCTTCAAGTAACCCTGCTGGACGTTGTTGTTCGACTTTGTCTTGTTGGCAAACCAGGCAAGTCCGCACATAAGCGTCGACATCATCCTGCATCTGAGGCCAATAGTATGAGTTTTGGAGGAGCGCCAATGTGCGTGTCATTCCTGGGTGACCAGCCCACTTGGAATCATGGCACTCCTTAATGATTTTCTTCCGGAGGTTACCCCACTTAGGCACATATACTCGATCTCCAGTAGTGAGGAGGACTCCGTCGTCTAGCCAAAATCGCCTTGTCTTCCCTTCGTTGGCTAGCTTGATCAGGTTCCTGGCTAGAGGATCTTGTTGTAGACCTTCCTTGATACGGGTGATCAGAGTGCTTCGCGGTTGACTTGCACTCAATGTTGCAAGCTCTGCTTTCCGAATGAGTGCATCGGCCACAACATTGGCCTTACCTGGCTTGTACTCAAGTCGATAGTCGAACTCTGCTAGGAAATCTTGCCATCGTGCTTGCTTGGGGCTAAGCTTCTTTTGTGTCTGAAAGTAGCTTGTTGCAATATTGTCAGTCATTATGAGGAAGGTGGCTCCAAGCAAGTAGTGTCGCCAAACTCTAAGGCAGTGGATGATGGCAGTCATCTCCTTTTCTTGGACAGTGTATCGCCGCTCCGTGTCGTTTAACTTGCGGCTTTCAAAGGCAATTGGGTGGCCTTCCTGCATAAGGACACCTCCAATAGCAAAGTCTGAGGCATCTATATGCACCTCAAATGCCTTGGTGTAGTCAGGGAGGACAAGTACCGGTTCTTCTGAGATGGTCTTCTTCAACTCTTCGAACGCAAGTTGGCACTTGTCAGACCATTGCCATGCCTTATCCTTCTTGAGCATGTCCGTCAATGGGGCGGCTTTGGCTGAATAGACTTGAATGAACCGCCGATAATAGTTGACTAACCCCAGGAACGATCTCAACTCCGGTACTTTAGTGGGTGGTTCCCACTCTTGCACTGCCTTCACCTTGGCACCATCCATCATAAGCTTCCCATCCCGTATCCGGTGGCCAAGGAACTCCACCTCTCGTTGGCCAAATGAGCACTTCTCCAACTTGACGTAGAGCTCGTTCTCCCGAAGTACTTGGAAGACTTGCTTGAGGTGTTGGACATGCTCCTCGAGTGTCTGGCTATACACCACAATGTCGTCCAAGTACACTACCACGAACCGATCTAGGAAAGGATGGAAGAGTTTGTTCATAAGAGTGCAGAACGTAGCTGGTGCGTTGGTGAGGCCAAATGGCATGACTAGAAATTCGAAAGCACCATATCTTGTCACACATGCCGTCTTGGGTTCATCTCCGACCGCGATGCGCACCTGATAGTATCCTGATCGAAGATCCAGCTTGGAGAAGTAGCACGCCTTGCCTAGCTGGTCAAAGAGATCAACTATCAAAGGTATCGGGTACTTGTTGGTGATCTTGTTCAGGGCCCGATAGTTGATGCACATGCAGAGCGTCCCATCTTTCTTTTTTTGAAATAGGACCGGAGCACCATATGGGGCTTTGGAGGGCCGAATGTAGCCCGAGTCGAGCAAGTCTTGGAGTTGCTTACGAAGCTCCTCCAATTCTGGTGGTGCTATACGATAAGGCGCCATGGCGGGAGGCTTGACACCGGGTTCCAACTCAATCTGATGATCCACCTCTCGCCTAGGTGGGAGCTTTTTCGGAAGCTCTTTTGGCATAACGTGCTTGTATTCTCCAAGAATGTCTCGGACCTTGGTCGACATTGGATCTGGGGAAGTGATTTGGTCTTTTTCATCGTTGAGCTCCCGGAGGGTGGCTAGGAAGCTAGGATCCTTCTTCAATCCCCTCTTGAACTGCAGGGCGGACATTCTTTGGACTCTGTCTTGGTTGTGCGTTCCGCTGGGACCATGCAAGTCTTGCTCCTATCAAAGATGCTGAGGGAGTTCCCGATTGGGAAGGGGAAGGCGTGCACCTGATTGAAGAATTCCATGCCTAACACCACTTGGAAGTCGTCCATGGGTACGACAGAGAAATCAAGTTTTCCACTCCAGGTTCTAAGGCCAACTAGAATAGCCTTGGCAATGCCTGCGATTGGTTTTACCGGTGAGTTGACAGCCTTGATCGTGCCTCCTCCACTGGTGATATTGAGGCTTAGCTTCTTGGCCTCGTCTATGGAGAAAAATTTATGAGTTCCCCCGTATCTAGCATTGCACGGACAGCTTTGCCATTGATTGAGGCATTTACGAACATGAGCCCTTTCTTGGTGGAAGTTGACGGGGCACTGTTGCTCTTGAGTGCACCAAGCTGTCTGAGTGACCCCATACCTGTCTCGTGTCCTCAGTCTTGGCTTTCTTCGTGTTGAGACATTATGGCATTAAGGGTTTTCCGCTTGGGGCAATCTTTCACCCAATGCAGTCCGTCACAAATGAAACAAGGAGACTTAGGTTTAGGGGCTTCGGACTTACCTCCGTTAGGCTTACGTCTGTCCGAGTTGAAAGACTTTCGTTGTCCCTCATCCTTGCGGCCTTGGTTCTTCTGCCCGGATCTATCTCCCCTACTTTTGCCTTGGGTGGCTTTCTTTTCCTTCGATTGGGTGGAGTAATCGGTGAGTGCTTCAGCTTCGGCAATAGCGGTGTTTAGGTCTTGCACGTTTCTCCTTTCTAGCTCCACCCTTTGCCCAATCCTTCAGACCATCCATGAAGTAGAAGAGCGAATCTTTCTCAGACATGTCTTCGATTTCAAGAGAAAGGGTAGTGAACTCCTTGACGTAGTCCCTAATGCTACCAGTTTGCTTCAATCGACGAAGACGGCCTCGGGCCTCTTTCTCCGCATTTGTGGGACAGAATTGTCTTTTGAGTTCCTTCTTGAACTCTTCCCATGTATTGATGGGGTTGATGCCTTTGCCCATGTCGCCATGCTTACGTCTCCACCATAGCTGAGCGGCATCCCGTAGAAATGTGGGTGCGTTTGCGATCTTGGTAGCATCGTCACGAGCACCCTTGGCCTCAAAATATTGTTCAAGACCAAAAAGGAAGTTTTCAACCTCTGTGGCATTGCGAGTACCATGGTATGTTGCTGGCTTGGGCACTTGAATGGCACTCAATGTGCTAGTGCTGGAGGTGGCAGTAAAGCCAACGGTTGGGCTGGTTTTGTGTGTAGCCCATTCAGTGCGAACATCGGACACTTCCGAGCGTATAGCCCGCAACTCTTGTTCTACAAAGCTGCGGATGTTGCGAAACTCACGTGTGAGGTTCTCTTTGAGGCTCTTTTGGAACTCGTGGATGGTAGACTTGGTTGCTTGAGTGATTTCGCCATAGTCCGTCTCCACATAATCAAGACGGTCGGCAACGTCGCTCAAGGTAGACTCCATCTCTGATACAGCTTCCTCCAAGCCAACAATCTGATTTTTCAAGGCATCCGTGGATGGACCCTTGGACTTACTCCGCTTGGCGTGGGAACGTTGCTCATCACGTCCACGCCCTTGCTCTTCCGCTCTAGCAGCAACTTCGCTGTCGGATGCCATTGCTTCGCGAACTAGCTGTGGTTGCTTAACCTGGCTCTGATACCAACTGTCACGGGGTTAAAGTTTGCGCAGCTAACCCGTGCGGCACTTAGACAATTTCTGGGCGAGATTGCTAAGTAAGTCTTGCTTGATCACTCTCAAAGGCTAGAGAGACTAGAGAAGGACTAAAAGAGCTTTGTAGGAAGATAAGGCAGAGTGTATTGCTATGAGAAAGCTTTACAATGCTTTGAGTATTCTTGGCTTGGATGCCTTATAAATGAGAGGGACTACCTATTTATAGTGGTTCACCTCCTCAATGAATGTTCTAGACTACTCTAGGAGATTGAGTCTCTAGAATGTTCTACATGTATCTAGGTTTCTCTACAAGTATTCATAACCCTAGATATTTACAAGAGAGTTCTAGAATGTTACTAGAGTTTTCTAAGGATGACCTTGCTAGATGAGTAGAGAAGACTCTAGAATCTTCCAAGGGCTTGTGCCTAACTTTGAGCTTTGTTTGAGCTCCTTGGATCAAAATTGGACTGGCCGTGACAATCCGCCCCTATTTATAAGTAATACCAAAGATTTTATTATTTTTTTAATCACACCAAGCTTTTGAGGACAAAAATCCCCGTATATATCAATTCATGGAAATTTTACATAATGACCAGAATGAAGGACATTTTTTTAGTGCATATAAGACTAAAAATAATTGTATTTTTAACCATGCGAGCTTCCCGAGAACCAAATGCTCGTGTATATCAACAGAGGAAATTTTTATATATTTAAAGGAATAAAGGATTTTTTTTGTTGAGTAAATGCAGGTAGGGATGGTATTTTTCTCCCGTTTGCACACACCTTGAAGCTTGAGCTCATTCGTATATATCATTACATTTTTACTATATATATTTGATTTAAAGTTATATTTATGATATGGTAAAAATATAATATGTATTAATATATTTAAAAATATATACTCAGGGTATAAAAATTGGTATTTTTCCCTACAGCCTACAAAGCCCAATATCCATCTCCAATTTTTCAAAACTTTTTGTAACAGTCCAACCAAGTAGATGTTGTCTGCTTTTGACTTCACGCACACGTCATTCACCCTCACGATTTTATTTTAGATTATTGGCTTCACGCAAGAGTCCTTCATCTATGATCCAAAACACGTCTACTTAGTTAGAAGAGACCAAGTCTTATATACTAACCATAGACCTCATTCGCTAGCAATATGAGATGCGACACTTTTTTTAAAAAAATAAGTTTTCACTTTAACAATTTTCCCTAATTACCCATTTTAACTTTTAATATTTCTAATAGTTTTAGTTTAATATACCTAACACATCCTATCAATGAACCCTAAAATCTCAAGTTTTAATTTATTGTATTAATATAGCCTATCAATTATTATGATTCATTTTATTTTATCCTCAGTATGTTTTTTTATTTTATAGTTTTAATTTATTTAGAATCAATAAATTAATAATTTACCAATAATTATAAGAAAAAAAATTCAAAAACATGTATAGTATTTTTTATTAATCAATTATTTTATATAAATTTAAAGTGAATTTATAATAAATACAAAACAAAATTTCTTATTACAAAATTATATTGTAATTTGTATTGTTTTTCTTGTTATTATTTATTTATTAATATTATGTATTTTATTTTATTTCTTTTTAATTTATAATATTATTTAGTTCATCTTGACTAAACGTTCTTTTGTTTAATTTTATACCCTAAACTTTGTTATACCATCAAATTTTCTTTATATAAAAAAAACTCAATTTTGTTTATTAAAAAATCTCATTTTATTTTGATCTTAATTTTTCTTATTTTATTCAAGTATCCCATTGAGTTAAAATTTCTAGATCCACCACTGATCCCAGGGGCGTAACCTCATTTAGCAGTTAGACGGGCTTGGTGTTTAGACAGATAACTCCAGGTCCGCAGCTTAAATCTTACAAATGATAAAATCTAAAAAAAAAAACACCTAGTAATCATTTATTAACATTTTATCGATCTAAATATGTATAAATATTTGTATCAATGTTTAAATCACTTCATGTGTCTACATATGATTCAATTGTATTAGCTGCGTGTATAGTTGCAATATTACTTCATATCGCCATGATTACAGAAAGGGTAAATCATATTTTAATCCCCGTAGTTTACCTTAATCTGTGTTTAGTACACGGTTTTTAAAAATTGTAACTTTTAATCATTACGTGACAATCGGTTAAAAGACAGATTCTGACACGTCAGGCGAGTTAAATGACCGTAATACCTTTAAAAGTTGTTGATACCATTGAAAAGACCATTTTACCCTTAATTAGAAATTAAAAATTAAAAAACTAAAAATTAAAAACAGATTTAATAAGATATAAAATAAATAAATAAAACAATATATATATATATATATATATAACCATCAGATTAATAAAAGAAAATATAAAAATCCATACAAAAATTCAAATGAGATTCCGATTCATTCGGGTTGAAACCCAAATCAAACCCAAGCCAGATAAATTAAAAAAGTTCATCTATTCTCCTAAATCAATGAAACCAGATAAATTAAAAAAAGTTAAAACACAAACTTTATCTTCTCTCTTAAATCAATGAGATCCAGAAACCAGAACCTTCAAAAAGAAAATTAATTTTTTGACAGTTCTGTGCATCTTCTTCTTCAATTTTTTTCCCAACCTTTTTTTTTTCTTATCCCAATCATCATCACATCATCATCATCAATTTAAAGAACATCAATTTAAAAACACATTAATTTAAAGAACAAAAACATTATAGAACCCAAATAAAAATGCCATTAATTTATTTTTAGACAGATCTGGGTATCATCTTCTTCAATTTTCTTCACTCGAGATTTTTTTTTTTTGGAAAATCCAGATCACCGTTATTACCTAAATAAAGTAAAAATTAACCATCGATGATTCGATCAAACACCATCCAATCAATAACCTAAATCAACAAAAATAACCTAAATAATTAAAAAAAAATCCAAAACAACCAGATCGAGTGACAGAGATAGACGGTGGACCAGTTTGCCATGCCAGCTCCTTGCGCGAAGGAGAAGATCAATCTACGAGAGGAAGAAGCTGATCGAGATCAACCGATCGGACGTCGTGCATCTTCATGGCAGCGATGCGTCGATCCCAGTGCAGCTCAAGAGAGAGTTTGATTTGATCTAGGTGGCGGAGATGGGGGGTGATGGTTCGTCGGTAAAGATGGGGTTTTCTGGGTTCGTTTGGCGGCGACGATGGTGCTGGGTGGCAGCGGCAGCGGCGGCGGCAATGGTCTTGACGATCTGGGTTTAGTGGTCGTGGAATAGAAGATGAAGAGATGGGTGGTGGAAATTGGAGAAAAAATTTGTATGGTTGTGTTTGATGGGAGAGAGAGTTTTGAAATTGTGAAATTGTGAAAGTAGAAGTAGGAAGTGTCGTGAAAGAAGAATAAGAAGAAGAAGGTGTTTGGGTGTCGGTGATTTGAGATGAGATTGTGATGATTTTTTTTAATATTTTTTTTTATTTTTTTTTATTTTAGTCTTGTAAACTGTTTTTGTTTATTTTATTAATTTTTTTAAATTTAATAATATTTATTTATTTATTAAATTAATTTATAAATTACTATTATACCCTTTGATTATATAAGATTCTAAAACATCTGATATGATTTTACCTTTTTACCCTCATTGACCCTCGTTGACTGGACGGAACCCTAACAGAATTGGACGGTAGGGAATCGAATATGTATTGTGAGAGAAATGATGGACTAAAAATTACAATTCCAACAAACCGTGGATTAAACAGAGATTAAGACAAACTACAGGAGCTAAAATACGATTTACCCTTACAGAAAAGTGCCAAATTATTTAGTCTACAAGCAAATAGTTGCACCAGCCCTTGTCAAATTTGCTCTCCATTGTCGAGTTTAAAGTCTGAAATGCAGAAGAGCAGAAGTTCCATCAAGTCCTTTTTTATGGTAGTAGGCGACATAATCTTTCACTGTGGTTTCCCTATACTTAGGAGGATTTTCTTCTGATAACAACTCCTTAATAGGTCCATAATTTCTTGTTACTGGCAAACCAATGAAACGATGGTTGCAAAAAAAGCTTGCCACTGATACTCTCGGCCCAACTTTGTTTGCCACCACTCTATGATCCACGCTTATGAATTTGTCATTCGATATAAGCTAAAAATCCAACAAAATACCATCTGATTAGAGAGATCATTTATCTACATACAGTCTTCATAATATTTTTCGTTTAGAAACCAAGAACAAAATTGAACGAAAAAACAAACATGGAACTAAACACTTGCCTGAAGAAGATCTCCTATGTTTATGACAAGAGCGTGAGGAGTTGGAGGCACATCAACCCAGTGGTTTCGATGAAGAACTTGAAGGCCACCAATATGGTCTTGTAGAAGAACCGTGAGGAAATCATTGTCAGAATGCTTGGTTGTGCCCAAAGTTAAATCAGGCTGTGGACATGCTGGATAGTAATGGCACAGCAATGAGAGCCCCTCGACACAACCCATCTCTTTCAGGTTATTCGGCTTCAGTCCCAGAGCCTCAGATAGCAACTCGAACAATATATTCCCTAGTTTCATTACTTGCTTCGAGTAATCCATCATTATGTCTCTGCAAGTTCATATAAACAAGGATTTCTTTTAATATGCTTTAACCAAATTACTTTTACTAGTCTCCCAAATTACTGCTTTCTTGTAACCATATCTTTGTAAAAATTCAGTTTGATAGCCAACAAAAATTAACTTAAAATGTTACCAACAGATCAAGATAGAGTTGTAAATTGTGAAGCATTTATCACGAACCTGCAAGCAGCTGGCAGGTCTTCTGGTGCTGGAGGATCAGGAGCCATATCGCAAAACATTGTATCCCTCCAATTAGTAGCAGGAGCACTAAACAAATCAAAGTTGGCATTGTAAATCACCCTTTTTGTCATATCACGAGTGTAGAATTCTTTTTTCACCTCATTAACTTGCTCATGAAACCTGTGAACTCCAGCCTTCATCGCCTCAAGAACGCTCCCCGGAATTCCATGATTTATCACCTGGAAGAAACCCCACTTCTCCGATGCCTTTCCAATGCTTTCGACTATTTCCTTGCGTTGAATCGGATCTTTGTCGACTCCTTCAAGGTCTATAACAGGAAAACTGAATTGAGTGTCACCAGAAACTGGAGCCTTGTTGAAGTTATCAGGTGAATGATAGAATATGCGAGGAATCTTGTCAATTCCAGCATCAACAAGTCCTTTAACGCCTGCTTTTGTTTCATCGAACGCTCTTAATTCACTTGCTCGATCGTGGTTGAGTTCCATTGTCGAATGTACTTGATAAGACAAAAAGACACAGATAACAAAGAAATTAAAGATAGAGAACAAAGTATACAGCTTTCCACAATTATTAACAATAAAAGTTGTGGAAATTCTAAAGGATGACAAAATTAAGTGTTGATTGTTGAATCAATATATATATATATAAAATAATTGACTTGTGAATGGCTGTGATCCTAGCCCACTTCTCCAAGTGACTCTAGCGGCAGCAGCAAAAAGAGGCTTTGTTTCTTGCACGAAAGAACTAAATTGATGTGACAATTCACGGTATATAAACCACATCATTCAAACGATCCTTATCGTTTTTTCAATCCCAATCGGTCTTTATTTACTACAATGATCTTAATCATTTCTCGGCGTATATACTGGATTCAAAGGTAAGAATCGATTGTGGAGTTTTTTCTTGCACGAAAGAACTAAATTGATGTGACAATTCACGGTATATAAACCACATCATTCAAACGATCCTTATCGTTTTTTCAATCCCAATCGGTCTTTATTTACTACAATGATCTTAATCATTTCTTGGCGTATATACTGGATTCAAAGGTAAGAATCGATTGTGGAGTTTTTTTCTTGCACGAAACAACTAAATTGATGCGACAATTTACTGTATATAAACCACATCATTCAACCGATCCTTATCGTTTTTTCAATCTCGATCAGTCTTTAATTTACTACAATGATCTTAATCATTTCTCGGTGCATATACTGGATTCAAAGGTAAAAATCGATTGTGGAGTTTTCTCTGAAAGTCAAGCCTGCTGAATCTGAGTCTAAAACTCTCGATGATCATATATATAATCAATATCACCCCTCAGTCCTCACTATGAGCAATTATATTTACTATGAACAGTGTCCAGTCCATTTATTTGTAGTTGGACAGAAATGAATAGCTGATTATCTCAATAAAACAGAGATGAATATGGTTTGGTTGATCAGGTAAACAATACATGGGAATTGTAGTTTAAAAAGATAATAGATCTAATACAAACCATTTTGTTATTCTAATTCATTTCAATTTTCATCTAATCCAGTGCCAAATGCCAATATCAAAGCTTGTAATGTAGCAAAGCAGAAGTCCCATCAAGGCCTTTTGCCCTGAAGTAGGCGACATATTCTTGCACACTGGTTTCCCTGTACTTAGGAGGATTCTCTTCCGATAACAGCTCCTTGATAGGTCCATAAAGTCTTGGGCATGTCAGACGATCGGTGCTAAAAAAGCTTGCTACTGATACTCTTGGTCCTGCTCGGTTTGCAACTACTCTGTGCTTCACGCTTATGAATTTGTCATTTGTTATAAGCTGAAAAACCACTCAATTAAGAATCATTCATGTTCAGTGTTTCAAAGGTGCTAATGAAAAATCAAGAAAATATATAAAAGTTTAATGTTCGTATTCTGTTCAACGAGTTTTGGGTGGAAAATGTTAAGGGTTTAACACTATTGTTGGGCCCTTCATTTCCCATCAGTTTAAACTTTTGGGGCTGTCGGTTACTAACATGATATCTGAGTCTGGTTGTCTCAGGACTCCCCTAACGTGCATTTGTTTATATATTTGGGCACCTGAGGAGGGCGAAAAAAGACTTGCCTGTAGAAGATCACCAATGTTAATCACAAGAGCTCCAGGAATTGGGGTTACATCAACCCAGTGATTCTGATGAAGAATTTGGAGGCCACCAATATGGTCTTGTAGAAGCACAGAAAGGAAGGTATTGTCAGAATGCTTGGTTGTGCCAATGGTTAATTCAGGTTGTGGACATGGGGGATAGTAATGAGACAGCAGTATAAGCCCCCCAGCACAACCTATGTCTTTCAGGTGATTCATCTTCAACCCGAGAGCCTCCGACAATAACTCGAACAGTAAATGTCCAAGCTCCATTACTTGCTTCGAGTACTCAAACATTATGTCTCTGCAAATTGATTGACAGAGAAAAGCAGATAAAGTGACTATGAAATATACTATTATGATTTTCAAGAAATTATCAAGCACCTGCAAATAGCTGGCATTTCTTCTGGTTTTGGAGGATCAGGAGCCATGAAGCAACACATTGTATCTCTCCAATTAGCTGCTGGGGATGCATATAAATCGAAGTTTGTATTATAAACAACCCTCCTCGAGTGATCACGCGTATAGAATTCTTTCTTCACTTCATTGTCTTGCTCATAAAACGTGCGCGTACCATCCTCCATCTCCTCAAGAACGCTCACCGGAATCCCATGATTGATCACCTGAAAGAATCCCCACTTCTCCATTGCGTTCTGGACTCTTTTGACTATCTCCTTGCGTTGAACGGGATCTTTGTCGACTCCTTCAAGGTTTATAACAGGAAAAATGAACTGATTGTCACCAGCAAGTGGATGGTCGTTCAAGCTTTCCGGTGATTGATAGAACATACGGGGAATCTTGGTAATTCCAGCATCAACCAGTCCCTTAACACCAGATTTGGTTTCGTCGAAAGCTTTTAATTCACTTGCTCGATCATAGTTAGGTTCCAATGTCCTCGCGTGAACTTCTTCTGTGCTAATGACCTCCATTTGGTTTCCTTTTAGATCCTCAGTTAATCTCTGCTTGTACTCTTCATATTCTATAATGAATTTTCATAAGCTAGTCTCGGTATATTTTGGTCTGGAACTTAATTTGCATTATAAAAACATATCAAAATACGGCAAGTGATAATGATTTAGAGAGTCTTGTTTCTATATATGGATTTTTAGGAAATCATGATAATTTGGTCATTATCAGCTGCCACTTGATGATAAAATTTGACAAAATGAGTCGAATATATAGTTCAGTATCGTTTAGTCTTTCATATACTAAACTTTTCTCGGCCGGCTTTTTTTTATTTAATCATTTGATTGAAATATACAATGTTATCAATCATTTGGGAATATAATGTATAGAATGCGAAAATGACTAATAAAGAAATATTTTAAATAAAATTCATTTGAAAACTGTAATCAAACGTTGTATCTTAAAAGAACTGGGGGAGCTGTGCTACAATGCTTGTGTTTCCAGCAAAGTACTGTGAGGAAACAAATGATCAACGTGTGATGATCATCAATTCATCATCATCATCATCATCATCGTAAGGTTACTAGCTGATCAAAGATATGCTAGGGTAGAAGAATGCCTTCAGCAAGTCAATGATTGGTGATTGCATTTAATGGAGAGTTGGTTAGAGCTGCTCAGTATATTTTTGCATGTAAATAGAAACTTGTAATTATTCATTCACTCCGCTTGTAATAAACGTTACTGTCTTCCAGACATACAGAGCTCAAAATTAAGGGTTGTTTGATGTTTAAACCCTAGATTGATGAAGAATAACCAATTGTTTGTACCGATTAAGATTCCCATGTGAAGCAAGTAAAGATGAAAATAAATGTGCGATAAGATAAGATATGTACTCGTTTTCAGTTAAATTTTTAGTAGATTAATTCGCTCCGTATCTAAATCACATATATAGCAAAACACAAAACTAATTACTTGCCTGTAGAAGATTTCCAATATTAATCACGAGAGCTCGAGGAATTGAGGGCACATCAATCCAGCGATTTTGATGAAGAACTTGGAGGCCACCAATATGGTCTTGTAGAAGCACAGTAAAGAAGTCAAGAAGTCATTGTCGGCATGCTTGGTTGATCCCATAGTTAATTCAGGCTGTGGGCATGCCGGGTAATAGTGAGAGAGCAGTATCATCCCCTCAGCACAACCCATGTTCTTCAAGTGATTTGAATTCAACCCAGGAGCTTCAGATAGTAACTCCACCACTAAAGATCCCACTTCCATTACTTGCTTTGAGTACTGCAACATTATGTCTCTACAAGTTGATTTAGGAAAACACACAAAATCCCTTTGAAAATAAATACTGACCACACCAATATTTTCTATGTATTCTCCCAAGTTAGTCGTGGGATGGGATGGTTATCTGTTGCGGATGGATGTTGATATGGTGGTTGTTTGGATTATGGTTAGATTGTAAGTGTTACACGTTTAAGATTTGAAGATGTGCATCTGATTCGAATAACAATCTTCTTGACACGGGTGTGAAAAACTTAGCATTAGAACACCTTATGAACCGGGTTCGTGTAGGAGGCTGAGGTCTCCTCTGCGGCTCGGATTGTGAAACCGGAACCTCCTCAACAGGAGCCAGTAGCGCACCATTGGTGGTGGTTTTTTTTTTAATAAAAAAGTTCGGTTTTTGTTTAAAAAAAATAAAAATTCATTTTGTAAATTATTTATTGAATAATTCTATTTACAAAATGGTAATATCCTAGAAATATTTGGCCTTTACAAAATTTATGCACTAAGAAATACGTAACATTTTTTTGAAAAATGTTTAAAAAATGGTTTAAAATAATATTTTTCACATAATTTAGGTTTGCAAAATTATGTGAAAAATTAGTTTAATTTGGTGAAAAAAAAGGATAAAATAAAAAATTATAACAAATTTATGCTCCAATAAAAATGTAATATTTTTTGAAAAACAAAAGTTAAAAATAAAAATAATGTTATTAAAATAATATTTATAAAAAATTAATTGGAAATTAAAATTATATAAAAATAATTTCTTGAAAAATATTTAAAAATTAATAAAATTAATAAAAATATACGTTTTTCAAAAAAGAAAAGAAAAGAAGTAATGGTGGATATAGAAAGTGCATTAATTAGAACATCTTCGATACAAAAGTGACTTGCACACCAACAATCGTTGATATGACAACATGTCAAGAAACTTGCTTTCTATATGGCAATGTAGCATAAAAGAATAGATTTGATTGACAATTAACTAAAAAATTGGTCTTCAATGCTTCTATCTAAATCACAAATTTTAATTGGGATGATAACGGGTCGGGTTTGAAAGTTCTATCACCCATACCCACTCGTGAATCCGTTTATTTTCACAAGTTTGAGGGTGGATAAACCTGTAAAAAAATAATAATAATATTTTTATATTATTTAAATGTATGAAATATTATGATTTTAAAAATTAAAAACACGTAATATAATAAAAATTTCTACTCATTTTATATGTGTTTCTTAGTTGAAACAAGAGGCAAAGCACATTATATTATATATATATAGCTAATGGTCGAACCTTACACTCTTGTTTTTTTGAGGTGGGACTTTCAAAAGTCTCACATTGTACAAATAAAGTCCCACATTTTAAAAAACAAGAGTGTAAGGTTCCACCATTAACTATATATAAATAAAAGTTGAGAATTGTAATTTTCAAAATTAGAATGAGTGAAGTTTTTATAGTTTACTCTCTATATGGTTAAAAATTTTCCATTAGAGTTTAAATATTTTAAATAATAAATTTTATTTATGCGGGTTCACGGATCCACCCGCGGAATCGTTTTCCCAACCCGTACCCAAATCAGTTGGGTTTTCTTTAAACTGGTTCGCATGTCATAATTTCACTACCCAAACCCGACCCTATATGGTCAGTCCGTTCAAATTGCCATCCCTAAATTTTAGCACCATTTTTTTAATGGTGTGTCCATTTTGTTGTCATAGTTTATTTTTTATTTTATTTCTTTACCAAAATAGATGAAAACCTAATGTCAGATTTAAATACTTGAGGGTCAATCGAAAAAAATAGAAGTGCAACAAACCGCTTGAAAGTAAACGGTCATGTCGATATATTTTTATTACCACAACAATTTAACATTGGATATATACGTTTGTATTGGAAAAAGATTTATCACAAATTACCTTTACATTGGAGATGCTCTTACTAGTCTTAGTAGTGAAAATTTTGGTTATGGAATATATATATTGACAGGACCCACCCCGACTCCTCTCTTGAGTACGAGGGAGGCCCTGTGGGCTGCCCCGACTCCTCTCTTGAGTACGAGGGAAACCCTATGGGCTCTACATTTACTAGCATAATAAAAGGACTTTCTACTGAAATTTCCATAGGAAATACTTGTTATTAAACAAATAAAATGTAAGGAGAGTGCAAAATGTTCATAATTTTAATTTCTTTTCATATATTTTCGTTCTTTACAAAAAGTGTCAAAATTGACCGATTGGACCAAAAACCGATCACTATAAAAACTAAGTAATCAGTCCATCCCGAGTGGGAAACTGAACAGGCCGAGTAAGAAAACCGAGTAGGCCAAGTAGACCGAATAGGCCATGTGGGCCGAGTAGGTCAAGTGGGCCGAGTAGGTCAAGTGGGCCGAGTAGGTCAAGTGGGCCGAGTAGAAATCCGACCATGTGCTGACCATGCCTACCGTCCCGACCATGCCTATCGTCCCGACCATGCCGACCTCATATCTCTAAATATGTACATGAAAATTTAAAATGCATGACTTTTATGCTTCGTGATGTCATCGAGTGGTCCACCTCAAAACTTCTGAGTCCGTACAACCGAACAACTACCTGGATAAATATATAAGAGTGAAAGGATGAGCGCTAACGCACAGTGAGTGAATGAATGAAAACTTTTAAAACACTTTTCTAAACCACTTTACAATAAGCATTCAGTAATACATGGTATAAGGTAATATATCTACTTTCATATTTAATAAACCGAATACTGAATGCATCACTTTTCTGAAAAGAGTAAGATACTTTATAAAATCTTAATCTTCACCAAATTAGTACCGGGGATATCCTCCATACGTAAGCCGAAATACATTCGGGCAAACACCGAGTCATGAATAACTTCTGGTCATACCCGTGCAGAGCGACTCAATTACTCTTTCTCTGGTCATGCTCGGGCAAAGCGACTCTATTACTTTTTCTCTGGTCATACACTTGCAAAGCGACTCATGACATACACATGTGTAGAACGACCCTAAAAGCCAACCATAATCATAACTGAGGAATGGTACATGGTGCTTTTGTAGAAAACATAATCTCTTCTGGATAATTCATAAAATAATATACTTATTCTGATTGCTAATATAAGCATAAAATATATACTCAGTTCTCCGTATCATCACCATCAATCATAAAAAGCAATAAAAAGCTTAAAAGATTTGCAACAATTAATCTTAATCATAAAACTGGAAACCTTTGAATTAAAACAAAACAGAAACTTAATTCACTCACAACTTAGACGTCAAGCTTAATTCAGACTGGGTATGCTAGGTTCTCTTCGTCTTCTTTCCCTAACAATCACAAGATCCAATTAAAAACTGGATATCAAAGAAGAATCAACTGAAATCTATGATCGAGAAAGCTTCACTGACTTATTCTCTTTCTTCTCTTTCCTTTATTCTGTTGGATTCTATTGCTTTCTAGCTCTCACCACGTTTATCCTCATATATTTATACTCATGGAAGGACACAGCTGAAGTTGTGAGCTAATTAACTAAGCTCACAGTTGCCTGTCAGCCATGCAATCACCTAGGCTTACTCACCTGATGCCTTTTTCTGCTTTACGCTTATCCCTTTTTTTTTTTAAATTTGGGCCTTTCAATTGGACCTGAAAGACATGGGTGTTACATATATACATTGGTAGACCCATGAATTTTAACTAGATGAGACACTTAAACAAAACAACAATTATATCAAAGGACCCATTTTTATGCCCAATTCTTCGAACAAAACCCAATTTTTTATGATTTCACACATTCTAACACCGATATCTTCTTCTCCAACCACCAAAGAAAAAGATAATGGTAACTCATTAGTTATTATTGTCTCTTTCTCTCTCAACTCTCAAGTGATAAGTATCAAACTCTCAGTTTTATATAGGTAATTTTCTTTTTATTTGTTTTTTTTGGGTTTTTAGCAAAACTACCATAATTTAGGGATCAAATTGCAAATCTACCCTAAAATCCAAAACAATTGCAAAAGTGCCATAAAATTCCCAAATTGCCCTTATTCATAACATCACCCAATTTATTAACTATATTTACCAATTTGCAACAAACAATTACTAACATACTTACAAAGCCATCCACCGAACAACATTGCAACTTCCTAATCTGGTATTTACCTCCTAATCTCAAGTTTTTTTTAAAAAAAAACATGAAAAATTTCATCGGGTTGGGCTAACCCGACATCGGGTCACCCTGACCCGATGGAATTTTCATTGTTTTTTGTCATGCAAAATTCTGTCGGGTCAAGTTGACCAGACGTCGGGTCAGCCTAACTCGATAAAAATTTTCATCGGGTCACCCTGACCCGATGGAATTTTCATGGGTTTTTTTCATGAGAAATTCTGTCGGGTCAGCCTAACCCGATGGAAAAAAATATCGGGTCAGCTGACCCGGTGTCGGGTCACCCAACCCGATGATTTTTTTAATGGGTCTGTTTTTTTTTTCATGTGGTTTTTTGTTATGTTATGTTCTTTCAAATAATGAATTTTTTAATGATGGATAATATATGTTGAATTATTTTTTCAGGATTAAAGATGAAAAATATGCATTTGGTTTTGAATTGGGGTGGAGAATGGAAAAGTCATCATGGTGAGTATTGGTATGAAGGCCGAAGAGCGAAGGCTTTTGCTTTTTCAAGGGATTCAAACTATGATCAATTGTTAGATAAGGTATACAATGTCACCGAAATTGATAAAGATCATTATCGGGTAAGTATGACGACTCTTCCACAAACTTTTCGTCCTAGCATGCCCATTGAGATTGTTGATGATGATGACATTCAATTGTTGCTTAGTCGAGAGAATGTTGACCCATTAGTTTGCATTAGTGTTGAGGAAATCGGCCATCAATCTCCAGAAATGAAACATAACCCACCAGAGTCCTCTCACAACCTACACCATGTCAATATGGATGAGTTTCGAAGGTTGGATGTACCTAACATGGCTGCCCATTTGGATGATATTCGAGAGGGATTACAATCTCCTCCTCGTCATTTTAGTTTTCAAGATACGACGGGTAACCAACAGATTCCTGAGCATGATGAAACAGAACCACAGTTTAATTTCATTCGTGAGGGAGTTCCCAATCAGTATGATGAGCAGTTTGCCAATGTCCAGATGCTTGTTCCACCTCCATGTGCATTTTGTTCTATTAATTCGGGTGAAGTTGCACCCAGACCTGTTACTATGTGTCTTGAAGTAGGTGTATTGTTTCCAAGCAAGAGACAACTACAATCACAAATAGGTAGTTATGCCTTTACCAACCGGTTCCAGACTAGGGTGTTCAAGTCCGATACAACACGATATCAAGTTCGGTGCATTATTGAGGATTGCAATTGGCGATTACGTGCAGCTAAGGTTCATAATTCAGATTATTTCCAGATTAGAAAATTTGACAATCAGCACACATGCTCCACAGAAGCACGATTTCTGCATCAAAGGCAAGCAAGTGCACGAGTTATAGGGGAACACATACATGAGAAATTTCGTGATCATCGTTTATACAAGCCCAAGGAAATTATACATGACATGCAAAGGGAGTTTGGCATCTCCTGTAACTACCACAAAGGGTACCGAGCTAGACATATTGCCTTAGAAGAGGTTCAAGGAACACCGGTTGAGTCATACAGTAATTTACCATCATACTTATACATGTTAGAGTAAGCAAATCTCGGGACTGTTACATACCTCCACACTGATTTGTCTAACAGGTTCATATATATGTTCTTTTGCTTTAAAGCGTGTATAGATGGTTTTTTGTCTTCGATTAGACCAGTTATTTCTATTGACGGGACGCTTTTGAAAGGTCCTCATAGAGGGGTCTTATTTGTTGCTATGTGTATGGATGACAATGATCAAATATTTCCTCTAGCTTTTGGTGTTGGTGATTCAGAGACAAATGAAGCTTGTGAATGGTTTTTAACTAGGTTATATAAAGCCGTGGGCGAAGTTGATGATTTGGTTATTGTTTCAGACAGAAAAGGCATTATCACAACCGGTGTAGAAAAAGTGTTTCCCAATTCCTTCCACGGTGCATGTGCAGTACATTTAGAACGGAACATGGTTGGTCACTATGGTAGGAATAAGACACTGAAATAGTACTTTCGACGAGCAGCCAGGGTCTATCGAGAGAGTCAATTCATACAACATATGGAACAACTAGCAAATATTAATCCCGAAGCAGCTCAGTATGTCACGAATATTGGTATTGAGCGTTGGACACGAGCACAGAGTCCAAGAAAAAGGTACAACATAATGTCAACCAACATTGCAGAGGCCATGAATAATGCAATTAAAGAATGCAAGGAATTGTCTATTACTGGAGTGATTGATTACATCAGAGGGGTTCTGCAGCTTTGGTTCCATGATCGACGAACAACTGCACATAAACTTACAACTCAATTGACAACAGCCGCAGATGTAGCCATCGGTGTCAAGGATGACAAAGCACGATATATGCGGATCTACCCTATCACATTTTACACATTCCTTATTAAAGATGGGGGTTTAGATGGACATGTGGATTTGATTGCAAAAACATGTACCAGTAAAGAATTTGATGTCGACCAAATTCCATGTGCACATGCATTAGGTTGCATTAGGTTACGGGGATTTTCATTTGTTGATTATTGTTCTCCTTATTATTCTAGTGTGTTTCTGGTTGCAGCATACAGTGGAGAAATACATCCCGTTGGACAACCCAGTGAATGGTTGGTTCCTGAGGATATTGTATCAAAAATTGTTCACCCACCAGTAGGTCGTCGTGGTCCTGGAAGACCTAAAAAGAATCGTATTCCGTCATTTGGCGAGGAAGTAACTCAAAGGAGTTGCACCACTTGTCATCGTGTTGGTCACAATAGCCATACTTGTACCTACCCGAAGGCAAGTAGACCATTAAGTGGTATAGAAAGTATTAATGAAATTGGTGAGGCAAGTAGATCACATGATGTTGTTGAATAAGCAATATACTTGAGTTATCTTTTATTTAAACATGTGTTATGAACATGTATTATGAAGTTAGTCAGTCATATTCTGATAAGTAACCGCTAGTAATTACATGACTATTGATGTGGGATAGTAATGGTAAAAATATGGTATTCCTTAGTATATTATTTACGAAATTTTGACAGTGTTTCATTTGAAATTGCAACAATTCCATATCTTCTATACAGTCCCTGCAAATATAACACTTCTAATCGTCACACAACAATCTCTACACCGTTCACACAAATCACATTCAAAAATCACTTCTATGTACAGATCACAATCACAAATCACAACAATCTCTACACCGTTCACACAAATCACATCAAGTTGCATTATTTACACATAAAGGTTCATTATTTACACAAGGTATTTCTTTTGAATTTTGGAATATTTTTGTTGCTATCTTAACTTTAAAGGGTTGTCCGTCATTTTCATCAAAGTCGAATTCTTTTCTTGCCCATAGGTACTCCAAGAATTTGAGAGTGAAAACCCCACAATCGGACCTATGTAAAAAAAAACATTCATTAATAACAACCACCACGTAAGACAAACAATAACCATGAAGAAATAAACAAATACATACTGATTTCCTTGACATGGTACACCCTCTTTGGGTCTCTCGACCGTAAATGACAATGGATCAGTATAAGTATCTGGCATTGCATGCACCAATAAAGATGACACCATCTTTCTAAGACAAGTTGCCCACTTTAGTATTTGATCAACGTTATATGCATCCGGCTTTGAGTCATATACTTTGATAACCCGCTCATTTAAGTCCACCTCTACCGCGACCCAATGATTTCCATTCACATTTGGAGGAAACAAAATCTGTTTCATCATGAGACAGTCAGATGAATGTATATTAAAGGTTGAATAACATCTTAATTAACAACATATTAATTTGAAAATTACTTACACTATTGATTGTCCGCCAATGTACTGAAGCATGCATAGGGGATTTTCCAATCACATAGTCTATCATTGTATTGTCCCATTGGTAGGTTTCATGCTTGAATTGTTTTTTGCCTTTAGTCACAGTTGACCACCTTCCGTGAATTTTATCCTACAAAAAATATTATAAGTTACCCCCACAAAAGAAATGATAAGGGTTGTTATGGAGAAGAATTTGTACATACCATGAATGAGTAATCCAATAACACAATATTCTGCTTGTATATCTGATGATAGTAACATGCTCGACGCCGCATCAAACGACAATATGTCTCTATATGCTGTCATGATACAAACTTGTTACTAAAAAATGCATAAAGTAGAGTAAATAATTGTAATATAAGGTGTAAAACTTACGTCTCCTTCTAACCACCCATTTGGAGACAGCAACAATTCAAACCATGCAGGCTTTGCTTCGACCAAACCCGTGTTCATGCTGTAGAGGTTCAACAATTAAACACTTGTTGAAGATATCGAAATAAAAATACAATAATAATACATGATTTAACTTACCAAGTGTTCTTGTTGTCACTTATCCATGCTTGCATTGAACCTACATTTTCATCTTCCACTTTGCTGTCACATCCGAATTCGGGCATTTTCGATTTTCGAGGCCTCTTCGCCGTGGGATCAATGTACGAGCTCACAGTTAAGGCTGACCGTTTACGATCTCTCGGTAATCTTATGGTTAGCTTCGGTGGTCTTGTGAACTGCTTAACATCTTCACTTGTCTCAGACAAAATGAGAAATTCAGGAGACTTAACACCTTTCGGAACCGAATTTTGATAGTCTTGGTTGTTGCCATCGTGGCTGAAATCGGTGGTATTATGTTCATTGAACTACATGAAATAGAAATCACATTTGTTAGAACCTTGTTAGAACCAGTTACTAATTTAACGAATTCACAATTTAAAACGATAAGTACCTTTTCAGCCACTTTGTTCAAACATATAAGCTCTGTCAAGCGAAGAAATCCCATTCGCATCTCATCCATTATTGTATTTTGCATGGAAGTCATCTGATCTTGTATAGCTTTTTGTTGTGCTTGCATTTCATTTTGTTGTGCTTGCATAACATCCAATCTTTTGTTGACTTGCTCAAGTGTAATCGGTATATTCTTCTTTCCTCTGAATTCAACTTTTTTAAGTGTTCTGGTTGGATGATCTCCATCAATATCATCATTCATGGCATCATCAACGTCATCCTGAACATCATCCTGAACATCATCCTTAACATCATCCTTACCAACACAACCATCCACATCGGGTAATACATATTTTAGTTTATCCATACTTGTCCAAAACGGTTGCCTTGCTTCTTCATCAGTTGGGCCAAGAGTTTTGTATATGGTAATCTGAATATTTTTGTTCAAAAATTAACATTACAGTGTAATACCTAAAATATAGCAAATCAAAACTAATTTTATTTGAATTAACCATATTCAATACTTACGTTCTTGAACTTAAATATGGTTTTCTGAATGTCTGAATACGTAGGAATTCCCGTGCATTGCCAATTCAAAATTCTAGGGGTGACATTGTTCACCCTAGTGGCATATTCAAGTGTGACCCATTTTGGTATTGCTTCAATCGCCCACACCTGAAAACAAAAACAAAGAAAAACAAACAAAGAAAATTATAGTTAAGTTGCTGTATCAAAATATGCATATTGCCTAAAATGTATTTTATTAAACTTCATCATTTAACACATATCACCTGAAAGGCCGTCACAAACCCATAAGCGTTGTACCTCTCTGCTTTTCGTTTAACTGGAGCATCGACATTCTCCTCCAACTTTTCATCAGTGAACTTATTCTTGAATTTATCATCACGGCCAAGTAGACAAGTAGAAAGGGAGTTAAATGTCCTCGAGTATATGAATGTCCCCCACGGAAAGTTATCAAAAGCATCTAAGTCATCAACTAATTCTAATGCCCAATATAGAATGCTAGTCCTATCGTCCTTCCCAACCAACGTCATCTCCAAAAAAAGTATTAACGCCAACTTCACAACATCCTCATCATCACTAATGTTATTATTAGGACCTAAATTCCTAAACCAATCAACAATCATTTTGACCTTGACTTTACTAGATTGGAAATAGATTCGACGGAGTCGACTATTCTTTCTTTTGAAAAGCTCCAGATTGGATTCAGAATATTCTCCAAAAGCTAGCCCACTAACCAAAAAAAATTCTACTGGGAAAAACCGTATCAACCCGTTGCCAACATGGTACCACAAAGAAGATGCATTATAATCGGTGTTTTTGACATGACACTCCCTAAGCAATATGTGATGGCAAAAATGCCCAGACAACACCATATCGCTCACATCTAAAAAATGACAGAAACATGTCACTCTAAACAACTTGAGTTGTTTTTCTGTGAGATGCAACTTAATAAGCCTTATACTCTCCCAATTACAATGGCCAGTAACTCGAGAAGAAAAACGATCACATTCCTTAATCTTGAGTGATTCAAGTAATTTGTTTCCACTCATGATTATCAACCTAAAAACATTCCAAATTACATTCAGATACGAACTAACAAATACAAACACTTGAAGAGAAAGTAAAAGTAAATACAATAAAGAGTGATATACACGGACTGCATGCATTATATGCAAACAAAAGTAACAATATTGCAACACAACAAACAAAGAAGTGGACCAAATAGAAAATATTACGGGAAATCTTTAGTTGCGCTACAGTAACAAACTCGGGGGTCGAGTTGCCCGGTCAGCTCACGGGGGTCGGGGGTCGGGGGGCAGCGCCCCCAGAGAAAATTTCAATTTCAAAACAAGTTACCACAACATGTTGCCAGTGTTCTCTTTTAATACACACTTGAACCATTTTCAACCGAAATATCCTAAAAATCGACACAGAAACATAGCACTAAATAAAAAATCATCAAAATCAACAAGATTGGAATAACATGAAGTTGAGGGAATTCGACAAAGCACTCAATCCAAAATCAGTAAATGTGAGGTTGCCAAATACATGAAATTGAAATCCCTAAAATCAATCCCTAAATCAAATCGGTCTAACTCAACAAATGAAAACCCTAAAATCAATTTCAATGTCAAAACATAAACCTAAATGTTAGGGTTCCAAAATCGAAATACCTGAAATTGGACCCAAAAGGTAGAAATATTGCCGCTTCAGATCGTGGAGGCTGATTCAAAACCAGAAGACGGCTGTTGCGAGAAAACTCGACGTTGGCTTGCAAGTTGAAGACGTCGGATGTCATCGACGGTGGCTGGATATCGTTACGACGTCGAAATCATGACGACGTAGTTGCAGTTGGGCTGTAATGGACGTCGGTGAGGGCGGCTTGTGTCGTCGACGGAAGATGAGTTCGGTCGGCGACGGAAGATGAGTTGCTGTGCGAGAAAACTCGACGTCAGCTTGCAAGTTGAAGACATCGGATGTCATCGACGGTGGATGGATATCGTCGACGGCGTCGAAATCACAACGACGAAGTTCCAGTTCAGCTGTAATGGACGTCGGCGATGGCGGCTTGTGTCGGCGATGGGTTCGATCGGGATGGGTGGCTTGAGGAATTGGGAATTTAGGGCAAACTGAATGAAATTGATTTCAGTTGTTGACAAGGGTAGAAATGTCATTTCAGGGCATTTTTGCAATTGTTTTGGGTTTTATGGTAGATTTGTAATTTGGTCCTTAAATTATGGTAGTTTTGCTAAAAACCCTTTTTTTTTTAATTGTAATCTTTTTTTATTAATCTGTAATTCTATTTAATCTTTTTTATTTCGAAAAAAAAAAGCTTTGTATTTCTTTTTTATCCAAGAACTATTTTAATGTTTTCAGATCTCCCAAAAATTAATTTGGTAAAGAAATACAACGGATTTTAATGAATTTGATATATGTATTTAAATTATTGTGATTGTTATTAAGATAAAGAAAAATATAGTAAGTTAAGTTAAGTTAAGGTAGAATTTGAATTAGAATAAGATATACTTATAATTAAATGGGTTTATTTAGAACCGTTGAAAAAAAAAAATTCAAAAAATTAGCACACCCTAACCAGTCCTATTTCTGCTCTCCGGCAGTCATGCACGTGGGTCAAACTCAACTCAAAAAAAAAATGTGAAGTTCAAGAAGATGCTGGAATATGACAAGATGAATCTTACCTTGAAAAAATGGGTGAAGATCGAAAAGATGAAAACAAGAAATTGATTTTACATTATAATTCAGAATTAAAAGAAAAAAAAATTCAAACTCACAATCTTATAAATACATGATTTTTTTATATATATATATAAGCTGGTTGGACTCCCTAGGTCTGGAACTTAAATTTGAATTACCAAAATAAATCAATTATGGCCAGATAATGATTTAAGAGTGTTATATTTATATGTGGAATTTTAAGAGATCATGATTATTTGGTCATTATCAGCTGCATGATGATGAAATAGTACAAAATGAGTCTCCAAAATAAATAAATAAATCTGTGGAAACACCAACAGCTGACCAAATATAATTATATAATTGTAGCTTGTTTTGATTTAATCATTCGATTGAAATATAAAATGGTGTCTCAATCATATCTTGAGAATATGAAGTATACAATGCGAAATAGAGAAATATTTCAAATAAAAATCATTTGAAAAATGTAATCAAACCGTGTGTCCTCATTTGTTTACAACGCTCTAATTTTTCATTATTTTCGTCCACGACTGCCAGGTTCATAGCCTAAAATGCAGAAGTGCAGAAATTCCATCAAGGCCTTTTGCCCTGAAGCAGGTAACATACTCTGCCACTGTGGTTTTCCTGTACTTTGGAGGATTCTCTTCCGATAACAACTCTTTGATAGGTTCGTAAACTCTCGATGTTGGCAAGAGAAAGGTGCTAAAAAAGCTTGCCACTGATACTCTTGGTCCTACTCGATTTGCCAATACTCTATGCTCCACACTTTTGAATTTGTCATTTGATATCAGCTGAAAATACCAACAAAATTAAGAATTGTTCAATGTTAGAACCCTCTATTGATGAAGAATAACCAATTGGTTAACACCGGTTAATTAGATTTATAATTTTGAGAATTGTTGAAATAAGTAAAGCTGAAGATAAATTATATGAGGTGCAATAAGATTAAAAAAAAAAACCCAAAGAATTTGATCTTGTAAACTAAATACTTTCCTGCAAAAGATCTCCAATATTAATAACAAGGGCTCCAGGAATTGAGGGCACATCAATCCAATGATTTTGATGAAGAACTTGGAGGCCACCGATATGGTCTTGTAGAAGCACAGTAAAGAAGTCATTATCGGCATGCTTGGTAGTTCCCATTGTTAATTCAGGCTGTGGGCATGCCGGATAGTAGTGAGAGAGCAGCGCGAGCCCCTCGACACAACCCATGTCCTTCAAGTGATCTGAGTTCAATCCAAGAGCTTCAGATAGTAACTCCAACACTAAACATCCCACTTCCATTACTCGCTTTGAGTACTCCATCATTATGTCTCTACAAGTTGATTCAGGAAAACACACAAAATGGCTTCAGAAATACGCACAAATGCACAAGTAATCAGTAATTTTTGTGCAAAAATTGAAATTGTGACGCACCTGCAAGTAGCTGGCAGTTCTTGTGGGTTGGGAGGATTAGGAGCCATAAAGCAATACATGGTGTCCCTCCAATTAGCTGCTGGGGCACTATACAAATCGAAATTGGCATTATAAACCACCCTTTTCGAAGTATCACGCGTGTACCACTCTTTTTTAATCTCACTATCTTGCTCATAGAACCTGACAACTCCAGCCTTCATATCCTCAAGAACACTCACTGGAATCCCATGATTTATGACCTGAAAGAAACCCCACTTCTCCGATGCGTCTCCAACTCTTTCGACTATCTTCTTCCGTTGAACCGGATCTTTGCCGACTTCTTCCAGGTCTATAACCGGAAAACTGAAATGGGTGTCACCAGAAATTGGAGGCTTGTTGAAGTTATCAGGTGGTTGATAGAATATGCGTGGAATCTTGTCGATTCCAGCATCGACCAGACCTTTAACGCCGGCTTTGGTTTCATCGAACGCTTTTAACTCACTTGCTCTATCGTAGTTGGGTTCCAGCTCCATTGTTGCCACTTTTTTAAATAAAAAAAAATGATATGTCAAGAAATTGTGGTTTGTGGATTAATCACCACTTCAAGGCGATTGTCTTGCTAATATATCAAGGACACGTCACAGTATCACATGTTCTCCTTGCAATTGGCGTCACAGTTTGAGAAAATCGACAATGGATCCGTTTCATATCTGATTGTGGGTCCGTTTTATATCTGATTGTGGGGCGACGGATCGATAAAAGCAAAGCTATTAAAAGAAACTTTATTGGTCTGACATGTGGGACTGACGAATTGTACAGTACATTAGTACCCCGTGGTTAAAATAAAACAATTATTTTACTATTATCTTCTTTTTTTTTCAAAAATAAATTTGTCTGTTCACCTTCCTCGGTTCTTCTCAAATACTCATCTGCGTATTCCATTAACTTCTCTTCCTTCCTTTCGATCCTTAAAATTAAAAAGATTTCAACAGTAGCTTCTCTTCCCTTTTTTTTTTCTTTTAGTGAAAGATTTATATCTTTTTATTTTTAAAAAAATATATTTAAAAATTTATATCATTTCAATGCAGAGGACACCAAATCTTTAGTTCACAAACACAAACAATTTATTACCGATTGATTCTTAACTAATAATTCATACCCCTTTATTTCATTTTAAAAAGTGAATAATAATTATATGTATTTTTTAATTTTTTCATGATTACATGAAGTTGAGATGTGAGAGCAAAAGGAAAAAAAAAAATCTAAAAACGAAAAATAAACTATAAGTAGAATAACTTGGACAAGAACCTGGCTGGAAAACAAAATGATTTGGAATAGAGATGGTTGTGGGCTTGTTGCATGTGTTGGTAGGGAAGAAACAAAAAGAAAAATAAGAAGAAATCAAAGTGTATATTATTTGTAAAATAAATAAATAAATAAAAAAGATGAAAGAGAAGTTACTATTGAAATCTTTTTAATCTCGATAAGTTTAAAAGAATTTGAAAAATGAATGTATGTGACGAAGAGGAACTCTTTGGGAAAATAAAAGAGAAAAAAAATTAGGGATGACAATTTGATCTGTATCCGTGAGTATCCGTCCGAACCCGACCTTATAGGGTCGGGTGTGGATGTTGAATTTACGATCCGTAGACCCGTTTAATGAAAAACCCGATGGGTTCGTTAGCGGATACGGGTTGGAAAAACGAACCCACGGTTTGGATCTATGAACCCGTATAAATAAAATACTTATATATAAACATATATAGATATTTGAAGTATTTTTTATCGTTTTATTTTTATGGTTATTATTGTTTTGTAACGTATCAAGTAGGGAATTATAAATTAAAATTTAATTCAATTAAGTATCAAATAGGCGATTACATATGGAAATTTATAAATGGCAAATCGCGGGTTCACGGATTGGTGGGTTGCGGGTTTGTGAGTTTATAGGTATCACGCGGGTGAAGCATCCACCCGTGAACTCGTATTGCTTCACGGGTTCACGGATGAGGGTATGGGTGCAGTCATAACCCGTGGGTTCAAACTCATCCACGAACCCGTTTACCTATACGGGTTTAAGGGCGGGTGTGGATGATGAAAATTTTTACAAGTGAGGGTTTTGATTTTATAAAGCCCGTCCAAACCCGACTTAATGTCATTCCTAGGAAAAATTGGTGCTTCAAGGAGACAGGCAGTCTGGAAAAAAAAAGTACTTTCAGATTCGGTGAGAAGACATGTAAAAACTGGGAGAGAAGAAAAGTGAAACTTTTGTTTTAATTACTTTACCACTGGTCACTGTGCTTTCGGTGAAAGAAAAAATAAATTTAAGTTTTTATAACAAACTCTTTTATTGGATTCGTCTTACAAACATCATATATGAGATAGACTCATGAAAGTTTTTTTCTAGTTTTTGACATATTTTATATGTCATGGCTCTTTGGCCTTTACAATTGGTTGAAGATTGCTATTCAATACCAATCATCCGAAGACATTCAAGAAATGCATGCACGTCATAAGTTTAGTTAAATTATCCACTCAGGCTTATCTTTACACTAAATCTTAAATTCAAATATTTACAGGAGACGCTCCATCGCCATTCGCCAAATTTAATCTTTGAACTAGAGGAGGAGACGCTCCATAGCTAGCGTGGAGTTTGTATTTTTCATTTAAAATAATATGTATACTTTTTAATATAAATTTATATGCAGATATTATCAAATCATATAGAACCTGATCCAGCTGCATCTATAAATCCTCAAATAGTGATGGGCAATTCCCACGGATCTCCACCCAGAAGCCTCTGCCCTATTCCTCCATTCTTCCATTTCTTTTAATAGGGGTGGTCGTGGAGTCCCTCCTTATATATATTAATATATCTTTACTCTTATTTTTTAAAATATTAACATTAATTCTATTACTTATTTACTCTATCCATTTCTCTAATTTTCATATATATATATATATATATATATATATATATTTATATGTAATACTATAGTTATTTGTATTAATTTTGAATTAAATTATATCAATTATATATTTTAGATTATTTATTGAATTGGATATTGAAATAGGATGAATCGAAAAAATTGAAATAATCGAATTTCGGATTTCAAAATGAAAAATAAAAATAAAAACGAGAAAATAGAGGACAGGGGTGGGGGTAGGGAACCTCCCACCAAACACCCCCACACCCCATCCCTTCCCCCAAATAGGGTTTACGATGGGGGTGGGAGTAGATTTTAGGAACGGCAGTGGGGGTAGGGGTAGGGGTAGGGATACCCTCCTCCACCCCAATGAGCCCCACGCCCATCCCTATCCTCAAACCTAACCTTGGTTCATATCCATGGTGGAAACCAAACATTTACATGGTCTAGTGATGCATCATTTGTTAATCAAATAAATAAATACGCACTTCATGTAGGTCAAAAACTCATGCAATTACACTTCCAGAACAGAGGAAAGTAAGCAGAAAGGAACATGAACCATAATTAAGCACAACAAATCTTTCTAAATTCAATTCCATTACCATAAAATGAGATTCGTAACACACCGAAAGTGAAACACTTTTTTTTTTCTAATCTTGAAAAACAAAAAAAAAAAAACCTCGTTACAGGCATACAAAACTAGCTCCTGGACCACATTCGGGCAAAGTCAGATGCTGACCATGAACGTGAAACTGGACCTTCGAATCTACTCATATTCCTCATACTGTCTTCGATTTGGGAGACTTTCTCTTCAACTGTCTCCTTGGCATTGAGTTCTTCATGCCAATGAAAAAGAGCAAAGCCCCAAGAAGTGCCAAACTCTGTAAACGTATCGGAAAATATTATTCATAAATAATGCCCTAATTATTCAATCTGACATTCGATAAAGCAAAGAACAGACATTATACAAACATAAAACTGGACGAAAAAAATGGGCAGAGGACATGAAATGAGCCAAATAGAACGATAATCTTTGAATGCTAACCTGTGTAAACTTTGTAAAGATTTGACCGAATTCTTTCCTTTCTGCGTCATAGTTGTAGAAGTCGTATAATATGGGAGTAGCAATTGCCTGGTGCAGAAGCTGTGACGAGAAAAACAAAAGGATTTAACGTGGTTGATCAGGGTAAGTAAATTGCCAATTCTAAATCACGGACAGACTATTTACAAACCAAAAGATAAGCTCCAAGAGTGCTGCCAAAGATGAAAAGAAGGCTTCCAAGACCCTTCAGGGCTATAGCAGCAGCAACTAAATATTTAATCTGTAAAAAAACAAGTACATTAGCTTAAATAATGAAGCAAAAGTGATATATAATACAAAATCCATCTCAATTGTTAGTTAGCACTTTGAAGCATATCGTACTTCAAATACTTCAAAATCAGGAACTTGGAAGCCAATCTGAGCTGATACATGCTTTGAAAAGATGTTCAACTTTGGTTCCAACGCCTTAGCCGCTGGCCCGCCATCAACGCCATATTCATTGAATCTATACGCAGGAACATACAACATTTGTCAGAATATAGCATGCTCAGAACTTGATGTACAAATCATGGGTTTAGGAAAACAAGCTTGCATTATAATTATATACAGCTCGTCCCATATTTTACTTGTATCAAATTAAGTATAATAGTTACTTGAAATAACTCGATTCATAATCATAGAAAACATAAATGTGGAATTATTTTTGAAACAAGGAAATTTATAGCCTCAGAATCCAAACTCAATGATAACCATAAATTGAATCGCAGCAACTTTAAGTTACTAACCAATAACTATAGTTAATAACCAAAGCTATATGTTGGTAACCGGCATTTTATCATATCTAAACCTGATGAGATTCTGAGTTAAAAAAACAGATTAACATTATTCTTGCATGATAAAAACCTTTCAATCAACCATCAGTCCAAAAAAAGAATAATGTTATCCTTTAATAAGGTCCACCAAAATTAAATTAAATATGACCTCCAAAACACCTCTGATGGTTTTCTATGGGTTTAACAAAACAATAAAACTTCTAAATTCAAATTTCCGATTGCCCAATACCAAAGTCCTCTGGAAAACAGAATCAGAAAAAGTTTCATTCATAGTAGTGACCAAATGCCAAACATTTAGGTTAGTATCTAAGCCACTGTGGTTCGACCATTTTGGTGGGACTAATACTTGATTAGGGATCTTCTACAGTGGAAAATGACAGCACAGGGTTCACATATAATGACATAATAAGAAATAAAAACAGTAAATCATTTAGCTGCCTTTCTAGAAAAATAGTAACAATCCGCAAATTTTAGCAAGACAATCCTACGTCTATTGTATGAATTTCCAAATAACATTAGTGGCAACCATCGCCTGGCATATTATAAATTATATGAGTTCCAATATTAGGTTAAGGGCAAATAGAATTTCCAACAAACTTAACTGTTTTGTACATATCTTCTTATGTTCTTAGTTGAAATTTATCTAAGTTAATTCAAGACAATTGGATAAATCTGTAATACATAAGAACCTGTGAGAAATTAGTAATTTCTTATGGAATTATCAAAAAAAAAAACTAAAATTAAAATCGGGCACCTCTTTTTATCTAAGGAAAATATTTTCCAATAAAAGCACATATTTGACCAAATACATATGATTGTTCAAAATCAGTCTTCCCAACTAACAAATATTCAACAAAATTTGACATGTTCTGCAAATTCCCATCACAATAATCTCAAAAATCATAACACATAATTAAACTGTAGCGAGTAAATATGCTACCCATCAACATACATTCTAAGAATCAGTAAATTAATCTTTTCAAAAGTTTATCAGGGATAAGGAAGTATATTCAGTTAAATGAGATCCATTATTCATCAGAAATTATAATATCCGCGGTCAGATTTAAAATTTTGCACGATTCTTTCCTCATGTGGGAAGAAAAGTAAATGAGATTTTACGTACTAGTTATCCCTCCTCCTCCTTTTGATGTCCATTATATTGTAAGTTTGTAACAAGGAGATATAATAGTTTGAACTTTTTTCCTTTCCATTGCATTCACACACTTCCATCCAAACAAACAATAAAGGAAATTTAAAATTTAATACTAAGTGAAATTAACTAACAGTACAATCAATGTCAAAAGAGTGTCGGTTCATAAAAAACAGGACAAATATACAAAGAATATTCACACTGAAGGGTTCAAAACCAACATCAGATCGATCCATCGACCATTTTAAAAAAATCTCATCAACAAAAATCCCTCCCTAAACAAATTTATCTATAGAGTTTATTATATTCAAACTGGTAAACTAGAACATCAAAATTTAACATAGTAATATAAAAATTAACGAGAAAAATCAAGTAAACTCCTGGTTCCCAAATCCATTAATCAGATCCAAAGCTTTCGAAGCAGAACAAAAAAAATAAACACTAAAACTAGCAAGAAAAAAAAATCTAAGATTCAAGCTTATAAACGGTAAAGATTCAAAAAAAAATCCCTCATTTTCCAACTTTCCCGGCGACCAAACAGAGACAAAAAAGGTAAAAATACACCGTAAACAAAAAAGAGCAGATCTAAGTGAGTTTTGAGTGGTCTTACTCTTGCCAAGCCGAGAGAATGAAAACCGATGCGAACAGAACTCTCCCGATGAACGAAGTGAAAGCCATTTGCCGAACTCTACAATTTGCTTGTACGGACACAGACAGGAAAAAAACCGAACCGAACCGGACACAACTCGTGAACAGTTTCGCTGTTTACTTGTGTGAGAGAGAGAGAGAGAGTTCGGGGGTCAGCCGAAGAGTCGAAGACTGAATCTAAAACACCGAGTTGTGTAAAAATCGAAGACACGTTTGAGTGAAACTAGGGAAACGGCGTTTGTTTTATAAAGACAGATACAGATAAAAAGGTAATGGTAATTTACCAAGTTATACTTTTTTGATAAGCGCACTCGTGCGATTATAAAAATTGATCGTAACTCGCTATGTTTTAGTTTTAGTTGCTGTCTAACACGTCGGTTTGACCAATCATATCAGTTGGGGTGATCAGGACTGATGACGTGTACAAATGAGAGAGCGAGTTTGTACGGATTCGGTGAGTGGAGCGTTTGGGAGGTGTTTTACCATTGCTTGATTTTAGGGGTAGATCAAGTAAATGGCTCTGTAGTTGGTTTATTTTACAATTGTGTCCCTACATTTAAAATATTTTTGTTTTAAGTTGTTGGTTGTTCGCAATTTGAAATTTGAATAATTGAATGTAGACTTCATCAGTCCATGTTCAAAAAGCTTGACGTACAGGGTACAGCATCATTTTTAAAAAAAATACAATTATCGTTGAGACCTAACGAGATTAACGAGCTTTTACTTATCTAAAAGGTTTTTCAATGTCTATTTAAATTTGTTAGAGTTGTTTGGTTGGATTTTTAAGAATGTCTATTTTTAATTGAATAGAGGTCAGTAGAATTTAAACTTCTACTAGACAAAAGCTCGTAGAGAGGTGCTTCTCTAAATATATATATATATATATATATATTATATATTTAAAATGTATATCAACCAAACAATTATATATTTTTTTAAAAAAAAATTGTTTCTGATAGATCTACTATAAGTAGATCTTTTACCGATAGAGGTTTTTCAAAAGTCCAACCAAACAAACTCTAATTAGACTCTACAAATGCGGTCCAGAATATTACTCTCATTATCGAAAAGAGTTTACATATATGGATCAAGACTCTCACAATCGAAGATGGGGCACTTGCTTATAAAATACGTATGATAAGACTCAAATCTCTGACCACAAATTATGAAATGGAGGTATACTGTCATCTTTATTAAGAGGCAATGTGCACATACACAACATAATATATATCTAATGTTATATATCATTCACATTTTACAAGATTGAGATTTTATATTAAAGACGTGTTGGAAACACACAAAATTAATTGTATTAGTTAAAAAAAAAAACATGGAACTTTACACTAAACCACCTCCAACTTTATTTTGTCAATTGTCGTCTTTATATTGATATGTTGTTATGTAATTTTGTCATGGTTTTAGTAATTAGTCTCCATAACATGTTAGATAAATGTTTATATATCCTATTATATTGACTAAAATATGTGACTTCGATTTATGTCTATGATTTACTTTTCATTTTATATTAACTATAAAAGTTATTAATTAAAATCAAATATTTAAATTGATATTAGTCTAACTTTTTTTAAAAGGATGATATAAGTCAATACTTACATCGCATAAAACATGATATTTTAATCATGTAATAGTATTTGTCTATTAATGTCTATTTTGATCGTGTTATATTTAAACAATTTTATTTTTATTTTTATTTTTATTTTGGAGAGGAATCCGAACTTGGGACTTCGACCAATGGCAATATTAAAAGGTGTGGTTATCGTGCACATTACGAAATTAAATAATAAGTTTTTTCATTAGATAAGAAAGGTGTATGATTTTAATTTCAATAATGCTACTTTATCTAAATTTAGTATACAAATCTATGTCCAAATAATATAGCATATTTGATTTATTTATTTATTATAATTACATAATTGAAATGATCGAATTTTAATGATGTCACATTATTTAAATATCGAATTTGAATAAAGTTATGTTACTATTTTAATTTTAGTTTTATATTTTGATAATTTCAAATGAAATTACTAATTTCTCACATGTTCTAATTATAATTAAGGACATACGAAGGTATATACAATATTTGTACTACGAGTCTACGACCACGTATATTGTGAACTTGAACCCTTATAATCAATGTGGAAGAGAGGTATAGTGTTGGAAATTTGAACCGATGATTGTAAAAGTATCATACATAATATTCGCGCATAACTCATAGTAATTAATAACATTTATAATATCTATAGCAGAAAAATATATGACATAAAATAAATAATCACAACAAAAGATATACGTGGAAAATGCTAAATCAAGGAAAAAACCATGGGTCGTCGGGATGACGTAGAAAGTTCCACTATATGAAAAATTGTTACAACCATGTATATTATAAGACTCTCTCTCACACCCAAACCCCAAACCACTGGGTCTTACCAGGTCCACAAGCTCACAAACCAAGTTTTACATCATGAATCTTAGCTTACAATGTTCACAAGATTCTCACCAAGAACCCTCAATATCCCCTAGGTCTCCCATGAATAATTGAATATCACCCACTAACCTCTAACTTGATCCACTGATAATCTCTTAGATCTCTCCCCGGACATTTCCATGGGTCTCTTACCCGGATCTCACTACTCTCCGATGTTACATGGTGTTCGTTTTGCTCCTCCACTAAATCTAATAACATAGATATTAGGTCTATTTATACTAGTTATAAGAAGTTTAAGATAAAAGGAAATCTTACTTTTAAAGTACAAGACTTTCTTGTTCCACAAAAGACTATTTCCTTTTATGCACAAGTCATCTTATTTCATGTAAAGAGTAATTTTTTTCCTTCAAGCACAAGAACTTCCACGGAACATTCTCGATCTCAGCAAAATACTTCGTTTTTAAGGTCTGTATCACGGTGTGCATCCCACTTCCTACACCGTAGAGTACTTATGGAACCGACCGCTTAGTAAATCGCGGTCTACACCTCTTGTCTCTGCCACGGTCTGTACCGTGCTGATCTCCTGGAATCGTCGGCTCCTTGTGTATGTCGCGGTCCATACGCATTGTCTGCACCATGGTCCACGCAACGTTCCTTCCGAAATCCGTTTCTTTAGTTCTTTTCCGGTCTTCAAACCTCCCTCAAACATCATCTTCAACTTCCAAACGTGTTTCCACATATCCAAAAAATTCCACATCAATTGAGTATTGTTTGATTCACATTGTATTTATTTGAGAATATGAATAAAACCTAACGTATATGTACTACCTGCAACCTATGATGAGAGATGCAGGATCGTCTTACTAAAATTTGTGAATTACGGTATGCTGAGGTAACGGAGTACTTGCAAAAGTAAAAACTCGGTTTTATATTACTACAAACGATCCACTTCCAAACTTTATATCTACCATTCACACACGAGCACTCTATACATACAATTATACGAGGCCAGCTCACTTTGTTGACTTACTGTAGGTCACTCACCACTCGAGTGTTTCTCACTTTGCTTAATTTGGCTTAATTTCAACACTTCATACTTGTACACAAATGCACAAATCACAATCCTATTTATAGATGCTCACGGTCATGCATGAAGCTTCTACAAAAATTCTATGAAGTCGGCTACCAGCTCTTTCTATTTCCCATGAAGCATCTCGAATCATGGTGATTGCATCAAGTTTCTGGAATTCTCCGGCAATTACTTACCAGATCTATTTGCAAGCTTTTAGAAAATACACAGAGAATATTAGAGCCCTATAAGCGTTTTTCGTTTTTCAATTGTTGTTTTTTGAAAATGAAAATGAAAATGAAAACAGTGTTTTTTATTTCAGTTTCGAATTTCAAAAACGCGTCTGGTAGATTAACCGAAAACCATCAAAAATTGATTACATAATTAACCAATATAATTTTTGTATTGTAATTTTTAAATTAAACAAAAATAACACATCAAAATTTAATTCAAAAAAGCATATCAAAAAATGAATTAATCAAAATTAAACTCTTAAATTATAAATAAATAATTACAATATATATATATGTATATATTACTATATAATAAAAATATAAATGTATATATTATATTAATTATGTATAATAATATATTAAATATATATTAAATATTATTACATATTATATATATATATCATAATATATAAAGTATTTTCAGTTTCGAATTTCAAAAACGTGTCTGGTAGCATATACTGAAAACTGTATTTTGAAAATAAAAACGGAAAAAACGCGTCTGGTAGATTAACCGAAAACCATCAAAAATTGATTACATAATTAACCGATATAATTTTTGTATTGTAATTTTTAAATTAAACAAAAGTAACACATCAAAATTTAATTCAAAAAAACATATCAAAAAATGAATTAATCAAAACTAAACTCTTAAATTATAAATAAATAATTACAATATATATGTATATATTACTATATAATAAAAATATAAATGTATGTATTATATTAATAAATATATATATACATATTATAATAATATATTAAATATATATTAAATATTATGTATATATATAAAATCATAATATATATAGTATTAATATATATTAATATTCTATAATATATATAATAATAATTTATATATAATATATTTTAATATTCTATAATATTATAATTTTTATATATATAATAATTATATACATATATATATTATTGTATGAATGCTTTTAGTTCTAGTTGGAAATAAATTATTCTGAAATATATATATATATAGGCACTTTGGTCATTTAAAATCTTGTGTCGTCTTATCCTAGGCATATGAAACGCATAATAATACAATTAATAGTTTTAAAAAAAATTGTATATGAAAAACAAAATGAAAAACAAAAACGAAAAACGAAAAACAAGTTTTTTTTTTTGTTTTTCAAATCTTTCACTTTTAACACTGATTTTGGTTTTTTTTTTTCGTTTTTTGAAAATAAAATTTTAAAAAAAATAAAAACGAAAACGGATTGAAAAACAGCTGCAAAACGGGACCTTATTGAAGTTTATAGAAAACTATAGAAAATTTTAATGGGATAATTGTAGATTCTCAACACAGTATTACTATTTTCTAAAAAAGCAGCTAAATAAGATTTTAATCATTTAATAATATTTGTAGATTACTAATTTACTATCTAATTTGATCATATTATATTTAAACCGTTTTTACTTTTTTTCTTTTTTTTTTGGGAGAGAAGAATCCGAATTTGGGATGTCAACCAATATTAAGATTTAAGAGGTCCGGTTACTATGTTTATGACTACTGTTTAAACAAATTTGTATCATACTAAATTACTATATCAAACATGATTTGATTAAATGAAAAAAAAATCAATTGATTATTTAATTACGTGATGTACTGTGACGCTGTGTGCATGGCTAGATTCAACAAATAAATTAGATTCAACAACTAGTTATTTAATGACAGATTAGTGTACTTACATGGGTCCAATGAATGGCCGCCTAATTAGATTTGTCATAAATTTAATGCTTTTAAGTTTTTCATGACCGGACGTTGTTAAATATTATGGGAATGGTAGGATTATAGGAAGCATGTTTATTATATATCAATGAGGTGTCTTCTTAAAATAAATAAATAAATAAAATAAAATAAAATAAAAATTGTGGAGTCACAAATTAATCACAATGCAGGTCATCTCTCAGTGCACTTCCCTTAACCAGTTTTCTTTATATTTTCGTGGGAATAAATATCTGGGACCGAGTCACACATAAATTTTGATCTACGCAGACCCTCATATCACACCTAATCTGATTCAATGAACTTGTATTATATATATATAGTGAAATTGTATAACCTTAGGCACTTGCATAGAAATTGGCTAGAGGAGAGTTAAATTTTTTGACAAGATCTCAAGAAGTCAACTATAAATATAAGAGTCGAAATCTCATTTCATTTTAAAAATGTATTTGAAGTTTTGTTCTTTAAACTTAAACTGGCTTCATTTAATATTTTTATTATGCGACAATTTAATCCACGTATTTAAATAGAAAATCATGCTAATATATAATTTAAAGAAAGATAAGCTTTAAAAATTGCGTACAGAAAAAATATTCATTAAAATAATAACAATAAAGACTAAATAATGAAGTCTCGATTATTTACTTTAAGAATTTGACTACAATATATTAGATGTATAATTCTAATCGAGACTTAATTAAATTTTATTTAGCATAGTCCACTATTATAATTTTAATTAGCAATTGATAATACGTTGGAACATGTTATAATCAAACACTATATATATAGTTCAAACATTTTCTTCTATTCTCAGAAAATATCTACTTTTATAATATATAAAAAAAAAACCTCCTACGTATATTTATAAATACCTGCCATGATATGATATTATGATCCATTTGAACCCTATCAATAACATGAAAGAAAAGGGGGTGCGTGCCACCTAAGCCGTGAGAGAATGTGTTAGGTTCACGTTCAATGGTTCTTGTTGCCAAACAATGAAATATGAATATATCTTATGTCTCTTGACTTGATCAATGAAAAGATAAAAGTAACCAATATGTAACTTCCGTCATCACCTTAAGTATTTTCTATTACTTTTTACTTTTCCACATCATCTTCTTCCAATGAAATGCTTCGCATGGCACCCAAAATATATGACTGAAAACAAATAAAAAATAAAAAAACCAATTACTCTAAAATTTTGGATGAAAATTAAATAATTTTAAAATTAAGAAATCAAGTCAAGTCATTAAGCAAATCTTAACTACTATATTGGTATTTTAAACATAAAAGAAATCAAAGCTAGAAACAAAGAAAAATAATGGCAAATCATAAGCACTTGCAAAGAATTAGTGGCAACATTAGATATCCAAGTTAATTTTCTATAAAAAGAAAAAAAAAATGTCTGCAACGTGTTGAATGTTCTCACAAGACCATTGCATGTTCGTATTGGATCCCAATATTCCATTGGGGTTGGCTTATTGCAGAGTTTAAGTATTTTATATCTCTTACTTAATATATGATTTATCTGTATTATTTATGCTTTCTATTAGTAAATTAAAAGCTAAGCAAAAGAGGTGCCACAAACAACTCATCAAGAATTTGATGCGCATGCACGTGAATACAACGAGTCATTTTAAATTTTCTTAATTCAATAATCTAAATTAATAGGAAATCAATCAAATGCTACTCATCATCGTAGTAATTATTATTATTATTAATCTGTTCTTCCGGTTTAGTTAACTGTTGTTGTAGCCCATCTTCAAGCCCAATTCAAGGTCCAATTATGAAAAGGAGTTGAAGCCATCATAAGCCTAAAAACGTGCTCAATCTGTGAATCAGTCTCACTTATTCAAACGTTACGTTTTGGTTTGGATTATCATATGTACTCTGATGACTCAGGATTCTGTGTGATATAACAACAAATCATTGGCTTCTCGTTATACAACTGTACATTATCTTCTGGAGGCTATATAATGAAAAGTAAGGAGAGAGAAATCATTATTATGATTTCTAGGTTTCTCGTTTGTTCTCTCAGAAGTCTTTTCTCTATATTTCTCTTATGTGTTCTTGGTGTTCATTTGAAGATCTGGGATTTTCTGTTGTGAATTAGAGTGAGAGGTAGAAGAGAAAAAGAGAGATATGAGAGTTGTGATTTTGTTGATGTAACTTTTGAGAATTTTTGAGTTGTATTTGTGATGTTTGATTGTGATATAGGTCTCGGTTGTAGAGTGTGTTGTTGAGGCTATCTAGGCTCCTTTTGAGGGTTGTCTTTGTGTAATTTCGGGGTAGATAAAGGTTGTAAGAATACTTTATATAGTGATAGGGTCTCTCCAAAGAGGCTCAACGTGGATGTAAGCCCCAATTTTGGTCGAACCACGATAATTTGTTTGTGTACTGTTTTCTACTATTTTTATTTGTTGTGCTTATTTTTGTTTCTCTGATTTCCTATTTTTGGATCAATTAATCTTGATTGATTTAAAGTTGGTTTCAGTCATTTGTCTGTCATTTCTTGCAAGTGTTTGCTGACAGGTCAAGTTGGGATCTTGAGTCGACCAAGATTCCCAACAGTGGTATCAGAGCTTGAAGACTGAACCAACGACGAACAACGAGGAGCAGTTTCCTCCGGTGGCAGAGCCTTCGAACTTAGAAGACTCGGCTGGAGAAAAGGACTTTAGCAGTGAATCTGAGGTAAAATTTCCTGACTCTAGTAATTTTGGAAATTTCAATTACACTGGTACGAGCATGAAATTTGAAATAGATAAGTTTGATGGCACTGGGGATTTCAGGATTTGGAGAAGAAATGTGAAAGCCCTTATCTTCTAACAGAAAATCCTCAAGGCCATTGATGGTCCAGATAAATTGCCTGATACATTAACTAAAGAATAGAAATATGACATGTTAGAAATGGCCTTAGGAACTATAATCCTGAATTTGTCTGATAATGTTTTTAGGGAAGTTAATGATGAATCTACTGCCTGTAATATATGGAAGAAATTAGAAAGTCTATATCTCACTAAGTCTCTTACTAATATAATCTATCTTAAGGAAAGACTTTTTAGTTTTATAATGGATCCAAGCAAGAATCTTGGTCAGAATCTTGATGAATTCAAGAAAATGACTATAGAACTTGCTAATGCCGGGGATGATGAAAAACTTAGTGATGAAAATGAAGTTTTAATTTTGCTTAACTCTCTTCCTGATTCCTTTAGAGATGTAAAGGCTGTTATTAAATATGATAGGACTTCTTTATCTTTAGAAGATTGTATCTCTTTTTTAAAATCAAAAGACCTAGAACTTAAGATTGAGAAAAATGATAGTGGTGAAAACTTGTTTGTTAGGGGTAGACAGCCTGTAAGAAATGGAAATAATAATGGAAATAATAATCATAACCCTAATAATAATAATAATAAAGGTAAGGGTAGAAGTAAGACTCATAATCAAAATAGGTCTCAGTCTAAGAACAGAAATAGTACTAAAAAATGTTATTACTGTGGAAAAGAAGGTCATATTATAAAATATTGTTATGAGCTTAAGAAAAAAAATCAAGAAAAAATTCATAACAATGGTGATACAACTGTAGCTTCTAAGTCTTTTGAGCCTATTGAAGTATTAACAGTAACAACTGAGGATATCAAGTCTGAATGGATTTTAGATTCAGGTTGTTCTTTTCATATGACACCTAGAAATGATTGGGTTTCAGAATTCAAAGAACTTAGAAGTAATAGTGTGTTGATGGATAATAATCAACAATGTCAAGTTGAAGGAATAGGGGTTGTGGCTATTAGAATGTATGATGGAATGATTAGGGTCTTTAAGAATGTAAGATATGTACCTAATCTAAAAAGAAACTTAATTTCTTTGGGTATATTAGATGAGAATGGTTACTGTTACAAGACTGAAAAAAGGGGTCGTAAAAGTATCTAGTGGCCCTCTTGTCATCTTGAAAGGTGATAAGAGAAATGGTCTATATGTCTTAAAGGGTGAAACTGTCATTAATGATATTGCTAATAAAGCAACTAAAATTAATAACATTGCATCCTTATGGTATAAGAGACTTGGTCATATGAGTGAGAGAGGTCTAAATGAATCAAGTAAATAAAATTTATTCGATGGGGATAAGATAAATAATCTGGAATTTTATGAAAATTGTGTATTAGGAAAACAACATAGACTGAGTTTTAGTACAGCTCAACATAACACAAAATAAATCCTTCAATATGTACACTCAGATCTTTGGGGGGCCTCAAAGGTCCCAACTCATGGTGAAAATCAGTATTTTCTATATTTGATAGATGATTTCACTAGAAAGGTCTGGGTATACCTATTGAAGTCTAAAGATCAAGCTTTTGAGAGCTTTAAGGCTTGAAAATTGTTAGTTGAGAATCAAACTTCTAAGAAAGTCAAGGTACTAAGAACTGATAATGGCCTAGAGTTTTGTAAAAATGAATTTAATAAATTATGTAGTGATAATGGCATTAAAAGACATAGAATAGTCAGGTATACTCCCCAACAGAATGGGATAACTGAGAGAATGAATAGAACTATCCTTGATAAGGTTAGGTGTTTGCTAATAAGTTCTTATTTGAGTAAACAATTCTGAGGTGAGGCTGTTATAGTTGCCACTTACTTAATAAATAGATCTACATCTACTGCTATAGTTTTAAAAACACCGGAAGAAAAATGGACTAGTAGACCTCCTAGTCTAAAACATTTAAGGGTGTTTGGGTGTGCTGCATATGCTTATCAATTGGAAGGGAAATTAAAACCTAGGTCTCTAAGAGATGTTTTCTTAGGTTATCCTTTAGGTGTTAAGGATTATCGAATATGGCTTAGGGACCAAAAGAGGTTTAAAGTTATCATTAGTAGAGATGTTGTGTTTGATGAAACAAGAATGCCTTGTAAATACACTAACTACTCTACTGAAACTGATTTAAATTCCTATAAGAATGATGATAATAAAAATCAGGTGGAACTTAGCAACTCCTCTCTTGATAATGACTCAGCCCTACCTGATCCTATTGAGGATCATGAGTCTGATCATTCAGAGATTGATGATCAGGTGGAAGAAAACCAGGAACAGTCGCAGGTAAGTGAATCTCTAGCTGATTATGAATTTGTTAGGAATAGAGCTAAAAGGGTTATTAAGCCTAATAGTAAGTATGTCTATGTTAATATTATTTCTTTTGCTTTGTATACTGGACAAGAATTAGAATCAGCTGAACCTAGGACTTTTGAAGAGACTGTCAGATCTATAGATAGGCAGAAATAGCTTAATGCAATGAAAGAAGAGATAAAATCTCTTAATAAAAATGAAACCTAGTCCCTTGTAAAGAAACCTGAAAAACATAAAATGGTTGATTGTAAATGGATTTTTAAGATAAAAGAAGGTTTACGGCAGAATGACCTACCTAGATATAAAGCTAGGTTAGTTACTAAGGGCTTTACTCAAAGAGAATGTATTGACTATAATGAGATTTTTACACTTGTAGTTAAGTATAAAACTATCATAATTATGCTTGCCTTAGTTAGTTTCTATGATTAAGAACTTGAGCAACTAGATGTTAAAACAACATTCTTGCATGGAGATTTAGATGAAACTATTTTATATGTCTCAACCAAAGGGTTTTGAGTCTAAAACTAAACCTTTACATGTTTGCTTTCTAAAGAAATCCCTTTATGGGCTGAAACGAAGCCCCTAGACAATGGTATAAGAAATTTGATAATTTCATTACTAGCTTAGGTTTTAGTAAGAGTAAATTTGATACATGTTTTTATTTCACCAGTGAAAATGTTCTAAGTTCAATTTACTTGCTTTTATATGTTGATGACATGTTAATTGCTAGTAAGAGTATGTCTAGGATTAAAGGTTTAAAAGAAAGATTGAAAACAGAATTTGACATGAAGGATTTAGGAAATGCTAAAAGGATTATAGGAATAGAAATTGTTAGAACTAGAAAAGAGTCAAGGTTGTGCCTTAAACAAGAAAGTTATTTATTAAAACTAATGGATAAGTTTTCAATGAAGAATTGTAAACCGGTTAATATACCCCTTTCTTCTAGTTTTCAGATGTCTACTGCTTTATCTCTTATATCTATTGAAGAAAAAAGATTTATGGAATCCATACCTTATTCTAGTGCTATTGGATCTGTTATGTATGCAATGATTAGTACTAGACCATATTTAGCACAATCTATTAGTGTATTGTCTAGGTGTATGGCCAATCCAGGTAAGGGTCATTGGAATGCCATGAAGTGGTTATTGAGATACATTAGTTCAACTACCTCAGTATGGTTAGTTTATGATTGTGCAAATTCTGTTATAGATTTAATTGGCTATGTTGATTCTGATTATACCGGTGATAGAGATAAGAGGAGATCAACATCCTCATATTTCTTTACTTTTGTTGGCTGCTGTGTAAGTTGAAAAAGTCAGTTACAACCAGTAGTGGTTTTGTCCACTACTTAAGCTAAATATATTGATGTAACTGAGGATATAAAAGAAGCTATTTGGCTTCAAGGTATTATAGGAGAAATAAAAGCTTTAGTGGTAAAGCTATAATTTTCACGAATAGTCAAAGTGCTTTACATTTATATAAAAATCATGTTTTTCATGAAAGAACTAAACATATAGAAGTAAAATATCATTTTATTAGAGATAAGATATCTGAAGGTATTGTTGAGGCAAAAAATATATCCACTGAAGAAAATCCAGCAGATATAGGGACTAAAGTGGTTCCCTATAGCAAGTTCAAGTATTGTTTGAATTTGCTGAAATTAGGTGATTTTGGTTAACTTGTTTGTTGTGTTTTTTTAGCCAGGTTTGCTTTGGAGAGATCTCTGTTGCTACATAAATGGATATTGCAGTCTTGTTTGTTTGATGTAAAGATGGACTAGGTGGAATATATTGTTGTAGCCCATCTTCAAGCCCAATCCAAGGCCTAATGATGAAAAGGAGTTGAAGCCATCAGACGCCCAACAACGTGCTCCAACTGTGAACCGGTCTCACTTATTCAAACGCTGCGTTTTGGTTGGATTATCAGATATAATCTAATGACTCAGGATTTTGCGTGACATAGCAACAAATCATTGGCTTCTCGTTATACAGTTGGACCTTATCTTCTGGAGGCTATATAATGAAAAGTAAGGAGAGAGAAATCATTATTATGATTTCTAGGTTTCTCGTTTGTTTTCCCATAAGGCTTTTCTCTGTATTTCTCTTATGTGTTCTTGGTGTTCATTTGAAGATCTGAGATTTTCTGTTGTGAATTAGAGTGAGAGATAGAAGAGAAAAAGAGAGATATGAGAGTTGTGATTCTGTTGATGTAACTTTTGAGAATTTATGAGTTGTATTTGTGAGGTTTGATTGTGATATAGGTCTCGGTAGTAAAGTGTGTTGTTGAGGTTATCTAGGCTCCTTTTGAGGGCTGTCTTTGTGTAATTTCTGAGTACATAAAGGCTGTAAGAATATTTTATATAGTGATAGGGTCTCTCCAAAGAGGCTCACCGTGGATGTAGGCTCCAATTTTGACAGAACCACGATAATTTGTTTATGTATTGTTTTCTTACTGTTTTTATTTGCTATGCTTATTTTTGTTTCTCTGATTTCCTATTTTTGGATCAATTAATCTTGATTGATTTAAAGTTGGTTTCAGTCATTTGTCCGTCATTTCTTGCAAGTGTTTGTTGACATGTCAAGTTGGGATCTTGAGTCGACCAAGATTCCCAACATTAACTAATATATATATATATATATATATTTGTAATTTGTATATTATTTTTTCGGTTAGAATACAGTAAATAAGATGTAGTTGGCCACAGTGCTGACTGCTTAACCAATGACCCAGCCTGATCATCGAGTGAATTATGGATTTATAATAGATACTAGGGATTTTAATTACAATGCAGTCTAATTGGTTTCAAAATTAAGTGAATAAAATCGACATACGTTTAACTATTAATCAGTCTAATGTGGTTTTATTCGTCCGGTTTTATTCAATCAAACTTGTCATGTTTTGTTCAATTAATCAAATCATGATTATGATCTTTATGGAAGATATTATTTTGTGATCACTAATGGAATCGATAATCGTTCATGTCAAAAAATAATCATTTAGGGTTGGAAATATATTGTTGTCTAGAAGGGCCACCCACACTATAATATCGCAAAAGCAAATGACACGGACACAACGTATAAGACTAGAGTACAAGACATTTCTTCTTCTATATATTCTTTTTTATTTTTGATTTGTATTTATAGGTTATAACATAGAGTTGAGATTTCTATCATTTGAGATCAACGACTATTATGGTTCAAAATATATCTCTATCGCTAAATTGAAGGGAGAAGTACACAACAATTTTATTTTATTTTTTCAAGAAAATATCACTGAGCAGTGCATTCATGTATACTTTAATCACCAAACAATTACTTTGGAAATAGCAAGTAACTTTCTTTGTTAACACAACTGAAAATTATAAATAAAAAATGCTAGTGTGATATGCCTGTGGTGACTAAAAAAGAAGATGGCAGGTGCCAATAGAGCCGGGCTGGGCCGAAATTCTCATATAGTATTTTGATATTTTTTATCTGGACGATTTTGTACCACTTCAAGTTTGGGTATACCCGGTTATTTGGTCAGGTATTCTCGGATAGTATTTGGAAATTTCTTACCCATTCATAGAGTTGTCCCCGGTAGGGACGGTTGTCATCTTTATATTGGTATGTAATGTTGTTGTGGTTTTAGTAATTAGTTATGTAAGATAGATGTTTATATATCCTGTTATGTTATATTGTTCGGTTTAGTTTTTTTTTATATAAGTTTTATGGTTCTACACTTAAGTTTTTTTTTTTAAAAAAAAACTATTATTTTTATACACTTGAGTTAAATTCAGTATTATTCTTTATTTTATTGATAATGAGTTTAACCGATTATAATGATATCATTATATTTGTTTAAATTAAAAAAATATAATTATTTTTTTAAACCGGCAAACCAATCGGTTTGGTTTGGTTATATCTAATAATTGGTTTGATTTTAGTTGTAAAAAAATAACCCAATTAAATAATGGGTTGGTTAGGATATCATCAAACCCAATGCAAACCAACTCATTCCCATCCCTAAATTCATCGTCGCATGGTTAGGGGTAGACATCAACCCTGCCAACCCAACCCAACCTAACCCGATCAACCCGATCCAACCCGACTAGATTGGGTTGGGTTGCTTTTAAGATTGGATTAGATTAATAAAATATAATACAACCCAACTCGACAACCTGATATTAATAATAAAAAATAAATTAAATAATTTTATTTATTATTAGATCTATTATGAAATCTCATTTTTTTTAAAATTTAAAAATTTTACTCGTACAGCATTTATAATATTATAAATAATAAATATAATACAAATTTATATATTTTATACCATAAATATATAATGCATTTATTAAAAACACACAATTATATTCTTTATCTTTTGTATTAATTAGTACATCCTTAATTACATTTTAAAATATATTTTTCCATTAGGATTTGATTAAGAATTTGGTAGAAAAAAGTCTAATAATTATATATAAACTCATAATATTATATTGGTTGAAATAAATAATAGTTATCCAACTACGATATGTTCGATGAAGTAATTATAATTGTGAAATTGATAGGAGGCTTAGATAAAGACTTTTCAAGTTGAATAAATTGTTATATTTTTGTTTTTTAATTATGCAACAGACATTAAACAATTTGTATTATATTTTGTGATTTGATTTTGATGCTTTTAAGAAATATAAATACCATCTGATATGATATTTGGGTGAAACATTATTTTAAATTTGAATTTTGATATAATAAAATTTGAATTCAAATATATTTTTTCTATTGGGCTTAAAAAGCCCAACCCAATGAACCCAACTCAACCCGATAAATATTGGATTGAGTTGGATTGAGTTACAATTTACGTTAGGTTGGATTGAATTGAAAAAATTGCAAGGGTTGGGTTGGGTTGGGTTGAAATTTTCAACTAATTTCAACCCAACCCAACCCAACCCGAAAACGTCCATCCCTATACATGGTTACTAGCTGATCAAAGATATGTTGGGGTTAGAAGAATGCCGTAGGCAAGTCAATGACTGGTGAATGCATGTTATGGAGAGTTGGTTAGAGCTGCTCGGTAGTTTTTTGCATGTAGATAGAAACTCGTAATTATTCACTGCTCGGTAGATTTTGCATGTAAATAGAAACTTTCAATTATTCACTGCTCAGTAGATTTTTGCATGTAAATAGAAACTTGTATATATTCATTCGTTCACACCGTTAGTAACAAACGTTACTGTTTTCCAGACATACATAGCTCAAAATTCTCTCCCATGGAGTTTTATATATATAAATTAAACAACTAACAAAACAAAAGAGATCAACAAAGTCTAGAGGTAGACCCAAGCCAAACAACCTCCTCACCGGAGGAAAAAGCCACAGAAGCTAAGGTATGTGTATGGAGAAAGTTTTTACTTGAGTCATTTTGTCAAACAGTTTAGTGTTTCTCACAAATACCAGCTTCATTTTCAGTCATGCTATAATTTGCATCATTTTTGTCCAAGACTACCAAGTTCATAGCCTGAAATGCAGAAGCGGGGAAGTTCCATACTTCCATCGTGGCCTTTTCCCATGACGGAGTGAAAATACTCAGCCACTGTGGTTTCCCTGTACTTAGGAGGATTCTCTTCCGATAACAACTCTTTGATAGGTTTGTAAACTCTTGAGGTTTGCATGATATTGATGTTAAAAAAGCTAGCTACTGATACTCTTGGTCCTACTCGATTTGCCAATACTCTATATATGGTCCGCACTTTTGAATTTGTCATTGGATATAAGCTGAAAAATCAAACAAAATTAAGGATTATTCGATGTTTAAACCCTCTATTGATGAAGAATAACCAATTATTTGTACCGATTATGATTCATGATCTTAAGACATGTGAAACAAGTAAAGATGAAAATAAATGTGCACTAAGATATGCACTCGCCGTCTACAGATTATTTTTTGGTAAATTAATTCGTTCCGAATCTAAATCATTATATATATATATATATATATATATATCAAAACACAAAACTAAATACTTGCCTGTAGAAGATTTCCAATATTAATCACGAGACCTCCAGGAATTGAGGGCACATCAATCCAGTGATTTTGATGAAGAACTTGGAGGCCACCAATATGGTCTTGTAGAAGCACAGTAAAGAGGTCATTGTCGGCATGCTTGACTGATCCCATAGTTAATTGAGGTTGTGGGCATGCCGGATAAAAGTGAGAGAGCAGTATCATCCCCTCAGCACAACCCATGTTCTTCAAGTGATTTTAATTCAACCCACCACCACTAAAGATCCCACTTCCATTACTTGCTTTGAGTACTCCAGCATTATGTCTCTACAAGTTGATTTAGGAAAACACGCAAAATCCCTTAGAAAATAAATTCTGACCATACCAAATATTTTCTATTTATTCTCCCAAATTAGTCGTGGGATGGGATGGTTATCTGTTGCAGATGGATGTGGATATGGTGGTTGTTTGGATTATGGTTAGATTGTAAGTGTTACACGTTTAAGATTTGAAGATGTGCATCTGATTCGAATAACAATCTTCTTGACATGGGTGTGAAAAACTTAGCACTAGAACACCTTATGGACCGGATTCGTGTGTCCTCTGCAGCCCGGATTGTGAAAAAGGTTCCGGCCTCCTACCGGAACCTCCTCACTGGTGGCCTCTTGTTAATTTTTTTTAAATTAAAAAGAACTTTCAGCTTTTTTAAAAAAACATACAAATTAATTTTTATATCATTTATTGAATAATTCTATTTATAAAATTTAAATTGGTGGCCACCGGTGTAATATTTATAACATACTAGGGCTTTACAAAATTTATGCACTAAGAAATACATAATATTTTTTGAAAAAAATGTTTACAAAATGGTTTAAAATAATATTTTTCACATAATTTAGGTTAGCAAAATTATGTGAAAAATTAGTCTAATTTAGTGAAAAAAAAAGATAAAAGAAAAAATTATAACAAATTTAGGCACCAATAAAATTTTAATAATTTAAAAAAAAAGTCAAGAAAAAAAATGAAATGTTATTAAAATAATATTTATAAAAATTTAATTGAAAAATAAAATTATATAAAAATAATTTCTTGAAAAAAGTTTAAATAATAATAATAATAATAATATACGTTTTTTTTTTTTAAAAAAAAAGTTGGAGAAAAAAAGTGTGGTAGTTAAGTGTGCAAATATGGAATACCAAAAAAATATTCCCTTTAAAGACTCAAATTAGAGATAGAGAAATGACACAATTAATCTCATGCTTAGAGCATCTCTAATGCAAGAGTGAGAGTAACTTGTGAAAAAAAAAATATCATGTAGGATTAATAGACATTCAGTTAATAAATCTTTATCCAATACATCCGTGTATATTTGACCTCAAACTTACGTGACAAAAAAAAAATATTAGACATTGTCAATATAATTGTTTACTTTCAGATGATGCTATTTTTTCGGTTGACTCAATAAGTATTTAAAACTGATATTATATTTTTATCTATTTTTTGGTAGGAAATAAAATAAAAAATAAAATAGGAAAAAAAATAGACATGTCATTAAAAAAATAAATTGTGTTTTAGACAGAAACATTGAAGACTAAATTTTGACTTGATTGACTATTAAGTCTATTTTTATACCACAAATGAAACAAGTCTCTTGAAATTGATATCATATCAACAGTTATTGGTATACAAATCACTTTTACATTGGAGATGCGATGATGTGCTAAATTACAGTATAGTATACGGTAAATTTGGTACAACAAGAAATGTCATTTTTAAATATTTAAAATAATTTAAATTTAATATACATTAATAATATTTCAAACCGAAACTATTTTATTGCAATTATTCTATGAATGCATTAATAATAATTGTTGACTTTTACAATTTTAATTAATAAAATAATAAAAATTGTATTTTAAATCAATATGTGTATCGGAGCATAATGCTATATTGATGAGCCAATTTTAGTATTGACATTGACAAATATATTGAAGATTTTTCATTTTTTTTAGACTTTTTATAATTTTTCAAGATTTTTCAAATATTTTCTGAGACTTTTCATTTTTTTTCAAAACTTTTCATGTATTTTCTGAGACTTTTCACTTATTTTTCGAGACGTTTCATATTTTAATGAGACTTTTCATGTTTTTTTCGAGACTTTTCAAGCATTTCTCAATTTTTTGATAATTTTCGAAACTTTCTAGATAAAAATAAAATTCTCTGAGATTTTTGGTAATTTTTGAATTTTTCTGGGCACAAATGACATTTTTCGAGACTTCTTTCTCGATAAAAATGGAAAGTCTTGAAAAATTTCAATTTTTACTTAGAAATCCTCAAAAATTACCAAAATTTCTAAAAATGCTTGAAAAGTTTCGGAAATGACCTCCAATATATTTTTTTTCCAATTTTTTTTCATCTTTTTCTTAATCGACCTTCAATGAAGGCTAATTTCGACCTCCATTGATAGAGGATTTAAAAAAAAATGGTGAAGAAGGTTACTATGAGAGATATTTTTGTTTTTTCACCATAATATGTGTCTTTTAAACATAAATTTTTTAAATAAATAACGTGTTGAAAAACCACCTCCAAATAGTACCATTTAATTTTTGAATTCATTAACTTCCGTCATCACCTAAAGTAATTTCTCGTACTTTATGATTTATATGTATTCCATATGCTTTATATTAGTAAATTAAAAGCTAAGCAAAGCAAAAGTGGTGCCACAAACAACTCATCAAGAATTTGATGCGCATGCACGTGAATAACACGACTCATTTTAATTTTTCTCAATTCAATAATCTAAATTAATAGGAAATCAATCAAATGCTACCCATTATCATAATTATTATTATTATTCATCTGTTCTTATGGTTTAGTTAACTATAATGTGTATATATATTTGTAATTTGTGTATTGTTTTTTCGGTTAGAATACAGTAAATAAGATGTTGCGTGATATAATATAGTTCGCACATAAATTTGTGTACTTGGACACATTCGGGGGCGAAACTAGGATTTTGGTTTTTGGGGGGTTAAGACAAAAACAAATATTCAAGTTAATGTAAGAAAAATGTATTAATATTTAAAAACCAAATGTAATATTGTTTTGATGGTGACAAAGATAACTAATGTTTTAACTTGTCGTATGTGAATTTTACCAAGCATACACGGCATTGACATGAAGGAGAAAATAGACAGGTGGACTCCCAAATGGGCATTTAGGAAATATCCTACGAGACATCATTAAAAAGAAGAAAAGTCTGAGTAAGCATATATAGAATGAAACCTACTCGGGATCAATTAACAACACTCGGGACTGGTTGAACAACGCTTCCACTCGGGCTTAAACGGCGCTACTCTGGACCATCAGATATTACTTTTACTCGGGAATAAATACGACTCGAGTAAGAACTTGGTGCTTATTTCACACGGATTAAGTCATTAAATACGCGAAGATATCCATCAGGAAGGAATCCCAAATAAAATGGAACATTAAGTTAGAAGAGTCCCCAATCAGGAAATAACTTGATTTCTTTACGAAGACTACATTATTATAAGGAAACAAGTCCAAATTGAACTACACTACTAGAATCTCACTCGATTTCCATAAGAGACTCTGAAATAGGAAATAAGACAAATCAACCTCAAGCAAGTAACCGAATCACAATTAAATACAAAGATCTTGTATTACATGTACAAAGCATATTAGGGTTCTATAAGCATATAAATAGATCCATAACCCGGCTCCAAAAGATATAGGCAATATAATATACAACAATCATAGCAAATACATAGAGAGAAAAAAGAGATCGAGAGCTTGTAAACATCAAATTCTTATAGTGGATTTTGGCTTGGTTGATCCTTCAACCACCCGTGGACGTTTCTCCGGTCATCGGAGTTTTACCACGTAAAACTTTTGTCTTCGTTACTCTCTCTGAATCTCTTTCTCTTTGAATTAATAGCCGAAATCCAATCCTTGTTGGCTTTTCTGGCACAAATCCAGAAATTAATGTCAACAATTAGCGCTAGAAGGAGGGGTTGAACCTCCGAACTTGTTAAAAGCGATGGTAGGAAGCAGAAGTAGTTCAGGGAATGACCAAAAATCACCAGGCGATTTCCATGTTGGCAATACGTCACAAGATCCTGCAGCAAACATAGAAAACCAGTCTGCTCACCTGGCGGGGATCCAGCAAGTTCCTCCAACCAGCAGAGATTTTACGTTGCATTTCTAAGAGGCCTTACAACAATTGGTAACGGACGCAGCAAGGGAAGGGATTGATCTACTGGCTGCAGGAGCACATACTCTCAATCCTCCACCCGCAAGACTCTGTTCGATGGTGGTTGGGTCAGGAATAACTATGCCAGAAACCAGAAGGAACATCACCAGAGGCTGGACCACAATCAAACAGTACGTGTCAGACATCGTAAATATGATCGGCGTAGAGGTCGGTCATCATCAGAAGACAGTGATCAACACCATCGCAAACGTCATCATGGAGTCACACGAGAGGACCGGCATCAGAGTGAAGAGTCTGAGGAAAGAATGACGATAACCTAACGGTTTAACCGTCGGGGAAGTCCGATGGGGGACAGAGATGTCACTATCCAGAGCCTAACTCGAGAAGTTGAGAATAACAGGCGACATATGGAAGCACTGATCAGACGTTATGGCTGTAACGATCTATCTAACGATGACTCTGACAGTCCATTCACCAGGGAGATTTTACAGACCCTTTTCCCAGAAAGATTCAGGTTGCCGCATGTGGAGCAATTCAAAAAAGATACAGCTCCAAAGGAGCACGTTAGACGCTATAAAAGTGTCATGGCTCAATATGCCCGCAGTGACCCCCTATTGTGTCTCAATTTTCCGTAAACACTGGGGGACATAGGGTCAAGATGATTCGGAAGATTACCCCCGGCGAGCATTAGAAATTTCAGCGAGCTGAGCAGGAGCTTCTAAAGGCAATTCCTGAGCAATGTTCACAGGAAGAAGTCGGTGGCTTACCTCTCTCAAATAAAGCAGGGGAAGGACGAGTCATTTAAAAAGTACTTTGGCCGGTTCGGCCAAGCAGTATCAGAAATTGGCAGTGCTAATGATGAAGCAATTATTGATGCCTTCACCAATAACTTACAGAATGGACGACTATCCTTTGATTTGAGAAGAGCACGGCTGACTAGGTCTGCCGACATGATGGATATGACAGGAGGATACGCTCTGGCCGAGGAAGAAGAGTTAGCTACAGGAGGAAGCTATATGCTTGGAGGAAAGCCCGAACAGAAGAATACCGAATCCAAGGGGCAGAATCAAAAAGAAAAATGGAAAGGGAACGACAAAGAGAAAAACAAGGATGAGGGTAATGGGCTCAACACCGAACGGTCCACAGAGAAATACCGAGGCAGATATACCAATTACACCCCTCTTCGGAAAAAACAAGAAGAAATTTTAGCCATCTTGGAAGAGAAGAATATGGTGCAAGAGACGGCGACAATCACAGTTCGCCGGGAGAGATACAACCAAGTATTGCAGGTTTCACAAAGAAACCGGGCATGAGACTTCAAAGTGTTTTCAGCTCAGAGATTACATAGAGACTCTTATTCGGGAAGGGCACCTGAGAGATATAATCTTTAAAAAAGATGAGAGATCAGAAACTAAGAAAGAAGTCAAGGTTGATCACAACCCGGGTCAAAATCAAAGAACCAGCACCGAAGCCAATCAAGTAATACATACAATTTTTGGAGGACCCTCTACTGAGAGAAGCAACCGAGAACGAACTCAGAAAATCAGAGAAGCAATAGAAGCAAGGAATAACTTCGACATAAACTCGGTTGAGCCATACCCGAAAAGGATAAAGGAAGGATGGGACCCAATAGTCTTTACAGAGGCAGATTCTCATGGTGTCGATGTTCGACCTAATGACGCTTTGGTTATAAGTGCCCGGATTGGCCATAGGGAAGTCCGAAGAATTTTAATAGATAATGGGAGTTCAACAGACATCCTAAATGTGGTCGTGTACGGCCAGCTAAGACTAGACCAAAAAGATTTACAATCTTTTCATACTCCATTAAGAGGGTTTGGGGGGATAGAGGTTAGGTCACTCGGGACGGTAAAACTACCCGTGAAGATCGGAACGGCACCATGCCAGATGACTGTCTTGCTCGACTTCGTGGTAGTTGACTTGGATAATTGGCCGTATAATGCGTTATTGGGCCGGCCATTCCTAAATAAAACAAGGGCCGTGACGGCCACTTATGCATTAATGATCAAGTTCCCAACAGAACAAAGGGTTGAGATAGTCAAGGGATCTCAAGAGATGGCCCGAAGAGCAAACCTGTCAGTATACAGAGACAAGCATGATGCTGAACAAGTGTGCACCATAATGCAGCCAAATCAGTGTGAAGAATCCTTGTCATTCGAACTGGATCCAAGGGAGGGCTCGAATGAATACAAAACAGAATTGGTTGAAATAGTACTTGAAGAAGACAAACCGGACAAGAAAATCAAGATCGGGGCCAACTTGGATGGAAAAGTCAAGCAAGACTTGACCAATCTGCTTAGAGAGTACAAAGATGTATTCGCTTGGAGTCACGAAGATATGATCAGAATAGATGCCCGAGTATTATCCCACCACATCGCAGTTAGCCCGAATGTAAAACCTGTTATACAAAAGAGAAGATCGTTCAATCCTGAAAGAAGTCAAGCAATCAAACAAGAGGTGAAAAAGCTACTGAAAACTGGATCAATCAGAGAAGTCAGCTACCCTCAGTGAGTCGCCAACGTAGTCCTCGTCCAAAAGAAAAATGGACAATGGAGGATGTGATTAGATTTCACGGATCTAAACAAGGCATGTCCAAAGGATAGCTTCCCACTTCCAAGGATAGACCAGCTGGTGGATGCCACAGCATGTCACGAATTGCTTAGCTTCATGGACGCTTACTCGGGATACAATCAGATCCGGATGAACAAAACTGATAAAGAAAAAACAGCTGTCACAACGGATTAGGGTTTATATTGCTACACAGTAATGCCCTTCGGTTTAAAAATTTCAGGTGTTACGTATCAAAGGTTGGTCAACAAAATCTTCACTCGGCAAATAGGAAGGAACATGGAAGTGCACATTGATGACATGTTGACTAAAAGCGTCTCGGCAGATGAGCATGACCGGGACCTTCGAGAGACATTTGATGTTCTGAGAAGATACCAGATGAAATTAAACCAGAACAAATGTTTATTCAGAGTCCATTCGGGGAGATTCTTGGGTTTTCAAGTCCATCAAAGAGGAATTGAAGTTAATCCCAAGAAGATCCAGTCTTTGCAAGAAATGACCTCACCTAAAACATTGAAAGAGGTACAACGCTTAACAGGGTGTTTAGCCTCCTTGGGAAGATTTATCTCAAGGGCTACAGACAGGTGCGCACCTTTATTCAAGATAATCAAAAAAGGGAAATGACTCGAGTGGAATAAAGAGTGCAAGCAGGCATTCTTAAAAATAAAAAAGTACTTGGGACAAGCTCCCGTTCTCTCAAAACCGTAAAAAGGGGAAATACTTCAGCTGTATCTGTCAATAATCGAGCTTGCAGCAAGTTCAGTCTTAGTCAGAACAGAAGATGGAGTGTAGAAACCAGTGTATTATACCAGCAAGGCACTTGTACCGGCCGAGACCAGGTACTCACAGGCAGAGAAGATGGCCTTAGCATTGGTTTCAGCAGCAAAAAAGCTGATACCATATTTTCAAGCCCATACAATCCAGGTTCTCACCAATTGCCCATTAAGATAAATTTTACAAAAACCAAAAATATCAGGAAGACTTACCAAATGGGCAATCGAGCTAAGTGAATTCGATATTCATTATGTCCCCAGAACCTCCCTCAAAGGACAAGCTGTGGCAGACTTTATAGCCGAATTCACAGAACCAAACCTGGAAGCAAAAAGACTATTAGAAAAGAGTTTCCCATGGAAACTGTATGTTGATGGCTCTTCAAATACTCATGGCAGCTGGGCAGGGATCGTAGTTCGCACCCCAGAAGGAGATGATGTTGAATGTGCCATGAGATTTGATTTTAAAGTAACCAATAATCAAACCGAGTACGAGGCATTATTAGCTGGAATCAGAGTCTGCATAGCTCTCGAGGCAGATGAAGTTGAGATATTCAGCGATTCACAGGTAGTTGTCAACCAGGTTATGGATGAGTACCAGGCCAAAGATGAAGGTATGATAGCCTACCGTGACATCGCGAAACAGCTCTTCCAAAAATTTATAGAATACAAGGAAGAAAATGAAAAGGCTGACGCATTGTCTAAATTAGCGTCAGCAACAACCTCAATCAGACCAAAGACCATTCCAGTTGCACACCTCCTTAAAGCGAGTACAGCCGAACCTAAGCATTTGGAAATTTCAGAAATCCAAACACCACAAGACTGTTGGATGGTCCAGCTGAGAAGGTTCCTGGAAGAAGGCATGCTCCCGGAAGATCCGGTATTAGCAAAGCGGATCAGGTATCGATCGGCTAGGTATACCATGATCGGAGGAGAATTATACAGAAAGGGGTTTTCCCGAGCTCTCCAGAGATGTGTACCGGAAGAAGATGCATATCGAATACTTTAAGAGATCCATGGAGGAGTTTACGGGAACCACACTGGGGGTAGAAGTCTGGTGCATAAGGTACTCAGGCAAGGCTATTACTGGCCTACGCTTTTCTCAGATGCACATCAGTGGTTGGAAAGTTGCAATACCTGTCAAAGGATTGCCAACGATATCCGACAACCCCCAGAAAAGCTCAGAAACCTCACTGTCCCATGGTCATTCGCCATGTGGGGCCTAGACCTGATCGGGCCAATGTCAGCTGGGACAGGGGGTGGAGCAAAGCACGCCATAGTAGCTGTCGATTATTTTACAAAATGGACAGAAGCTGAAGCGCTGATGCATATCACAGAAGCCAACACCATAAATTTTGTAAAGAAAAACATACTTTATAGGTTTGGAGTTCCGGACACTATAATCACCGACAATGACACTCAGTTCGATAACAAAAGTTCAGACAGTTGTGCGAGAAGTATCAGATTGCTAACTACTATGTGACACCAGCTCATCCTCAAACAAACAGGCAAGTAGAAGCAGTAAATAAAATTATCAAGCACACCATTAAAGCAAAGTTAGATGACAAAAAAGGAAGCTGGGTTAAAAAGCTTCCTGAAGTATTATGGGCATATCGGACGACAGCAAGGACTTCAACAGGAGAATCTCTGTTCACCTTAGCGTTCAGAACATAAGCTGTCATCCCCGTAGAAACATCGTATGATACGATGAAGAATAGAATGTTGATATGCTACTACAAAGTTTGGATGAGCTAGAAGAAAAAAGGGAAAAGTCCCGAATAAGAAATACATCATATCAACAAAGAGTGGCTCGCCACTACAACTCTCGTGTTCGGATCAGAAAATTCCAGCAAAGAGACCTGGTGCTCAGGAAGGTATCATTGAACACAAAAAATAGAGCCGCAGGATCCCTAGCTGACAAATGGGAATGTCCATACAAGATCGAGGGGATAGCTGGCCATAGAGCTTATTGGATTGCTCGACCTAATGGAGGGGTGTTACCCGACCATGCAATGCCCAATATCTGAAGATTTTCTATCCTTAATATATATATATATATATATATATATATTGAATATTTTATTCTTTTTTCTAGTCAGGACAATATTGGTAGGATAAATTTTAATCTGTCGATTTTTTACAGTAATAAATAAAATTACTCAGAATTTCCGAAAGGAAAACATCTAACTTGGGATTCCAAAAGAAAGCACATGATAATAAGAACATATGGAAAAAGAGCATGATAATAAGAACATGCAAATAGAATTATCGGGACCATCAAATCCCGAATGGACGGAGAAGCTCATAGGAGCATGCCAGCCGAGCATGGTCAAAATGACCTTCGTAAAAAGGCAAACCCGATACACCAGACTCTGGAAAAATGCTCGGGACGCTATTGGGAGAAATTCCGGTGAAATGCGTAGCTGTGTTGAAGCAACTTTTTGAAAAAAAGAGCTCAACGATTCGGCAAACCTTTGCGTATAAAAACTAGGGAGATGTCCTTGGTATTGCGTAAGGACTCGAACGTATGATCATGGTGAGCCTTGATGTAACATTCAGGTAGCAACCAGGTATGAAACACAAGTGTAAACTTTTGTTTCAAGATGACTCGGTTAATAATAAAGAGCCAGTTTAATAAGACACTTTGCAATTAAAGTCATTCGGGTAACAACCAGTTTAATAAGATACTCGGTTAAGTTACCCAAACATCGAAGAAGCCAGTTTAATAAGACACTTGGCAATTAAAGTCATTCGGGTAACAACCGGTTTAATAAGATACTCGGTTAAGTTACCCGAACATCGAATAAGACATTTGGCAATTAAAGTCATTCGGGTAACAATCGGTTTAATAAGATACTCGGTTAAGTTACCCGAACATCGAAGAGGCCAGTTTAATAAGATACTTGTCAATTGAAGTCATTCAGGTAACAACCGGTTTAATAAGATACTCAGTTAAGTTACCCGAACACCAGCCAGTTTAATACAGCACTCGGCAACAATCAGCAATGAACAGATCAAGACCATTCAATTCAAAATAAAATAAGATTTTATTACTCTTAAAATAATGGTTACAGTTCAAAGAATGGTTATGTACAAGTAAAAAATAATCAGAATTTTCTAAAATTCTATAAAATCAAGGTTGCGAGGTTTCGAGCCTTTGCCAATACTCGGATCTGGCACCATCTCGTACTCACGAAGCAGGCTCTCATTAGATGGCCAAGTAATATCGTCGACAGTATCATCCATCCACTGGCTGTAATCTTCACCCGGGACTGGCCCGACATCTGGGACTGCACCCTCAACCTACTATTGACTTGTATAAAAGGTGGAGAGAGAATGCTCGGACGGAATCTCTAAATGCATGGGATGGGGCTCTTTGCCTTGACTGCAACAGTAGGCTCTCCATTCATTCATCTGAATCCAAAGAGATTCCAAGGACCGGTCCACATGGTGTTTGATTGACAGCTCCCAATTAGCACGGGTTTTCTCGGTCACCCTATTCTTAACTTTGAAGAACTCGCCGGCCGAAACTAGCCCACGTTGAAATTCCTGAAGAAGTAGAGCATCGTAAGCAGGGGATCTTTTAAAACGATCCACCCCTTGGACTTCCAGTCCAACCTGGCCTCTCAGAAAAGGGATTCATCTGTCAGCACTTGGCGCTCCAGATCTTAAATTTTTTAGTCATACGCCGACTTCGCCTGCTCCGCCTCTTGCTCGGCCTTAAGCATGGATTCTTCAGCAGAATATAGAAGATTTTGAAGTGATGCAACATTCTTCTCTGCCAGAGATGCCTTGTCCTCGGCTTTAACCTGCTTCGCCAGACAATGGTCGGTAGATATTTGTACAGAACCGACCTCCTGCTAGTAAGCTTTCTCGGCTCTAGCACAGCCTTCCTCACTCGCCTTCAGCTGAGCCTCTAGATGCCTTATTCTATCGGCTTGATGTTGCTACGTCTGAATAAGCTCAGCAAATTCGGCCACCATCTGTAAAGGGATATACTTAGAAATCTGGCAGAAGCAAAACAATAAAGGAGTCAGATTTAACTGAGTCAGATTTAACTTACATAAGATGTGCCGTTGAAAATGTCTTGGAGACGTTCTGACAGTGAACCATCTCTAAAACAGCTCCAGCGGTCCTCCCCGATAAAAGCCAGACCGGAGGACATCTCTCGTAGCATATCCTGGGGAGAAAGGAATAAAGGAACCCCCGAGGGTTCAGCTCCCATATTTCCAAACTCGGGGGCAAAAGAAGCCTTGTTCGGTTCTAAGGATGGAGAAGGAACCCCCTAAGGTTCAGCCCCCATATCTCCGACTTTTGGGGTAGAAGAAGCCCTACTCGGTTCTGAAGCGGCTGCATCTACTGATGCTCCAGCGCCAACACTCGGGGCAATCTCATCCGTAACTTCTTCGTCACTGGAATCAATAAACGAGACTACCTGAGGAACTTTGAGTGGACGAGACGGCGAACTAACTGTCTTTCGCTTTTCACCCCGAGAACTGTGAAAGTTAAGATCAGCAGCAGAATCTTCCTACTGATCGTCCCGAAAAGACTCAAAGAATTCGGCACCTGCAGGCACTTGATCCGTCAAGACGTTACCACCATCGCCAGTTTCAAACCGTCCAACAAGCTCTTCACTCGGACCTTCATATTACCTCTCCCTATTTTCAGGCAGTTGGGTGTCAATTGACTCACCTTGGCTATTTAGACCAGCAAAATCCTGAGTAGAAGGCTGAGCACCCCGATCAACGCACTCAAGAATTTGCTCAGCAATATCAGTTTCCTCATCAGGCTCGGGTGGAGCAATACCCTCATCGCCATGACGGGAAGCTTCCTTTCTACTCGCTTGTAGAATCGCCTTCACCTGGCGAGCCTGAAGATAGCTGACAACGTCCGTATCGAACAATAAAAAAAAATCATGTTAGAAAAGAAAATGAAAAGCATAGAAATACAACAGAAAGGGCGTCATGTTACTTACATCGCATGCGATGGCCCGAAACCTGTCTGAAGAAGCCGTGCTTTATCAAGTCATCCTCTTTGAAAAGATAGCTCTTGCTCCTCTTCTACAGAGTACGAACAGCTGCCCGAGTAAGCCTCTTCAGCTCAGAATCACTATAATCAATTATTTTCTTGTTCCACACTTCAGGGGAACAGAAGAAGCGGGGAACACTCAACACCGTTTGGGAATCCCCAGATAGAACAGTGATGCCGAGCCCGAGAGCCCCTCCAACGAAAAACCAACTGTTCTTTCAAAATTTGTTGGATGTAGGGAATCCCTATATGAAACCCTTCTTTTTCGGGTCATCAGAAGCATCGACCCCCCGATTCACCTTTGCTTCTTTGGAGACCCAACCATCCAAAGGAGTAGACGCAAGAAAATAGGTCGCCGTTTGCTAACTTACCTCGGCGTAAAGAAATGCCTGATTTCATTCGGGGGAAGGCGGCGAAAGGTTCATTCGACTGAACATGTGCCACATGCACATCAAGACATTGTAACTATTCGGGGCCATTTGAGCTGGGGCTATCCTTGCTTCAGCCAAAAACCAGGCAATAAAAGGCTGAAAGGGAAGTGTGACGCCCCAGCAAAGCATGGATCCATAAATCGTGACCGTGCCCTCGGGAGGATTCCATACGGCTCTATCCCCCACAGGAACCAAAGTGACTGAGTCGGGCAATTCGAATCGGGGGCAGTATTTTTCTATCTCAGCTAGCCCGACCATATTCGGCTCAGAAGCCACTCGGGAGAGTATCAGAAAACAAAAGACGAGACGCTCTGTACACTTCATCAACAGTCTGTTCCCTGGTCTGAACGCTGCTCGAGCCGTGCTTGTATACCTTACTTCTGCTCTGATGTTTACCCATCCTTCGAAAAGATACCATGTGATCAGAAATATCAAAATCAGAACTAGATGGAAAACTCGATACAGGGCTGAAAGTGACGTCAGAGTGAAGCCCAGAAACATTAACCTCTAAGAATGAAGGTTCATCTATTGGGATATCCCCTAGTAATCGTTTAATGCAAGATACTAACTGGAAATCCCCACGATCTAATGCATCAAAAGCGATTTTAAAGAGACGATGGCGGGAAGATGGCCCCATTGAAACTAATCTTGAATTGAGATTGATGCAAGATCTTCAAGCGGAGAATCGCGAACTTCTGGATAAAAAAATCTGAGTTTAAAGAAATTTCTGTTGAAATTTGTTGAGAATAAACCAACAATGTCTCTCAGTAAAGAATTTAAAGACGAGACGACACGAAACCCTAGGATTTCAAGACGGGAAAAAATTTATGACGAAACTCGATGACGTAGGCGGCGTTTGGGGAAACACAAAAATCATTTCTCATAAATGATATTGAAAAACGAAGAGACGAGGGACGCATGTCAAAACAGGAAGTAGCCCTCAACCATCAGAACTTTAAACGTCGCCATCATTTAAGATCTCGCGTGATGAAGCGAAGCGAATCGAAATTACAGGGTCACCATTATGACAAGACGGCTATTCTGACAAGTGAAAATTAAGACGATTAAAATACTCTTGCCCGAAATGAAATTTACTCGGCAAAAATATTTTAAGGGGGTATTGTCGTATATGAATTTTACCAAGCATACACGTCATTGAAAGGAGGAGAAAATAGCCAGGTGAACGCCCAAATGGGCACTGAGGAAATATCCTACGGGGCATCATTAAAGAGAAGAAAATCCCGAGTAAGCATATATAGAATGAAACCTACTCGTGATCAGTTAACAACACTCAGGACTGGTTGAACAACGCTTCCACTCGGGCTCAAATGGCGCTACTCGGGACCATCAGGTATTACTCTTACTCGGGAATAAATACGACTCGAGTAAGAACTTGGTGCTTATTTCACACGGATTAAGTCATTAAATACGCGAAGATATCCATCAAGAAGGAATCCCAAATAAAATAGAACATTAAGTGAGAAGAGTCCCCAATCAAGAAATAACTTGATTTCTTTACGAAGACTACATTCTTATAAGGAAACAAGTCCAAATTGAACTACACTACTAGAATCCCACTCGATTTCCATAAGAGACTCCGAAACAGGAAAGAAGACAAATCAACCTCAAGCAAGTAACCGAATCATAATTAAATACAAAGATCTTGTATTACTTGTACAAAGCAGATTAGGGTTCTATAAGCATATAAATAAACCCATAATCCGGCTCCAAAAGATATAGGCAATATAATATACAACAATCATAGCAAATACAGAGAGAAAAAAGAGAGATAGAGCTTGTAAACATCATATTCTTATAGTGGATTTTGGCTTGGTTGATCCTTCAACCACCCGTGGACGTTTCTCCGGTCATCGGAGTTTTACCACGTAAAACTTTTATCTTCGTTACTCTCTCTGAATCTCTTTCTCTTTGAATTAATAGCCGAAATCCAATCATTGTTGGCTTTTCTGGCACAAATCCAGAAATTAACGTCAACATAACTCTTTTGTAAAATCCATCAATTATCAATGACTTTCTCATACGAATTCAAAGATTAAAGAAATATGTAACTCATATCATTTTTATTTTATTTTAATACTATATATGTATGTATATATATATATGTATGTATATATATATATATATATATACAGTTCATGATGTATTAGAAATTGGAAACTAAATCCTAAAAAAATAGATTTTCGTTCCTACCCTAAGTACGAGTTTACTTATTAGGAATCATGATAAGAGAAAATAAACTTAATTCCTTAGTTGTAGTTACCGATTAGTTAAGAACAGATTATGTGGGTTATATACACAAATATGAAATTTGTTTATTGTATTAATATTTATGTTTTTAATCAATGAGTATACTTTTAATTAAGATATAATATAGGGTTTCATAGGATAATTACATAAGAGCATTCCAATCCCGGCCACTATGTTGGACCAAAGACCCAGGCTGTTCATCAACTGAATTATAGATTTATAATAGATATTAGGAATTTTAATTACAAGGCAGTCTGACTGATTTCAAATTCAAATGAATAAAATCGATATACGTGTAACTATTAATCATTTTCGATGGTGAATTTACAATCCACATTCTTTCTAATGTGGTTTTATTCGTTCGGGTTTATCCAATCAAACTTGCCATGTTTTGTTCAATTAATCAAACTTGCCATGTTTTGTTCAATTAATCAAATCATAATTATGATCTTGATGGACGATATTATTTTGTGATCACTAATGGAATCAGTAATCATTCATGTCAAAAAATAATCATCTAGGGTTGGAAATATATTGTTGTTTAAAAGGGCCACCCACACTGTCATATTGCAAAAGCAAATGACATTGAAACGGCATATAAGACTATAGTATAAGACATTTCTTCTTCTATTCTTTTTTATTTTTCATTTGTATTTATAAGTTATAACAAAGAGTTGAGATTTCTATAATTTGTCAAATTTTTTATTACTATTTTAAATTTGACATCAACTGAGTAAAAGATCTCCGGAAATCCAATGAGATCCATAACCGTAAATATGGTTCAGAATATATCTCTATCTCTAAATTATAGGGAGGAGTACACAACATTTATTTATTTATTAAAGAAAATATCACTTGAGTCGTGCATGCATGTATAATTTAATCACCAAACAATTACTTTGGAAATAGCAAGGAACTTTCTTTGTTAACACGACTGAAAATTATAAATTATAAATTCTAGTGTTATATGCCTGTTGTGATTAAAAAAAAAAAAGGACGGCAGGTGCCAGTAGGGTTGGCAATTGTATCCAGTTGGGTAAGGTCGGGATTCCCGGATAGTACTTAGATACGGCTTATCTGGAACCGGTTAAGGAATATTTGGGTATCCGTTCGATTGTATACCGATCCAGGTTCGGTTCGATTGGGTATATCTGGGTACCCAGTTTGTATCCTTTTTTTTTTTAAATCTTTTTTTTAAATCTATTAAATTAAAAAAAAAAACTTTAACATATATCTCAAATGAAAATAAAATAAAATAAATAACCCATTTGAAATAAAAATTGAACTGTGTCATACACAGTCCAAACAAACTTAAGAACCCACGAAAATATTAATGAAAGATGAAACCTGACACAGAAGACGATGAGGTAGTCTCAGTAAGTTTTATAAAACAAAATTATATATATTTTAAATCTGATTTTATCAAAAGTGGAATCAGTATGCATTCTAATCAAAAGTGGAATCAATATCTTATTTAAAATATTGTCCTGCTGGATATGAATGTAATTTAATGGTATTTAATGTTTGCATGAAAATTGAGTTCTAATTAACAATCATCGATTTTAAAATTAGTTGAAAAAGAAAGAATGAAATATAGGTTAATGTAATATTTAATTTTTGTTTGGGACTTGAGTTTCTATATTAATATTGTCTTAATGATGTGCTTGCTTTATCTTAATTAATGTAGTATTTAAATTGTTAAAAAATTAAAAAATTTGAATTACTTTTTTTACCGGTTTGAAAAATTTCGTAAGAAAAAAAAAATACAGTTTTGAATTAGACGAAAAAGAAAGTGAGAGAAATGTAGATTAATGTAATAATTAATGTTTTGTATAGGATTTGAGTTACTGTTATTAATATTGTCTAATTGGTTGGTATGCATGCATTATCATAATTAATGTAGCATTTTAAATTATAAGAAAAAATTAATATTTAAAAAATATTGTAAATAAACAAAAAAAAAAGGGTCAAACCCATGTAAAATCTGAGAATGGATATTTGGATATCTTGTTAGGTTTTTCCAACTCGGAATTGGGTATTTTCGGATATCCAAACAGTCAAAAGTCAAAATTCAAATATCCAACCGAATACGGGTATAATTTATAAGTTGTCGTTAATCTTTAATTTATTAATTTTTACCATTGGAGTTTGAGGAATCGAAGAAAAATATATGTTGAAGTAATGAGTTTAAATCATTTTTTTTTTAAGTTAGTATAGCTTGACATCTTGACTGTTTGATTTTGCCCCTCCCAATTTTTATTTTTATTTTTGCTTGAAAATCACGACTCCTTCGTACAAAATTTGATGACTCCAGTCCTAAGAGCATCTTCAATGCTATATTAAATTAATGTGTTAATACTAAAATTTAACACAGAGTGTAAAATCTTCCTCTAATACAATATTAAATATTGTGCTAAATTTGACATATGATAACACAATATATCATATGCCAAGTTGAACACATGCCAAATTTAGGACAACAATAAATATCCCCTCTTTAATTATAAAAATATCATTACATATTTTTAAAAAATATTTAAAATAATTTAAATTTAATATACGTTAATGAAATTTCAACTGAAATCTATTTCATCAAATTATTCTTCAACAATTTATTGAATACATTAATGATAAGTGTTGATTTTTATAATTTTAATTAATAAAATAATAAAAATAGCATATTAAATACAAATGTGTATTGGAGTACAATATTAAATTGTTACGTTAAATATAACAGTTTACACTTTTTTATACCAAATTTGACATTGGTAATAACACATGCATCGAAGATGGTCTAATATAGTTTATGAGATAAGGTTGTGCTTAATATATTAATTATGATTTACATACATATTTTTTTGATATATATATCAATTATAATTACGGTAACTCAAATTGAAACATTATTGAGTATCATACTAAATTTACAGTTGAACCACATTGGAAGTTGATACATAAATATCAGTGGCTCGAAAAAAAAAATCTCAAATTTATACTATCAATTTTTGAACAAGACGGATCACGAATCTACCATACGATACAAACAGTTTTGTTTACACCTCTATTAATCCGGATTCATACCAAATCGAGATAAAATGCCGATCATATGTAACTCCGATCACATATTCTTTCACTCGTCCGTTTGTTTATAAATGACCCAATTAAGACACTGCGAGCCCAACAACCCATCCACTAAGCCACAACACAATCGCAATCTTCTCTTTCGAGGAGAGAACCAAAAAAAAAATATATATATATATTAAAAACAAGAAAATAAAAGAAACCCAACCCCGAGATTCACTCACTCTTGCCAAAAAAACAGAACACAAAGACATGGGTTTCTTCTCCTTCCTCGGACGTGTCCTCTTCGCTTCTCTCTTCATCCTCTCCGCTTACCAAATGTATGCTCTCTGTTTTTTTTTTCTCTTTAGATCTATCACTATAAATACCTGTTTCGTTTAAATCTGCACTTTTTTTTTTTTTTAATCGTTGTTGTTGACTGTTGCTGTATTGTTTTGTTTTTATTGCTTATCTGTTAGATCTGCAAAATACTTGGTCTTGTTATTCAGTTTTATGATTTTTTCTATGTCTGACCTGATTTTTAGGTGTTAAAATTCAAAGTTTTTGTGTGATTGGTTGTAGTGAAGGTTTGCAGCATAGTGAAAACAGTTTATTGTGAAATTGTGAAGTCTTTGAGCGAATGGCACCTTATTGACTTGTTGAATGATAAGAATTCTTATTGGTTCTTGTTTAGTTATTAAGCTATATTTGCAAGCATAAGCTGTTATAGCTTTCTTCTGGTTTAATGGTGAATAGTGTTATTAAGTAGAGAAGTTGGGGATTTGAAATGCTCTCTTAGTAAATTAATCAGTTTCTTGAAATATGAATCCATGTTTCAATTTCAAAATCAAATTTATTTATTGAATTCGATGTGAAAAGGAATATTTTATGTTATATTTTTAATAACAAGCATCTCGACACCTAATACATTACTAAGAATCAAAGAATATTTTGTGTTCTGTGGTTTGTTACGACTCATGAAATTGATGCCACCGATCAATCATCTAGGATCAAGCTGCTTTCTTGAGCAGCGAGCAAGTATTGTTACTGATATTTTGAAGGTTTTATAACCCTCATCACTTTGAGGGATGTATATAAGTAAAATTTCAAATCAGTTTGACAATGAAGAAAATAAAAATAGTTCCATCTTATTATTCGGTTCTTATAATACGTTATATCGTTCCTATAAAAAAAAATTCAATCTGTCCTTCATTGTGGAAATTGTCATTAACACGTTATACCGTTCCTATAAAAGTAATTGCTATAGTGTGTGTACCTTATAACCTCGTGGAAGTATGGCTGACACCTAGCTTGCACATGTTAATTTGCTCGTTGTTCTTATTGTTCAAATTTTTCCAGAAAGAATTGCCCTTATATTAATATACATTTAAGGTGATACCTCTGTCTTCCTGCTGTGAAGTTTTGAATCTACTAAAAGTGGCTTTGGAGAACAAGAAATAGGTTTTGTGGAGGTGTTCATATATTCTATAATTCTCTGAGTGGGCCTCTTCTTTCTCGCTTATGTTTAATTTTATGGGGATTTTTTTTAGGACATACTATATTTGTGATTAACAATTGGGATGAATAAACCTAGCTGGTTGAGAAATTGGCCCTACTCAAATGTTCATATGGGAACTCGTGTTTTAGTTTCCTTTTTATTCTCAGCAAAGACTTGGGTGATCTGAGAATATTACGGTGCATCCATTTTCTATGTGATTTGATGGATTGAAGTCCAGTTGATTGTTTCTTTTGCAATCAAAGTTGTCTTTACTGTGATGATGAGGATAATGGATTAATGTTGTGTGCTCCCCCACTAATGTGACGTGGACACATGGGATGACTAAACCTAGCTAGTTGACTGGCCATGCTACAGTGTACATCTGAGAACTTTTTTCATTTTAGGTTTCCTTTTTATTCTTATCAAAGAGTTGGGTGGTACAAGAATGTTGCGGTGCATCCGTTTTCTATGTGATCGAAGTCCAGTTGATTGTTTCTATTGTAATTAAAGTTGTCTTTACTGTGATGATGAGGATAATAGATTAATGCTGTGTGCTCCTCTACTTACGTGACGTGGACATGATTTAGGTTTAATGATTTTGGTGTGGATGGAGGACCTGCAGTGAAGGAGTTGATACCCAAGGTTGCTGTTGCAAAGCGACATATATCCTCAAGATTGGGGGTGAAAATACCAGATATAGAAGTAAGAACTTCTTTTTCCGCCAGCGTTCTATAATTCTTGTTGTCCAGTTATCTTGGATTTGTTGGATCTACTTGTCATTCTTTATTTTTTTAATCTGTTTTACCAATTCAGAGATATTTTGTACAGGTTAGACATATAGCTGCAACTACAATCTTTTTGAAAGGAGTTGGAGGCATTCTTTTTGTATTTGGAAACTCCTTTGGAGCTATTCTTCTGGTCAGTATTTTCTGGTCATTATGTGATTATCTATGGAATATTTTGAAGTTACAGCTGAACTTCACCTAGCGGTAAATGCTGTTTTCTATAGTCAACAAATGATGTTTATATTTTCACTTCCCAATGTTTGTTGCAGGTTCTCTACTTGGTGCTTACCACCCCTCTTCTGCATGATTTCTACAACTACGGCCCTAAGGATCCCGAATTCGTTCCTCTCTTGCAAGAATTCTTACAGGTTTGTTTGTATTAATGTTTGCATCGTTTTTCAACATATTTGCACATTCCAACTTTCGAAACTTTGTTTGGTTGTTGTATGTCTTCTGGCAGTGCGTTGCACTCTTCGGTGCATTGCTCTATTTCATTGGGATGAAGAACTCAATTCCAAAGAGGCAATTCAAGAAGAAGGCTCCCAAAGCCAAAACAGTTTAGGCAATACTGATGAATCCAACTGTCCGTGAGTGGATTGTTCTTTCAGGTCTTGGGGTTTCCACCGACTGTGCTGCGGCATCAGATTAATACACTATTTTGTGGATGTTTTTCAAAATACCCAAGACTTAATTATTCTTTGTTTTTTTAGGGGTTTGTATGCTGACTGTTCCCTGTTCACAGGGTGGCATCTTGTCATTTTGGGAAGTGAACGGTGATAGTCATATTTTCTTTGTTCTAGTACAATTTGCTCAGGAGCTAAAGATTAGATTCTTCATATTGCAGTTCTGCAGATCATGAATTATGTATGCTATCGAGCTTTTGGTTGTGAGCATTGAGGGATTGCAGAAATCATGGGTTCTGAACTCTTCAGGCTTGAGAATACTCTTATTTCTGGTTATAAGAATTCACAATTATATAATGGTAATTCAAGATGACATGAACTCATGTTCTGATTTCTGATTCTGGTTAAACGAGTATGTTATAAATTTTTCCCATCTTGGGGAGAAGCAAATTGTTAATTGATGGTTGCTTCACCATGCCTTTCAAAAATTGTTGTGGTAGGAAGCTGTTGAAACCAGTGAAGCGTCTTTCGATGAACAATACTTGGGTACTGACTGGTCAGTACTCAAAGTGCGACCCCACTAATGGGGTTGTGCCATGTAATAAGATATTTTTAAATAAATATAAAAAGTTAAAGAAAGAAAATCGCCTAGCAACAACCTATTGAAGAGATCAATATTCAAGTATTTTCCTTTTCTGAATAGAGTAGTGTTAAACTTTTTTTTTCTGACTAAAAGAATGTTTCACATCTGAAGTTGATACATAAATATCAGTGGTTCAGTAGTGTTAAACTTTCTATTTATAATTTTATCTATTTCATCTCAATACATATGATAGTTGATGTGTTACCTGATAAATGGATACATATTAATTATAATTTATCTCAGTTATTTATATATCTATTTAATAATTAATATGTATTTATTCATCACGTGATACATTATATACCATATGTACTGCGATAGGAATAGTGAAATTATCGATGGAAATAGTGAGATAATATGTGGTGTTTGTAGTATTATTCGGAATCTTTCAAATAATGGTGATTTGTAAGAATTTCGTTGAATTAACATTTCTTTGATTTGGTTAAAGATAAACTACAATATATTGAATCATTTGCTGATGAGCATGACATGATTAGTCGAAAGTCAATAAATAACTAGAAACATGTAGGACCGTATTATTGATTTAGTCTGTGTATTTTTTTTTGTAGGGTTGATCCATATATTTTTAAAAATCACTCAATTTCATCATTCTGTTAGTCGACGTTAGTTAAATTAAACGGTTCTAAAGGTATTTTAGTCTTTAAACATTGATATGCAACATGTCAACACATAAATAAATAGAAAAAATTAATTTAAATAATACAAATTTAAAAAGTATAAACAAAAGAATTATTACAAAATTTTTAAAAAAATCTAGATTTTTTAAACTCAAAATTTCCTTATTTTACTAACATCATTTTCTCACACTTAATCCTTCATCTTCTAAAATCCCACATATTTTCATCTTTATCGAACATAATCATCAAGCCACAAAATTAGTTTCTTCAAACCCATATCAATTTCACAAAAACCACAAACCTAGAAATTCTCCTTTTTCACAAAAACCACATCAATCTCACTCTCCAAACACGATCAAACTTTCTTCAATCAAATCACACAAACAAAAACCAGAAATTAATTCCACAAATCTAAACCAATTCTAATAATCCAAATCAAACACAATAATCCAAACTTCTCATTCAATTAAAATCACATAAAGTTCACCAAAAAAAAACCAAGAAAATTGATCAATCTAGAGAATGGAGAATAACGCCCTATGGCCCCCATCTTTGACGATGGCAGTGCTCATCATCTGCCCTCAATTGCATATCCATCATCTTCCCACCTGCCTCCATCGCACCTCCATAATTATCTGCCCTCCATCGCACCTCAATCATCGTCCCACCCGCGCTTCAAGTTTTAAATTACTTTCATGAAACCCAAAAGAAGCAAATTTTCCGTTGCCATGAAAACCCATCTCTCTTATCTCTCGTCGGGCGTCGTGAAACGAACCAAGATATGGTTTGAACCAGAACTGGGTTCGAACAAAAAGGAACTTAAATTTGGTTCGAACTAGAACTTGATACTATCTGAAAACGAGCCCAAGTTCAGGTTTTGGTGTTGGGATGTGGACGATTTTGTGGGTTTCAGTGGTGGGCTTTCTAGGTTTGGAGGGTTGATGATGGTGGTTTGGTGGCTGAAGATTGATTTCGGCGGTGACTATTGGGGTTGGGGTTTTTTTTAGAGAGTTTGAATATAAGAAAATAAATTTTATATTTCTTTCCCTTTTTAAAAAAATTAATATATAATTATAAATAAAATTAAGAACGTAAAAGTTTTATTTTTTATTTTAATTTTATTTTAAATTCATGGTTAAAAAGATCATTTTGTATTTTATGTGATGGTTGACCGTCAAAATTCTGGTTAAATAGATCGATTTGAGTGGTTTTTGAAAATATATGGATAAATCAGTGAAAAATGAATATATGAGTAAAAAATAGAAAATTTAAAAAATTATAGGGACTACATAATAATATCCCTTTTTTAAAATTATGAAATAATTAAGGCGATCGGCCCCCACCCAAAAAAATACCAAGCCCAACTTATTACTGGATCATATAGATTTCCATTAATTTGAGCGCGAGAGACAAAATGTGATGGTGTATCAACAAAGAGTTAAAGATTGGCACATACCTTATATGATCTGTACTTTCCTTTCCATAGTGTTTTACAAACAATGAACATATATAAGAATAATATTCGGGTTGTGCTTGATCTTAACGGGTCTCTTGAGAGATCTCTAATCAAATTTTTAAAAGGAAAATTGAATTTTTTTTAACTAGACATCCAAGTATTTACCATTGTAATCCTCAAATAATCTTATTTTTTATTTATTTAAAATATAACAATAACATGCAACTTCATTCCTACGAACGATGTCTCACGTCTAGTTTCTAGTCCTCACGGTATATAACGTCCAAAATTACACAAGTTTCAAACGACTGCGTTCTTATTAAACAGTTCATGCCTAAGCTTTAGAGGACAAAAACAGGAAAAAATTAAAAAAAAAAACAAAAAAAAAAAAAACTAGACACCAGAAGAAGCGAAAACAGAGAAGAAAAATAGCGACAAATTTGTTTCATCCAGTTGCAGTGATCTTCAAGTGTCATGGTACGCAAAACAGCATCTCTACTTGTCAATCTCTTTATCTCTCTCAAAACTTCAATCCAATTCGTGATTTTTTTGCTTCAACTGTGGCAGGATTACTTGAAAACCGTGGTACCATCGCAACTGATCTCCGAGCGAGGCTCCAATTTGGTCGTAATCAACATCGGTACTCACACAAAACCCTATCTCCTTCATTTTTGTCTACTCTTGTTAACTAATTTTAAAAGCAATGGTTGAAAAAATGCTATCTAAGGTTCTTAGTTCATGACTAGGTTCTGCGAATATCAGAATAGGCCTCGCTCAACAGGACACTCCTTTCAACATTCCTCACTGTGTCGCTCGTCGAACCAGCCAACTCCCTAAAAGAAATGTTAAAGATCAGGTTTAATTATTTTTATAGAGTTATTGTTTCTAGTTACAATGTGTTTGTTTTTTTGATTAATTAATGGTTTAGATATTTACTTCTTGTGTTGTTTTTTTTTAGATGCTTAATTCTCAGGTTACTACTGCTCAACATGTAGAACGCGAGAGGGCATATGATACTGTGAGTCTGTTTTGTATACGTTTGGTTTGTTGTCTGATTTCTAGAATTGTATTTTAAGATTTTTTTTTTTTTTTTAGATTGCTTCATTGTTGAAGATTCCGTTCCTAGATGAAGAGCTTGCTAACAATTCGTTTCCTCGCAAGGTATATGCATGGTTGCACTTGATATGATTGACTAATATGTAGGTTGTATTGTACCATTCTATAAAATATAGAACAATTTCTATAACTGGACAAGTATTTTTATGATCTGGTCAGATCCAATTCGAAGAGATGGCTTCTTATAATTTTGTTGCGATATGATGGATAAGATGCCAACAAAGATATGTTTAAACTATGTTATATTTTATGACAACATGAAGATAATAGTGTAGCAATTATATTAGGGTTTGATGGTGGTTCTTATCAAATGTGTTGTAAAGAAGCCCGCAGGATTAGTATGTGTTTTAGACTTTCATTAGTTTGACTGAGGGAAGTGCTCCCTAGGCCACACTTTCAACGGTGCAGTGTTAGATGAGCTGATCTCACATTGCAAGGTTCAAGGCTCTCACTTGATATACACTTTATATAATTAGACTCGCACTTTATGCTTGAGTATAAATGTTTTTTATGATTTAGTAAAGATGTTTTTTTTTATGATTTAGCAAAGATGTTTTTATTTTTATTTTTTATGTTTTAGCAAAGAACATAAACATATAATAATCAATAAAACATCATGTACAGTACTCTAAATTATCATAATGAGTGAAATTTAGGGCCTAGCTTATTCAAGTATGATACTTCTTGTTCTTTAATCGGAAGCATAGAAATGTATCACGCTTATACTAATCGTAGGATATTATAGGAATTATTTAAGAGATTTGTTGAGGTGTTATAAACTTTGTTAAAATGATTCTCAAGCAACTGAAATCCCAAAAATTTGATATCTCTTAAGGCTTGAATGAATAAAATATAGAAACTACAATTTAATAATCATATGATGGTTATTCGTCATAAGCAATTAAGCATAGTCCCAGCTACATAGTTGCTTATTGAAACTTTTATTAAAACGATTACAAATATATTATGCAACAAAACTGGAGCTACAAAATCAGGGAATTTAATGTGCTTATGTGTTGATGGAATTTTCACAGATGGGCCGTGTTGATGGATATAATCTACAAAACAACAGGAAGGACATAGCCTTTAGTTGGACTGATGTATATGAGAAGGAACCAACATCATCTCTGGCATCGGGTTCAGGTAGCCTCAGCACTATGTTTTTTTTGGTCCCTTTTACTGTGTTTTTCAGATTCACTGTTGGCTGATCTAAAAATATATATTTCAATTTTATGTGATATATTTTAGTTTGTCACATTTTATATCACAGGTCAAGACATCCATACTTGAACTTCTAAAAATCTCTTTATGCTTATAACTTTATTGAAAATGTTTCTTTTCCACCATATAATCCTAAAAACCAGTTCTTGCCATCATCTGGCATCCTGATTATCCCATTTGGAGGCTTCTTGTTGTCCACCTTAATCCATGTATTGAGAGATTGTGCATGCATCACATTTGTGGGATTCTAAATTGATCAGCATATAGCCTGATGATGACTTTAATCTTCAACATTGCTGAAATGATGTCGTGGATAGGAAAACACAGAGCAGTAAGACAACAATAGGATAGCCATATGATTATGCAGCATCGAGTGTTTCTGAGCTCATGAGTTGCAAAAATTGAGACTGGATGCTCCCTAAACCCTCTATATTTGTTTATTTTGTTATATATATTTTTTCATTTTTGTGTTTCTGTTGGTGTGTGTGTTGCAGAAAAGGGGAAAAAAGAGTTGAGGGGGTGGAGCCTGGGAGTGGTGAGGGGGATGGAAATGGTGTGGGAACCTAGGATTAGGCCAAGCATTTTTGTTAACTATCTATTTTTCAGAGCAGCCATGATGATTATTGACTTATTCCCTTTGTTGGGGTGCATGACTTTATTTCATATTTGATTTTGCCTTGGCCCATCATGATTGCAAATGGTTGTTCAGTCAGATAATAATATTTTACTTGATATTTTCCTACCAGAAGCTAAGTCGCTTTGGTCTTACATTTGCATATCTTTGTAAACTGATTATGCAGAAAGTGTGTCTTCAATGGATAAAGGTATGAACGAGTCATTGGGTCAGCCTGAAAGTACTGATACTAAAGAGTTTAAATCAAATGAACGGAAGTTTAGAGAATTTATCTATGGTGAAGAAGCACTGAGAATATCTCCCACTGGGCCATATTGCTTACACCGTCCTATTCGTAGAGGCCATTTCAATGTTTCACAACATTACTCCGTGCAGCAGGTAGAGTGAATTTAATTTCAGAGAGTTAATCTGTCATGCATAAGAAAAGGATGACCAGCCATTTTCATCATTATATTCTTTTTTACCAGAAGGCGAAGAAAGTACATTTGTTCCTTCGGAAGTTTAATGTGATATCGTTTTGTTCAAACCTCACTATCAGCTGGTCATGCCAATTGTTTTTGGCATCTTAATAAGAATTGCTCCTTCACATTGAAAGGAAAAATTTATTGTATACTGATTTCATTATGCTGTAATGTTTTGGTTATTTATGTACTACTACAACTCTTTTTGTAGGTATTAGAGGACCTGTATGCTATATGGGACTGGATTTTGACAGATAAATTGCATATCCCTCTCTCTGAAAGAAACTTGTATTCTGCTATCCTTGTCGTGCCAGAAACATTTGATAATCGAGGTATTTGTATGTAGATTTTTTTTTTCAGATGAAAATGAAATGGTATTCTCTTCTTTCTTTAAATTGTTCATACATTAGATGAATATATGGAAATGAATAATGCTATCCTAATTTTTCATATTTGCTTCCTCTCTCATGTCATGTGTTTGTGTACTCAACTATATAGGAGTTACTCTTCTCTGCCTTTCAATTGATTTTGATTGTTATATAATGACAAGCTGCTAATAAATTTATGAAACAAGAGCAACAAAAAAGTGAATCCAGATATGATGAAGTGAAATTATATAATAAACAAAATAGAAAATCAAATCTACTGGGAAACCCCTTTGGACATTATTTTCATAAAGGTTTTTAAGATCTTATGATGCTGGATATAACAGCAGTTATATTCTTGGTGGGTTATGTTAATACTTAACAATGTTTTGAAATTTATTTTGAAATATTCATGGCTGGAGCCTGGATCTCATTTTATTATGTTTGTTAGTTTTCATTGCACTGGTATGCATCTTATCATGTTATAGTTGAAGTCCATTGTTATGTCATTGTTCTTTTTCTCTCTCTTTTTTTCCCTTGATGTTTCTTCAATGGTCTTTTATCCTATCGGCTTATAATTCTGAAGTCATATAAATATTGTAAGAGAAAAAATCAGCTCATTATTAATAAGCATTGTATTGTGTCACATTTTACATGCAGAAATCAAAGAAATGTTATCTATTGTGTTGATAGATTTGCGCTTTAGCTCTGCTGTGGTACACCAGGTGAGAATTGTGTCAAAGTAATTCTTCATGCTGGTTTCTTAATATTTTTTTTTTTAATGTTTGCTTCAAAGTTCAAATTATTGAATGATATTTGATTCTAGTTTGTAGATATACTTTAAAAAATTTGCAGATTACTACTAGATAGTTTGTCTGGGTGATTAGCTTTTGTATGATAATTTTATTTTGTTGAATATAGTTGCAGCTTTGTAAACATAGAATTTAGCATTAAATTGAATTCAGAATAACAATTTGGTCTCCCTGTTAGGGGCTTGTTTTCCCTTTTCCATATCTGTAAAATATGTGTGACTTAGATTAAAGTTTATTCTATATATATGATTTTATTTTGTGACTGGTTGACCCAGGAAGGACTAGCTGCAGTATTTGGAAACGGATTATCAACAGCATGCATTGTAAATATAGGTGCTCAGGTGACATCTATCATTTGTCTTGAGGTAACTACAGATTTAAAGTGCCTCCTAGATTTTTGTTGAATATTAGGATTTTTTTTTCTTCAGGTGAACTAGAATCTGACGAAACAAACATTTAGAACGAACACGAAAATATGAATAATTCTTGTTTCATTATTTAATTTGAAAGCGCTTCTAGAGTTGTAGGTAAGAGGAATGAAAGTTGAGATGTAGTCAAAGAAGGAATTATTCCTTAAACGTTTGATTTTCCTTGTTGTACTACAATCACCATTATGAATGCATCATCATTTTAATGTCAGCAGTCCACTAGTGACAATGTGACATCATTAGAGCATCTCCAATGGTATCCTCAAAAGTAAGAGAGTAATCAAAATTTGATTATTTATCCAAAAAACAGTCCAACAGTCACTAAAATTTAACAATAACAGTTATCAATAATCATATTGTCTCTCCAATAATCAAATTTGAAGATTGCCTTTCAATCATCAAATACAAACTTAACTAAAAATAAATATTGTTGTAATTTTATCATTTCTCTCTAATCTGTGGCCTTTTCTTTTCTTTTGATCACCTATGTATCTCATCATTGTTTCGACCCCAAAAATTTCAGTCAAGTAAAATTCGGCTCTTCATTTTGAATAGGGGATCAATACCTATATCATATATCTTCTTTTGTCTTTTATAATTTTTTTATTTTTTATTTTTTATTCTTTTTACTCTTGAAATATAAATGAACTGGAACAGTGAAAAATGATGCGAGATTATATTTTTTATTTAGATAAAGTGTACCATTGTGGACTACACAATCATCAAATTTAGCAATCCTGAAAACATCCTCAAATGTTGAGGTGACCACTTTTGATGCTCCTACCATCACATTCATCAAAAGTTGCCACTCAATAATTATTTCTGTTTGCTCTCATCTCCTCCACCATTATTATTTTCACCTCCCTCAGTTATGATCTTTGTAGCTACCGATACAAACACTAGAACTGCTACCACTGCTTATGGTAATTGTAGTTGTTGCTACTTCCTTCTGTTCCAGCATCATGACTACCTGTGCTTATTATTTAATAACCCTATCAACCAAATACTCCTCGTTGACACTCTTTTTTACCTCCTTTAATATTATGTTCAGTTTCCTCCCTCCCTCCCTCTCTCTCAAGAGAGAAAAAATTACATTTTGATGCCAACATCAGGACTCCGGTGTCACCATTAAATCACTGATGCTGTTCACTTTTGTTGCTTCCAACAAAGATCACACCAACACACAATTCTTGAATGTTTCCTTTTGTTACCAAACATCTCTTTTTCCCCTCTTGTACTTCTGCATCCGCAAAAAGCTAAGAAAAATTTTCCTTCACTTTTTGGTGTTTTTCATATCTGCTTTCTTTCATATTTCTTGGTTGCACCTCAGTTAGATAATACCTAAATCTTAGAGAGTAATGTGTTTCATGATCCATTTGGTGTACAGGATGGAGTGGCTCTACCTATTTCGGAGAAGACTTTACCTTTTGGAGGAGAGGTAAGGATTCTGGTTTTACTTTTCCACTTATTGCTGAACTTCTGCTGTTCTGCATGAGCTGTAAGGAATTGTTTAAACTTTTGAATGATGTTTTACAACTTTGTTAGTTATTCCGTTGTCTTCTTGAGGCATGTATCTACTTTACCTTTTGTAGGACTTGCATTTGTGCTCGTCAGTTGAACCTTGTAAACTGGCTTAGCAGATATTTTACCACACATCCAGGCTGAGAAATATGAGGAATGTAATTAATACTTGGATAAAGTAGTGTACCGTAACTATTTTTTAATAATTAATGAAAATTGATACGTTTTGTTGAGAGAATTATATCTTCTCACCATTCGCACAGGCTTCTTCATTTTGTATCTTGTACTTCTTTTAACTCAGTCAAATTTAGCTGATTATCTTTTGTTTAGCTGCAGTGGGTTCATCTAGTAATTTCTTTCTCACATTGAAGTCGATGACTCTTGCGATTATATGTGTTGATTTTGCAACTTGCTAATTATTTTTCATTTCATGTAGTTAATAAATAGTGTACTTTTTCAGGATATATCAAGATGCCTTCTCTGGACTCAAAGGCATCATCAAACATGGCCACAAATTCGTACTGACATTTTGACGAAGCCTATGGATTTGATAATGCTCAATAAGCTAAAGGAGTCATATTGTGAGATTAAAGTGAGTAATCATTTCTTTGTTTTAGCTTATAACGAAATTTTCTGCATTTCTTTTGTTTGCTTGTATGTATCTTTTCTTCTTCGAAGGCGATCTATAAATATATTTTTTCCTCATTTTGTATTTTCTATGTACAGGAGGGGGAAGTTGATGCTGTTGCTGTAGTTCATTCATATGAGGATGGCATGCCAGCTGGATCTCATAAGACAAGGCTAACTGCTCTTAACGTATACCTCTCGAAGATGAAAGTGCATCCAATATTTATTTTTCTCGTCTATAATTATATTTGGCCTGAACAGTTGTCCTGATGGTTTTTAAAATAGGTTTCTCCTATGGGTTTGTTCTACCCAAAGCTTTTAGTTCCAGATGTGTATCCTCCACCACCCCGTTCATGGTTAGTAATATATGTTAACATCTGCTTCTTTACATTGTGGATGTGCCAAATTACTAATTTTGATTATTATGTTTTTTACTCTCTAGGTATAACGATTATGAAGATATGTTGGAAGATACATGGCATACAGAATTTCCCAGAAGATCTGACATGTCAGATGGCCTATATCCAAGCATAAATGTTGGTTTATCAATGTGGGACAGCTACCCAGTTTTACCAAATAAGCCAAAGAAGGAAGAGAAAGTAGGCCTTGCAGAGGCTATTACAAGTAGCATTCTTGCAACTGGTAGGTTGCATATATCCTCTACTCATTTACTATTGCATGTCACATATCTAACTGTCTTGTGCTATATTACAGGTCGGATAGACCTCCAGAGAAAATTGTTTTGTAGCATACAATTGGTGAGTTTTGGCAGAAAGTGTAATTGTGTGAGGTTCATTTTAAATGTTATATATAAATGCTAGGAATGACATGGTTTTGTGCTTTAGATTGGTGGAGTGGCTTTGACTGGTGGCCTGATTCCTGTTGTGGAGGAGAGGTTGGTTTCTTCTATTAACTTTGCATTTAAGAATGGACTGGCTGTGCATTGAGGTGCAAAAGGGATTGATCTCATATTGAAATCATACTACATTATCCATGTAGGATCTGGTCTGGGTCAGGTCTTCTTATTACAATATTTTTAGCCGACAACACTATATAGCCAAAGCAAATACTATTTCATATTTTTATCATCACTATAACATGAAATTATGAAAAGCATACTAGAATGGAAAAAAGAAAAAGGAATGAACAAATTCAGCATTAATACCATTAAATAAATAAATCTCACTAAAGGTGAATTATTAGACTAATTTAAATTTTACTTTTATTAATGTTTATATCAGGGTTGGTCCTAGGGTTCAATTTGTTTACCCAACACATCATTCGAAAGAAAAACTAATTGATTCCAGATTTTGGAATGTGACGAAATCTATAAGCCTGAAACCAACCCAACCTGATCTGAAGTGGTCAGGTTGGGTTTGCGTTTTCATAAACTAGGCACAATTTTACATCCCTAGCTTTGACTACCTTATTTCAAACATATCTTCTAGTGAAAGTTACCTTGTAAATTCTAGGTTAATTCTAATTCAGATTGTATTCCATACTGTTTGGGCTACAGAACTTTAGTGAGGATTGAATGTCCAATATGTTCTGTTGGCATGATCACTAGAGAATAGTAATAACATATAGTAAATTATCAGGCTCTAGTCTAAATTGCTTATGTCAAAAACAACTGTCAAAAAAATAGGCTCCTTTTATTTTTACGTGGAACATAGTGGATTTTTCAATTCCACGTGGTTTCAGTTTTTTAACAGTTGTAGCGTAAATCATTTTTATCCTTTCATCTTGCAGAGTTTTACATGCGATTCCTTCAAATGAAGCAATTGATATGGTTGAGGTCAGTTCTAGAAATCTTTTTCTTTTCTTCTTCATAATATTTTCAGCTTAAATCATTCAAGAAGAGATCTGCTCTAGTTGTACAACTTGATTTGTGGATGCTTAGCATTTGTTTCTTATTACGTAAAGTAAAGCTGGTAATTTTATACTTTTTGGGGTGTGCAAATACATGATGGAATAAAATTTGGACCTTCTCCTATGAAATGGTGTTCTATAGTTAAAACTTTTCTCTGCCTCTAAGGCTCTAATGGATTGGCATTATTTTATTTTATTTTATTTTTTAAGAAAAAAGGAAATTTGTGGACATTATGGTTTCCTATTTGCATGATTTGTATCATAAATTCATGGTATATTTTATTTTTTGCAAAGGTAAACAAATACAAAATCCATCAGTTGCACAAGCTATTGTTTCTTCAAATATAGATGTTAGATCTTAACATTGTCTATTTCCATCTGTGTAAAATAGGTGTTGCAATCAAGAACCAACCCAACTTTTGTGTCCTGGAAAGGTGGAGCTGTAAGTTAGCACCCATTACCAATGTGTTATGTTGATCTCATATCCTTATTTGCTGTAATATAACTTGTATTAAATAGATTTTTTCTACCTGATAAGCTATTTTATGGCATCATTCTTGTTTTGGCACTATTAGTGTTGAACTACATAGATTTAACGTTTAACTCCACACATTAACGTTCGACTTCACATGTTAGTATTCTGTAGTGTAACGTAAAATCTGTTATGTTTCACACCATATACTATTTTAATGTACAATATGTTATCTTGTTTTTTATAAGTTCTAATAAGGTCTATCACCTGCTTTATTATGGTGGTAAGAAGTCATTCCATAAACTCATAGTCTGTAGATTTTGGGTAATCATATTGAACAATTGACTTTCATCTTTTGCTACCTCACACCTGTCGGAGGCTACAACTTTCCTTGTTTGACATAGTGCTTTACTGATGTTTCTCTACTGTCATTGATAGCTTATATCTTTTTTTATCATAGATCCTTGGAATCCTCGACTTTGGCCGGGAGGCTTGGATTCATCATGAGGACTGGATTCACAATGGAATTCACATTGGAAGTGGCAGAAAATACAAAGACTCCTATTTTCTTCAAGCACAACCAATGTGTTACATAAATTCCTGAAAGGTAACACAAGCTATACCACTCTGATTAAATTTAAATTTGATGCTTGGAGTTTCCTGTTATGTTATCATTTTGAAGTAAACAATTCTAATCTATAATTAAACTACCAAAGCTTGAACAGTCTTCTAGTATATATTAATAAAGAAATTCTGATAGGTCGTGGAAAAGAATTGACCCTAATGTCTTCCATGTGTACCTGCCAACATTCCCAGAATCTCTGAAGACCCAGAATTCACATCTGGAAAGCAGCCTTTCTCTGTTAGTGCATAGGCAAGCATATTAACTTTGTTATATTTACGAGTAAAATAATAGTTTCAGAATTATATGGCATGAAGTACATATAAGCAAATAGTGCTTGCTTTTGAGTTAAAAGTGCCGATGATCTATAGGTTAAGGGAATTGTTGGACAAAAACTTGAGGCTGAAGTAAGGTTGACTGACCGAAACTCTTAAGTAATCATGTCCAACATGGAAAAGTGAGTCTATTCAAAAGTGACTAAAAAAAATATTTTGTTCGTTAAAATAGTAGACAAAGAGGTCTTGCGAGCAAGTTTAGTCGGTGAGGTCTCTTGTTCTAGTAGTGGTTTTGGGATAACTGATAAGTCGCACTCACATCAATGTTTTGATGGTGTTACATTTCAGTTTTGCAGAAAATAAAACAAAGGGCAGAATGCATGGGTTTATCAATGTCTTAAATTTTAGAAGTTAGGAGTTCCTCTTGTGGACTACATGTGTTCTGGGTTGTTGTAACCCCTTAAGCCTTATTTTTCTTATATATTCTACTTCAAGAAAACACTGATTTAACAATTTTCATTTTTCACTTAAAAAAAAAAGATGCATTATGTAGTGATTTTGCAACAAAATACAATCGAAGAACTACTATGTATGTTTAAATTCTGCATATTTGGGTCGATTAGCAAATGGAACTTATAAGATAATCATTTCCTTACATAAATAAAACAGATATTTGAGAATTCTCTACTTTGGAGCTGTTCATGTCAATCAATGGTATAAGAAGATCCCACATCGCAGAAGTATAACAAAGAAAATAGAAAGCGCTGCTTATAAATAGAACTGGTATAGATTTATTGGAACTTAAAAGGGTCGGTTGGCTAAGTATGCCACTCTCACCCTAGCATGGTGAGTGCCGTATGGATATCAAGACATATGGCCGACATAATTTGTGCAACACAATAGGGTTGGCTCTCTTTGGCCGACCCTCCATTTTCTTCTCTCAAGCCTTTTGTTTTTCTTTATATAATTATCTATTATGAGGTACTTATGGAGGTCTATGTTTTTTGTTGTTTATAATTTTAAATAAATGTCAACAAGGATTTTTATTTTTAAGTATTTTATGTAATTATTTTATAAGAACGTTACAATTATGGCCATAGAGTTCCATTCAAATTACTCCTTTAAATTGAAATCGAAAAAAAAAAAAAAACTTCTATGAATTAGTATGGATACATTGGATTATTGGAAAAGTGTGTGCCCTTTTTTTTATATATATAATGACATTCCCATTTTAATAAAGGAAATTACCAATTAGCTCTTGGATTTTTTTAAAATTTCAAGTTTACGATTTTTATAAAAGTGATTAAATTGGTCCTTATATTTTTTTTAAGTGTCAAATTAGTCCTTCTAACTAAGTTTCTTCGGTCAGTTTTAACTACATAGAGATAAAATTTTTACTAAACAATATAATAATGACATGTGTATTTTTTTTTAACAAGTATATTTTATTTTTAGGTTTTGACGTTTAAATAATTTTGAAACAATGCTGGTATAATATTAACAAAAAAAAACAATTATATAAAGATAGTAAAAGACTAAATTGAAAATGAACGGTAACTTTGTTTATAAAATACGATTATAATTGATATTATCTTATTAATTTTTTTTTTAAAGATTTTTTATAGATAATTTTATTTAAAAAAAGATACAAATGGTGGTTTCATTAATCATATATTTTTTGTTTTGTTATAATTGTAACGGTGAATTTAATTTAAAAAATAAAATAACTTTACTATAATATGACAAATAGATGGTATTTATGTATTTTAACAAAAATTGTTAAAGTCAATTGTTAAATCTTTAGGGGAACTAATTTGGTCACGTCTAAAAAGAGAGACTAATTTGACACTTGAAAAAAAAAATGAACATCAATTTGATCTTTTTTATAAAAATCGTAAACAACTTGAAGTTAAAAAAAAAAATCCATGATCTAATTAGTAATTTCCCTTTTAATAATAGATAAACATACATTTTCATATAATTCAAATGGATTCAAAACAAGTCAACGACAAAATGATGAGATTCATCCCGTTTGCACATTAGAGTTCACGGGGTTTGAGTCTGTCTTTTATTCCAAATCTCGAATTAAATATAATATATTAAAAAAAAAAAATACTTAGGTGCTGACTCTTGTATTTTAATTGGTGGAAAAATCTACTACCAACTCAATGTATTTAATATCAAATACTTTAAATATTTTTTCCATCAATTAAAATACAAAGTCATTACTTTGGGTACTGACTGGTCAGTACCCAAGTATTATCCTTAAAAAAACTATATGGTTGATTCTTTTCCAAAAACTAATGTGGCGTTTGGTTACCATGGTGGAATGAGAATTGGAATGGTAATGAGAATGAGAATTGGAATTGAAAACTGATTTCTTTGTTTGGTTGGAACTTTAGAATCAATATCTGAATCAGTAATATTTTGTTTGGTTAATAACTGAATGGAATGGAATCAACTGTATTTTGACAAAAATACCCCTAATTACAAAACATTTATAATAACATTATATATTATGAATAATAAAAAAAAATATGAAAGTTTATATATACATTATTACAATATATGTTATATATTTCTATATTATATATTATATATTATATGTTAGTTATGTATTATATAATATATATCATATAAATATATTACATAATAATATATATAATATAAATATTATATATATATATATATATTTATATTATTATATATTAAATAAAATATATTTTTTAACATATATTATTATATATTATATATTAGAAATATTATATATTATATATTATATATTAGATATTATAAATATTATATATTATATATTAGAAATATTGATATTATTAATATCAATATTATAAAATATATAAATATTATATATAATTTGAAAATATAATGTTCATTTTGGATAATAATAATAAAATATAAAAGTATATAATATATATATATTTAATATATATTATTATATATTATAAATATTATATATTATATATTAGAAATATTGATATTATTAATATAAATATTATATATTATATATTAGAAATATTGATATTATTAATATAAATATTATATATAATTATAAAATGTGTGTATATATATATAATAATATATATAATTAGAAAATATAATGTTCATTTTTGGATAATAATAATAAAATATATTAGAAATATATATATATATAAATAATAATAATAAATATTATATAATAGTATGATATTTATAATATATATATATATATATATATATATATATATATATTATTTTTAGAAACGAGGGTATTTTTGGAATTGAGTTGTGGGATAGAGGTTTATTTTTGGAAAGAAAATGTGTTAATGGAATGGAATGGAATGGACATTCCAATGGTTTTTGGATGGAATGTTTATTCCACCAAAATGGTGAAATCCCCATTTCAATGGAATGCTCATTCCATTGGAATTTAACAAACCAAACAAATAAAATGAATTTCATTTCATTTCATTTCCATTCCATTCCATTCCATTCCACCCAACCAAACACTAAACTCATTTAATAGGCCATAAACTTGTATTATTCTACCGATTTATGTATATGAAAAGTAAGTGCTTTTATTGCATATAGGACATTTCGTACCTGAATTTTTGAACAAAACCATTCAACGAAATAACATACATAATAAAACGCAGAGGCAATGTAAGTGGTTGGTACAATTTTTTTCCTAACATGAGATATGTAGAACAAAAGATTATGTTCTATTAATCACATATTACGTTAATAAAGAACATTTCCCAATCAAAAAACACATCGAAAATAACATACCATATAACTTAATCATAAGGTCTCGTTATCACCCAAGTTTTCACTCTATTGTATCCCAATTTTCTTGTGAATGAAAACACTTGTGGATCAAAGCTTAGAATTGGCAACAACATCTTTGGCAACCAATCCCAGATTGCCACATATATCCGTATACAAACTCTTCCTTATCTCAGCATACACCTGACCATTCCACTTCCTGGCTGCCAACTGCTGCCCGAGGCGTATGCTAGCTTCAACTACCTGTTCCTCACTATCGTGCGCGGCCGAGTCCACAATCCCCATCTTCACTCCCTGTTCTCCCTTGATCTTCGTTGCCTTCAACAGAATATCGCGCCGAGCCTGCGCCGAGCCGACCTTCGACCGAAACATAGCCGCGAAATAGTCCGGTAGTGTCAGCCCGATATCCATCTCGCTCATGTAAAGCACGCCTTTATCGCGCCTCATGAACACGTAGTCGTGGCTCAGAGCCAGCATGAATCCGGCGGCAGCGGCGTGGCCGTTGACGGCTGCTATGGTCGGCATAGGGAAAGAGAGCAGCTCCGCTATGATCGGCTTAAAGATGTCGATCATGTGGCGGAGGCGATCGCGGGCTCCGGTATTGGAGCCGGCGGCGTGTGCCCATGCGAGGTCGAAGCCGTTGGAGAAGAACTTGCCCCGAGAAGTGGTGACAAGAGCCGATCCGGCGGTGGCTTGGGATTTAACTTGGGAGAGAGACGACAGGATCGAATTGATCAGAGTTGGGCCCAACCGGTGTTCGTCTCCGTCGGAGGAGCCGGTTATTGTTAGTACAAACACGTTGCCGTTTTTCTCTACCGTGCACATTTTGTTTTTTTTTTTCTGATGTCAATCGTTGATTTTCGCAAGTGAAGATAAAAGATATGAGTCCGGCGTGGAATATAGACGAAAAGTAGTATTATTTGACTAAAATTATTACCAATGAAATCGACGAAAGAGTGAATAAGGGTAATTCGGTCATTTCCAATTAGGTTTAGTTAAGGTGACGAAAGAGTGAATAAGGGTAATTCGGTCATTTTCTTATAGCACAATAAAACCTGTAATTTTACATTCTTTGTCTTTATATATGTAATGGTAGCATATATTATACTATTAATAATAATAAGCTTTAAATTAATAGTGTAATTTATTATTTTATAAGTTATTTCAATATAATATATTTTTAAAATTTAATACTTAAAATTTAACTACCTTTATATATTGATTTTCCAGTCGGTATGCACTGATATAAGTTATATCAGTACATTGTATGTGGACCGTTGATTATGAAAAAAAAAATTGATAAATGCATATACTTGGAGTCAAAATATATAAATTTAATGGTACATAACCAACGCATTGACGAATTTGTATCAGTACTCATTGACTTGAAGATATATATATAAATCTTTACTTAACACTTTCTTAATTGATATTATTCTATTAAAATCAAGAAATATAATAAATTGAAGGCTTTTTATTCAAAGCCCAAACCACCTATTTTAAAAAATATATTTACTTAACTATCCAAATATCAAAGTAAAAAAAAAAAAAACTAAACAAAAATAAATACTATATACTTAAATATGATAATATCAAAGAAAAAAAAAATAAAGAAAAACAAAACAAAGAATATATAATTTCTTACCGGATGCAAATTTTATTCTTTAGATATGATAAATTGTGTTTTGGGGCTTCAAATTAGGTTTTACAGGTGAACATTTGTTTTATAAGGGGTGATTTAATTGGAATTATGTTATTTGCAAAAAGCATATTTTGGATAGAATTTTTTAAAAAAAAAATCAGACAAAACTCTCTTTAATTTCAGTTTATTTCCTAGCTTTTTAACTTCATACACTTTTTAAGTTTTCCAGACATAATATGACTAAAAAACAAACGTGTTGTCTTAAATGGTATTTCATCTCTTAAATTGTATTTCAGACACTTTAGATCTAAAAAATAAATAGCCCCAAGTAACATTTCTGTAACAATAAACGTATTTCTTTCTTTAAAAAAAAAAACAATAAACGTATTTATAAGTTACAACTTCACAGCTTAGGACGAAGTAATTATCTATTTTTAGGTTTTTATTTTTTATTTTTAAATTTATCATTTATTTGAGCTATTAAATTTAAATCTAAGAAAATATTAAACAATTCATTTTTTAAAAGGAAAAAAAAATCAATTCAACATGTTAATGTTGCTATATACTAGTTTTTCTTTTTCTTTTTTTAGGGAAGCTATATACCAGTTAAACCCTAATTTTATAAGTCATATGGTGACATAAATGGTCTATAGTAAGGATGTCAGCGGGTCAGGTTCAGGTGTGTTTTATAAAATCCAAATCCTAACTAACGAAAAATTTTCTCACCCACGTCCGTCCTCCCTCGAACCTGCTTACCTATGCGAGTTCGAAGGCGGGGTGTAAACCCGCGGGTTATGGCTACACCCATACCTTCACCTGCGAACCCGTGAAACAATACGGGTTCGGATGCTTCACCCGTGGGATATTCACAAACCCACAACCGACGAACTCGTGAACCCGCGATTTGTCATTTATGAATTTCCATATGTAATCACCTATTTGATGCTTAATTGAATTAAACTTCCATCTCTAATTCTCTACTTGATAAAACAATAATAACCATAAAAATAAAATGACCACAAATAATTCAAATGTCTATATATGTTTATATACAAGTATTTTATTTATATGGGTTTGCAAGTCCAATCTGCGGGTTTGTTTTTTCAACCCGTACCCACCCGTGAACCCATCGGGTTTTTTATTTAACGGATTCGCGGGTCGTAAATTTACTACAGGGTCGGGTTCGGACGGGTGCCCGCTGGTGCGGGTCAAATTGTCATCCCTAGTCTATAGATTAAAAACGATAATAAGTCATGTAGGCACAGGATAGATACCATAATATTTTATATGATTTTTTTTTTAAATATATATAAAAATAAAAATGAGAAGATACTACACCAACCATCATCAATAAAGATAGTAGTTTGAAAAGAGGCAAATTATCATACCAGGGGCGAAGCCATGGTCTTGTAGTAGGGTGGGCTACTTATTAAAAAAAAAAAAAAAAAACTTCAATTTCATTAATTAAAAATTAAAGATATATTTAGATAAGAGGGGACATAACGAACCTTACTCCTCAAACTATATATTCTAAACAAAAAAACATATATTTTTTTGTGTTGAGTATGATTAGTTTGATAAATGGAATTGTAACTTGAGAGTAATTTTATAAAAATCTAATATAAAAACGGTAAATGTAATTATTACACTCTAATATAAGGGAAGTAAATGTAATTTTACATTAACTTTAAACTTTTTTTTCAAAAAAGTGTAGCCCAGGCGACTAACCGACTGCCTCCGCCCCTGTATCATACGTATATTATTATAAGTATGAATGGTTGTGAATTACCCCCGCTTATAATTAATAGATAATCTATCTTCATTTCTAAATTACCACCTCTTTGTACAGCTCCTTTATTAAAAAAAAAAATCATTTCTCTCTCACATCATCTTCTGCTATGACGAAACTTGATTCATATAATCATATGTTATCATCTCAGTTATCTATCTATTTATATATAGGGCCAGTTTGATATTATTTTTCAGATTACTTTTAAAGTTAAAATGATTCTGAAATAATGATAAGATGTTTGGTAAAATTATAGGATAGTGTTTTTGACTATTCTTAAGTTCTTTCAACTGAGTTTTTAAAAAATTACAATTTATTGTATTTGAAAATTAACTTTCTAAGGAAACAATTTGAAGACGCATTGTTTTTTATTTTATAATTTATAGCATTTGAAAATTAGCTTTACAGAGAAGCAATTTCGAAAACGTATTACTGTCAAATCATTAATGAATTTTTATCAAATTTTCTATTTTATTCTTTACCTTTCATTAATTTACCAAAATAAACCCATATTTTGTTCACTCTCGAACACCAAAAATGCAACGGACGATTCGTCTCAGAGAACCCAAAATATGGAGTGAATAACAATTTTGTGCCTAATTGTATAATACTCTCTTCCGTTTTTTCACATACACCATTTGTGCACCTAATTCTGAGACCGTCCATGGCCAAAAACATGGTTCCTATAGTTTCTTCAAATATCATCACTGACCTTCAAAATTCTATCAAGTCAACAGCTGATAAATTTTCTAGATTTTTCCACTCTTTTACTTCTCAAAACCCGCTTCTTCAGAAACTCCTCTCTCTGTCATCTGAATATCAAAGTTTCTCTTACCAGGTAACTAATTGTAATGTATTATGTATGTAAAAATATGTTGACAAATTGGCTCAACTTCCACCTTCTATCTACCACCATCTATATTGTTGACAATGTGGAAACCAAACCACCGGCCACATTCATGGCAACCATTAACCACCATGTTGAAAATGGAGGAGGGTTGTCTCTGTCTTTCCCCTATAAATAAGACCATCAGCAAAGCAAGGGAATGCAAGGGCAAGACAAGAAGCAATTCAGTATTTTATGCTTCTAGAGAGAGTTCTTGAGAGTTGAGAGAAAACTCTGTTTTTTTGTATTATTTTTGAAATAATATTAGTTTGCTGCCTCCCGTGGACGTAGACAATTGCCGAACCACGTAAATATCTGTGTTTGTGTGTTGTGTGCATTTTTCTCTATAATTTCTAGCCATTTTCGTAACAAATTGGGTATCAGAGCTATGATTTCTTGTAAAGTCCAGAAATTTCGAAGTGTTCAAATCGCTGTTCGGAGGATACCGTTGTGTTCCTCTCGGAAATACGATTAAAATGCCGATGACCGCATCTAAAACGGAGCTCTAACGAACTCTCTAGCTTCGGTCAACATTGAAATTTTATCCAGAAATCTTATTGTAAATTTTCAAGTAAGGGTGGACATAAAAATCGGAACCGAATCAAATCGAACCGAACCGAACCGAACCGAACCGAACCGAAAAATGGGTGTTCGATTCGGTTTGGTTTGTAGAAGCAATTCAGTTCAAACCGGTTTATAAAAAAAAATACAAATATTTTCTGTTCAAACCGCTTTTCCAAAACGTTTGAACCAAATAAATCGACTATATAATAATAATAATAAACCTATTCCTCTTTCATTTCTTCAAGTCTTCAACAGATCAACCTTACAGCCGCGAATCATCTCCTCTGTGAATCTTCATTCTTCATCTTCGATTTTTCACAACCTTCTCTGCTCCGTTCTTCGTCTCTTCGAAGGTGGAATCTTCACGACGTCTCTATGCTCAATCTTCACGACGTGTCTGTGTCTTCGAATCTTCACACCGCGACACGGCCGACGCCGATCTCGTCTCTGCCCAACAAGGTTTGTCGATTTCCTTTTCTCAGTTTTTTATGCTTAATGGATTGTTCTTTGTGTTCAATCTTCTTTAATTCTTTTTCTATTTTTCATTTTCATTTTCTAATTATATTTGTCTTCTTACTTCTCCGTCTCCGATTGCTCAAGTTCACTGGCCACTGCATAATCTTCTGCTCAACATTCAAGTAATCAACAATCAAGTATTCGACAAAGTTTGGATGCAGGATTGACCATAAATTCGAGGGTAGGATGTGGGTTAAGCTCAGGTCATTCGGTGGCACTTCAACTTCAATAAAGGGGGTGTATTCAATCTAGGATTCGTCGGTTTTTGATAGATTTGTTAAGTGATGGATTTTGGTGGAATTCACAGATGACTTCATATAGATTTTGTCAGATTTCTGTAAGTAGTTTGTTGGACTTTGTTAGACTGTTACACGGAATTGTATAGAATTGAATGGATTTGTCTTGATTTTTTTTTTTTATATATATATATTGGTTTTCCTAACGATACGTACTGATATAGCTTATATCAGTGTGTTGTATGTAGACCATTGATTATGAAGATGTTTTTACAAGTGACTACACTTGTGAGTCAAAGTATGTAAATCTATTAGTCCACATTTAACGCACTGACGGATTTATATCAATACACATTGACTTGAAATTTTGTATTTATATATATATAGAGAGAGATTTTCATATGAATGCGCACTTATAGAATTATATAAGAACATTGAATGTGAGTTACTCATTTTACATACTTTGACTTGGTATGTATACACTTGTCAAAGCTCTTTTATAAATGAGTGGCTCAAATTCAATATCCTTATACAATTCCATCAGTGCACACTTATGTCAAATTATATATATATATATATATATATATATATACACACGAAAACTATCACATAACTATACACTGATGGAATTGTATAAGGACATTGAATGTGAGTCACTCATTTTACATACTTTGACTTGGCATGTATACATTTATCAAAGCTCTTTTATAAATGAGTGATTAACATTCAATGCCTTTATATAATTCCATACACCGATAGAAAAAGGACCGTGTGTGTATATATATATATATATAATTGATTGCTTGTTTGATATAAAAGTGAAGAACCCGGATGAAAAAAACGATTGTTTGTATAAATATAAAAGTGAAGAACCCATATGAATAAAAAAAAATGATTTCGATATAAAATTGATGATGATTTTGTTTGTTAGTTTTGGTTGAAGAAGAATTAAAACCAAAGACGGAAAAAAGAAATTGTAATCAATGAAGGTTTTGTGAGATGCGGAGAGCCAAGATCTATGTGAAATAGGAAGAAATTGTAGGTGATGAGAATGAAAAGGGATTGCAAGAGCTGAAAAAATTGTGAGTTATTTGAGGTGGGACTGAAATCCTATGAGATCCATAGCTATAGGGCAAGATTTGTGGAGGGCATTTGATTTAAACTTTTCATTATAAAATCCATTCAAATCTATATAATTCCATCAATTAAACAAAATCCGTAAAATTCATGGACTTTTGAATACACCCAAATTTGTTTAGATTTCTTAAAAATCTAAATTGAATATATCTAGATTTTATTGGAATTTTCAAAGTCAGGATTGAATACCCTAGATTTTGATAAACTCTTTACAAATCGTAATTGAATCCCTAGACTTTTTAAATCCTCCTGGACTAAACCCCCTTACAGTCTCTTCTGTTTTAATTATTTTACTTAAAGAGTACGGTCATATTTATTATTTTACTTAGAAAGTGGAGGATTCTTGGACTGAAATTTGTGTATCTTGATGGTAAAGAGTTATAATTTAGTTTGATAATATTTTAGTTTTTAACTGCAAATGGTATATTAGGGGGAAAAAAAAGTCCAACCTTAGAAAGCGGAGGATTCTTGGACTGAAACTTGTGTGATGCATGATGCATACAACATCTTGTCCACGAACATATCTCTCTTTCTATTTTTTTGTATATCTATTCAAGTAATTTTTTTTCCTGATTTAAAATTACCATATGTATAAAGGTTAGGATAAAAAATCAAGTCAGTCCATACTCCAAATTCTATAAAAACACTTGCCTACCGAAGAATTTGGATCCTCAAATATCATGATCTTTTTTCTGATTTCATCTAATCTCGTAACACATAAATATTACAATGAATGTGTAGTCAATATATAATTAGTTTCCAATCATTTTATAAACAATTAATCACATATTTTTTAAAAAATAAAAATAAAAGATTAGATAAATAAAAAATTCAAAACCTCCCGAACACTTTTATAAAGTTTTTCCTCCCCATCTCTCTCTCTCTCTCTCTCTCGTAAGTTTGAGATTCGGCCGGCGTGGGTTAAGATCAAGCTGCCTGCTGTCCAGCTTATCTGACACTTCAAATTTTGTAAAGTCTCTTCAATTTTAATTATTTTACTCACTTCACTATTATACAAATTATTTTCACTTATAATAATATATATCTCGAGAAGAGTGCGTATCCAAATTCCAAAATATTTATAGAGCATTGGGATCGTTAATTAGTAGGCTATTTCCTAGAACGGTCTGCTGCATGTTACCTTGTCTTTAAGCCATAGGTGAAAATTTTATTAAAATGTGGTTATTAAGCTTTAAGAGTTAAAATCTTGTGGTTCAATATGTGATCAAAAACAAAGTTAACATAATTTACCTGGCTAATTTTGATAATTGTCAAATTGTCACTGTATCTTAACATGCAATAATGTAAAGCATAGGGTTTTTAGCAACAAATAAAAATGCTCTATTTTATGGATTTAACAGTAAATCTACTCTAAAATCGAATTCAATTATAAAACTATTCTGTTTTTCTTAAAATATCTTCACTCATATTTATTATGTTTAATTATTACTTTTACCAACCAACTTATTAAACAAATAAACTAAACACTATCTAACAATTTTTCTACACTACAACACTTTGTTTCCCACACATTTGTTTTTCAATTTTATGTTTGAAAATCATCGGAGAAGATTATATAAAATAATTTGAAGGTATGTATTATATTTTAAAATTATTTTTTCAACCTCATTAGCCTTATTTGAGAATTTTGAAATATCCACTAATTTTTTTTCTTTCCATTTTATGAAGATTAGCAACGAGTTGAGTATTATTGTAGCCAAGTTAAAAGAATTGGTGTGAATAACAGTAGAGAATAGCTAAGCTTATTTATAATTAGACAAGCTTCACTCAACAGATGAATCTGTTAATATCTTTCCAACAATTTCGAGCTAAAATCATGGGATGAGATAATCTGTTCCCTCGAAATTCTTGAGATTCAAATATATTTGAATGAATCAGTCATGTGCTCTGCCAAACTGACTTGATCTTTACAGATTTGGCCATGGGTTGTAACCATTTTTAGACTTCCGTTGTGGCCTCACCTTTTGACTTGGGCTCCAACTAATTATTTGGTTTTCTTTGAGTAGGCTACAAGCAGAATTTTCCCATTATAATAGACTTAGATTACCTCCGACCCAAAATGCTAAATTTGTGCAACTTTACAGCAATTTATACAATCAATTTGTTTTTTCCATCTCCAACAGTCCAACCCATTACACCAAATGATACTCTAAAAAGTATATTCCCTTAAATATTCATTTTTTTATTTCTCAATAATTAACATTTTACCCTTTAATTAATATAATATTACGATAAATTAATAAATTAAGAAATTAGATTAAATTAACCAAAATATTACACTTATTATTAATTGAACTTCGATGTTACATTACATAAAAGAAATAAAAAAACATAAAAATAAAAATATATAGCGTTATATAATTCTCTGAATTAGTATATTTATCCCACAAATTCAATTTAGTGTTTTTTTTACTTATTAACATTTAGTAATTTTTGTATTATATATTTAATTTTAGTTTATTAAAAGTATTAATATAAATAATAATTAAACAAAATCATTACATAAAAAATGGATATATTAAAATAAATTTGATTTAATAGGAATAAAACTGTAATTAAATAAAATATTTAAATAAGAGATATAATTAAAACAAATTATATTTAATAAGGGTCAAACTATGATTAAGTAAAACTATAAAGAGTAATAAAAAGAGAAAGGTAAAGTAGGTCATATCACTGTTGACAAACACAGAGTAGCTCAAGTTATTGCGCACTGGTTGGAGAAGAATTTTTCTCCAAATTGATGCTTTGCCGCAACCGGTTGGAGTTGCTCTTAGACAATTTCTTAGTGTGTCTAGATTCTTCATGGGCCTGAACCTCGTCTGGGCCTGACCATGTTTGTTCTTTGATATCAGAAAAGGCCTGGCTCCTCATTTGAGCTTCTATAATTAAGTTTAATCATTTATTTGTATTGTGTTATTTTTAACTACATCTATAAAGACATTTAATAGGGGTAAATATGTCCAAAATCATATATCTTGATAAATTTGAATCATTTGATCACTTTGTTTTAAAATAAAATAAGAAAGTTTTGTACAGTCCAATAATTTCAGGACCACTTGTCTACTTCTGATTTTTACCCCTTTATTTTATTAGTTTGGAACCAATAAATCTTATTTTTGTGCACGAGGTTTATTATTTGTTTGAAGACACCTAAAGGACACCATGAATCATGATAATTGATTACACTTATAGCAATATTTTCCTAAAAATGATGTAATCTCTATCGTATTGACTTCGGATTCTAGATCACTAGCTGATTCTTCTTCTGAACTATCTATTACACATATACTTTCATCTTCAGATATTTCTTCTAGATTGTAAACTTCTTTTAGATTTTCCAAATCTTCTTCTATTTCTATAATATAAAGATCAGCATTATCAAGAACATTATAAATATTACAATATTAGAGATTAGAGATTGCATTATTAGAAGAAAACAAAAGCTTTACTATATATGTCGGTAGAATCTTTACTGTTTATCTTTTGACCTTGTAAAAAATTTTCGGCCAATTGTTTAGGCCTTTGCTTTTCCTCTCCTATAAGTAGTTTCTTTATCCTTGTAATTATCATCGATCAACCATCTTATGCAAACATATCTCTCATCAAAAAACTCTCTGTAAACACTCTCATCTTTTCATGTATCATATTTTTCAAGATTAATAAAGCTGTGAAATATTCAATAAGTATTTTGTAAATTCTCATCGTTCCCTTTTAAGTTTTATATTTTTTCGTTGCCACCAAAGAAGTCTAGCCAGATTAGCGAAAGCTAGAAGGGGTTATTAAATTTATATAGTAACGAGGTCCATGAAGCTTTATTAAGAGTCACTGTGCTTGTTATACTATAAAAGTGTCTAGTAGGGTTCCTGTTTTCATCTGAATCAAAATTTCTATTTTCTAGAAATAACTTTCGAGTGCCCTTGTGTAAGTCCTGTTGGTAAAAGACAGTTGAAGGCTTTGAGAGGTTTTGAACATCCATTTTTGGTCTGAAGGAACCATCGGACATATCAAAAGAAGAAAAGTTCAATCTAAAGGCAAGATTAAGTGGAATAACTTTAGCTGAGAAAAAATAGGAAGAAAATCTTAGGTTAATAACTAAGAAAAGAAAGTTTGAACAATGAATTTCCATAATAGCATGTTTTATAGTAGTATATTTGATAGTAATTACAATATTTTCAATTGTTTTCTTAATATTTGTTTTGCAGAACCATTATATGAATTTATGTATATTATACAAAGCTTAGATATCTTTGAAGTAGAAAAGATTTTTGGTTTATTAATTATTAAAAGTAGATTTCTCATTAGAGAACCATTGATCGAAGAAAAGCTTTATACAACAAAGATTTACTTTTTCAATCTAATAGAAGAATCTTCCAAAACTTTAAAAAGATTAGAATAATTAAATACATCTATTTGACACCGGACAACATTATGGAGAGACCGTAATCGGTCAGTCACATGTTACAAGTTACAACCAATGCAATAATGAGCTCTCTATCTCGGGAGAAAAATCTTCGATGTGCATTAGTATATTTTCCCTCTCTTACTGTTTCGCTTTTTATTTTCTTTTATATATTTTTACAACAAAAACAAAAACAAACTAATGTATAAGTATATATCAACATTTCAGCAGTCAAATGTACCATTCAAACCGATACATCCAATGCACTCAATATATTCTCTACGTTAAAAGCAGAATAAAACTTCCCTTATTGTATAACAAAGTCAAAACCATGACACTAGCCAACAATAAGGAGGGACATGATGGTTTTGAAATCATGATTCCGGTGAATACACTAACCATCCTAAAGTTTGATATAAATATAATTAGAGGTCATAAATATATATTTATTTGCCTAAATTTCAAAGACCAAATTGATCAATGATCATAATTTTTAAAAATTATAAATGAAAGAAAAAAATTAATCATTTATTTCATAAGTAGACACCATCCAAAAAATAATTAACAATAGGAGGAGGAACTTCCTCAATCACAACCAAATCATGATAAATGGAGATAGTAAGCTGAGCCGGTCCAAAAAATAATTAAATATAGGAGGAGGAACTTCCTCAATCACAACCAAATCATGATAAATGGAGATAGTAAACTGAGCCGGTTAATAGATCAATAAAATTCACAAAAATTATGAACCGGCCGGAATCAAGACACACATAAGAAAGACAGGCATCGCCAAATCCAAACAATTTAAAGATTGAAACAAGTGAGGCATCTGAAGTCTACATAGACTACATTTATCTTATAAACAGCTGACTTACCATGTTTATATATAGCTTATACAAAACATGCACTTTGATGATCAAAGCTTGAACCTTGCAACAACTTTCTTCACCAATCCAAGCGCGCCACATAGTTCCGGATACAAACTCATAACATTGGAATAAAAGATGAAGAAGTCAACGACAATAACTTATAGCATGAGAAACATTATTGGAAAGCTATATTGAATTTGAAAATAAACATTGTATATTTAAAGAACCATAATATGCAGGCCACATGTTTTATTTTAATGGTGTTTTCAGCCATTTAATTAGTTTTTCTTAATTCTATGCAAAAGTTGGTAGCTGAAATAGTAAACTTGAAACAAATATATATTGAAGTGTTATGGATATTCAAAGTTTGTCGAAGGAATATCGTTAGGCCAACCTCATTTCATCGAATACATAATTAATTAATTTGCCTTATTGTTAAAGAGTTACATAAATGGAAATCTGCCATGCAGTCTTGATGGGGGATACCAATATTGCATCCAAAAAATTTCCAGTACAAATAAATGGAAACTGCGCATGAAGTTTTCATATATCAAAGGGGGAATTTTGGACCAATCAATGTTGTATATATCTTGTTTCAGTTTCAACTCGTAACTTTCTGGTTCACCAGCCTATTCTTATTTACAAAAATGTCTGCTGCGAATATCGGTTCTTTAAAGATAGAGGAATTGAAATGAGATGCGATCTAAATTTTCATGCATGCAATAAAACCAAGATTGATATTCAACGTTTCACTGGCTAATATCGTACGGTTAATAGTCTACAAATCAAAGGAGAGAGCAAATATATAGGTTCACTAAATACGTAAGATTATTATTTATGATTGATGAAGCAATAGATCATGTTATAGGAAAAATATTAGTCTAAACGTACTAAAGAACATCGGTTTGGCCCGTTTGGGCAAATAGGTTAATGAGAGACCATGACTATATATAAGTGACACAATAGATAAATGGAATTTTATTGGACATGTCTTCTATTACAGGAATCCTCTCAAATTATATATATGATCTTGAACCATTTATTGAACTTATCCCATGAAATCATGCATGAGTTAGAATTAGAAATAGTGCAGCTTACATAAAAATTATATACGAGCCAGCTTAAATATGGTGGATTTTCACAGCCGTCCGATCCACTCCAATGAATTTTTTTAAATCCGAATCGATCCGCACACGATAAACCGTTAACATACAGAATTATTTCAATATGTTTAATCAATATTGGATTTTGCAATAATTTATATATATATTAGAAAATTGTGTTTTATTTGATACTCCTAGGATGAAAATTTTGTTTTACTTATCAATTTTTCATATATAAGTCTTAAATATTAATTTTATATTATTTTGATAATTTTATATTGGGTGGCTCTATTGCCACGATAGAATATCTTCGTACACCCATTTTTCTTTCTACATTCATATTAAAAATTTAATACAAATTCAACTTTGTGAACGATCAGATCTACAAATGATTTGAGTCATTGAGGTGGGCACTAGCAATCTATGAAACAAGAGAAGAAATAGAGCGGTGGTCGAACCAGGGAAGGGGGTGTTCCCTTGGAGGGACTCTCTGACGCTTAAGTCGGAATATTGTTCGATTAAGTAAATGAAAGAGTAGAAAATGAAAAATTGTATTACTCGATGTATGGAATCGAGCTATGGGTCGATTTGGTTGGATCTACATTATGCGTCAATGATGTTGGTTCGTCGATGCCCTGGGGGTTTTTTGGGTCAGCATGAATTGACCAAAGATAGATTTGATGGACGGATCGATGCCCAATTTAGGCCCAAGTTTGTTCCTTGATTCGACGTGGGTCGATCAAAGATAGATTCGATGTTGGGTATCAATAGGTTGGACGGATCGTTGCCTAAGTTAGGCCCAAGTTAGTTCCTTGATTCGACGTGGGTCGATCAAGGATTTGGTCGATCGACATTGGAGGGCGACTGCGACCTCCATTTGAGTGATAGGTGCAATAAATGAAAGGAGAGAATTTTGGAGCTACTATTTTAGAGCTTCGGCTTGTAAAGGTTGAGGAAAATCCAGACCCCTTTCTCTAAGAAGAGGTCTGATATTTATAGTGAAGCTTGGAGTCTTCACCACTCACTCTCTTTATGTGAGGGCGTGGATCTTGGTCCATTTATTGCCCATTTTGATTCACATTGAATCGGGCAATAAAGGTATTTAATCACCCGTCTGACGTTGCAACGTTTGATCATGATTTAAAGTGTATTTAAAGGTCATTTATCATGCCTTTGACTATGATCGAAGTTGGGTCTAATGATATAATGGGTCGGGTCAAGCTATGGGTCTATCTTTAAGTTGGTTTTTGTTTATCAGAATGACTATTTTTGGGCCTTGTTTTGAACCTTTTTCCAGTGGGCTTGATCGTTGGGTCATAGGCCGATTTTTTACCACTACAATTAGCTCATCACTCTCTAAGTCAAAGTTTTTGAGTTAGGAAGTAGTTGATGTTGAGTGGATCGAGTATTTCGGGCGTGTCGAGTATGTCAAGTGTGTTGAGCATGTCAAATTTTTTTGAGTAGGTGACGTGGGTCGATCAAGGATTTTGTCGATCGACCTTGGAGGGCGACTGGGTCGACCTCCGTTTGAGTGATGGGTGCAATAAATTAAAGGATAGAATTGCGGAGCTACTCTTTGAGAGCTTCCGTTTGTAAGGGTTGAGGAAAATCCGAACCCTTTTCTCTGAGAAGGGGTTTGATATTTATAGTTAGAGCCTTTACCACTCAACCTCTTTATGTGAGGGTGTGGATCTTGGTCCATTTATTGCCTGTTTTGATTCACATTGAATCGGGAAATAAAGGCATTTAATCATCTGTCTGATGTTGCAACGTTTGATCATGATTTAAAGTGTATTTAAAAGCCATTTATCATGCATTTGACAATGTTTGAAGTTGGGTCTAATGGTATAAGGGTTGGGTCACGCTATGGGTTTGTTTTTAAGTTGGTCTTTGTTTATTAGAATGGCTATTTTAGGCGTTTTGGACCTTTTACCGGTGGGCTTGATCGTTGGGCTGTATGCTGATTTTTGACCACTACAAACTCTAATATATATATATATATATATATATATATATATATATATATATATTGAATTATCTAAATTACCATGAAATCATAATGGTTTACACACTTAATCATCGTCATAGAAAACAACAATAATAATAATTAAACAAACAATAATGTACAACTTCTTTTGTAAAAAAAAAAAATAGAGAAATTTTTTCAATAACAAGTCAATGTTTTTCATTTGAAAATTTGGTTTTTTAGATTAAAAAAAAAATCCATCCACCAAATATTTCGGTTTACAAACCATTTAAATTAAAGAATTTATAATCGAATTAAAATAAAGCAAGCAAATGAGTTGTGCTTGATAACCATATTGACTTGATCTAGTTCTACAACTGTTTTTAAAAAGACAGTTACACAAAACTACAAATGCAACAAAATTTTATTCAATCACAAAACAATAATAAAAATGTAAGTAAGCATACTTGAATGCATCCGGAATCAATGAAATTAATTCTTTGTTCATCCATACATTGATTATATGTGAGAATTAAAATTATATTTTCTGATTGATGTTGGGTTTGATTAAGTATATATTATTAGGGTTTATGATAGATTGGGTGTTCAAACTTAAGGGTGTAGGAAGTAAATTTAATTTCTAATTATAAAGCCATGTATTTTAAGTACTTAAATATAAAGGCGTTTTAAAAATAAAGAAGTTCATTAAAATATAGGTGTAGGAAGATATTTAGTGGGTGACAGTTAGGGATTGACAATATTATCCATGGATACAGATATTCATAAGAATCCGTTACATTTAAAATGAAGATGGATATTATTATTTCGGAGAAGAGCGGGGATGGATGTCATCCTAATATCCGTTTTATTTTCGGGGATGAGGATGGATATTGTCTTGGATATCCATCATCATCTGGATCCATTGTAGATTTTAATATTTTAAATATATAAAAATTTATTATTTGATTATTAATTCTAATTATATAAGTTATTATTAATTTTTATAGTTGAATTTAATTAGATGTATTTGTTTCTCTTTAAATTGGATAAAATGTGCAATTACATATGTTAGTTAATTTTTTCTCTATCTTAATTAATGGATTATCTGAATCCATTATGTTCAATTAGAAATGAGGATGGATACGGGAATGAAGATATATATCTCAAACGGATATAGGGATGGATATTTGAATATCCATACCTAATCCGATTCATCGTCATACATAGTGGTAGCCACCATTTTATATCATTTGATTGTAATTGTGTCATATTAAAGGTTAAATTAATAAACGATTTTTTTTCTTAGGGATTTGAATCATCTATTGATCTGATATTTATCATGACATTTTTAAAGTATGTGATTAATTGTTAATAAAGTGATTGTGAAAAATATCATATCAACAGAAGATCCAAATTGTTTTCTTAAACCCATTAACCTAACAGATTGTGTTCGGACGAGACAAACTTTAATATGGCACGAAACAAATTTGCGATATCACAAACCATCAATAGTCTTAGTTTGGTATCGTTTTTGAAAAGTTAAAATCAGATTATTTTATAATGTTTAGAAAAAATAATGTTTAATAAAACTTCTAAAAGTGATTAATTGATAATCTTACGAGTTTTGATGGTGATTTTGAGAAGTATATGTTATTTTTTAAAAGTGATTATGAAATAATCTTAACACCTTATTTCATTTTAAAATTAAATATTATACTTAAATATTTGATTTAATAAATAAAATCTTTTAAAAATATTTGTACTGTTCTTATGTAGAAAAAAAAAATCTATTTTAAATATTGATTTAATATGTATTGCTTAGGTACATCTTTTATTTCTCTGGGAGAAATATTTGTTCTTATTAAAGATCATTAACATGTAGGAACGTAAGATTAACAAATACAACTTTGATGATCAAAGCTTAGAATTTGCAACACCATTCTGCACCAATCCCAGCAAGCCACATAGATCCGGATACAAACTCTTCCTCATCTCCGCATACACTTGACCATTCCACTTCCTGAACGCCAGCTGCTCCCCAAGGCGCACGCTAGCTTCAGCCACCTCTTCCTCACTATCATGCGCCGCAGAGTCCACAATCCCCATCCTCACCGCTTCCTCTCCTCTGATCTTCGCTCCCCGTAACATAACATCTCGCAGAGCCTGCGCCGATCCAACAAACTTGGCCCGAAACAGAGCCGATAAATAGCACGGGAAAGTGAGCCCCAGATCCACCTCAGACATGTACATCACACCCCTGTCGCGCCTCATGATCACGTAGTCGTGGCACAGAGCCAGCGCGCAGCCTCCGGCGGCGGCGTGTCCGTTGACGGCGGCTATGGTGGGCATAGACAAGGAGATGAACTCGGCTACAACTAATTGGAAGACTAGCACCATTTGATGTAACCGCTCCCGAGCTTGGGTTTTGGAGGCGGCGGCTCGGACCCAGGGGAGATCGAGACCGTTGGAGAAGAACTTGCCTCGTGAAGTGGTTATGAGAACCGATCCAGATGTGGCTTCGGCTCTGGCTTGCGAGAGAGCCGAGAGGATCGAACCTATAACATCTACGCTTAATCAGTGCTCGTCTTTATCGGACGAACCAGTTAAGGTCAGTATAAAAAAGTTGCCCTTTTTCTCCACTGTACACATTTGGTCTCTGCTCTGTTTTATGATTATTGATTAATATCAAATACTGAGTTTTGCAGTTGAAAACAGTAATGAGATACAAACCCTAACACATTACAATTAGAGCTAAACCACAATTATGAAACTCAATTTCGTCAAAGAATCTGATCTGCCACCTTTAAAAATAAATTATTGAATAGCCGGCTTTGAACTCGCAGATCGCGTTGTAGCTCGTGTAGTGTGTGTTACTAAAAAATTTAGAATAAATATGGCTTAAATTAAGCAAGAAGGTAGGCAACTTTTTTGTTCTGTTTTTTTTTTTTGCTGCTATTTAATTATTGAACACTCATTTTCTCCGACTCACGATTCAGTGTCACGACTCACGATAGCTTTTGCTATATGGTCGAGGAAGCTCGATGTTGTTCGGGTCTTTGAATCAGACTCGATTTTTTAGCGTCAAAATTGTAAGTAAGTCACACTTTTCACTCTCAAAATTATAATTTAGACTAGATGGTTTACTGTTTGGCTTAAAGTTACCCTTTTCCACTCAACAAAAGTGATGTGACATCGTCAAATTATTTTAGTACAAAGTTTGGTGTTCAAATTTGCCTTTATAAAGGCTTTCTTCATCTTGCTTGCTTGGTTTTAGCAGCATCCGTAATTCATAATTAACCAACTCTCCCTTACATTTTTGTGACTCTGCTTACAATATGCAAGATACAGAAGGCAGTATTTGTGAGGTAAATGGTGGAGTTATAAAGTTCAAAAATAGGAAATGTAAATGCGGGAGAAAAGTTGTCAAAATTTCAGAATCAAAAGCAAACCCATCAGGCCATCAAAGCTTTATTTCTATTGTCAAAATGGGGTTTGCAACTACTACGATTTTTGTTTCCTGATGAAGAAGACTTTAAACAACACGCAAATGAAATCGTAGAAGAAAATCAACTCGATATAATTAGGGACGATATCAAATATGTTATATGTTGTTTATTTGCTCGAGTAAATGCATACAGGTTTTATTTATCAGCATGATCGTGTGTCAGCAACTGTTTATGAGCTCGATTTTTACCCAATCCAACATGTTCAAATAAGCCCCACCTATTGTCTAAATACACCCCATGAATGAAAGTCGATGTCTATAGAAATGGACTAGGATGCATTTAGTGTCATTCTTAAATCCCGCCTAAAATTACTGGGCCTGGCCTGAGAATCAATGATATCACTGATATATACATAAAATATAATTATCCCCGGTGACCATTAATTTGGATGACCACTATCAAAATAAACATTTTTGACGAATACTATTACATTAATGGTCATTCCATCCAATTCCATCAGTTTCTATCTAATTTCATTCAATGAGTGGTATTTTGGTAAATTTGGGAATGACATTAATTTATTTTAGCTGTTTTTTGGAAATAGTTTTTTTCTTTTGTTTTTTGAAATAGATAATTATATTTAGTGTGTATATACGTGTATATATACGTGTGTATATATATATATGTGTGTATGTATGTATGCATGCATGAGTACACACACTAAATATAATTATTTATTTCAAAAAAGAAAAGAAAAAATCGATTTTTAAAATAAATTAATACCATCCCTTTATTTACCCAAATGCCACTCATCGAATGGAATTGGATGGAATTAGATGGAATGACCATTAGTATAACGGTGTTCGTAAAAAATGACTAGTTTGAAACTAATTCTCCATCTAATAACCGTTTTGATATTGGTTACACAAATTGATGGTCACCGGGGTATATATATATATATATATATATATATATATATATATATATATATATATATATATAGGGTAAAAGTGGAAATGGGTCTAGATAGCATTTTTTCAACCTTGAAAAGTGAAACTAACACTATTTTTATAACTCTTGTTTTATTAACACCAAAATATGTGGAGAGACCAAAATGCCCCAACTTATTCTTTTACTTTTACTTTTCATTTTTAATTTTCTCTATTTTTCTTTCTTATTCTTCCTCTCCTTTCACCATTCACGAAAATTAGTTTTTTTTTTGTTTAATTCGTTCTCACTGAACGATTTCTAGAGACAACTAAGACATATCTTTTCAAAATCGAAGTCCACCTCAGCTTGAAGAGTAGATCCATTGCCCTCACTTTGTTTTTTCCTTTGTATTTTTTTTTCCTTATAAATTCGAGATTTATTTAGACAAAATTGAGACTTATTGAGTCAAGTTCGAGACTTATTAGGAAAAAATCGAGACTTACTGGTAAAATCCAAGACTTAGTTAGGAAAATTCGAGACTTATAGGGTATTTTTGCAAATTCAAGAATTACTGAAGGATCTTTTTGTGTCTTCTTCTTCAGTGCGAGACCTCCATCAATGGTGAAAGTTACGAGCCGACTTCGGCACCAGTCGACTCTGGCGGTAGGCGGATTTAGAAGATCAGACAAAATCGAGTTCATTGGCACCATCGGTTTCGTCAAATTCACGACAATTCATCACAGATATGATGATGAAGGTGTGATAACGGTTCGAGTTTGGCTTCACTTTTCTATCTACAACTAAAAACTAAAAACTGATTCTTTAGTTACAACCGAGGCGGCGGCCTCTCAACCATATTGGAAGCCTTAGACGAAAACTTCAAATGAGGTCTTATTTCATATAATTGTCTTATGTTACTGTTTATTTATACGATTTGATTATCTAATAATTATGTTGTAATTTGCTTTTTAATAACTTTTTCTTTTCTTTTTTTGTTTCTCGTATCCACATGGACATATACAATAATATCAATTTAAAAATAAAACTAAATCAGAGAAAGATAGAACAATAGAACTTGGAAAAATAACGATTCTTCTTACCACATTTACCTTCGAGTAACTCACAGTATTAGGATTCAATTGTCAAAGTAAAAGTGAGTAGAAAATTAGTTGAAAAAAAAAGATGTCAAAAAAACATGTGTTTGATGAAGTGTTTTGGAATTAGGAAAACCATTGAATGGATAGTTTTTTTTTTTATCCTTATTTTTAAAAAGTTTTTTTTATTTAGGAAAGTATTCGTAGTTTTTTTTTTTTGGAATTGGGAACCAATTAAATTGTAAATAAACGGTAATTTTTTAAGATAAAAAAATATGATTAAATAAAAGTTGTTGCCTTGACTTTAGAAGGCTTTATTCTTTCTTAGCTAGATATTAAAAGACATTCAATATGAATATTACCTACAAATAAAAAAGAAAATAAAAATCAAGGCGCCTTAAATTTTGGAGGACCTAGACAACCGCCTCATTTGCCTAGTGGTAAAGCCGACACTGGTTAAAACGGTTGGCACTCAACAGACCTTTTTTTTCTAATGATTTTGGTGGTCAACTCATCGGCGACGGAAACTCCATTGATTGAGTTCTGATCTCCATCTATGGAGGTTTATGGGAAAAAAAAGGGTCGATTAGAGAAAATGATAGAATAGTGAGGGTATTTTTATCCAAATTCCATCTTTAATGCTATTTAAACTAGAGTTGTTAAAGTGGTGTTAATTATGTAAATCACATTCAAAAAGTGCTACATAATTTTTTAGCCCTATCTATATATATATACATCTATCTAGATTATGTTAAGATTCGAGCTACTAATTTAAGAGTTATTTAATCAAATCCCAAACATATCCATCTACTAGCAGAGCTATGTACCTAGGAGCGAATCACTACGATATTAGATGACCATAAAGATAGATAATTGAATCATGGAACCAAACCAAGCACGGTTTTAGGCCCTGCAAACCTCATTTGTCTAGCTTTTGCAAACTTCAACAATCTCAGTTATAGTGCAGCGAAACAAAATTTAGTTATGATCGATTTGGGATTATTGTAACCTCGGAATAATTACTTCTAACATTTTTAAATATGCTTTAAGTGTTAGATCAATTTTCTTTAAAACATGTTGTGATTCAAAAGCAATACTAATGTATTGTTAAAGTGTTAAAATAGAAATGGAGATTAAGCCAAAAAAAAACCTTGTATTATATATAAAAATGGAATAAGTGCTTAAATGTGTGTTTGGTATGAAGGAAAGAAAATACGAAAAATAAAAAGAATTGGAGAGATAAAAAATATGAAGGAAGTAAAAAATAAATAAATTTCCCTTGAACCATTTGGTAAACAAGAAGGAAATAAGTGATTTTTCTTTTCCTAGCTTTTGTATTATTGAGGAGAAAATGATGAGGAGAAAATGAAGGATAGAAAATCTTCTCTATCAATTTTATTATTTTACCCTTACATTAAAGTGAGATTAAAAAAAAATGGACAAATTTATAATTTCAAATAAACCCAAATATCATTCTCTATTTTCTTTACATTTTCCGTCTACTTTTGGGAGGATAAAATTATTGGGTTTCACCCATAATCCCATTTTTCTTTTCCTTTCATTTCTCTCCCATACCAAACAATGTACTTCCTCGTTTGTTTTCCCCCATTTTTCCTCCACTCTTTTCTTTTCTCTCCCTTTTCATCCCTACCAAACACACCATAAGTATTGATAGTCACAACAATGGCAAGTATAATTAGAAATTTAAAGGAGGCTGTTGATATATTTAAGATTAAGTTTACTAATAAAAAAAAAAGAGATAAAGTTTACTTTGTTTTTTAAATGAATACTAATAATAAAAGGTGTCTTCAAATTTGGCCTAAATAAAATTTATTTATTTATTCAAATGCTATGGCAATTAAGAGCATCCACACCATGTCTCTATCTATAAATCGGTGTTCAAAAGAGAACATTTTCTCCATATTTCATCTCTAATCTTTTTTAACTTCTACGATTATACTATACGGTCTATGTCTCTATCATTATCTTTAATATATATATATATATATATATATATATATATATATATATATATGTATATATATATATCATTATTCTTTTTTATTTTATTTGATAAATTATTTTTATGTAATTATATTATTTTTACTGAATTTTTACAAATATTATTCTAATACCATTCTTACATTATTATTTGTTAACTTTTTTTAAAAAATATATTATGTTTTATTAGTGTAGGAGTTTGTTATAATTTTTTACTTTAGTTTTTTCACTCAAATTTATGACTAATCGTCCCACATAATCTTGATTACCTAAATTTGATGTCTTTAATTAAACATTACGTAATTATCTTATGTTTATTTTTAATGTTGCTATTATTTAAGTTTTTATATTATTTGTTCCTTTGTGTTATTTTTATTTTAATTAAAGTTTATCCGTTTATGTTATTGTAATTTTCATTTAGGAATTTTCAATGTTATTATGTTTGTTTCAAACTTTATTTTAATGCTAACTTATAATTATTAATATGTAAATAATCTAAAGTATATTAATAATAAATAAGCATTGTTAAATCATAAATTATTAAATAAAAATATTTAATATTAGTTTCGTTTTACAGATTTAGATAAAACATCTCTAATGATATAATTTTCATGATATTAGAATTTATAAATTAAACCTTTATATATTAATTAAATTAAACTAAAAATAATATATATATATATCAAATATTTATTTATAACTTTGGATATCACTATTTGAGGCAGGGGCGAATCCAGAATTTTTTATCCGGCGGGGCTGAACTACAAACTAATTAGAAATCTTTTTAGAACTTTAATAAGAAGATGAATTTCATCAATACAAAGTAAATACACAACTGTCATTCATAAGATATAATAAATCAAACCCCTCAAAATGTATATTCCCACGAAATAAAATGAAGTCAAGAAAAAAGTAAGGGTTAGTTTTCATGAAAGTTCTCTCTCGTGAGAGGAACAATCGTAGAAGTTGCGGTCCAATAGATAGAGAGTTTCTCTAGCTAGGAGGAGATGGTGACCGTAGGTTTTGTTTTTCTTTCTTAGATATGTGTATGTGAATACTGTTTCGGTTAGATGACTAGATCTGGTGTCTTCATAGGTTTTTTTGAATTAGTGAAGTTGTGCGAGACTTTCTCTTTCAAACAAAGGGTCTATATTTCATATTAAAGGTGAAGAAGCTAATCAAGTGGATTGGGTTGGGTTGGGTTGGGTTGGGCAAGTTGATTGATTCATTGAGCAACTTTAGAGTCATTTTTGTAACGTTGAAGTGGAAGTAATTACAGATAATATTTTAAATTAACATAAGAGATATTGAGTTGGACTGTACTTAAAAATTTGTATTGGGTCTATACGGCGGTGTAAATTTGACTACCTAACATATTAGTGAGTAAACTTAATATATTAATAAAAAACTTATTTTTTTTTAGATAAAGGCAGATGGGGCTGCAGCCCGTATAGCCCCCACAATCAATCGCCCCTGATTTGAGGTAAAAGTGAGATTTAAATTATCAAAGGTAGTTTGAGTCTCAAATTTCATTCTCAATATTTAGAGATTATAGAAAGCAAACTCTAAAACAACTCATTGGAAATTTGGAATTATAAACATAGAATACGGTAAGAGTATTTATACTGTATTTTAAATTGAGTATGATAGAGTGGGAGGGAGATGCTCTCAAGTCTCAAGGGCTTCAAGTCCACTATCTTAAAAGGAAGCCCATTTATGTAATTTCTGCCGTTTAACATTGTTAGAATATCCGGTAAGTTGATTCTAAAAACATATATATGATTGCAACAATGACTATTCAGCTAGTAAACAGTGCATTAGTGTTTGACTGGTAACAGCTTTGTCCAAAAAAAGAAAAAGAAAATAGACAACTGAATATTACGTTGAATATTTTGCAATGACGGTTGTATCCTTGACCAAATGCCCACCGGATTTCGACAAATAGATCGGCTGTGATTAGCTGTGAGCTGTGGAATGCATACTCTACAAAATTCAACAAAAGGACAGTAAGGATAGCAACAAACGTGGACCAAACACGGGTCGATGACCAAAGGTCGAGAATTGAGCACATCAGCGAGATCCGAACCGTAGGATTTCGTCAGAGATAATTAATTTTCAACTGAATTTGGACGGTGGATGGTTTGTGTAGGTTGAAACGTCAATGATCATAAAACGTTCATTAAAAGCATAATGGTGGGCCCAAGATCCGGTTATGCGTGGGTTACTAAAAGTTGAAAAAACGAACCCATAGAATTCGTGAATCGTGAGGGAGGGGGTGGTGGGGGCGGTGAAAGTGAAGTGGTTATTGTTGTCTTTTGGATGAAAACTAAACTAAAAAGGGTCAAATAACGCATCCAAACTCAGCCTTTGACCGTTTCAGCTTTCTGTTGATGCTTCTTGCCTTGTTCATGGCTTCGCTCAGCCGCTCGGCTTCATATTCTTCTTTACCTATTTAAAATCAACCACGGATTACTTACTCTTTTCAGTTTTTTTTTTTTTTTTTTTTTGTAACAAAAATTAAATAAATAAAAATTGATCTTAATTTATTTGGATGGTCTCTCTAAATTTAGGTCAAATACATCTTCCAATTAATATTTGAACTAAGAAATTATGGTAATCTCTAAATTTATGGGAGTGTAGGTAAGAAATTAGTATAATGTATAATAATCCCTCACACTATATAAATTTTAATTTTAAAATTATGATTTTAAGGTCCAAATATCCATCGATATTGATATTTTACTTATACAGTTACATATTTCAATTATTAAATCAATAACAACTTAATAGTTGGATGTTGAAAAAAAAAAGTTGAATGTTGAAGGTTTTTTTTTTTTTTTTAAAGATGAATGTTGAAGGCTTGAAGTAATAAATTTTACATTGATATAGTTTGATCCTATATTAAAATACTTTCCAATCATTATGTATAATTATAATTCTTTTTTTTAATAGAAATTTGTATACTTAATATATTTAAGTATAATTTTATGAACTTTTGAGAAGTGATACTTAGGGGGTGTAGTCAATTTATAATTGGTTGGAGTTTGATGGATTTACGTGATGGATTTTGATAAGTTCAACGATTTCATTTAGATTTTGTTAAAACTCTATGTAGAGTTGTTGATTTTTTTTTATATAATTATATGGAATTGGATGAATTTGTAATGATTTATTTTGGAAAAAAAAATTGATTGTTTTATTCAACATATTTTTTTATTATTGATCCAATCACCAACAAATTTATACAATTTTTTTTTTTGATAAGAGTGTATTTATATTAATCAAATAAATAAAATTTTGATATTATAAGTCTAATCACCAACAGTTTTATACAAGATTTTTTATATATAGAATGAGGCTTTTATTTATATTAATCACATTAATGAGATTTTGATATTATAAAAATAATCATTTTTTTTTATTTACAACGATAGTGACGACTCGAATTTAGAACATTGTCAATTTTTATATTAAATTTAATTATCAAAGCTAATTGTTGGTTATATAAGTCAAATCCATCAAAATCTACAAGTGTAAGATTTGTTATTAGCATTTTTGTTCTTAAATTTAATTTTAAAATCCATCACATTTCAGTCACATATCCTATTTATGTAATGCCAATTACTTTTTGAATACATCCAGATTTATTTATATTTATTAAAAGTTTGAATTGAATACGTCTGGATTTATTTTTATTGTAATGGAATTTTTATAAATATGGATTGAATACACATTTATAAACTTCTTACAAACATGAATCGAATATATTTAGACTTTTATTTCTTAAAAAAAATTCTAACTAATTATAGATTAAATACACTCCCTTATTGATGAATAATTTAAAACTAAACAACAATGGATCATTTTCATATTCTAAAACATTACATATGTTGTTTAATAAAATTAACTTTTTTTTAAGTATTATGCTATTATATAAATTCGGTACAGATATGAGAATTTTATCATTGAACTAATCCTATATGGTGGTTTTATTATATTAAAATTGAATACCTTCGAATTCATATAATTATTATTTATATATAAGATATTTGACAAAACAGAAGATATGTTTTTCTGCTACCTTTGACTATTTTAGTCAAAATAAGTAATTAAGAAAGGGAAAATTTATAAATATTTTCCCAAAAATTCGATACAACTGTTCTATAAAAATACATTCCGGAAAAAATTAAAAACACTATTGTAATTTACAAATAACACAGCTGAGGCCTGGGCGGATAAAAGAAAAAGGAGTATTCCAGTTGTAATAAGTCAAATAAGTCGGGTAAAAAAAACGCAAAATCTCGGCTAAAAAGTCGAGCCGTGTGACAGCTAACTAATCTCCACTTTTGACGCTGTCAGGACAACTAAACGTGCACACCACATGCCCCCTCTCATTCACGTATTTATATCCATCACTCCTCGTTCACTCTCTCATCGTCGTACAAAAAAGAAATTACAAAATCAGAAAATAAAATCCCACAATTCGAGACAATTAACAACAAATATAAACAAGATAGCAGTATGGCGGATGCTTCGAGAAGGACCTCCGACGACAGCGCTCGGCGGCAGCAGCAGAGCCGGCTCCAGCGACGCCGCCCGGCATCCTTGCAGATCAGTCCGGTGTCTACTTGGAACGTGGCGATTCCGCTCCTGTCGCCGCTGGCCTCGTCGCCGAAGTCTATAGAACAGGCGATGATGGAGATGAAGAAGTCGTCGTCGTCGTCGTCTAGGGCGGATTCGCGGCAGGAGCAGCGCGTTGAGTCGGAGAAACCGGTGTTCAAGAAGTGGCAACATCCGGCGGCACCGTTCTGCTACGAGACGCCGTCGTTTAAGCCGTCGTTTTTTGTGCCGGTGTAGATATTGCTAGATTAGGATGGTTAGATCTGACGGTTGCTTGTGTGTGGTCGAGCCGAGTTTGTGAACCACATGCTGACATGCACGTGATTTTACTAAATGTATAAATACCAATTATTGACTTCTCACAGACTACTATGTTCGTATATACACATTTTTTATTTTTTTTTAGTATTTGGGCTTGAATCTATATATACATAGCTACATACTACATACTACATACTACATACTACATACTACATGAACATGACAATCTAAGAAATGTTGCAAATCTTTTTTTGTTTTTTTGTTTTTTGGTTTTTTTGTTTTTTTTTTTTTACGTTTTTATAAATTTTTGGTCGCAATTAATCTTTTTGGAAACTGCTAAAATAATTGAAAATGGAAAAAAAAAATGAACAATTCAATTAAATTGTTTAGCTGTGGATTGTTAGTGGGTTGTTAATGAGAGTAAATATTTTACTTATGTAATAAACTTACTTATAAAACAGTAAGAACACACTAAGCAATCAAGTGATAGATAACATATAAACAGTGGCGTACCCTTTAAAGGGTTAGGGTGGGCTTAGCCCACACCTAGCACTCTTGAATTTTGTTTTAGTTTGAACTTTTCAAAAATATCCATGTGTTATTGTGTATTCACAATATACTTTTTACATTTACAATATTTTGTTTTTTCAAAATTAATTGGAGAAGATCCGCTTCAACTTTAAAAATATTATTATCAAAATTTAGTTCAATTTCTTTATCAATATAAAAAATTGGTCTTCAAATTAGGTATATTTTCGTAGGTTGTATGAATTTTAATATTTGTTATTTTGAAATTTTTAAGTTAATCTAATTTCAAAGTTATGATACAAAAATTAGGTACTTCATTAAGAGAATATATATATTATCATCGTTTGGTGTCTTTTCTTAATTATATATAAATCATTATTCAATGAAAAAAAAAGATATTTCATCTTTTGAATAAAAATTAAAAATGTTGTTTTTTCTTTTGATTGGTCTATCTATTTATAAATATGTATTTTTTTCCGATTAGTAATTTATTTTGGGTATCGATGTTTAGAGATTTTATTCAAGTCTACCCTGTCAATTCTAGTTACGTCCGTGCATATAAATATAATATTTTATTTATTTTTCAATTATATTTATAACTTAGTAAGACCTCTTTTTTATAAGCTTGCAGTATAGTGGTTACAAACTTGAAAAAAAAATAGCAATAAACTTGAGAATAAATTGAGGAATGTGATTCACTTATATTATAATTTCATGATACCTCCGTATTGTATGTCCATTTTACAGAAAACATACCTCATTAAAACCTTTAATAGTAAATGCCATGAGGAAAAAGAAAACTAGTAAAGGAAAAAGAGTACAATATTTATATGTATATGAAAAATAATATTGGAGATAATAACAACTGTCTCATTAAACCCTTCATGAGAAAAAACCCTATGGGATACAAACTCAGAGAAAGAAAAATAGTACAATATATAGGTTTTCCTCCAAAACAATTACTGTCCCTCATCAATATGCTCATTTTGATGTGGTCGTCTCAATTGTTTGAGAAATAATTGTCAATTAATGCATCCCAATATTATGCACTAACTTTATGAATGTTGTGTTTCGTAATATTTTTGTGAATAAATATGTAAGATTATCACTTGAATATATTTTTTGAACATTTGTGCTCGTCTATGTGTATATATATTTGATTAAATGTGCTTAGTTCGACCACCTTTAATACAGTCTCCTTTAATCCGTGTAATGCAAGTGACATTATATTCATATAATATTGTAGGACTATTTTTTTATTGAAGATAATCGATATGTTTTCCGAATATGTTGTATCATAGATATTAACCAAATAGACTCTCTGATAGCTCCATGGATTGCTAATATCTCTGAATGGTTTGAAGAAGTGGCAATCATTGTTTATTTAACCGATCTCCAAGAGATAGCAGTACTTTCATAGGTAAATAAATATCCTCTTTGTGATAAGGTTTTATATTGTTCAGAAAGGTATCCAACATCCGCATATCCGGATAATTGTGATTTTTACCCATTTGAGTAAAATAATCTCATATTAGTTGTTCCACAAAGATAACACAATACATGCTTAACACAATTTCATTGTCTTCTAATTGGTACAGAACTATACCTTGTTAATAAATTGAATGCAAATGCAATATCGGGTCTAGCTTGTACAATTTGCAGTGTACTTAAGTGCTCCAATTGCATTTAAATATGATACTTCATGACCAAAAAGCTTTTCACCATCTTCTTTTGGACGAAATGGATCTTTGTCTGTATCAAGTGATCGAACAACCATTTGGAGTGCTTAATGAATAAGTTTTATCCATATAAAAATGTTTTAAGACTTTTTCCATATAAATTGATTGATGAATAAATTTCCGCTCGGTAAATGCTTGATCTGCAGGCCGATGTAAAAATTTATTTTACCAAGATCTTTCATTTCGAATTTATTTTTTAAGATACAGTTTTTGTGAGTTCTTCAAGATTCCCAATAAGATTTAAATCATCAACATATACCACAATGATAGCAAATCCAATTTTTGATTTTTTAATGAACACACACGAGCAAATTAGATTATTTTCATATCGTTATTTCAATAAGTATTCACTTAAGCGATTGTAACATATGCACCCAGATTGTTTTAACTCGTACAAGGATCTTAGAAGCTTAATTAATTGAATACAAGCTTCTATGTTTTAAATTTTCATTCATTTTATATCCTGTAGAGATTTATATGTGTGTCTGTCGGTATCAATGGATCCATACAGGTATGGTATTACTACAACCATAAGACGCATATCACCTTTATGAATCTGTAAAACTAATCAAAAATTGAAATGTTATTGCATCCATCACTGAGGAATAAGTCTCCGCATAGTCAATACCATGTTTTTACGAAAAACCTTGTGCTACAAATCGTGCTTTGTATCTTATAATCTCATTTTTCTCATCTTGTTTTCTAACAAAACCCATTTATATCTAGCAAGTTTGAAGTCTTCAGGCATTTGGACAATCGGTCCAAAAACTACACTTTTTTCAAATGAATTTAGTTTTGTTCGGATCACTTCTTTTCATTTTAGCCAATCATTTCTAGGTCGATATTCTTCCATTGTTGTTGTTCAACATCTTTATCATTATTCATAATATCAAGAGCAACAACAAATGCAAAGTTATCACCAATATTAGTATTTATTCGATCCATATTTTTTTTAGTATTAACATAATCTATTGAGATTCGTTCATGAGTCTCATATGGGGAGTTTAAAATTTCTTTATTTTGTAAATCTACAGGATCATTTCGTTTCTCTTCATAGGAATTTTGTATTTCCTTAGTTGTTGGTATATTTATTTCTTCGAGAGTAATTTGATCGGTTTTGGTCAATTTTATAAAAAAATCGGGATTTATTTGTTAATTTCTTTTTAGTTTATTTTCTAGTTCAACTCATGTAATGTAATTTTTTGAATATAACCCTAATAATGCTAAATGGAGCTGTAAAAACCAACTATATCCTTGAACTTTTTTAAACGCTTTATTGGTTTTTCCTTTTTAATATTATAATTAATTTAGGGTTTGAGATGAGGTTCATAAGTCGAACTGATACTCTCAAATTAATATAAGTGTGAAAATGGGCCGAATTGTCTTGTCCAACTCTTTCTTAGTTGGTATAAGTTCTTTTCTTTGACAATTTTGTCACGATAATATTATATGTTACAAGTGCATATGAAAAAGATGTTAATAATAGATTATGCACAATAATGTATTCTCTGGTTTATAAACTAATACAATATTTTGATGAGATGATATTGGTTCGGTTATAAACGTCTCACATCTTCCCTACGAGATTGTAGGTTTGAGACTTTTTTCTCCTAAAAAAACCTCTAAATTTATATAATATTGTAATATTAAAAAAAACGATATTTTTTGTTCCACCAATCGGTCTATAATATACGCAAATATGTGTCGACAATATCCGATGAGATTATCCAATTTGAATGGTCATACACAAATATATACCAAAAAAAAAAAAGGTTTGAAAAGCAAGGCCGGAAAAATAAGATAAAGTATTCAAATGATTCAAAAAATTGTTCTTAGACGTGTATAGAAATCAGGAAGCCTCACAAAAAAAAAAAAAAAAAGATTCCATGGAGCTTAGGATGATATATAAGCGGCCCTTGACCACTTAACATTTTTATTAGTTTTCAACATAGTCAAATTATAAATTGTATTCCTTCAAAAATAATAATTATTATAACTTGTACTTATTTATTTATTTATTTAGACACTACTTCTACTTTTTATTTAATTATGATCGATTATCGTACAAGGTACGTTCTGCGGTAATTGATATTTTATAACAAAAATGAAATAATAAATTGTAACAGACATTTTATAAAAATAAAACGAGGTTGGTCCCGTGTTGGTCCTGATACATGTTAATTAGGAGCGTCCATCGGGGCTTAAAAAGAACCCCTTTTTTTATCATTATTTAGTTTCACAATTTTTGACTTTGATTAATAAAGAGTTTAAAAAAGGTTTATATTTATTGTTATTTTTCAAACTTCATATAATTATATCAAATTTGGTTTCCATATAAGATAAAAGAATCAACTTCTTATAAAACGATTGAGTTCGATATGGATTTTTATTTGAATTATTAAAAGCAAATAAGTAGGCGAGTAGCTCTATTTGCACACCCGAAAAATTATATGTGCCTCCCTCTTTATATGTAGACCTCATTAAGAGTTGTTTTTAACTTTATATTTTGTAAGCACACTCCAAGCATTACTAAGTATACCAATTTTTTTACAAAAAAAAAATTATATAAAAAAGGAGAGGTCTCCCCCCTTTCATTTTCTAAGTAAGTTCGTTTATCGTTATATACATATGCTATTTTTTTTTAGTGGTAACTGTCATATAGATCTATTTGTTCTCAATTTTTTTTTTTTCGTTTTCAGTTTTTCTTTTTTCTTTGTATCACGCTATAAACTTGATGAAAATTACTTTGATTAAGTTTTTGTAAATTTTCTCAAAAAATAATATATATAATTATTAAGTACATAATTTCACAAGATTTAGATGGGAGATTGAACAAAAAAACCCCATTTTAAATATTCATCATCGAGCCTCCAAAACCTCCAAAACCTTAGGACCAGCACTAGGTTGGTTTATTGATATACCAATCACACCTACGTCATAATGTTGTGGGTTCAAGTCATCCATTTACTAAAAAATCCCGAAATTATGTAATATTTCAGAAAAAAAACAGATATTATACAAAAGTTTGGATAAATACAAACGTAATTAAATTTGAATTCTCTTATTGTCTCACTTTTCCCTTACTTAGTATTGATTATTTACTTTTTTTTTTTGGATAATTCAAAAATCTCTCAAACCCACTTAGCGAATTCAAGTTTAAAATGAGAAACCCTAAAAAATCTATATTTTTTAAAAAGCAGAAAACTATGAGATTTAATCATGTAGATACCCTTGAGGGGGATTCAAACCTTAATACCTTGCTGGGTCAAATCACATGCCTGACCATTCCTGTGTGTCACTGAATAGTGATTATTGATAATAAATGAATTTCAAACAAATCAATTGAACTTTATTCCAAGGAAAGGACATAAAACAATGATTCTCTATCTTCTTTAGAGTTTAGTCCAAGAAAGGGTGTTTAATAATGGTAAATGATTCAGCAATGTGAATTTTGACCATTATATTTTAATCTTCATCTTCAGATTAGAAAATTACGGAGAAAGTGAACCCAAAATTTTATTTTTGGTCTTTATTGGAATCCTGATGGCTTGATATACAGTGTATCTAACTTGTTTGCCATTTGGCTACTTGTAACATATGAATCAGTAGAACAAACCATGTAAAATCAGAAATTCAAATAAAAAATTGCAGAATTCAATGTTTGCTGAAAATTTGGTATACCTAAAACCTTGACAATGAAACTCACATCTCCAAGTAGTTAAACATTTTTGACCAAATTTTCCTCAGGTTTCTTGTATTTCAGGAACGTTCTCTGAACATGATTACAACTCCAGAAGAAGGTTCTCATCAGAATTTGCAGCCCAAAAGAAAAGTTGACAACTTGGAATATCAGGTCTGTCCCTGAGCTGTTTTGCTACAAAAGAAACCAGGAAACTTATCAAAAACTGTTGTCTCTTGACGACATCTTCAATATGACTGGAGAAAATGAAAGGAAGCTAGCAGCAACCGGAATGGCATCCCTGGTTTCTTCAACAATCAGAATAGTAATCTAAGTAAAAGAATCTAACAATGTTTATCTAGTTTATTTTATTTGATGTGATTGGGGTTGAAAGAGCAAAGATGCGTTCAAAACTAATGTAGACCAAACAAAATCAAGCCAATATGGATTATTCAATAAGACCAAATAAGTGACACAATATGGAATTGGAACCCGAATATAAAACAATCCACATGGTTTGACTATCGGCAAATCTAAAACCATGAAAAACGTAAAAATGTCCAACAATGTTAACATCAATAACCAAATTGAAGATTTTATTTGTATCTCAAAAGTCTAGATAAGCTCAAGAAATAATTTCATTAATCATTACTCTGTGACTGTGACGATATATACACCTGTCCAAATGAAGGTCTAGCACCTTAATTGATCAATTGCTATGCGTTGAAACATGGCAAATATCCTGAAAACTAATTGAAAAACACTGTACCTGTTGACATCCTGTGAACAAACTCAAGCAAATGGAATATGAGGTTGATGTCACTAAGAAATAACATAACATGACTGATATCAGGGCACTTCCTTTGGTTGAGCAACTTACATGGTTTCATGGCCAATAAAGTTAAAATGTAAGGTCTGGTGATCAAGTCTCTTTAATTGAACTCTAGTAATGTTGAAAAGGCGTGAACTTATCTTGTAATGCAATTATGAGCTTTGTTTCAAAGGTTGCATTGGGTTATGTGGATCAATGGAAAGCTAGTTGAATTGGATTCCAAGTACACCAGTAAGCTCTCTAATGCTATTACATATTATCATCAAAACTCAAAAGCCTTTCCTAGGCAAATATTGGGCTCAGTTTTCAATTTCATCAGCTACCTAGCCCGGCCCAATAGCCCCATAATTGTTTTCTTTTTGTGGGGATCTTAATATCCAACATATATGTATCGTAGTGATTAGTATAAAAAAAACATCTAATCACGAAAGACTTTATCGTGGAAACAAAATTTACACCGACAGAATTCTTCATAAACAATACCTATGATTGGTTCCCACTAAATTTATTAACAAGTTAATCGGCTTCAATTGTCAAAAAGACAAACCCTAAAAAAAGGCTAGAAAAAAAAAACAATTAAAATCAACACCACCTTCTCCATGAAAGTGACTTCCCTAATTCCCTTATTAAATTGTGTTTTAAAAAACCGTCCCGGTGGTTGAAATTGTGGAGGCAAATTGATGTATTCAACAGCTTTGCCATATTCTCATAGCAAAAGTGAATCCAAACACAAACTTACATGCAAAATTTGGTGAGAATTTGTAACTGTCAACTATTCTTTTGTTTCCTTTCTCATTTACGTATCGGCTCCACTCACTCGTATGCATGTTTGCCTTTTTCCTTTTTTTTTTTCCTTTCCTTACAGGTGGATTAGTTTAAAGGTCCCACATGATTGGCACTTTTACAACTAGCTGCCAACCAAGCACCATCCAAACCATAATCTACCATAGATTTATTAGCTTATATTTGGGAGTCTTAATTAATTTAAGTTCTGACAACACCAATTTTTTTTTAAAAATTTGTTAATATTGCCTTTATTATACTCCTCGGCCCTGTCTGTTAGGGGAGCCTGATTTAATTGGTGGGTGTCGTTACGATCTGATGCACACCCATTCGAGGTTTATCTCTTATCATATATCATATTTTAGGATAAATCTTGAGTGAAGGGGAGTGTCCGGTACATCTTCTGTTAAGATCTATCGCATCAAGTATATTTCGTACTTTAACCAATCCTGTCACTCGAGTTCCTCTCCCTACTTTAGTGAAAACAAGATTAGATATCATATCGAAGCATTGGAGGACTACTAGCAAGTGTTTATCCAAATTATTTGTAATAATGTAATTATGAAAAAAGCTAGGCAAAGTCTTAGAAGAATCATGATTGATGGTAATATATATATATATATACACTTTTTCTTTTTGTGCGAAACAAAAAGAGAGGAAGAATACATGAGATATATATATGGACCATGCCACATGCAAATAGATAGAAATGATGAGAAGCAAAAGCAAAGAGAGACACGGAATGATAGGTGATAGAGAAGGGATCGATCAATGGGGTTGTGGGGGTGGTCCTTTCCTTTGCCTCTTCTCTAAAGAAAAAAGGGTCCTCGGAGGATTTCCAACTTCAACAAAGTACCCAAATCAATTGGTACATTAAAAAAAAAAACAGATGACATACGGCAGTATTATATGTACTCGAAAGCCTAAGAGAAAGCAACACGCATGCTCCATATTCCATATACACAGAGAGACAACTAAGATTTGAGTGGCGCCACAAACATGGGATTTCGTAGCTGTTGATTCCTCTGCAAAAGCTCCAACACATGATCATTTATGGGCTCAAATTTATTCATGGAATATATTTTCAACATTTTAATTCTATGTTTTTTCTAGTTTGTATCATGGAGGCGGCTTCAATTAAGCTGTATTATTCAAAATTAATTATAATAATACCTTAGACAATTTGAACTAGCACATTATTTTATTTAATTTTATAGTAGGTGTGCAGTCAATTTATTTTCTCCTATCAAATACGGTGTTCGAAAATACACCATCGACCGTCCCGATTAGGATAAAATGGACCGTATAAAAAGGGAGGTAAAAAAACAGACGATTTGACAATTTTGTCGGTCGATTTTACTGATTAATCAGTTTAGGTGGAGTCAAAGTCGTTTTGATATTCTAGTTATATTGTTTAAATTTTGAATATTAAATATTTTTTATAAAGAAATTGAAATTTATTTTCTCCTATCAAATGAAACAAATAAATCAAGTTGTTTTAGAAATTCAACCTAAATTTCAGGAATACATCTAAATTTTTTATTATTCGAATATAAATTCATTATTTACATTCAAGAATCGAAATAGATTTAATAAACGTTTATTCTTTCTAATAATATAATATTGGAGTTAAGTTAGGTGATGGTACGAGACAACCAAATCCAGAATATTAGAAAAAGGTTGGGGAGATGTATTAGTTTGATCTAATCCTTCTTTTTGTCATTATGTGATTGTTAATTTCTACATCTTTTATGCAGATGGTCTTCTCTCTTTTTAATCGGCTGTGTCCAGACAAAGAAAAAGCTACCAGTTCCCACTATATCTTAACTTTTGACAAACTCTCCATACTCTTTTTGTCAAATTACATCTTTTTTTCTTTTGATTATTAAACAGCAAAAGCTAATCCAAATTCATCACTAACTCTATTCCAAAAGGCAAGCTTGTGATATTAAAGGGTTTTTTTTTTTTTTTGTTTTTTCTAGCAAATTTAAAAAGGAGCAGCTGACAGCCTGACACCTATAAATTTTAATTAACTTGTAAGAAATAAAAAAGTTAATTAAAAACAGCATATCTTTCTAAACCACTCACTAGTCACTAACCTAAATGGGGTCCTACCAAAATCATTCCTCTGTTGACTGACCCTAGCTCTTTTGCATGTATGGATCAGCTTGCCATAAAAAAACAGAAATAATATTAGACAAGAGATATGTTGGATTTATTTGATTTGAGAGTTTGTAACCTTTGACTTGAAATCTCCATAGGGGAATAGAATCATCATTTTCTTGGGTACCAAACTTTGTCTCAACTCTAATTGTTGTAAATTTGTAATGATATATGTTTGGCCAAAATTCAATCATTTTCTGTTTCTTGGGCCAGTATATCAAGTATGTGAAGTTGGATTAAAAATTAAGTCAAAGTTGGTTGGTTAGATTTTGTTTTGTTGACCCAAAAGAAATACAAGGTCAAACAAACCCACATCATTTCAAGCACTCATTATTTCCTAATTTCTTGGGTGTGGCATGTCAAATACTCCAAAATTTCCATATAACGAGCCTTTCACTTTTATATTTGGTCATCATCATCATGCACCTTTCTTTATTCTTCACTTATTCATGGCAGAATTTTTTTTTTTTTTTTACAAATTAAAGTGTATAAAATAATATCTAAGATGTAAATATTAATATATAATTTTTTAAAGGATGTAAACATTAATAATATTTTTAATATATATATATATATATAGAGAGAGAGAGAGAGAGAGAGAGTGCCAATCATATAAAAGATTATATACATTTTTTCGTATATGATTCGACTTTATAACGTTATTGAATCGTTTAAAATCATTCCGTAACATTATAGAATTGAAATTCTGTACGAAAAAACGTTAAAAAAAATTGTGCTTGATATATAAACTAAAGTGATATTTTGGATGTCCGATTAAGAGAATTGTCTCTTAGTATATACCACAATTAGTTCTAAGCTTGTAGCCGCTTTTGAATCTCCTTTTCACATTCAATATGAAACCAAGAAATAATTGATGTGCTTCTGTTTTCAAAAGATAGTGTACAAGACTACAGATAAAGAAAAATAATAGTGCCAACGCGAATGATTATTTTATCAATGCATATTAAATGTTATTGTTTGACTTCGTACACAAAAATAATTATTAACATAATTATACTTCAATTTTTTTTTTAAGAAATTACACTTCAATTGAATGCTTTTATTTAATTGTATTGTGAATCCAACTAATATGTATTGTGTATAAATAAAAAATATATGTCAATTGTCAAGGCATTTGTTGACCTAAATTTTAAACTCCAAAACAAAATCTATGACTAGTTTATATTGCTATAACTTTTGTAATAATCACCGTTAGTTGTTTTGAAAGAATAATCAGTTGTGAAGTTAATCGGTAGATGTTTGGTTAATTATATTTTTAAAAATACTGTATAACTCAAAAGCAATATACATATATTTGATAATTTTATTGTAAAAGTGTTAAGATCAGTTACAATAACTAAAATGTACATAGTTTAGTACTTTATTTCATTTATTTCATTAATTACATATATTAAATCAATATTTAAGTAGAATTTTTAAATTGGAAAAAAAATTCAATAAGAACAATAAAAATATTAAAAGATCTTATAAATCAAATCAATATTTAAATAGAATATTTAATTTTGAGATAAAATAAGGTATATAATGATTTTAACTTGATTTCATAAGGATAATGAATATATTTTAAAAGATACATTAAATTCTGAAATAGATTATTCCATAATCACTCTAAAAAAGTAACTCTTCACCTACTTCTCAAAAACAATATCAAAACTTATCAGATTATTAATTAATCACTTTTGAAAGTTTTACCAAACATCATTTTATGTTAAAATTATAAAGAGTGATGTTATTGGCACACATATCACTGAACTATTCATACCCCTATTTTTAAATTATTTAGTATTTTTTTTCCTTTATCAAATTACTTAAATAGTCATATAATTTTTATTAAAAAAATATTGTACAAACTAAAACTAATATTTATTATACAATTTTACCATGTTTAATTAGTATTTATTGTTTTACATGTTTGTTTTATTTTTCTTCTCAAATTTCATATTCATGTTTGCTATTTTTTTTCTCGATTTATTTTATTTCAGATTTTCCAAGTATACTATAATTTGTATTAATTATTTTATAGTTTTTATTCTGGATCTTCTAAAGTTAGTTTAATGTTATTTATATAAAAAAAAATAACGAATCAAACCAAGAAAACCTAATCTTATACAAAATGAAACCACACCAAAAATTTAACTCAATCGCTAAAAAAAAACTATAAGACTATTAATATCACATCCACAATCTACTATCAACAATCCAACAAACTACAAAAAATAAATAAATGACATTTAATAAATATGGTTTTACTATTGAATAAGAAGAAAAAACAAGTCATGTGAATGGATGTGAAAAAATTATATATGAAGATTAGAGATGAAGTATATATATTTTTTTGAAAAAAATATGGGGTGTTTTAAGTTTGAAAAATAAGTAAAAAGGTAGTCAATGAAATAAATAAAAAAAATTAATAAAATCATATAATATAATTAAATCAAAAAATTTAAATAGGGTATAAATAGTTTAGTAGTGAGTGTGTCAATAGCACCACTCAATTTTAAAATAATATGATTTTAACTTTTCAAAAACAATATCAAACCGATCACTAATCTCAAAACGAACGAAGTAAATTATAACTTATGAGTTCCTTGAGTTTTTCTCCAATTATTTATAACATATTCAAATAAATAAAGAAAGAAATAAATAAAAATAAACAGCGAATAATCAACCATTTCAATTGTAGGCTACTACTATTAAAAAATTATATCTTTCTTACTCTCAAATGATAATCCTGGGTTTCTTTTACTGCCAGAGAGGTTGAAAAATCAGTCATTTTATCATTTTTATTATAAAGAAAATTAACATCGGAAGATTGTTTAACGACATTATAATATAAATAGATTTAAATAATTAAATAATTAAATAATATATGTGATTATCCATAGTCTCTTTACACATTATATGCGTATTTTATATCAATATCAGCGGTGGAAGTTCCAATTCTATCGTACACATTTGATACCAGCAATCCTTGACTCGACTATTCGGCGTGTTTAAAATTTAAATTCCAAATAAATAAATAAATAAATATAAAAAATGTTCAAAATTTAAATTCCAAATAAATAAATAAATAAATATAAAAAAAGTTAAAAACAAAAAAAGAAGGAAAAAACATGGTTGTACAGATGTACCCTAGCAAGTTACATTTGCCAAAAACTAGCACTTTGATTGAATACGTCAGCTACATTTTGGAAAAGGAAAAAGAAGTCAACAGTGTTGTGTTAATTTAAAGTGTGAAAAATTGAACCAGTAGAACAAGTAGATACATCCAAATATCCAATTCAAAACCCTCAGAGAGTCACAGAGGCCCTATTTCAAATAGATAGCTCAAGCTCTCACTCACTCACTTCCTCTTCTCTTGTTTCACCCCCCCACAAACCCAAAAGCGAAAAACACTGTTATCTCTGATTCTCTCTCTCTCCACGCCCTCATAATTTTCACTCCATTTTTTTCCTCACATGTTGTACCAACTTTCTCCAACATTTTTTCAGAGACAATTCGATTCACAGGGTGTTTTCAGGCGTAATCTTTAGCGACTCGGGATCTCAAGCAGAAAATGGTTGCAGAGCCTTGGATTTTGAAGATGGGGAACCAAGTAAGTTCGAATCTTAAACACGCACTCCTTCTCGAAACTTCCTCCAAGAAGAAGACCCCCAAAAACCCAGAACCCAAACGCTTCATTGGCATTCTCTCTTTCGAAGTCGCCAATGTCATGTCCAAAACCATTCACTTGCACAAATCCCTGACCGATTCCCAGATCTCGAGACTTAAATCTGAGATCTTGAACTCGGACGGTGTCAAACACTTGGTCTCCACAGACCAAAACCACCTTCTCCGGCTCGCTTTGGTCGAGAGACTCGACGAATTGAACCGGGTCGCTAATGTCGTGTCTAGGCTAGGTAAAAAATGCACTGAACCGGCCTTACAAGGGTTTGAACATGTTTACAATGATATTTTGAATGGTGTTATCGATGTTAAAGAATTGGGGTTTTTGGTGAAACATATGGAGGGTATGGTGAAGAAAATGGAGAGGTTCGTGAATGCAACTTCTAATTTGTATACTGAATTGGAGGTTTTGAATGAATTGGAGCAGACGTCTAAGAAGTTTCAGCAGAATCAGCACGAAGAGAGTCGTAGGGCGTTCGAGCAGAAATTGATTTGGCAGAGGCAGGATGTGAGGCATCTAAAGGAGGTTTCGCTTTGGAATCAGACTTATGATAAGGTCGTAGAGTTGTTAGCCAGGACTGTGTGCACCATTTACGCTAGGATTTGTGTCGTTTTCGGGGATTCGAATTTGTTGAAGGATGAGTATAGGCAAGTTTCGGGTAATGTTCAAGTGGTTTCAGGGTCTCTGAAACGAGCTCTTAGCAAGAGTAGCAGTAATGGGCGGCGTTTGTCGGGGGTAGTTGAGAGAGGTGGAGCGGAGAGAAGAGAGGTGAGTTTGAAGCCTCAGACTAATTCGAGGAGAGGTGAGGTTGCGATTCTTAGAGCGGAAGATTTTAATTTCCCGTGTGGGGCTAGTCCCGGGAGGCTTTTCATGGAGTGCCTTAGTTTAAGCAGTTCAGTTTCGAAGTTGGATGATGATGATGAGGTTGATTGTGACGAACGTAGTAGTCGAATTTCAGGTTGTTACAGTGTTGGAAATGGGGGTTTGGGAGAGAGCACCCGAGTAATTCTGGTTGTTTAACTAGTGGTGTTCCTTTTAGCGGAGATCAGAGACAATCCACATGTGGTGTGACAAACTGTGCACGTTTTGGCCCCATGAATAGGTTAATGGCGTATGCTCCGCCTTCCACCGTGGGTGGCTCTGCTTTAGCCTTGCATTACGCTAATGTCATAATTGTGATAGAGAAGCTTCTTCGCTACCCTCATTTGGTGGGTGAGGAAGCCAGGGATGATTTGTATCAGATGTTACCGGCAAGCTTGAGAACGTCTCTGAAGACGAATCTCAAGTCTTATGTCAACAACTTGGCCATATATGATGCTCCGCTTGCCCATGATTGGAAAGAGACCCTTGATGGGACATTGAAGTGGCTCGCCCCACTCGCACATAATATGATCAGGTGGCAAAGTGAGCGCAATTTCGAGCAACAGCAGATTGTCACGCGGACTAATGTTCTTCTGCTGCAAACATTGTATTTTGCTGATAGGGAAAAGGTAGAGGCTGCCATTTGTGAGCTTCTTGTCGGGTTGAATTATATATGTCGCTATGAACATCAGCAAAATGCTCTTTTGGACTGTGCAAGCAGTTTCGATTTTGAAGACTGCATGGAGTGGCAGTTACAATGTGGAGCTTCTTATCTCAATTGATTGCGTCGCTGGATTTGTATACCCGGAAAGAGATTTGTAGAGCATTTTCCTTCACTCCTGATACTTTTATGATTCAACAAAAATGTGAATATCTGAGGTTTGCACACTGAAGACTTCAATGTTGAAGATTGGAGTTTAGTGATGTAATTTATTGCAAGGTAACACAAGTCTTATTTCTGAAGTATATAATTCCAGTTAATTATGAAAAAAAATGAAAATATAATTCTTCTGTGCAGAATGTGTTTATACTTTTCCTTTTTGGTAGTTAAGCTCTGATACTAGAATTTGTTTCATTGATAATGCATTTACCTTTTGATGCCATTCTCTGGTACTAATTATTCGTTCTTCAATTACCTGCGAATTATGTACTAAACTTATGTTTTCGATAATTAAAATTCTGTAACAGACTGATGTTCTGGATAATATTAGACTGTTCTCACAGTCTCACCAGGTTGTTTACATCCCAACTTGTAGATTATGAAACTTGTACTGAATTTTAGAAGGAAAAGTTTGAGATATGTGGACAAAAGTATCCGAAATTACTCCTTTTGTAGATTTTTGTTCAATGGTGGACCAAGGGAGTTTCCCTATCAAGTGTCAAAGTTGTGCATCTGATTGTATATTATGTGGCATCATGGAATGAGAATAGCTATCATTAGTTTTGTTCAATCTTGAAAATCAAACTTCCTAACTTGATTTCACGAATTGGATTAGCTCATCATTTCTTTGCTCACCTACATCAAATCAATTAGAATTTAGACATTCTAATTGTTGACTATTATGTAGAATGAGTGTCGTGTAGAGTAACCTTGTAACACACTTCTCATGAATTGACAGCCTCAATTATTGCTTCCCTCGGTACATAGTATCCATGTAATTACAATTAATCATATGAACACTTTCAAAAGCATGTTGCCTATTCACATCACTCTATAATGCTTCCCTTAGCATCTCAAATGCTTGTACATGAACTAGAATGTATGTCATAAACTACCTGCTTTTATCATGATATTTTCGACTAATGTCATCATAAGATGGTTCGTTTTTTTCATTTCTAGCCTATGTATGTTCATTTTAGTGAAGCATTTGGAATACCCGATTGCAGTTTTGGTGTTGTTTACATGTTAGTCAATCCAGTAGATGTCTGTGAACAATGAACACTTTTAAGGAGTGCCATGTGTGGTAAACTAAAACATGTATGCAATAATTGAGTTGCCAATAAGTCTGAAAGTTATATATAAAAAATGCATTTTGGTTTGTGGCTCGAGGTGTTATAAAGATGTGCGAAAAAATATATATGCAATATGTTGATGCCTTATTAGTAGGGTAATTTCACAAAAGTCCTTACTTTTTGATAAAATATCACATATTTAAACGTTTTTAGCATATTAACAATTTAAGCCCCTTATTTTTTTCAAAATGTATCGGTCCATTTGACCAAAATAGTAAAAGCTAACTCTAACTTATATATAAAAAAGTACAATTTTATCTTGTCAAAATGACATATTAAAAGGGTTTATAAAAATAAATTAACAACAATTTATTTTCTAAAAATATTTTTTTTAAAAGGAAAAAAACTAATGAATCAAGACAAATATAATATTAAAATAAATAATAAATTGAAAGTATTTTTTTAAAAATTATAGTATTTCAAAAAATAAAAAAAAATGTTTTCTTTTAGGTAAAAGGATCTCCACCATTGGATTTGGATCGATTCAATGGTGGAGATCCATTTATTATTATTATTTTAGAAAAAAATCTTTTTATTTTTTAAAATCTTTTATATTTTTTTTGTTTTTAAAATTTATGGGAATACTTTCAATTTATTATTCATTTTAACTTTATATTTTTCATAATTCATTAATTTTTTTCCTGTTTTAAAAATTATTATATTTTTTTTGATTTTTTAGAAAATAAATTTATGTTGTTAATTTATTTTTATAAACTATTTTCATATTATTTAAATTTAAAACTCAATAAATCATTATGATAAGGGGTAAAATTATACTTTTATATATAATTAGAGTTGACCGTTATTATTTTGATCAAATGGATTAAAGTGATGTATTTTAGAAAAAAGAATGGACTTAAGTTACTAATACGATAAAAACATTTATATATGTGACATTTCACCAAAAAGTAGATACTTCAGTGAAATTACCCTCATATTATTATGAACATGACATGTGAAGAAAGTACTTGATATTCAATGCTTTGGAATGGCATGCTCACTTTTTTCCATCAATATGAGCTGTTGGTGAAGTACTGATTTCCAACTTTCCAAGTGACCATCCATTGCATTGAACATCTGAGACTGCATAGCACATGCTGTTTTTCTTGCAGTTTCCACAGCATTGAATCAAAATATTGATAGATCTGATTCACAATCAGCAAAGATTTGGCAAATTGTTGGAGCAAACAAACATATTTTGCAAAGTTGCTGAAGCAATTCATGTCAAATGGGTTTGAGGTCCATTTAGATGCAGACATTTGACCACCATTCCACTTTCTCATTACTGGATTGATATAGATTTCGATTGTGAAATCTCAAAAACAACAAATGTGACAATGTCACATTAATAATAATAATAATAATGGACCTTTTTTATTCATGTCTTCCTGGAAACATTAAAAAAAATGAAAGTACAGCACAGGCTTGCATGTGGTGCTATACAGTTGGTGGGGGAGGGCATTGAGTTAGATCATAACTTTGTTTCCTTTTTTGTTTTTTTGTATTTTGAAATGTAATGTATCATCATAAATTAGAGTAGTTCGAAGCTCCCTTTCTACTGCTAACTTATGATCCACAAGTTCAAGATACCCACATTTTTTAGGCCCAATTCTTCATACCATGAATACTAGTGCACCAAATCAGTTGATCTTCGTTAAACGCACGCCAACCTTTTTTAAGCACATCCACAATTTTGATTTTTTAATAATAAACTCGAAATGAAAACTCTTTGTATAAAAAGTAAGCATTACGATAAATGAGTTGTTAGAGTATCTCGAAAGGAACTCTCTAAACATGTTCATAAGTTTTTTTGCACTCCAACCACTCCCTAACATGGCTCTCTATTTTGGAGAAATAGCAAGATATTCTTCAAACGTGGAGAGCCATTTTATACTAGCAAAATTCTCCTATTATTTTATTTTATACTAGCCAAATTCTCCAAATATGGAGAGATAAATTTATTTATGTTTTAAATTCAAAAAATATTAAATATTAATGTATAGCTATAATAGAGAGATATTCCCCTAAAAAGTTACTAGCTAAAAAAACTAAAAAGCTATTTTAGCTAAAATTTAGAGAGTCTCTTGGAGATGCTCATATGATATGATTAATTCTCACTATTATTAATCCATGATCAATCACTTACTTCAAAAATAAAGAAGTGAGAAAAGGTGACGACGAACGAATTCAAGTTTATCTATTTAGAATCTTTCACTATTACTGTATCCATAACTAATCGGAAAAGTTAAGAGAGAAGAGTATCCAGGTCCATACCATATTCTTCAAAAGAAAAAAAAAACAAATTTTACTAACCTTCGAAAGAGTATTAGCCTAATTATATAAAGAACAATGTTGATAGGATCAGTAAATGTACTGAATGATCAGTACCTAAGTATTATTCTTATATAAAACAAAAATTATATAGAGATGTGGGGTATCGATCCTCGTATCTCTCGCATGCTAAGCACTCTGCCATCTATCCTTAAACAAGTTTTACATAAAATTATTTAGATCATCCTAGAAGCATGAAGCAATGAAGTTTGGGCTAGATGGGTGCCCACTGTCGCGGGCTTAGAGTTTACACAACACACCCGTACGACACTTAGACAACTTTTGGGTGAATGTTACTAAGTAAGCATCAGAGAGTCACTCTCACACACAAGAGAGACTAGAGAAAGGGAATAGAAGAGCTTGGATGGAAAGTAAAGAAAGTTGTATTGCTTATAAGAAAGCTTTGCAATGCTTGAATGCTTGTAGGCTTGGATGCTTTACAAATGAGTATGGCTAACTATTTATAGTGAGCCACCTCCTCAATGAGTGGCTAGGATCAATTTGATCCAATTGTGGAGATTTGTCCTCTAGAATAATCCATAGATATGTATAAGTTTCTAGATTATTCCTACATGCACGTACATGTATCTAGATCTTTCTTACATCTGTCTACATGTATCTAGGTATGTACAAGTGTACTCTAGAGTCTTCTAGAGCCTTCTTTCAGCTAAAGACTTCCAAAAGCAGACCAATGCTTGAAGTGTGTGGAAATAGGGATGTCAATGGTATGGGTCAGAGACGGGTTTTCCATTAACGTTCCCGAACCCAATTTGTATAACAAATACCATCCCCGGTGAATACTCGCATTAAAATAAACGATACGGGTACGGGGATTCTCCATTAGGGATCGACTCCTTACTTCATACCATCCTCATCCCATTAATGTATTTTTTTAATTGTTTTTAATAGAGATCATATCAATGTTATTGAATAATATGAATATTATTGTACAAAACCGAGTAACAAATAACAAACTCTAAATCAATTATAGCAACACATTAACAATCTCATATATATATATATATATATATATATGGCTTACTATGGATTAAGGGTCCCATTTTCACAAAAAAAATAAATTATCTATCTGGAGCATTAGTTCTTTCAGTGATATTTACTGGCACCAAGTCATGAACAAAAGGTATAAAAGAAGCAAAAACTAGTAAACCACCCACAAAGTCATTATGATGTAGAACAGGTAGCTGAGTCATATATGGTTTTGAGGGATCATCCGAAATTCAAGGTTAAGTGATCTCACGTGATACGAATCAACGAGATCTTTTCGAGTCACTATCCTCGGCAGTGAGGCACATCATTTTTCAAAAAATTCTATCATTTAGGGTCCCGAAATTACAATTTTCTATTTTAGGAAAGTTTCTATTTTAGTCGTAAGTTGACTTTGATAAACCAGAATCGTCTACCACAAATTTTGACTTGTTTTGGGTCGTTAATATCTTTTATTTCCAACTTTCATGATTTTATTATTTTTGGCAGTTTTTACTATTTTTTGTAACTTTTGCTTTGTAATCCCGTTTCTTATCCAACAATGATCCGGGTTAGGGTTTTATCTCTTTAAATATGATTGTAAGCCGAAAGGCTCTTCAACTTTGGATTGAATAAAACTTCAGATTAATCTCTTAGTTTCTGATGGATTCCAGCTTTCAATAGAATTTAGAAGTCGGTCTAATTTTTTTACGTTTTCACTGCGTCACATTAACACAATGTACAAAAGAAAAAAAAAACACGGTTTCAGGTTCAACCACCATTTTCCACTTGAATTTTTAGAAACAAAGTATTGAATAGTAACCACAATGACTAGCTTTTAGCAAGATATTAATCACCTTATTAGATTATAGTGTAAAAATTAATAATAAGAGAAATAAGATAAATAAGAGAAAATAAATATTCAAAAAAAAAAATACATTGCAAACTAACCTAGTAACCTTCACTATAAATTCTTTTCAACAATCAGCTAACTTATCAGCACACTTCCTGCAACAATGAAAAAAAAAAATGTTATTAATGTTATGAAAGATATTACAAAGGAAATTTACCTCATTCATATCATTGTCTTCATCAAACGCAGAATACGCTAAATCACTAGAACCTATAAAAACAAAAAAGCAAAACTAATTATTTTACTTGCACACTTAAAGTAAGCAAAATTGTATAAATTAAACTAAGAAATTATTTTACCTTGTATCTTGTCCCCTAAGTAGTTTTGAGTACACATCAAAGCTTCCAATGGTTTTGGTTGAAGTCTAATGCGATGAGGGCTTAAGAATCTTCCACTAGCTCAAAATGTGGATTCAGAAGCAACAGTGGATACAGGGATGACCAATATATCCCTTGTTATCCCAAACATAATGGGGTACTTGATCCCATTTGTCTTCCACCAAGCTAGTATATTGAAGTCATTGGTCCTAGGTAGAAGATCATCCTCCAAATAGTGATCGAACTCTGATTTCATATGCTCAGTACTAGAGAAGTCAGATATAAACATATCAAAATTAAGCAAAGGTTTCACTTTTTCACAAAGAGAAGCATTCATCCCTGATGGACCAGTGGATAAGACACTAGATTAAGGAATTTCTTGAACCAATCTAGATTTTGATTGATACTCTTTCACCAATTCATAACAGTATCTCTAAACTCTCTCAATTTCTTTTCCAGCAGTTTGTCTATAAATCCTATGAAAATAATACTCAATTAATTTCATCTTAAATCTTGGATCTAGAACTGCTGCTACTACCACAATTCCATGTATCACATCCCAATATTTCTCAAACTTTGTTTCCATTTTTGATGTCATGATTTTGATCTCGTTGCAACTAGTAGTCAGCCACTTAGAAATTGACAATTTAATCTCTCAAACTTTTGAAAAAAATAAATTGTCTGTTGGATATTTTGTCACTGAAAACATAATAAGTTTATTACACGTTTCCTTTGCTAAATCCCAATCATTATCATTTGGCAAACATTTATTGGTTGGCTCCCGTTGTTTTGAACGTGAGAACACACTCTTATATAACAAGTAGTAGAAGAAAGCATCAAATAGGTAGAGTTTCACCTAGGTTTACAATCAATGATCAACTTCCTACAATATGATATATTCAATTGTTTAGTTGTTTTTTTCTACCCTTTTTGGAGTTGCTGTCCAATAAGCAACACTGTCTCTAATATTTGCAACCGCTTTAATAATTACATCCAAACCATCATTTACTACCAAGTTTAAAATATGAGATGAACAACACATATGAAAAAATTTTCCACCCAATATTAATGAACTTGAAGATATGTTATCCACCAACATTTTTATCATGGCATCATTAGTAGAACAATTGTCTACAGTCAAAGTAGATAACTTACGAATAACATTCCAGTCTAGCAAACATTCAGTCAACGTATCAGAGAGAGTTTCACAAGTATATGGGCATAGGGCATGAGGCATATATAAACCTAATACAAAAAAAATAACAGCTAATTCATTTAATCACAATAATTAAATTAAATCAATAATTGTTAAAATTTGTTTTTTTGTGTGTGCATAAAATCAAGTTAAGACAATAGCTTATAATTATACTCTGCAGCATCCAAGAATCATCAATAAAATGTGCAGAAACAACCATATGTCTTCTCTTTTGATGAGAAGAAGTCCACAAATCAGTAGTTATAGCAATTCTGTTTTTATTATTCTCCAACAATTTCATTGTTTTAACCCTTTCAATATCAAAAATCTTAAATATATCAATCTAATGGTATTTCGGGATAAAGGTTTGAACAATGGTTGGAGTGTAGTGAAGATCCTAAACCCCTCATGTTCAACAATACAAAGAGGATATTCATGCAAAAAGATCTTACTTACAAGCTCTTTCCTTGCAAAAATTATAGATCAAAATGGTATGTCCTTATGGTCATTTTTCCATCGGTGGTTTTGTTAGCACTCAAGGAAGATTGACGTATGTCTTTTTATCATTGCATTGGACATATCTTAATATGATCATGCAAATGTCTTGTCCCATTTTTACTAGTTGCACTTAATTTGTTACCACAGTGGTTGCGCTGCCTTGTCTTTCCTGTCCATTTTTTGTTTCTTAAAATCTTTCAACACAACAGATCTCAATTTTTTTCAGAGTTTACAGGTTGATCACATACAAGGGTACTTGACTCTACATGGTGTTGGTCTGTATTTTCAACATTTAAAGGTATTGGGTTATTTGGTAGTTCTTGACTATGTTCTAGTAGTATTGCCATATTCACCTATTTGATAAAAAACATAAATGATTTTTAATACTTAAAAACATCAAAGTAAACAAATATTTTTAACTAAAATGCTTTGTACAAGACTAGATAATTTTTTTATACCAACCAAGAGCTGGCCTAAAAGGATGGAAAAACACTAAACAAGTATGAGAATATATATATTTATGAATAAGAAACAAACAATGGTTTGGGTTTTAATCAAGAAATAATAGAAAATAAAATTGAGATTGTTGTGAATGGTCATATTATCAAACACAAGAAAAAATTAGAGAAATAGACTTGAAACTTAAGCCAAAAAATTCATAAGTCCAAAATTAATAACATAAAACAATTCATCATCATCAAATTAACAATAAGCAAAGTATAACAAAAAAGAAAGAAAGAAACACACCTGATGCAGTGCTGCTTGTTAGGACTTGGGACTTTAACCGAAAGATAGAAGAAAGAGTGGAGTACTAGTTTACTAAAGAGTTAAAAAATTGAAAATCTAATATAATGTTTGGAATGAAACATAGTTTCAATAAAAAGGAAAACCAGGGAAAAACAAAAGAGAGGGAAAATTTCATTGAAAGTTATAGTTATAGTTATATATATACCAGTACCCATTATATATATATAATGGATACTGGTACGGGGCGGGGCGGGCGAGGCGGGGCGGGGCGGAGATTAAGAATCTCAAAACCATACTGAAAATAAATCGGGATCAAAAAAATTACCATACTCATACCATATCATAAATCGTGGTCACTAAACCCGCCCCTAATGGGTTGGGTCCCTGAACCAACGAGTAGTTTTGACATCCCTAAGTGGAAATCTGAGCTTAGCCTTGTTGTGGGCTTGTAGGACTCCTTGGTTCGAATTTGGATTTTCGATTTAACGGGTCATGACATCCTCCCCACCCTTAAATTCGCGATGTCCTCGTCAGGTCGGCATTGTGCATGCTTGATTCTACCACGGATTGGATTCTTCGGACAAGTGGACCTCGGCTTAGGAAGCCTCTCGTCAAGGATTGCTTTTTTGTTGGGAGTTGAACGCACGTTGCATCGCATTGACCCCTTTGGCTCGGTGCAAAAGGGCTTGCATTATGGCAATGGTAGATTGGCCTTCAACATGCCTTCCTCCGTTGGCCTTGGTCGCTACTTCCCATAGGTTGCACGTCTCATCTTCCATTTAATACCCTTGGTTGGTATGTTGTTCATCGAAGAGGTAGGAGAACTTGGCTTCTCCTCGAGCCGTCGATGGATAACCTTTTAAACTTTAACTTGGGTATCCGTTCCGTCGGGATGGCTTGTGCTTTACCCCCATCTAGAATGTTTAGCGAGCTAGCAGCGGGTAAGGGGAAAACATTTGTTTGGTCGAAGAACGCAATGCATATGACCATTTGTTAGTTATCTAAGAGGACCACCGAGAAGTCTAACTTTCCTCCCCATGGGTCTATGTGGAAAGTGACGCCCTTCGTTGTGCCAACAACTTGCTTGGCCGGAGAGTTGGCAGCTTTGATGACGACACATTCGTCGTTGGTGATGCAAAGGCCAAGTCGTTTGGCTTCGTCCACGGAGATGAAGTTGTGCGTTTCCCCGGTGTCTAGCATCACACGAACTTGATTGCCTTTGATGGTGGCGCTCACGAACATGAGGCCTTTCTTAACAAGTGTCGGAGGCACGACTCACCCATTGAGTGTGTAGATCTGTTGCAGAGAACCCATGCTTGCTTGGGATTCAAATACCTTGGTCTCTTCGAGCTAGGTGACCATGACAATGAGCATCTTTCAGTTTGGGCAGTCACGTACCCAATAGAGCCCATCACAAATGAAGCATGCACTCTCCGGCTTAATCACTATGGGCTTGCCTCCGTTGCGTTTGTTTTACCGATTGTCTCATTCAGACACTTGGGACTCTCATTGTCCTTACAATTGTTGTCCTTTGGTTCATCTCCTTCATCCTCATGGTTGCTGTTTCTTTCCTTAGACCGAGTGATGTCGGCAAGTGATTCGTCATCAACAATGGCGGTGCTAAGGTCCTACACGTTTCGCCTTTCCAATTCCACCATTGCCCAATCCTTCAGGCCTTTCATGAAGAATAAGAGTTAGTCTTTGTAGGAAATATCTTCAATCTCAAGGGTCAAGGTTTTGAATTCCTTTACGTAGTCACTGATGGATCCCGATTGCTTGAGAAGACGAAGGCAGCCGCAAGCCTCCTTCTCGACGTTGGTTGGTGAGTACTTCTTGAGTTATCAGAGCATTGATGATCAATGTCGCGTTGTCTTGGTCTCAAAGTATTGCTCCAGGCCGTAGAGAAAGTTTTATATTTCCATAGAGTTACGGTTATCGTTGAAAGTGGATGGCTTAGAAATTTGGATGGTGTTGGTGCTAGTTGTGGCACCAAAACTGAAGGTTGGGATATTTCGGTACGAAGCCTATTCGATGCAGATTTCCATCACTTTAGCACGCATGGCTCGTAACTCGTGCTCCATGAATGTGCGGAGGTTGTGAATTTCCTGTGTGAGGAATCATGTATCTCCTTGACACCTTTTTGGAACTCTAGAAGGGTAGCCTTGGTCGCTTAGGTGATTTCACCGTTCTGTCTCTAGGACATCGAGACGATCGACAACATCACTCAAGATGGCCTGTATCCCGGAAAGGGTGTTCTCCAAGCCAGTCATCTGAGCTTCCAAGGACAACTCTAGAAGCATGAAGCAATGAAGTTTGGGCTAGATAGGTGTCCACTATCATAGACTTAGAGTTTGCGCAACACACCCGTGCTACGCTTAGGCAACTTTTGGGTAAATATTGCTAAGTAAGCCTTGAAGAGTCACTCTCATACACATGAGGGACTAGGGAAAGCGAATAGAATGACTTGGATGTTTATAATGCTTGAATGCTTGTAAGTTTGGATGCGAGGGGTTGACTATTTATAGTGAGTCATTTCCTCAATGAATGGATATGATCAATTCCAATAGTGGAGATTTATCCTCCAAAATAATCTATAAATATGTACAAGTTTCTAGATCTTTCCTACATGAACCTACATGTATCTAGGTATGTACAAGTGTACTCTAGAGTCTTCTGCATTCTTCTTTCAGCTAGAGACTTCCAAAAGCAGACAAATGCTTGAACTCCTTGGGTTTGTTTGGCTCCTTGGCTGGAATTTGGGCTTTCGATTTAACGGGCCATGACACCATGCCCGCGGTCCGCTCCGGTCCAGTCTATTAAATTGCCCACCCGTGACAAATCACTTGAAATCGCAACATTTAAATGTTGATGCTAGCCAATCAAAATCTCTGCGTCAGCTAATTATATCACACGCTCGTAATCAAAGCTAAGCTCTCAGTTTTTTTTTGTTTTTTTTTTTGTTTTCTTTTTTTAAAATTAAATTTCCGTGATCCAAACAATTAAAAGTTCAAAAATTTAAACAGTAGATTTTCCTTCTACTTTCCTGCATTTTTCTTCAGACGTAGCTCATAAACGTTTCAAATTCTTTTATTGACGAATCTGTTTCCGTTTTCATGAAAAAATAAATAAACGCGTATCGAAGGAGTGGAGACGAACAGAGAATCGATACATACGCTTGCAGTAAACCATGAGTAACAGGAGGTTCGTTTACAACTTTACATTGTTGCTCTATTACACCTCTTTTATACAAGCAATTTCATCTGATTTTTTTTTTCCAATTTCGAATTCCAATTTGAAAAATCTGAATTTTACAATTTGAATCTCGTCGTTAAAAAAAAAAAAAACATTTGATGCGCTTTTTTGACTATGAAGATCTGTTTGGTTGGTAGGGTTTTGAGCTCACGCAACTATATTCTGATTGATACGTTGGAGTTTATAATTTATTGGTTATTACATCGTAGTTATGTAATTATTTTGGATTCCAGTTTTTGCATTGTCAAAATTGTGGCGTCTAATTTTTTAATTTTGTTTTAAACCAAATTTGGTTCTTTTGTAATCAAGTTGTTGATAATAGTGGAGTGGTAATAAAGCTAATACATCATAATTTATGATTTTATTCTTCTGTTTGTTAAATTTCCGGACATATTGTGTGTTTGATATATGCATCTGAGTTTTTAGTTAAATGCCATAGGCATGACTCATACTAGGAAGAGAATAAGACTCATATAGATTTAGTTGATCGGTGGGGTATTGGTTTAAGCTTTTTGAATCAAATAGTGTTCATCAACCGCAGTGACACTGATTATTCTATAGTGAGAATAATTTGGCTAAGTTCCAAGAAAGTAACCGGAAAAGCATAGTAAGGCTAGTTAAAATACTAATGGTTACCTGGGACAATTTGTACGTTGCCTCAAATGATTTAGACCTTTACCCATTCTGGTTTTGATTTTAAACATATGCAGCCATGATTGAAGCAAGGGCCAACTAAGTTTATGTTGTGTGTGTGTGTGTGTGTGTGTGTGTGTGAGTGAGTGGGAGACATAATCTTTACTTGTTAGTCTTGCATTTGAACCATGTAAGTACTATAAATAACTAGTTCATGCTTTATCCTTCCCATGGATATCAGTGAGCTGATTATTGCCTCCTTTTTTTACTTGTTTCCTTCCATCTCTGGATTGATATGGTAACTGATGTATTGATTTGATTATAACAATTAATATGTTCAGACATGAAAAAAAAAATTTGAAAATATTTGGTGCTTAAAAGAAACTTGATTCTTTCTTTTTGAACTCATATATAGATGGTGGTGGTAGAGTTGTTGGGCTTGAACTTGTTTCTTTTAGCACAAGTGATTCGGGAATGGGATGGGGTTGTGGCAGATCTTTGGCTTTGTTGAAGTAGATAAAAATATTTCTTGCATATATTGGTGTGCTTCAGAATTTTGTTAATTTATGCGGTTAGTACTTAGTAGAATGTAGTTTAATGTTAGTTATATGCACACTATTGTTTTTTCAGATTTAAGATTCTATCATGATCATTTTTGATGCAGGGAGCACCGTGTGTCAAGATCTGCTCTGTTTGATGATTACGATGGCCTTGAGGAAGGCGGTCTTAAGTTGTCCTCCTCATATTCTCATGAAATTAAAGAGCATGACAATGACAAGGAAATGGACAATTTGAAAGAAAGAGTTGTTTTTCTGAAGAGAGTAAGTTCCGACCAAGAATATCCTTTGCTTTACCATTTAATGATACTTATGTAAATTCTCATATTAAATGTCTAGCTAAACCTCCTTTTTGGCACTTAAGGTGTTCTGTAATGCTATGAAACATGCAAATCCAAATGAAGTTACAACATATCCTAAGAGTAAATGGATGGGTGGATGTTCAAGTTTCAAATTGAAGTTAATGGTTTCCTACCTATTATAAGTTACAGTAACTTTATTAATGTTGCTGTCATTATCTGGTTAGTGGTAAAAAGTATAAATCATACATGTTGATCATAATCTACTATAACGAATATGTCTAAAGAGTTACCAGTAGCATAAATGGTAAGCAAAATATACTTATATTTAATGTTATCATGGGAAACTAACCTGTTTTTGAGGTCACTATTGCATCAAGGAAGCCTTCTTTCACTCAGCTTTCTCAGCAAGGTTGCGAAATGTATCAAAGTCATTGAGTTCTCACTGCCCTTATAATCTTAGCTTAGTACATATGGTAACATGTGTTGAATTTTCAGAATTCCTGAGCATCGAAATACCTGGTTCAATTGTTATATATTGTTCTGAATGATGATTTCGACGAACAATCAAAGGGGAGTTCCATACTGTCATAGAAACTGGTCTTAGAACTCGAGCATTGAGTTCCTTAATAGCACTGTGTACCAACCCTGTATATTATATGCACGTGCACATGGGTCCCACGTACACATCCTTTACAGAAGTAAGTCCATGAAGGTTGTCTACAGCCTTTGAAGATACAATAACTACCTGCACTGTAGGAAATTAGTTGGTGGAACATGCGATCCATATAAATGTTTATTTCCCAATGGAAAAACTAAAAAGGCAAAGGAGAAGTCACAATCTTAGATTTTATTATTTCGTAAATATATATTCTATTTTCGAGGATTCTTGATGCATATTTTACTCGTCATCAGTTAACAGGTGATATACATGAGGAGGTAGAGAGTCATAATCGTTTGCTTGATCGAATGGTATGTAACAGCTGTTCAAATTTGACTTGATTAAGTGAGTTTTGCTTCCTTTGTTTGAGTGGACCGTGTTGTAAACTCAGGGCAACGGTATGGATGCAACGAGGGGTATAATGTCAGGAACAATGGATCGATTTAAGATGGTACCTTATATTTACTCTACTACTTTTCAAATATGTTTCCCTAATTTCTTTCTGCGGCTTTTTCAAAATGGCTGATCACAGGAAGTTGTTTCTAATTAGGTGTTTGAGAAGAAATCCAACCGGAGAATGTGTACGCTTGTGGTAGCTTTCGTGGTTTCATTCTTAATCATATACTATCTGATTAGGTAAGTGATCTGATCATGTTAATGTTAATGAATGATGTATGAATTTAAAACTTAAATGGACTTGTTATATATCTAATTTTATCCTGTATGTCTGTATATATATATATATATACAAGGATATTTATTTGTACCGGAAATAAATAGAATTTTATTATAAATTAAAATAAATTATCTTATATGGATTGATACCTAAAGAAAAATCCATTGTGTTTCAATATATGAATATTCAACTTACCTATAACAATGAGAAATTTTCTTAATATGTGATTTAATCATGATGCTGATATTTTTTTTTTTCCTACAGGGTCCTCATGCGTGGTTGAAATAGAAAACAATAAACCTTGTCTGCAGTTAGGTGATGAGAATTGGGCACCATATACAGTAATGCGTTCATGTAATCTACATTTCTCGTAATTTGTTATTGTTCATTCTGTTTTTTGAGGATGTTGTATGAAACCGCTCATGGCTTCAGAGAGGGAATTTTTCTGCTCTAATAGAATGCTGAACCGGAATCCTGGTGACAGAAGGCAACTTGCATGTTTACATGTTAATGTTAACTTCTATGAGAGCAAACATGGCTGGACATTATCAAATTTCCGAACATGATGACAATTTTACGTCAGGGCCTGTTTGCCTACTACAATGGTTGGTTGCATTTGTACAGTTACAGATAGGAGACTGTATTTTTTTTTTTATTGTTAAAATGCTAAATTTATAACATATAAATTGTTTTTGCATTTCTACGTTGTCTTAACTCAAGCTGCATGCATTTCTCTTTGCACTCTCGTTTGGTCGTTCCATAATAGTAGCCTAGTGGGTTCGAGTCTCGCAATGCTAAGCCATGCATCAGACTTGGTTAAAGTAGTTGTTCGTTGCAGTTAGTTGTTCGGATTGGATAATTGGTGCCTTTAATTTCTCTCCATCGCCGCATCAGTTTAACTACATTTCCTCCCATTATTGCATTGTTTCTATTTTTCAGCTTAGTGGTTGTACGACTCATTGAAAGTGTAAGGCCTTTAAATATAGCCAAAGACATATTGAATGAAAGTTATGAGGGTTATAGACCAAATTATCTTCTTTAAATTCTTCTTCTGCTCTAGCAAATACTTCCTACATTCTTCTGTTTTTCTACCTCTCACTTGAAGATCCCGATAGACTCTTCACTAAGTGAACGGGCCAGATACTTGGGTTCATTTAATCTGTGTTTAAAAAGAGGAAATGGGCCTAATTCAGAACATACACCGTTGCAAGTTGTAACCGAAGCAACCGAACCCGGGTTCAGATACTTGGGTTAGTAACCGAACCCGGGTTCGATTAAAAAGTGTCTCTCTTCCAGTCCACCACACAACAACACACGTTAATGGATGAGGAATGAGAGAGAGTAAACGGTGTAACATAAACACGAAGTCATGGTGACAGGTTTTGTTCAACATCAATGGAAGATACCCACTTCGTTTATGTCTTCCAGTTTTCTAGGAACCGGTTCTTTCCTTCAAAATCAGTGTAGACCAACCAAGAATTTCAAGTGTTACAGAGAGAGAACTCTCACCGGTAAGATAAGGAGAAGAAATGTAGTTGTGTGTGGATGGTTGCTTCCAGTGGATCCATGGGCACCCAACATCGACTCTGCAAGCATAGCCCCACAGCTCTTTGCGGCCTCTTTGTTTCCCTATATTGGTTTCTTGTACTTCATTACTAAATCCAAGTCTGCTCCAAACCTCACTCTCTTCGGTTTCTATTTCTTGCTCGCCTTTGTCGGCGCCACTAGTGAGTTTCTTCTTCTTTGCCTCTCTTCCTTTAATTTTGAGCTTGTCAATATATTGCTAATCAGTATTAGATTTGGAGCCATGAATGCAAATTTTTAATTTTGCTCTCACTAATGGGATTGCTAATCAGGACTAATGGGATCCAAATTTGGTAAGTAGATAATAACATAGTTCTCCACTTCGGTATATAATTTTTCAAAGTTTAAATGAACTTTAGTTTGCTTCAATGCTATGTTGTTTTCAATGGCTAACACATTTTTCTTGTATGAGTGAGATTTTTTTTTGCTCAACTATATAATCCTGATCAAATCTGTCCCCCTATTCTCAGTTGTTTACTGCTATCTAAAGCTTTCTTTCAGCTTTAATAAATTCTTTTGTCTGGTCTTTGGTGTCATCGTCTCTGCTGAGCAGTCCCAGCTGGGATTTACGGTAACTTCTCAGAACTCAGCATAATTACTTGAAATCAAACTGAGCAGTTTATTTAGAGATGCTACAATGTGAACTGTGACTGAAATTTTATGTGGTTGGACAGCAAAGGTGCATTATGGTACTTCCTTGTCCAATGTTGACTGGTTACATGGTGGGGCTGAGTCTCTTCTCACTTTGACCAATTTATTCATTGTGTTGGGTTTGAGACAAGCTCTTCGGAGAGCTCGAGATGCAAAACAAAGCGCACGAAATGTTGTTCAAGGGATCAAAGATGAGAAGTCCTCCATTTAGGTTAAGGTCCCACTCAGCAGGTCTGCATCCTTTTCTTTTAACGCTCTCTTTACTTTATCATCGATCTCAATATGATGTGCTCTTTCATCAACAGTATTTCACTCTTATTCTTTTTGAGCGTGTGTGTGTTTACATCTTTAAATTGGAGTTTTAAATGCCAGATACATGCTTCAGTCATCTTGTGCTCTGTTTCAGGGAATTGTCAATTGGGTCAACTACAAGCACATCGATGACTGATCCGCTTTTTAATGCTGAGCGCTTTGATATAAAAGAAGTGACATGAGTTTTCAATTGGAAAAGTATAAGAACTCATTTTCCTTTAATCACTTTTTTAGTAAATTCTGTTTTTATCGCCATATCGATGTGAGCAGTTGTTTTAGAGTTTCCTGTAAACAAGATATCTTCATGTTCTAACTTTCATGTAAAGTGTACCAATGGAACGTCTTATATTAATTAAAAGTGTTGTATACAATATTTCTGTGCATTTTTCTTGAATTTACTTCGTGTGATGAATTTACAAGAGTTGCTTGTAACTGATAATGTTTGAAAATATTTTGCATGATTTCTCTCTCTCTCCATTCATCACTTCTGTTCTGAGCACTTTAGTGCTGTTTGCCGAAGTTAAGCATGTTTATACTCAATAAATTAAAACTGCTATTCATAACCGAAGTGAAAACTTGTAATATTAATTCAACAAATTCTATCTCTCAGCCAATGTGAAATAAGGTTTTATGTTCCTAAAATCTTCCTTTCTCCTATTATAGTACAAGCTACGAACGGCAGGAGCTGCCAGCTATGCAGGTATGGTGCAACCAAGATTCTAGTTTAGTCGTTATTCTAATTATGTTACATTGAAATAGAATTAAAAGTACATTTTTAGATTGTCAATCAGGAAGTTTGGATTGAGAGAGTAAACCATGTTCAGAACTGCAGTAATGGAAGCTGAATTGTTTGGCTGACAATTCAGCTACTTGGGAGATATGTTAGAGTCCATGACTTTGTTAAATTAAAGATTCAGTGTCTGCATTTAAAAGGGTGTCATGCTTATCTGCATCTCTACTTCTAAGACTTCACAGAGTGAAAGCCAGGAATCAGGCATCTTTGTACGATTTGTTTCGAATGGAAAGCATCTCGTCCTCCAAGGTATGGTATATTATGTGTCTTGTTGCTCAAGTTTCATCTTTGATACTGGTCATGTTGTGGAATGTTAACATTTCAGTTTTGAAAATATATCCTCTATGTAACATCGGCGTATGTCTTCATTTCTCTCTCCTTAACTTTTTAGCCGCATTACTGTGAGTGAATTTTGTCTAATGAAAAACAAAAAGCATGTGATTAGTTAACCCTTGATAGATTTTGTCATGTGTGGGAATATGATTAGGTTCATAGTAGTTGGGTATCATTTACGGAGTTGCCTTTGTCTGGGGACAAGGGTGATTGAGTTTATTCTGTTGCCTGGGCACCAAATATTGGCCAACAATGAACTTTTTTTAAAAAGCGAAAGCATGTCACACAATCAGCATGTAGGAAAGAATACTTGTTATGAAATATTGAAATGGTTTGCATGAAAAATCTTGAACCACATATTCCATGAGTGTCGGCTAATGTGGATCGCTACTGCAGATGCCTTTTTACTAGTACAGAGGGATCCCAGAAATGATGCCTTTTTGTTAAGCAAGATGACTTCAATTTTCTTTTTAGGCATACTGCATATGAGGTAATAATAATAGCTGTTTCAAAGTATCAACACAACCCACATCTTGCATCTCTGTTTATAATCTATTTTTGATGTACTATGAAACATGATTTGTGTATTGTGAATCCCTGAGATGAATTTTTTTGTCAGGAAAGGAAAACGTTACATTGAATGTACGTGATTTTCGTTTGAGATGAGGAATGGCTGATAGAACAACAGGATATGAATGGGATGAGCTTGTCAACTACGGCTAGTGATGAGGTGAGGGGAGCCGTAGCCCGTAAGGTTGTGACAGTCAAAGTTGGAAGGCGTTTCACAACTAGCTCCGTTTGACCCCGTTACATAGCTCCCGTTCAAGAAGTCATTAAATATATGCTCACAAGGGTTTTAATCACATGTACAAATTCAATCTACCAATACATTATAAGAGAAGTTGTTGGGAGTCAAAGTTGGCAAACATGGCATTAGAAACAGTTGTGGATTCTGGTGACAAAACTGGGTTTGAAACTTTTCAGTTCACACTTCACAGATCTATTTTGTAGATTGAAATCTTAACACAGTTTAAGTGTACCGTGAAACATCCAGCTTATAATTGGTCCTACACATGGTAAATAATTGCAAGATATTTTTGCTAGCAGTCCAATGAATTTTAATAAAAATATACATATTAAAGACTTGGGATTGGGACGTCTTAGTCCTCCCAAAAGGAAGCAGAAATATTTTATGAAATCAATAACTGAAAATTAATGTTTGAATTTTTCATGCCCTTTGTCTGGGACTTGTGTGTGGCTTCCACAACACCAGACAAGGAAAAAATGTGTCCTAAAACGAGAGCCACATGAAACTTGAATGTTTTGCAGGAGTAATTAGAGGTTCTTATTTGCTCAAAAAGAAACTTGAAAGTTTTGCAGGAGTAATTAGAGGCTCTTATTTTTTCAAAAAATAAAAATTAGAGGCTCTCATGGAGTCATGTGAAGATTTGACTAGCTACTAAGTAGTACAAATCAATTCAAAATTGACATAATCATTAGTACTTGGAGGACGATCACAACTTTGGATGGTCCACAAACAAACCGTAATCTTTATTGATGCTGACTCTCCCATATTTGCTTGCTGCTCTCCTCTGTTGGATTTCACTACTCACCCAAAACCAAACACACTATATATAATGGAATAATGGATCTCTTTTGGGATCTCTCTTTTCATTTTTAAAAAGTTAATATAACTTGAATCTAGACTAAATCATTCTAAACAGTAAAATGGATGAGATTTGATCTCCAATTTTTTTTTTTTATATATATATATCACAGTGAGAACCACTGTATGCACAAATGAGGTTAATAGGAAATCCATATTCTGATCTGTTCATTTAGTGTCAGATTTTTATTTTAAAGAAAGTGTATAACTTTGTACTATGATATTATGCTAAGATTAAAAAATTTACTTTATTCTAACTAGATGATCCACAAGATAAAGTTTTTGACATTTGATTGAAGATACTTATCTAAAAAAGAAAGAAAGAAAGAAGACAATGGTACAAATTTGCCAATTTTAAAAAATGAAAATTATTTTTATATAATAATAATAATAATAATCAAAACTTCAAAAACAATATGAAAGATGATATAACCATCCATTTGGCTTGATGGTAAATAATGGATCTCACATATAAATGAAAATTATAATAATAATAATAATGTTAATCAAAACTTCAAAAACAATATGAACGATGATATAACCATCCATTTGGTTTGATGGTAAATAATATTTATTTTAAGTTGCCACAACACATTATTATTAATATTTTTTTAAATACTTTTATTATTTTTAATAATTTTAAAAAATTTAGCTTTGCTTTTAAAATTCCACGTGTTCTCTCTATTTACTGTACTTATATAGGACCATAATTTCAATTATATTTCCTTGTAATCTTACGAATGAGATCACACACTTTTTCACTTCATATAATTTACATTTTACAGTTTATTTCAACTAATAAACATGCCTGGGTTGACCACAGACCAATTCAGTCTCTCACAACTCTTTATAATATATCTTCTAATTTTTTATATAAATAAATAAATGAATAATATATGATAATTTGTACATATAAATATTCATTCAAGTAACTAATACTTTCTTTTCTATAATAATAGGATTTAGCTGCTATACATAATTGCAGGGATAATTATGAGAGGAAATTCTTCTCCTTTTGTTTTAAACTTTAAATATTTGATTTCTATAGATCTTTGGATTAATATCTAATGACAATCAACTTTGTAATCATACGGTACCAGAAATAATATATAAAAGTACAATTAAAACGTAAATACACGGTTGGTAGATGAACGAGTTTGGAAATTGAGTAAATAACACTCAATTCAGCAGCTCGAATCATGCCAATGACAAAAAAATGTTTGGTCTAGATATGTGGATTGATAGATACCGTAAAAAAAAACTCCAAACCCCAGCATGAGTGAAATTCGACCCCCCCAAACTTAATCAACTAAGATTAAAAAAATATAGTTGTGTAATTTATTTCAAAATTTTAACTTGAAATATAGTGAATATTTTGTATTACAATTTTTAAGTCAGGATCTGCAATTTTCATTTAGAGATAATGTCTCCCGTAAAATTCGTTTGTTTGCCAGTTTTATTAGTAATAGTTTTACTAGAAGCACCGAGACTAAACCAAAAAAAACTTTAATAAAATTGAATTTCTTGTTGTCCCTTTGATATATTCTTCTTGTTCATGAGTCATGACCAATCTCACTCATGTTCTAATTGTTGTAGTACTTGCTTATCTCCTCTTGCTTATGCTTCAAATCCCTAAAGCCACTATAGATTTTCCTCATATTTGATCACACCTTCTTTTCATTTACTTCATCTGCCTACATAATAGATAAATCATGTTTCTATTGATGTACAAGATGATGGGATCTCACCAACAACACTGAATTGATTGACATACTTCAATTATGTCTCAGTAAAAGCAATAGTTCCTGTGCAGGAAGCTAAATTAGCAGAAAACGAAATAGGTGGAAAAAGATTGAGAAATGCTTTGGATTTAAATAATAGTAGTGTTATAAATAGATTGGGAGTTCGGATCACATTAAAACCAAAAAAACAAGAAAATATGCTTATTATTATTATTATTATTATTATTTTAGAATCTGACACCAATTAGATCAGTACTTGTATGGGTTATTTGGAGAGATCAACCGCTACCGATACAACGCGGAACACAATTCTTATCACTGGAAATAATTCTCTCCACACTTTATGATTTAATGGAAAAAGACAAAACTCAAGACTCAAATCCCTATCACTATGTCAATTAATTGTATGTAAAACATTATCTAAAACACTAAATAAAATGACTTTATTAGCAATTTTATTTAAGGGTAAAATAATTTGTAATATAAAATGGATGCACAAATGAATTTTACTAGTAGCAATATCGACTATTTTTTTTAAAGTATTATATTTATAACTATTATGATAGGGCTGTCGGATCCTACTAAAATAAAATAATACATATGTGGTCCGAATAACTACTCATCGAGATAAAGCTATCCATGTACATATGCATATAGTGAGACTCGAACTCCATCTCTACTAATAGGTGATGTCTGTTTGAATTTTCAACGTCACACGTAAATCATAATTGATATAATAAATAAAGATCATAAACAAATCTGTTAAATACAAATGCCCTAATTACATTGACATCCTCTATTGATCATTACAGTAAGAACACTGTAGCAGCATCACCATCTTGCTATTACAAGAAGAAACTGCATTGCATCATTGAGTTTCGACCGTCACAATTAAGTCTACACTTCTACAGCAATATACATATGAATCCAAAAGCAGTACTTCCCATGCTAATACACCGCGAATATGTTGGTAAAAAAACTTGACCAAACACTCACAACTTGCACTTTAAATTGTTGCAAGTTGCATAATCGATGAGACAAGCAAGATGGTTTTTAATTATATTTTAAGTTCACGGAGTCTAATTAGGCTGTCGACAAGACTTTTTGCCAACCCGAAAATGTTGAGAATGGGCTCAAGATTATGTGCAAACTGCAATGCTAACGCTTACTAGGCATGGAAAGATTGTGATTTGTGATTAACTACTAAGCGCTAATTTTTACTTATTAGCTCCAAATATTAGCGCTCTCTCTCTCATTCATGTGCATATTGATATATGTTGGGGCACGAGAAAACGACGTGCTCCCCACCTGCCCACGCGCACGCGACCCCACGAAACCCTAATTTCAAAGATCTCTATAGCTCTAAAAGGAGAGCTTATATGGAAACTTAATTTAGAGATACATACTACCCAAAAAAAAAAAAAAAAAAAACCTTAGCTCCCTCAAATCACAACACACACAGAGCTAACAAAGAAAAAAAAAACAAGAGAAAGATGAAAAAATTGTGATGTAATCAGTCAGTTTCTTTTAAATACTGAAGATTTTATCTATCTCTTGATCAGTTTGCATTTGTTTATTCTCTTTAATTTATGTGTTTCTTTCTCTTCTGTGTCTGTGTCTGTGTGTGGGCTTGATTGATTCTATCAAGGTTTTTGCATCTGTTCTTTGTTGGTTGATGTTTAATTAGAATCTTCACTTGTAATTTAAAGAGCTCTTTTCTTTTCTTCTTCTCTTTACTTGATTCCATGAGCAATTAATTGCATCTAATTCTCTCTTCCTATACTACCTTTCTTTTCTGACTATCTAATCAGCTTCAGCTACTCTCTCTCTCTCCATCATCATAATCTTGATAGGTTGAGCACACAGTAGCATACAGAGAAAATCCCTGTTTGCTAAGGAAGGTTTTTTGTTTCTTGTTTTAGCTCTAGTTTGACTTTTCTCTGATCTCAAACCCTCATAAGAACACAACAAAGGCAGGAAAAAAAAAAATCGAACTTTACTAGAAGGTGTGAAATCGATTGTTGGATCTTCTTCTTCAATTCTCAATTTTCAACCCTGGCGAATCCTTGGTGGACGGGTCAGGTGGGGTTGCCGGGCATAGACCCGGCATCCAATTCACCGATCCTAAACAAACGCGACCGCGAACTCTCCATCAACGAAGACAGCAATAACAGAAGCAATGAAGATGAAGACAGAGAAGCCGGAGATGAGCCTAGAGAAGGCGCGGTTGAAGTCGGTACTCGGAGACCCCGCGGCCGTCCACCCGGATCCAAAAACAAAGCAAAACCTCCCATTTTCGTGACAAGGGACAGCCCTAACTCTCTCCGTAGCCACGTTATGGAGATCGCAGGCGGAGCAGACATAGCCGAAAGTGTAGCTCAGTTCGCGAGGAGAAGGCAGCGCGGTGTCTGCGTCCTCAGCGGCAGTGGCTCGGTAGCTAACGTGGCACTGAGGCAACCAGCAGCTCCCGGAGCTGTGGTGGCACTTCATGGTAGGTTTGAGATATTGTCGCTGACCGGAGCATTTCTTCCAGGGCCATCACCGCCAGGATCAACCGGACTGACGGTGTATCTAGCTGGTGGTCAGGGACAGGTGGTGGGAGGAAGTGTGGTGGGGTCACTGGTGGCGGCTGGTCCAGTGATGGTGATAGCTGCCACGTTTGCTAATGCCACTTATGAGAGACTGCCTCTAGAAGATCAAGAAGATCAAGAAGCTAATAATAATAATAATCAAGGAGGAGGACAGATCCAACTGCCTTCTGATCATAATTCTCCGCCACAAATCGGCAGCAGCGGCGGTGGGCAGCAATCTGGTCTGCCCGATCCTTCGTCGCTGCCGGTTTACAACAATCTGCCACCCAATCTCCTCCCCAATGGCGGTCATCAGATGCACGAGGCCTATGCTTGGGCTCATGGACGACCACCTTTCTAGTTGTTGCTGATGATTAATTTGCTTATTAGGTTTCCTTGTATTCAAAGACAGAGAGCACTTTCTTTCAAACAAGAGATATAGAAGAAACCAAGAGTTTGATGAGAAGAAGAGAAACACTATGGTTTTCATTATTGTATATTACAACTTTTCTTTGTTTCGCTTGAATTTCTGTTTTCAATAAAATAAAATGAAAAGATGATCATTAGTGTCTTTTTAATTGTTTTTCTACACTCTGGTGATCTATATATTTATTAATTGTTCCTCTTCCAATTTTTTGTTGTTGGAATTTTTACAATTAATATAGTTTTCTCTGTATGATAAATATATTTATATACATATATGCTCAGTGGATCATAGTTTAAATGATATGATAGATTAGACTAAATATATATATATAAAAATTGTGTGGATGGGCAGCAATCCAAGAAAATTGAAAATTGTGTGGATGGTTGGTACCATCTTAGAAAAATATTTATAATTGTGTGGATAGGCATCAATCCTAGAAAAGTTTCTGGGTTTTTGTTGATCAACAAATTTGATGTCTGTTTTAAGCTTGTTTCTCACTTTACTCTGAACAACTATTAACTATTAGTGTTAGGTATTGGGAAGATGATTCTGGGTCCTACCTTATAGTTTTTAGATTTTCATTTTAATTTATTAACACTATAAAACCAGGATTGATAAAGTGAAATGAAATTTGCTTTAACTGCATTAATAAATATACAGTCATTCAATATATTGAATGTGCTTAATAAAATAAAAGGAATACTTATTAAAAAAGATCTCTCTCTATTTTAATCAATGTTTTGTTTATAATGATTCTGAGGTGGTATTAACTACATTTTAAATTTATCTAGTTCCGTGGGATTTTTCTTACTTTGTCTTTAAAGGTAATTGTAATTTTTTACTTGTTTACTATAAATTTCTGAGCAATATTGATTTCGTAAATCAAAATGCACAGTGTTACAATGCAAATACTAGAATAAAAAGTAGTATAATTAAAAGGGGAAAAGAGATCTTTAAATTGTCTCTTAAGGGTTCATATATTAATTATATATATACGCACACATGGATTTACAAACAAAAATTAATTGCATTGACTACTATAACCACTCAAAATCCAAATGAATAATATGGTTTGGTTATATACATAAAATAGATGGTAACAACTACAAAAAAGATAATAAGATAAGACTGGTTAATCGATAAACCTTTACACTTATAATACGAAAGATGGGTTGAGTCCTCATCCCCTCCAAAACGTGAATTTATATAATATTTTTTAAAAACAATGGTGTCGCTTTCTTCGAGTCTTTCACATATGGAATTGAATACAATGAATCTCTCTTCTCTTCTAGAGCATTTAATACCCCACATGTTTGGTCTAGCCAAAGAACTTCTACCAATTAAGCAAGTCTCTTTGTCTATCTGCAGCCATCTTGTCATCTTGAGGAATTCAATTCAATTGCAGACACTTTCATCTTTTTCACCCACGTGTAAACATCTCATAGTAAATGGAACTGTCCCATAAAAATTGTATGTATGTAAATGGAAGCTTTTCTTAGATTGCAGAATGGTTATCACAGTCAAATTTACAATCGATGTACATGTCTAATTATATAGCAGACTCTGTACAGGTTTTTTCTACATTTATTTTTTATAATTATTACTGGACATCTCTCTTTTATGTCCAAAAACTTGAGTGCACCGTACCTCTTTCATTATGATATTACTAAATCAGCAGTTTTATTTACGTGATAATATCATGATAAATTAAAAAAAAAATGAAACATCAAATGTATTTAAAAATATATTCTCTTTATAAAAATAAATATATACACGATATATATATTTTTGATTTTAATATATCTCAATAAACTCTTAATATGTTATACATTGAATTTATACATTTATGACCTACCTTATTTAGGGACTAAAAAAAATTAAGTGAGGATATGGGCAAAGAGTACTTTTTACTGTTCTACTTTTATGATTACATTTTCACTAAGTTGATAATTTAAATTTAAATGATATCAAAATATGGTGATGGACAAAATACTCTCACTCTTTACTTCTATCTACTTCCATCTTTTTTCTTTTTTTCAAAATAACTCTATCGATAGTCGTCGTTTCGAACTCCACATAACTCCAATAGAGAACAATGATGAAGATAAACAAAAAAGGGCAATAAACATCGGGTCGGACACTCGAGACTTTATTACACAATTTTATTTTATTTTTTATATTATCACCGATAGGTTTTGAAATAATTAAAATAAGTCTCGAATAAAAAAAAGATATATTTTTATGATCATATTTTAAAGGTATTTTTATTATAAACATATTTTTAGTACTATTAAAGTTTAAATTATTAAATCGTTACTAGTTTCAAAAGGAAAAAAAAAGAGAGTAAAGAGTGTTAGAAAGTTTTAGATCCCAAAATTTAATATGGGTACAGTATATGATTTAATAGTATGTCATCTCTTCTTCTCATAGAGTTCAGCTACTATACATATCAATCTGTATACTTGTTGAGCCAATTAATTTATAATTTTCAGATTTTAATTTAAGGTTATATAAAAATAAAATTTTTAAAATTAATACAAAAATAAATTAATTATGTCTTACATAACTGTACCTTAAAGATAAAGTCCATGTATCGCAGTTAAATCCCACTTCCCAAAATACGTGAGTGAGGGCCGAGGAGTGAGTGTGTTTAAATCAGATTTAATTATCGCATGACACTATGACAGTCAATTGTAGAAAATTTTCATCAATATAGCTTCAAATATTTATTTTTTAATCATTAACTATAGACTATAGCACTATTCAAATTTTTTTTTTTTTGAAAGACTATAGCACTATACATTGGTATAATATCAATTCGTAGTTCTTCACCGGTGATCACATTCCCTATATTCTGATGCATTTGATCACATTCTTATTTTATGATGTATTTGACGCAATTAATACAAAGAAAGAGGACAAGGGAAAGCATTAATAACACGTATTTCTGGAAGAAACTGAAGTCCACCGTAAACAAATTCTCAAATAGAAATTATATTAAATAGAAACACCTGACAGTGACTGACACACGTCACACACCAATAAAAGTTTATTGGTTCGTAAAAGACTAGTTATATTCTTAAAAAAAAAAAATACTATATATATAATTTCTTCATATTTTAATAATTTAGACAAAAAAATAAAAAAACTAGAAGACTCGCGTATAATGAAAATTAATATTTTTTAAAATTAATAACGATTAATCTTACAAGGAATATCAAATTATTTCATTTACCATTAATTAGAACTTTAATATGCCATACATTTGATAATTCCATTAATTTAATATCATATATCTTGTATACGAACATGAATTAACTAGCATATATATATATATATATATATAATATATTAATATATTTTATGTTTTATATTTTCTTATTCAAACATATGTATATATATATAGATAAATTGATGATGATTCGGTGATAACTGATAATACCGATCACACTTATACCATAATGTTATAGGTTTGAATCTTTCATCGTTAGTATAAATTCGAAATTTATATAAATAGTACAATATTTTGTTTTTTTTTTTAACATATATATATAATATGAAACAATTTTTTTTAGTAATTTAATAGCTGATTATTTTGACATAAAAGGGAAATCATCATGGTTCCAATCATCCATAGAATGCTGTGTATAATATATAATTTTAAATTCAGTTCAAGAGACGACATTGATAAGGATTGGTTCTATACTTCTATATTTTTATTTTTATTTTGTTAACATCGAATGTTTTTCATATTTGAAATTAAAATAATAAAACCACGATGCCTTTTTTCTTATATTGGAAATGTGCCTTCTATATGGTTTTCAGTGATTTTCTCCCGCACCGCATATAACCATCAAAATTCAAGTATAAATAATTGCTTTTGCTATTTCAAAAAAAAAAAAACAGTTTTTTAACTAGACAAAAATGCCGCTAGTTGGGTAAAAGTTTTATTATATTCTATTAATGAACAATAAATTACCATGAGTAACTCCTTTTAAATAAGGTTAATTAATTTAATGACACTCAAAGGATCCAAAGGCTAAAGAAAGAAAACATGGAGGACCCCCTTCACATGAATTCACGTGTCATACTTATTAAATCTTAATATAAATTATCAACACAACTTGGATACAAAACTCCAACGCTAAAGTTGCAAAAATCAATGGACCCCTTTGCTTCAATAATTACTATCTCTTATATTTGGATTATCTGTTATACCATATCTATTGTTATCTAAACACTTGAAGGTAATATTTCATATTTAAAGATAATAAAAATTAAATAAATTAAAATAAATAAATAAAAGTTATTGGTTATACATATTATTAGATCTATTTAAATACAAACAGGATCCAAATTTCTCTCTCTACTTAATAATAATAATAATAATAATAATAATACTCCTCTAATAAAATATGAGACAATCGAATATTAAAACCAAATATATTCTCTCTCTTGCTGTATTTGGCTTTTTAAGTGTTGTCATCATGCCCACTTGGTGTTTGCTTGCGACTCCTGAGCTATCTTTGAGACCATGACTTCAATAATTTTGATAGGGGAATCCACTAACTCTGCATTAATGAAATGTAGACCATCCATTAACGCCACTTAATATTTTAAATTAAAATTAGAAAAATTTAATTATAAGCTTTCATGGTGGCTGGTGGGGTATAAGCAACCAGCAAATCTAACATCATCCTTGAGGAAATCCAGCAACATGTTGTTAGCTTTTCTTCCAAGTCCATTGTTGATTGATGCTGAAATTCATCAATCTCGGCTGTGGTGCCCTTGTCATGGAGTACACGTCATCTTCTTCAAGATATCCATTAACGAAGCATAGTTTAACCTAATTTTGGAAACTATAATCAAGGTCATACTCTTTTAATTTGCTTTTGTTGAACCAATTGATGTTGTTAGGGTTAGGCTCTTTTTCTTGAGAGTGAAAAGGCAACTTTACAACAAAACTTAATTGGGTAGTTGAAGCAAAACTGTCTTTGCCTAGAACCAGTGCTCCTAAAAAAGTGAAGCAAAAATACCAGAATTTGGTTGCATTTGCATATGTTTAGAGTAGATGATTGCCCTTAATCTAATTGTTTCATATGCCAATTGATGAAGCTAGAGATTTTATTTTATTGTTTATGATATTATTTCTAGGGTTTCTAACCCTAATTACAACTTTAGAATTTTAAATACTGTGTTCTTAATTTGCAAGATTAATTAATTAAATCTTTGACATTGTCAGTCATTATATATGCACCTATTTTGATTTGTATAATAGGTTATAAGACTACTGCTAAAAAACCTAAACTGTTAATTAACCTTCTTTAATTTGTTCACCCAATTATTAACATTTGTCAGTCTTGTAATTCTGGTGTGAGCTGAGCTTCTAATATATTGAATCATATGTAACTTGCAAAGACTATTTATCGACTAAAGTTATACAGATTGTTTTGCATTTTTTTTCTTTGACTAATGAATAATTGATTTACTTGGGTAACTTTCAAGAATTTGTTAGGGATTTTACTAATTAATATTTCGGCAGGCATTTGATCACAAGCTAGCACAATCTTTCAGCAGAAAAGAAACGGTAAAAGAGAATTATATATTTATGACTGACATCTAAGTTTACCACTTGCTAAAACATTGTACAGCCATGAGAAATGGCACAAAATTAACATATATATATTTTTATATATATCAAAGAAAATAATATATATGCATACTAATATAAGGAAGAAAATAATATATATATATGCATACTAATATAAGGATAACATTGGAGATTCAAATCTAGAAAATGATATATATGTACTAATATAAGGAAAACACCAGAGATCCAAATCTAAGCATTGGTTTCATTGGATAGTTAGATTTATTTCTTAAAAATATATATTACAAGAGAAGATATATATTAAAAAAAAATGATATATATATTGAATAGCCAATTTATATGTTAAGATTAGGATTCTCTGTTAAATATTTTTTTTACCGTAATAACTCTAAATTATCTCTCTTTTTCTCCAACAAGGAATTCTTCTAAATCTTCTACACCAAATTGGAAAAATAATAATAATAAAAGAATCTTTGGACTTCAAAAGCAATTTTTTTTTATCAACTATGTTTCCAACACAATATGAAAATCTAGAACATGCACAGTAGAAAAAAAAAATCTTTTAGATATACTTCGACCAACAATTCCTACTGATTTATCTATAAATTCTCCATTGTTGATACTACGTCCGAAAACCACATTATTTATTGTGATTCTACCTAACTGCCTTCATCTAACATCTCATAAGAAAGGGTTACTATTAAAGATCTCCCATCATCTCTGGACTATTATTGAATATCTTGATAAAAATGTTTTTATTTTAAAAAAACCCTTAAAAAATGTATTATTAAGAATGTATCTCCAATACAATTGTGCACATTCAACGGTGTGACAAAAAATATATTAGACATTGTCAACATGACCATCTACTTTCAAACAGTATTTTATACAACTATTTTTTTCGATTGACTTAGTATGTATTTAAAATCGATATTAATTTTTCATCTATTTTTTTTATAAGGAAATAAAATAAAAATGAAAAAAAAACGTAGACACGTCATTAAAAATAAATGTGTTTTAAATAGAAGTATTGGATACCAAGTTTTGAATTGATTATCTATCAAGTCTATCTTTATGCCATATAAAATGCAAGTCTCTTAACATTGTTATCATGTCAATAATTTTTGTTATACAAGTTACTTTTGTATTGAAGATACTCTTAGGTTGCTTAAAACTATCGTGTATATTGTGTTATATACTTTAGGCAAGTTAAATCAATACGGTACTAATGATTCAAAATTTTATTTTTGACCTTGGATGTAGATTAACAGATAAATGGACGAGCTTAAGGTTTTGAATAGATAGGTGGATAGATATATATTGTTAAAAAAAATACTTCTAAATTGTTTGTATGATTTTTATTTTAAGGGAATATCGTTCATTCAAATTTAATTTGTAGTCATTTATGACATAACGAATGAATTCTAAGGAATGTTGATTTTTTAAAAACAACAATATTAATCCAAATTCCTTTTATGTAAGAATGAATGATTATTTTAATTTTTTTGGAAAGGTATTTTGCAATTATTCCTTACAAACCAATACCTTCTACGGATGGGATATCAACAATAGAGAATTCATAGATAAATTAGTTAGAATTTTTGGCCGTAGTATATCTAAAAGAGAGATTTTTTTCCTGTCATGCGTGTTCTATATTTTCATATTGTATTGGAAATATAGTTGATGATGAATATAAAAGAAAATAGTTTTTTTTTATTATATACAACCCAAAACTATTTTTTTTAGGTATTTTCTTTAGCTACAGCTACGGGTAAAGAAATATGAACTGATGCAGCAGAAAACTCAAAGGAATAAGACCGACGTTTATATTCCGTATTAAACTAGAATCTATCAGAAATAAAAAGAAACGAACTTTGGAATTTTTATTGAATCAAAGGTAATGAGTCTTTCGGCCTACAAGTCAATTTAAAGAAATTAAACCCTAACTCAAATCCTTGTTGGACCAGAAACAGGATTACATAGCAAAAGTTACTAAAAATATCGAAATTACGATAATTAGGGAATTAAAGGATACTAATGACCCTAAGCAAATCAGAATTGACGGCAAACGATTTTGACTTATCACAGTCAACTTATGACTTAAAAACAAACTTTCCTAAAATGGTAAAAATTGCAAATACGGGGCATAAACGACAGAATTTGGTTGAAAAATGGCGTGATTTGAAAACATCTCGTCGACTCCCTTCGGATGAAGTCATTTAGCTTTGAATTTATGATGGTCCCTCAAAACCATGTAGGAATCATCTGCTTGTTCTACATCATGAACTAAACTAATTAATCAATCTATCCCGACCAGCGGATATCGAACAACATTGTCAGAAATAATCATTAGGTATTTTCTCTAAATCATTCCCTTCTGCATCAACTTGAGCGGCACAATTATTAACAAGATTTAGTTCTGTTTGAACCAGAATCATGTCGAATCTTAGTCTGTGCTATAGTGAAATGAGTATCCAATCTCACCAAAAAGGTGAAAGAGTTGGCAACAAAGCAAAGTTTAACCCAAGACTTGGAAAGTGGAATCTGCAATCTAACCTTAAGTTTTAACCACAACCCCGACAAAAGTTGAATAAGAGGTAATATCAGTCAAACCCTGTTGAACAGAATGGACTGTAGTGATGATTGTTGTCTCAAGAATAGAACTTGTCCTCTCAACTGGCACATAAGAAGCGGTGCGGGATCTAGAACCATCAATCAAAATCCTCTAGTCAATCAAACCCTATTGTTGATCAATTGGATCCTTTAGAGGATAAGTGACCGCAATAGTTGTAGAAAAATAAGAAGTAAAGTGCATTGAGGAACTAGCTGATCTAGAAATAGAACCATCAATCAAAACTCGTCGGTCATTCAAATCTCACTGATTAATCGAATATGTTATAGGAATAGAAATCATCCCCTTAACCGGTACAAAATCCATAGAAAAATGAACTATAACCAAATCTTGAACGGAAATATTTAGATCACGAAAAGAGCTTGTCTCATCAACTTTAGGACGATATTCGATCTTTCCTAAACTTTGAGCGATCGTGAGATTTCTGTGAAGGTTCCCACTTTTTGTGATCAGAATTATTCTAAGGTGATCTGTTCCAACGACACTTTGAGCTGCACGAATTACATAAATCAGACAAATTCTCATAATGAACAAAAATAAAAAAACAAGCACCGTCTCTTTCGAACATAAGAGTATCCATTGAGTTGGAAGAAAGGTCCACATCTACAAGCACCTTAGCAGAATGACCCAGGCCTCCTTCAAGGGTTGTTTTATGATTTTTTAGTGGCACTCCTATACCCCGAACAATATCAGTCAAAATCTGGGGATGCGAATATTCTCAACTAAGTTCGTAAAACTGAACCCAGACTTTTGTGAATTTGTTGCCTTTTGCTTATAAGGAATAAAATCAGATTGTCATTGCTACAATCTTAGAATCCCAAGCTTTAACATAACCGAACCGAAAGACCAAACTTTATCTTTATTGTAATGTTGTCCTTATTTTATTAGACTGGAAAAGAGGGATGGATTGATTTTTAATTTTATTAATCATCAATTCAACTTATATAAAAACAGAAAATGTAGACTAATTACATTATATTATAGGATAGAGTAACGTTAGGTTCCAAAAGATTTGTCTGAGTTCATGCCCATATCCAAATGAAGTGGTACATTAATTGCCAACAACATATAACTTTTAAAACGATATAACAGGTGAATAATGTGTTATTAATAATTTACATATCATATCATTTAGAAATGAATTTAAACGATTTACCATTTCTATATGGGTTATAAACTTGTAATAAGAGAACTGTTACACTTTTATGCTATTATATTTATATATGAAAATTTGTGCATAATTTTTTTATGGCGGTGTTGATTAATTTAGTCGAATTAAATAATATCATGCTAAAAATTGGGATGATTGCTACCCAAGATCACATCTGATATCACTAGCTAGGGTCAAGATTTGAATTTTCAACCATATTCAATTAATATTTTCTTTGTCATTCAAATATTATTATTTAATCCATACACAAGTTGCATGAGTTCGTATTATGCCTTCATATATAAATGAAGTAGTACCTCAACGGGCTCAACTTGACTATAATGGCACCTCTCCTTTCAAAAAAAAAAAAGAAAAAAAAAGGAAAAGAATATAATGTCACCTCAACTCATCAATATCATCACATTAATTATCGCCATGTTTAATTTCTAGATTAAACGGCTTACTTGGTGATGAAAACTTAATTAATTAGTAAATTTTAGATAATTAAGATTGAAAACCTTAGCTTAAAAAAAGATTGAAAATCTTGGTACTAAATAAGTTTTTTTTTTTTTTTGAAAGGACTAAATAAGTATAGTTGACATGGACATAATTACACAACCTTCCAAAATAAATTTTACAATACTAGAATACTGTTGGGACCGTTAGAAAATAAAAAAGAATTGGAGAAAAGTTAACATTTTTTTGTGGGAGTGACTAGGCTACTGACAAACAAGAAGTGGGTGCAATTGATATGACCTAAGGAAGATTATGTTACGTCTTAATTAGGATTGCGTTTTTATTTTAATTATATTTTAGATTAGTTTCCTATTTTGATTATGATAAAATAGGAAAATAGGAAATTAATCATATTTTTATTTTAATTATGTTTTAGATTAGTTACTATTTTAACTATGAAAGAATATGAAAATAAAAAACTAGTTCTATTATAAATAGAGCTATTATTTTTAGGGTTGTTATCTTTTGAATTTTAATCAATAAAATTAGCTCTGTTAGGGTTCATCCAATTTCTTTTCGATTCAGCTTTTATCAGTGAACTGTTTAGAAATGCTTAGGCTAGGGTTAGGTAAATTATGTTATCTGATTCTAGAGAGTCGATCGTTCAATTCTGTGAGTGGTTTGTCTCAAATCTATTTATCTTTGGGTACAAGTTAGGGTTTTGTTGTTGGATCTCAATCTAGGTCCTCAACATTTTGGTGCTCTCATTGAGAGGTTTCGGCGGCCTACTATATATATATATATATATATATATATATAAGAGAACAAAAAAAAATCAGCAACCATGGGATCTAGGGAGGATTCTATTATTCAAAGGAGTGGATCGAAAACTAACAAGCAATAGTTTGAAACCTTGGACGAGAATCAAGATAGGATTTTCAAGTCCCTATCATAGCTGACGACATCCATAGCGCATCTGACTAGGTCAAACAATGATGCAATCGAGAGACTTGAAAGACAGTTGGCTGAAAACAAAGGGAAGGAAACGGTAGACGAACAGACTAAAGGGGATGGACGAAGATCACGTAGTTCATGGTGTGAGGTAGAATTCTCGACATGTGAGGTAGATGAGCCCAATCCGACCAGAAATCGTGAAGGGTTTAAGCGAGGAGGACGAGTGGAACATGGGCCATTAGTGGTTGAGCGTTGGTTGCATGATGAGGTTTCTGAGGGGGAGATGGATGATGGATCTGAGGAAGAAGTGAGATGGGACATGAGGCCTCGCGATCAAAAGCTAATTTATGGGCAGTAAAGGGAACCGTGGAGAGATGCTGCAGTATATGAAGGTGATAGGTGAAGAGAGAGGCACCATAGTCGGGGCCTTAGAAAGCCAAAGATCGATTTTCCGTATTTTAATGGTGGAGACCCACATGAGTGGTTAGACAAGGTGGAGCATTACTTTCAAGTTTATGAAGTGGTGAGGGTCAATCGGGTTGCTACTGCATGTATCTACCTTAATGGGAAGGCTAACAGCTGGTGGAGATGGATCAAAGCTCAGCTGGTGGAGATGGATCAAAGCTCAATATGTGTAAGATGGAAGGAAAATGGGTTGGATGGCCTTCGAGTGGGAGTTTTTGGCTCAATGGAGCCATCACAGATTGTCAATCATCATGGACAGTTGGCCAAGCTCAAGCTGGAAGGAAGAGTTCAGGTATATATTGAGGAGTTCCACCGATTGTAGATTTTGGTCAGGGGGTGGTCAGAGGAGTCATTATTGGGGATTTTTTTTGAAGGGTTGAAGTTGTGGTTAGCGAGGGAGGTGAAACTAAAGTGACCACAAAGATTGACTGAAGCAATGAGGATGACAGAGATTTTAGAGGATAGTTACTACAGTGACAAGAAGTCATTTAAGGAGAGTTCTAGGAGTGAAAATTTTAAATCGGAGTCAAATAAAGATTCCCGAAAAGGAAAGGAAGCTATTGAGGATAGTTTTAAGAAGGAAAATAAAGATTTAAGAAAACTGACAAATGAAGAGGTTCAAGAGAGAATCAAAAAGAGCTTGTGCTTCAAATGCAGGGAGAAAATACGGGGAGAAATAGAACAAGGACCATCGGTGTCAAACTGGGAAGGTATTTATGATCATTGACTCAAGTGAATCAGACGATGATGTTGTTAGTGACGAGGAAGCCATAAGTGATGAGGGAGAGTTAAGGGTGGCTGAATTGGTATAAAATAATTGTGAAGTCGAGTTGTCTTTAAATGTCATGCCTGGGGTTTCGAAACCATCCACTATGAGGCTTATGGCATGGGTTGGTAAATTCGAGGTTTCAATGTTGGTAGACTCTGGTTCCTCTCATAATTTCATTAACACAAATATCGTAAGGAAGATTGGGCTGCGAAGGGTTGCCATAAAACTGTTTGATGTGAAGATGGCTAATGGGGAAAAACTTAAGTGTGAAGAAGTGGTTCGCGAGGTGAAGATGAACATGCAAGGGGTCAGGATTGCGGCTAATTCGCATGTGTTTTTCTCTAGTGGGGGTAGATGTGGTGTTAGGCAACGCTTGGTTGAAGAGTATCAGTAAGGTGGTTACAGACTTTGATGCCATGATGATGGAATTCAAATATGGGTTGCTTTGCCTCTCAAGAAAATTAAACAATGCGAAGCTCAGATGGTAGAGAGGCTTTACAAAGGGGGTGCCTAATGCTTTGCAGTAGTGAATGCTGGAGATCGACAAGATGAGGGAAGTGAGACACAGAATAGGGATGAGGTTGTAGCTAAGGTGAAGAAGAAGCTTGAGAAGGCTCAAATAAGAATGAATAAGTATTATGACCATGGCAGACGAGATATATCTTTTGAGCCAAGAGATTTCATGTATCTCAAACTTCAACCGTATCGGCAGAAATCTCTAAAGAAAAAGTTCAATATGAAATTATTGCAACGGTATTATGGGTCTTTTAAGGTGTTAGCGTGGATAGGTGATGTGGCTTACAAGTTGGAGTTGCCATCTATTTCTAGGTTGCATCCAGTGTTCCATGTTACTGTATTCAAGAAGATAGTGGAAAATCCGAGTCTCATTTCGAGTGATTTACCAGCGTTTGATATAGAGAGTAACATGTTGCTACAACCTACAACAGCTCTTCAATATCGCAGTTGGAAAAAGGGATATGGTATGACAAAGGTGTGGCAGGTTTTGGTTCAATAGCAAGGGGTCCCTAGGGAAGAGACTACTTGGGAAGACTATGACGAGATGGTAGAACGTTTTCCAGATTTTTCCCATGAGGACAATGGTAGTCTTGAAGAGTGGGGGAATGTTAAGACTATTAGAAAATCTAAAAGAATTGGAGAAAGGTCAGCATTCATGGGTGGAAATGAACAGGCTACTGACAAACAAGAAGTGGGTGCAATTGATATGACATGGGGAAGATTATGTTACGCCTTAATTAGGATTACGTTTTTATTTTAATTATATTTTAGATTAGTTTCCTATTTTGACTATGACAGAATAGGAAAATAAAAAACTAGTTCTATTTTTATTTTAATTATGTTTTAGATTAGTTCCTATTTTGACTATGACTGAATAGGAAAATAGAAAACCAGTTATATTATAAATAGAGCTATTACTTTTAGGGTTGTTATATTTTGAATTTTTCATCAATAAAATTGGTTATACTAGGGTTCATCCAATTTCTTTTCGATTCGGCTTTTCTCAGTGAGCTGTTTAGAAAAGTTTGGGCTAGGGTGAGGTAAATTCTATTATCTGATTTTAGAGAGTCGATCGCTCAATTATGTGAGTGATTTGTCTAAGATCTATCTATCTCTGGGTTCAATTTAGTGTTTTGTTGTTGGCTCTCAATCTAGATCCTCAACATATACACAAAATATAAATTAAATGAAGCAATTTAATGGATTATAATAGTGAATTTTGATATAATTAATTGAACAAATATATTATATATAATAGTAAATTTTGTTGCAATTAATTGATCGAATATATTAATTATTAAAAAATGATATTATTGACAATCCACTAAATATCTCTTTATATTTTATTTATTTTATTATAAGAAAATTTTATCCTAATTAAAATTATCTAAAAGGATAAGAAAATTCTAAAGGCACTACAAAATAATTTGACCAGACTCTAACATTACTTTATTTTATTTTATTTTATTACGTTTTATAAACCTTAAAACATTTTTTTCAATGTTATTAAAGTTTTATATAATTTTGAAGTGATGAGGATGATTTATGATTTTTTTTTTGAGAAGTGTTGATTTTTGCATGAATAAACAATTAGATTATTTTTCTGTCAAATTAAGCAAAAACTAATAATTAAAAAAATTGTAAATTTCAGTATTTATTGGGAAAATAATAATTTTGAAAAAAAAATGTTTTTTTTAATGCATAAATAACTTTAGGTTTTTTATGATGGAGCATATAAAGTAAAAAAATTTTTTTGAAGTAAAATGGATTGTCTATAGAATTTTTAATAATTTAGATTTTTAGAATGAAATGCATTTAGAAAAGCTGTTGGAATAGATAAAATTGGGTTGGATTATAGGATAAAAATCTCTTTTGAAAAAAAAATCTAACTTAATGACACCATTTAAGAAAATAAAAATAAAAATAAAAATGGTACCAACAAATACCCCTGCCTAGGTAATTAGAGTGGAAGAGGAAACCATGGATATAAGCATAACACATGGTGGGACCCATGAGTGTATTTACCTTTCCCATACACAGCAGAACTGGATGGTTGACCAGTCAAATAACTTATGTAATGCCACGTGGCAGACGTATGAGCTCGGTAGTCCCCCTATAAATCGGCGGGTTTAATTTTCCCCTCCCGTCAAAAACGGGAGATAGTGTAGTTTGTCGCCATGTATACCACTATGCCTTCTTCACGAACGATTAATTACCCATTTTCTTCCTTCCACAAACCACAAACCACAAACAAGTTTTTTACCATGCTGCATACAGTGACACTAAATAAATTATTTGTTTTCATGCAATTTTTTTTTTTTTGATATATATAAATAAATATGTTTTACGATTTAAGAAGAGCAAAACAAACAATTTAAACTGAAAACTATAAATTATTTTAAAGAATGATTTTGAGATTTATTTCATTTTCAAAAGTTATTTCAAGTAGCATATTTTAATATGTCTCGTCCAAATAAATGTTTTTCATATTGCATTGGCACATTTAAAAAGGAGTATGTTTTAGTAGACATTAACAACTCTTTGTCTATTTGAATATTTCCATTTCATTTAGATCGTCTTCCATGAGTTGTTATATCAATTTGGATTTTTTTTTATCAATTTAAACAGTATTAATTTATACATATATGCATATTTTGTATAACATTAACACCAATTTGATTAAGATTTATTTATCTTATTGTTGTTAATTTAATTTGCTAACTTCTATTTACACACTTTATATTGAAACTTATATCAGTACATAATAATATCATTGTATATATGAATAAGGAATCCAAGTGAAATTTCTTTCTCTAACTGCATAAGGATAAATTAATAAGATATAATATTATATCGAAATTATCCGATATATACTTAGTTTGATAAGTTTTTTTTACTTGGTTAATTGACGGTGTACTGTATTAATTTTCTATCAATTGAGTTGAAATTTTGTAACAACTAATAAGACTTTCTAGATAAGTTTAAAATGATTAGAGCTTTTAAACATACAGTAACTTTGGGTTGATTAAATTTATGCTCTTAAGTTTGCAACCATAGTCCATCATAACAATCATGATTTATATGATAATTCCAATTCATATACTATAAACTGTTAAAATTACAGTAAAAAAATTGTAAGAGATTAGAAAGAAAGAAAAAAATGTTGAAAACGATTTCTGCAGCTTTAGACATTTTTTCTACTATATATTTTTTAACAAAAGATGAGTGAACAATTCCAGCCGTCCACTTTTCTTTTACACCAATCTCCATTCCAATTGGTGTTGATTTTTACCAAAAATTAAAGACACTTTTTTTTTTCTCATTTTTCAAGGGGTACGACTTTGAAAATGTATTCTAAATCAATAATTATTAATTAAAAGCCCCCTATTGTCATTGATTTGAATTTGTCTGATGAGAACATAGAAACGACCTCGATGATTGCCGGCTGTGATTTATATATAATATATTTTGCTTGGATGTTTGTGAATTTTATATATTTTATAAAATGATTTCCATGTTTTACATGACCATTGACATGTTTTTGCCTGGAGATTTGCGAATTGTATTATAATTATAATTAATTTATAATTTAATACAAATTTGTCATGACTTGAGAAGGGTTTTGGGTATTATCTGTTTGTAATAACATGGACGAAGAATTATCTCATCAAAGGCAGAGAAAATCAACATTTTGATCTGGACTATGTGTTATGGATTGACTAATATTTTTTATTTATTTTTTATGTTTTGTATTTAAACAAAGATATTGATTTAAAATGTCGTCACGAAAGGCACACTCATTTAATTATTCATCTTGAAGTTTTCTTTCTTTTCCTGTCTTTGTCGTTAATTTGTTTTTGTTTTTCGTTTTATAAAAAAATTCTATTGACCAATAGAAATAAGCAACCTCCACAAACCTGTGGCTCTGTATTTTAAAATGACATGAAATTGTATTGTAATAAGGAGTTTAATCATCCTTTTACTCATCTAAGTTTTGGCTTTTTTCTAAATAAAAAAATCTAAATTTTATTTTTTTTATGACACTTCATGCACACGTACTCGGATTAAAAATTCTTATGGGTAGACAGTATTATGGACAGACATCATTAATTTTGAAATTCATTGAAAACTCTCCTTAATTATTTTTTTTGATAGTATCTCTTGAAATTCTTTAAATTTACACAAATCACCCACACAAAAAACGTTCAAAGAAATACTTTATTTTCAATGAATATTCAGAAACCTTAGAGCATCTTCAATGTAAATATACATTTTTAAATTTCTAAACAGTATCACATTACCATTCCTATTTATCATGGGCCTATTTTTGAAAAAAAAAATTATAGAATTATATATTAACAACTCCAATATAATTATATAAAATCAAATATATATTCAATTTATGACCAATCATAATAAAGCAATTATTACATTCTTTCTCCTCTTTTATTTTAGCTTTAAAATTATTGGTGAAAAGAGTTAGAAATCCTAGTTAACATTTATAGGAGTGTTTATGGAAAACTCAACTCCATATTCTCTAACTTTTTGTTTATCACATCTTCTCCATATTGACAGTCAATTTTCTCTAAATACATATATGTATTGAAATTGCTCTTATATTATAATTACTGGGAAAGATGAATGGAGATGTGAAACTTCGGGTCATGTTATAGTCCATGAATTAAGGCCTATCTTAGTGGCCCAACCCACCAAATAAAAGTTGTTTCCACCACCCACTTTATATTGAAACACGGCTCCATTTTTATATGTGCTCCACCAATTTGACTAATGCTATATGCAACACAACAAATAAACTTCAAAATGGTAAGTGATTTTGTTTTTGTCATATCATCCACCACTTTTTCTCATAACTTGAATGATGAAGACAACTCAATTGCTCAATCATTTAGGTTGAATTTTGGTTTATGTTTTTAGGTTGTATAATATTTACTCAATTGATAATCATCCCCCAATTATAAAATTATTAACACAAATTAGTTCTCTCATGGGAAGATCGAGTATAATTTTATAACTAATGTGAATGTACATAAAATTAAAATATTTATTAAAAAAAATGTAATAGGGTGTAATTATTCTAGTTCACGAACCATTTGGCAAGGTTAGTAAAACGCTAAACAAAATAAAATAAATAAATAAAAGATTTGGGAAATATCAAACATATGAAGAAAATATCTCACCTTTCCTCCGTATCGGGCGGGATATTTTGTTTAAATGTCATTGACTTTTGGTTTGACAACAGATCCAAGAATATCTTGGAGGGAAATAAGTCTGTTTCCTCTTTTGACTCAATCATTTACCCCGCACGCACGTAGCGTTTTAATGCACGTTGGAGAGTGAATATGATCATGTACACTGCCTTGGAGAGATGCATCATGGAGGTCATCAAATATGGCGTTCGCTATCTTGAATGGCGATGTAAATCTATGTTCAAGTCTTGGTATCAGGAGCTTGATCAGACCTCTCCAGGTCCATTCCGGAGCTTGAGATGATTGTATTGGCGTTCTTCAGTGGCGATTGAGCATTGAAAGCTTCCTCGTACCTTATTGGATAGATTCAGTTCTCCCTCGGTGAAATAAAGCGATACTATAGGACGAACTTGATGCCCTAAAGATCTCTTTAGAGAATGAATGATGCTTTTAGGGGGTCGCGAGATGTTTCGACCTCGGAGAGCTTAGGTCCTCCGTTGTCGGCCTTGCTTCGGGCTCGTGCTTCGATGTAAGGAACTTGATTTGACCACATTAGACTTTTCCTGGTGACTCTGAATGCTTGTAAGGTGTTCCAAGGGTATGGGCAACCTCGTCTTGCTTCTGTGGGGTCGGATGGTAGCTTGACCCCAGGAACCCTGGTACATTGATGTATAACTTGGGTTTTGGACCTCTGCTTGGAAGGTGGAAAATTTGTCTTTGGTCCTTAGCCAAATTTGGTTATTACAGAAGTCTGATCGTGTCAAACTAGACTTGTTGACTCTCGCAGTAGCACGAGGTCGCAATGATAGTATAGTGACAATGTAGGGATCGTTCCTACAGGGAAAAATGTTCTGATTACTGGAACTCAAAGGCTTGTCAACTATTTGAACAATCTAAAAACATGAGTTGTCAAGAATTGCAATAAAGTAAACTAACTCAAACACAAACTAAATTATCTAACTTAACACTTGTAGAAATGTATGGAAAACATGTTAGAACTCAAATCCGCTTTAACCCTCATAATAACACACTTCGACTTCTTTGACTCCTAATTCGTGCGTGTACATGCCATAGATTCGTATTCCCTACAAAAATCTCTAACCTCTCTCGATGTATTAGAGATAGTATCTATACATACCCGGAATCTTTCTCAAGCAATCCGGACAATATGTATAGACCCATTAAGCACTTAGAATACAATTTGAATCCTATACGCTATCCTAGTGGTTCTAGCACTTTATAGTCAAGCATAGTGAACATTTATCTAAGTATTGTCAAATATGTATCCTCTCGGTACTTAGCATCCAACCATAGATCGATTACAAAATGATCAATTAAGTAAAAGCCTTAAGCAATCAAAACATCCATATAGCTTCAGAAGCACAAAACTAGAGAAATCAAAAAGTCTATCACATATGAATCAAGGGTTTAAGCACCATCTTGTTCTAACATAAGAATAATTAGCTCATTCTATACAAAAATAACATAGATGAGCTAACATCAATACAAATCATAAATCAAAATAAAGAAACAAGAGAAGAGTTGATGAGATAAAACTAGATTGTAGCTTGAGCTTCCCGAGCTTATCAAACCATGAAGAACTCAGTCCAGAAATGAAGAGAGAACCTCAAAATCGTCCAAGTGCAGAGCTGGTCTGGTGTGTTTGTTAATTCTCAGATCCCCTTTCTCTCACCTCTCTTTCTTCACTTTATAGGCAATAACAAGCCCCCCTCCCCCCATTGTGTAGGAGGGTCCCATAGACACCCTCTCATCCTCTATGAACATTCCCCTCACTGTTTAATTAGAGATAAGAGAGGGGCTCCCACAATAAAGCCACTCCGCTGTTCATGAAACAGAGGTTTCACATTCTGCCATGAAGTGCGGTACGAAGTGCGGTTCACTTGGACGCCGCGTACCGCACATCAGTTTAATTTTGGTTGCTGGAAGTTTGCGCGGTACATGATGCGGTTCACGATTCCTTTTGATACGGTTCGCGTACCGCACTTGAGCCAAATATAATTTCCTCTGCCATCTTGCGCGGTTCGTGATGCGGCTCGCTTCGACGCCGCATATCGTACCTAATCCTTTACCATCTTGCGCGGTACGAAGTGCGGTTCACTTCGATGCCGCATACAACACATCCTTCTAGTGAAACTGCTGTCCTGCTGCGTTGTACGAAGTGCGGTACGCACTTTCTTCTATTGCGGTACGCGTACCGCACTTGTCATTCTATGCTAAGCTTAAAACCTTCTTTTCACTCCGAAAGCTCTCGGTTTCGCACAAGGATAACTCCTGGCTATAGAGGACCTGTTTAAGCATTTAGAACATCAAAAGATGGAGTTTGCAAAGAAAACGAGAGCAAAACTATACAAAATGACGATTACGTAAAGCATGAAAAACGAGCTTATCAAATACCTCCAAACCAGAATTTTTGCTCGTCCTCGAGCAAAACCTGGGACAAAAAAATTGCAAGAGAACTAAACTCTATCTAGATTTACTCTATTTATTGCTGAATCAACTGAAGAACGAGATGAGGATTTTGGTAAATCAAAAATCAGAAAACTAGCATGCTAAGACCACTGAGGAATGCAAACCAAGGTGCTTCAACACGAAGGATTGCAATTCCAGGTTACATTGTGACTCTAGATCCAGAAGTATCGAACACAAAAGTCATATGACTGCATTTCACCTTGACTCTAAACCTTACCGGATTCAACTCTCGTTTTTCCACACAGATCCTAGGCTCACTCAACAAGCATATGCGCAACACTGGAGTTATGTATGAAAAGATTAAGAAATGCACATATGAAAATCTTTGAACTTTAGTATTTTAGGAGAAGCGAAAAAGTAAACGAGAATCAGACAATATCATGTTACCATGGTAACATTTCCAAAAACAAGACCGTCTCAAGGATAAGCTAAGACTTCTATTTTGTTTCACTGGGTTTGTGTCAATGGCATGACGATGCTAGGTTGGTATGGATACAGGTGAGGTTAGTGATCAAGCTTGGATATTCAAAGTACAAAAATGAGTAACCTTATTTGCTAGCCCAATTTACTAGGCGTTGTCAGCAATCTATTGTCACAACTTTTTCTTTCTTTTTCATACACCAGAGAATTAAGTGGCTCTAAAGGTGTTGATTGCCACAACTTTTTCATTCTTTGGCATCAATTTTTTTTTTTTAGAACAAAAATCTATATCAAGATGGTTCATTTGGCTGCATTTCGAACTGTATAAATTGTCGAGCTTCTTTATTTAAGCCTTCATTAGAACAACCAAGTCATGATCATAGCACGGGGTTGGGTTTGCATTTAGGAATTGTGATGTAGTGTGTAACACAGCTTGATAGAATTTTTAGCACACACGATTACGGGACGTGTTTAGCCCATTTTCTCAAGTTTCACACATGAGCCTACTTTATCTCCAAAGGTATAGAACAAGCGGAAATGAAACCATGGCAACAAACTCATGAAGAATTACAAACATGCCTGATTCCTAATGATGCCTCCTAAATGCCTAATGGAAAGGTGTATAGAGAGGTAAATAACATTATCGCTCAAGTGACGCATTTTTGGATTCTATAGACTTACCGAGTAGTCTCCACTGATGGCCTAAACATTTCAAGTGCGCTACCCTCTTCACTGGGACTGGCAAGATGTGTGCAAGCCATGTGGTGCGGCTTTAGTAAGCACAACCCTAGTGGTACAAAGCATGCAACAACTGCCTGAAAAAGGCACAACCCAAAAACATCTCGTTCGAGCAGGATTAGTGCTCTGAAATTCTATTTAGCAAGAAGAACAATTTTTTTTGCACAATGTATCATGTTCTCTAAATTTCTATTCCAACACCCCCAAACCAAAACTAACATTATTCTGAATGAAAATTCGAAGCGAAAACTAAATAAATCCGAAAAAAAATTCTAAAATATGCTAAACAAAAACCAAAATGAGTTTCTACACATTTCGTATAATAAGCTAAGTTTACTAGTTATAATCAACAAAACAATAATAAAATGGAAAAAACAATCATAAACACAAAAGTTTGAAAGAGATATCCTGGCAACAGACTGCTAGTGCTATAAGTGTCCATTTCCTATGTCCTGACATGTAACTGCCTCCTCTGCTCGAACCCTCTCAGCCTCTGCTGCATCCCTCTGAGCAGCCTGGTCTTCAGAAATTGAGATGCCGGCTGAAGATGGGCGAGGTCTCCTCCTCCGTTGATAAGTCTGGAAGCCCGCTTGCCTCCAGATGTCAGCAAGATCATTTCTCTGATCTCTCATCTATTCCTCAAAGATATCCAACCTTAAATAGATCAGACCTGTCATCTCCCTCACTACCTGAAGGCTATCCTCGAGGCCATTCATACCAAGCTGAATGCCCTCTACAGGCTCAAAATCTTGGCCAACATGGACTGCGATGCAGGGTCCTCGTAGTCTTAGTCCTCTTCCTCTGATTCCCCAAATTCGAAATCAGGCTCCTCTTCCTCCGGAGTGCTAGATGGACCCTCAGCAATCATCTGCCTCTTCTTTCCCTTGGTTTTGATTGTAACGTCCTGCCACGATCTTTTATTAAGGTTCCCCATGGGGTTGATCTTTACTTCATCCGTGGCAATTTATGGGACTCTTTCATTCTTCAGGAGAGCAGTGATAAGGCTAGGAAAGATGATTGACCTTAGCTTTGCTTGTGGATGCACATTAATCGAGGTTGTCTCTAAAATTGCATTCATTATAATTTGGCCTATATCAATCCTTGTCTGATCTTGGATGCAGCTGAGTAAATCTGCTATTGGCTCTGAAACTGTAGTCCTGTGAGTTGTTGGCAGGAGGGAGAAAGTGTTAAAAAGGTTCCAAAACGCTAACTCCTGAGGAAGCTATGACTGCTTAAGCATGTGACCATGCTCCCACACACCATCATCTGACCCTTTGACCGCCATAGCCAAACTTGACTTCGTGTTATGCCTGCTCGTATACCCTTTGCTGAGCCGTGGGTAGTCTGATGTGCCAAAGTGAGCATTGATCTTGGTGGGAGTGATCATGACCGGGATGTCTCTCACCAAAACCGGTCTATCTTCCTTCACTGCCTCTGGTATCATACTGGCGTAGAACTCTTTTACCAGTGAAACATTAGCGCCCGCCGGGACACTGACAAAATTCTGCCATCTGCGTTGTGTCACGATCGTGGGGACTGGTGTGTCCTTGAGTTCCATAAGATGCATACCTCTCTCAAAGATAATGTTCACGCTGTCAAGCTTTTCCATTCTTCTCCCAAAATCACGGTTCCCCACACACTGCTGCATCACTCTGGATGATAATTCGACAACCCTCTTTCCGGCAAGAGTGGACTTTGTTTTCTTCTTGGGAGGCATCTTTAGTTGTGAGATTATGTTCCTGTAAAAACAAACTAAGAACAACACAAAAACACAAAACAAACCACAACCACTCTTAGTTCTAGCCATTCAACAAACACAATCAACATGACAACCCAAAACATCTATCTCATTTTAAGCTTTCACAAAATTGATGCCAAGTATAGCCACAAATATAGCCCAAATTATCGATTATTCTTCCATCATAGGCGAAAAACTACGCACACAAATATAAAAAACAACTCAATCATACCCACATTCACCCTCAAATTGGAATCTCTTCAAAAACCCACAAATTCACACACAAAAATTGCTCAAACAATCTATCTATACTATATTATGGAATTTTGTGTGTGATTGTGGTCCACCTAACAAATTGAAACTCAAGAAAAGCAACTATAATAAAAACCCCCAAAATTTCAAAACCCGAACCTACTCAATCATTTGTTAAAACTATGCCCTAGCTTATTTTGATTGAAATATGTTTAATCTAGGGCAATATTCCATGAATAAAAGATAAAGAGAGAGAAGAGGAAGTTAGAGCTACATACCCGTTGAAATCGTGGTAGACCTTAGCTTGAGAGAGTTTTGAAAAGAGAGGAGAGAGAGAAGAATGAGAGATGTCGAGATTTTGATCCTTTAAATCTTGAAAATTCTCAAGAGATGCGGTACGAAGTGCGGTTCACTTCGACATTTCGTACCGCACTTACTTGCTTATGCGTGGCTCAGCGCTCGTTTCAAAGGCCCAGATGTGGTTCGCATCGACACATCGTACCGCACCTGGGCATTTAAATTCTTCTGCCGACATGCGCGGTACGAAGTGCGGTACACACTTCCTTCTGGTGCGGTACGCGTACCGCACTTCTTGCCAGCCATAGCCTGATGAAGGCTTTCCTCTTGCTCTAGGCTTTTCCAGACTTTTCTCCCTCCTGTTTACACTCCTAAACTCTTTCAAAAACTCACAAAATCACATCAAATCTGAAGGTGAAAATGGGTGATTCATCATGCAATAAACCAAAAACAAATATACCATTCGAAAGGAAATTTAAATTAATACTGAAAACTAAACTTACTATTTACAGATATGGTACATTTCCTTCGTTCTCAGGTGGGGTCTCGGTGGTGGATTACCTCTATGATTTGATCAGTCTCATGCTCCCGGTAGATTTTCAGCCTCTGTCCATTTACCTTGAATCTTTACCTTGCGACATTTTCGATCTCCACCGTTCCATATGGGAAAACACGCTTCACAGTATATAGGCCTGTCCATTTGCTCTTCAATTTTCCAGGGAAGAGACGAAGTCTTGAGTTGTACAGTAAGACTTGATTACCTATCTGAATGTCCTTCTTCACCAATCGATTATCATGCCATTTCTTACTTTTCTCTTTGTAAATCCGGGCATTCTCATAAGCATCTAGACGCATTTCGTCTAGCTCATTCAACTGGATGAGTCTCTTTACCCCGGCAGATCTCATATCGAAGTTTAATGCCTTTACCGCCCAAAAGGCTTTGTGCTCCAACTCAACTGGAAGGTGACATGCTTTTCCGAACACTAATCTGAAAGGAGACATGCCAATTGGAGTCTTGAAAGCGGTTCTGTATGCAAATGTCTCATAAGGACATGTGAATGTGGTCTTTTCCTGGTCTTCGGGGTCTATAGGGATTTGGTTATATCCTGAATAACCATAAAGGAAACAGTAGTATCCGTGTCCCGCCAATCTTTCAAGCATCTGATCAATAAAAGGCAACGGGAAATGATCTTTCCTTGTAGCACTATTCAGTTGCTGTTAGTCTATACATACTCTCCATCCTGAAATCTTTCGAGTGGGAATCAATTCATTATTGGCATTTTGTACTACGGTGATCCCACCCTTCTTTGGCACTACCTGAACAGGGCTCACCCACGGACTATCCAAAATTGGATATATAATTCCTGCATCTAGAAGTTTTAAGATCTCTGCCTTTACCACCTCCTTCATGTTTGGGTTCAATCTCCTTTGATGCTCCACCGATGGCTTGAACTGCTCTTCCATCAAGATCTTGTGCATACACAAGGATGGGCTAATTCCCCTAATATCTGAAATAGACCACCCTATAGCTTTCTTATGCTCTCTACGAACTCTCAACAACTTTCCCTCTTCCACCTTATTCAACATAGATGACAAAATCACCGGTAAACTTGTTGGTTCTTCTAGGAAGGCATACCTTAAGTGAGAAGGTAATTTTTTTAGCTCAAATATTGGAGGCCTTTCTATAGAAGGAGGAATTCTTGGCTTGCTTTGGCCAAGGTCTTCGAATCTCCATCTATTCTTGGTTCACCACACCGGTATTACATCCAAACTCCCCGCACACTCCGCTACTTCCGCATCCTTAATCTTCAGTTGTTGCGCTTTTACTGATGCAAGCTAGCAAATGTGCATCCATTTCCTTCATTCTTAGAAGTTCGTCCATACTTGTATCCATACTCCCCACTCTCAAACAATCATCTACTGGATCCGGCTTCTTCATAATTTTATTCATATCAAAAACGACATTTTTCTCACCAACTCTTAAAATCATCTTGTCATCCCTTAGGTCTATCATGGCTCCGGCAGTCTTCAAGAATGGTCTTCCCAAGAGTAGATATACTTCTACATCTTCCTCCATGTCTAAAATCACGAAGTCAACTGGGAAGTATAACTTGTCCACCTTGACCAAAACATCTTCCATTACTCCTCTCGGATACTTGATTGATCGATCCACTAATTACAAAGTGACATTGGTAGGCGTCACTTCTCCGACTCCTAACTTTTGAAAAATTAAGAACGACATTAGATTAATGCTAGCTCCCAAATCAATTAACGCCTTATTGAATTCCGACGCACCAATGGTACAAGGGATGGTGAATTTCCCCGGATCCTTCAATTTGGGTGAAAGCTTGTTCTGTAATATAGCACTACATTCTTCCATCAAAGTTAATGTTTAGAACTCTTCTAGCTTCCTCTTGTTATATAGAAGCTCCTTCAAGAACTTCGCATAGGTCAGCATCTGTGCTAGAGCTTCGGCAAACAGGATGTTGATGTGCAATTTCTTGAACATTTATAAGAACTTTGCAAAGCTCTGAGCATCCTTATGCTTTCTCAGCCTTTACGGATATGGAATAAGTGGAACATATGTTTTGACTTGTGGAGGTGTTGGTGGTTCACTTTCTTGATCCTTTTCCAAGATCACTTCCTCATTTCTCAACTCCTCATTCTCATCAACCTCAACTCCCTCTCTATATTCCATCACAACCTCCTCTCTTACCCCAAAGTCCTTCGGTAACTCCACATTCTTTCCACTCCTTAGAGTGATTGCTTGACATTGATCTTTCGGATTCATGATCGTATCGCTGGGAAAGGTCATTTGCTATCTCATTTAGGATCCCCTGGCTAACTGACCGACTTGCATCTCTAAATTTTTAATGGAGGCTTGGTTGTGCTGCGATATCTGGTCCATCCTAGCATCTAGCTTCTTAAGTGTGGCATCTTGGGTGTCCATGCGGCTGTCTATCTTCACCAAGTACTTGGAAAGAAGATCTTCAATTGCTGGCTTCCTTTCCGCCTCAAAAGCTCGATTCTGGTTCTGATAACTAGGATTCTGGCGGTTGTAACCCTGTGGTTGTTGTTGGTTGTCAAAGCCTAAAGGTTGTCTCTGGATCAAATTTTGTTGTGGTTGTGGTTGTTATTGCTGGTTATCCTTCCAAGAGAAGTTTGGATGGTTCCTCCATCCTGGGTTATACGTGTTTAAATAGGGATTGTTCTGAGGATTCTGAGTTGCTTGTTGGTTGCTGAAGTTTCTGTTATATCCAACGAAAGCAACTTGATCTGACGACTCTGAAGCAAATGGGTTCCCATCCTGACATTCGAAACTCATATGTGGTCCTGAACATAGCTCACAACAAGCAGCTATAACATGACTACTCCCCGCATTCATCCTATTCATTTGCTTAGTAAGTGATTCAAGTTGAGCCTTCACACTTGTCAATTCGTCAACCTCAAGGACACCAGGACCCTTTTTCAGCACATGTCTTTCTTCTCCCCAATGGCTATTATTACTGGCCATTCCTTCTATGAAATCATAGGCCACATATGTTGTCTTGGTCAGAATCTGCATCCACAAAATTCCTAGTTGCTTCTGAGATTCTATTGTAAAAGGATTCCAAAATCTGCCATTTTGCCAATCCATTGTATGGACACTTCCTAATCAGCTTCTTGAATCTCTCCCATGATTCGTAGAGATTCTACTTATCAAATGCCATAAATGAGGTTATGTCATTCCGAAGGCGGGCAGCTTTTCCCGGAGGGAAATACTTATTCAGAAACTGCTGAGCCAACTGCTTGAATAATTCAATGGAATCCATTGATAGTGATTGTAGCCATGCTTTTGCTCGGTCCTTCAAAGAGAATGGAAACAACTTCAGCTTGATGAAGTTTTCTGTTATTCCATTGTAGCGAAAGGTCTCACATATCTCGTTGAAATTCTGGAGATGCTGGTTCGGGTCTTCATGTGGATGGCCATAGAACTGAATCGTGTTCGAGATCATTTGAATCAAAGCTGGCTTGATCTTAAAGTTATTAGCTTCAAACTATGCATACTCATTTGGTCAACTCCCCTGATATTTACTGGTCATTGGACCAGTTCTGGTTGATCCGTAACTATAGGAGGATTTCGAACATCAGCAGGATCTGTCATTGCTTTATTTCTTCATCGATTTCGACGATTTCTCCTTGCAGTTCCTTCAATATCTGGATCAAATTACAGATCTTGCGGACTGTTACTCCTTATACGTTGATGCATACAAGAGCAACTTGCTTGAAATGATACAATAAGAAATTTAAAAGTAACACATTCAAATTAGTTATAACCAAATACTTCCAATATCAAATACAACTTAATCCCCGGCAGCGGCGCCAAAAATTGATCGTGTCAAACTAGACTTATTGACTCTCGCAATAGCACGAGGTCGCAATGATAGTATAGTGACAATGTAGGAATCGTTCCCATAGGGAAAAAGGTTCTGATTACTGGAACTCAAAGGCTTGTCAACTATTTGAACAATCTAAAAACATGAGTTGTCAAGAATTGCAATAAAGTAAACTAACTCAAACACAAACTAAATTATCTAACTTAACACTTGTAGAAATGTATGGAAAACATGTTAGAACTCGAATCCGCTTTAACCCTCCTAATAACACACTTCGACTTCTTTGATTCCTAATTCGTGCGTGTACATGCTATAGATTCGTATTCCCTAAACAAATCTCTAACCTCTCTCGATGTATTATAGATAGTATCTATACATACCCAAAATCTTTCTCAAGTAATCCGGACAATATGTATAGACCCATTAAGCACTTAGAATACAATTTGAACCTTATACGCTAGCCTAGTGGTTCTAGCACTTTCTAGTCAAGCATAGTGAACATTTATCTAAGCATTGTCAAATACGTCTCCTCTCGGTACTTAGCATCCAACCATAGATCGATTACAAAATGATCAATTAAGTAAAAGCCTTAAGCAATCAAAACATCCATATAGCTTCAGAAGCACAAAACTAGAGAAATCAAAGAGTCTATCACATATGAATCAAAGGTTTAAGCATCATCTTGTTCTAACATAAGAATAATTAGCTCATTCTATACAAAAATAACATAGATGAGCTAACATCAATACAAGTCATAAATCAAAATAAAGAAACAAGAGAATAGTTGATGAGATAAAACTAGATTGTAGCTTCAATCTCTTGTAGCTTGAGCTTCCCTAGCTTATCAAACCATGAAGAACTCGGTCCAGAAATGAAGAGAGAACCCCAAAATCGTCCAAGTGCAGAGCTGGTCTAGTGTGTTTGTTAATTCTCAGATCCCCTTTCTCTCACCTCTCTTTCTTCACTTTATAGGCAATAAAAAGCCCCCCCACTTGTGTAGGGGGGTCCCATAGACACCCTCTCATCCTCTAGGAACACCCCCCCCCCCCTCTCACTGTTTAATCAGAGATAAGAGAGGGGGTCCCACAATAAAGGCACTCATTTGTTCGCGAAACAAAGGTTTCATAATCTGCCATGATGTGCGGTACGAAGTGCGGTTCACTTCGACACCGCGTACCGCACATCAGTTTAATTTTGGTTGCTGGAAGTTTGCACGGTACGTGATGCGGTTCGCGATTCCTTTTGGCACGGTTTGCGTACCGCACTTGAGCAAAATATAATTTCCTTTGCCATCTTGTGCGGTTCGTGATGCGGCTCGCTTCGACGCCGTGTACCGTACCTAATCCTCTGCCATCTTGCGAGGTACGAAGTGCGGTTCACTTCGACGCTGCGTACCGCACATCCTTCTAGTGAAACTGCTGTCTTGTTGTGCGGTACGCACTTCCTTCTGGTGCGGTATGCGTACCGCACTTGTCATTCTATGCTGAGCTTAAAACCTTCTTTTCACTCCGAAAGCTCTCGGTTTCGCACAAGGATAACTCCTGGCTATAAAGCACCTGCTTAAGCATTTAGAACATCAAAAGATGAAGTTTGCAAAGAAAACGAGAGCAAAACTATACAAAATGACGGGTACGTAAAGCATGAAACAAGCTTATCAAAGTCCCCTCTAACTAGAACACCAGTGATTGAGTTGGGGTTGGATTCAGATTTCCTTTTTTACTTAGGAAATTTTCTCTTTTTTAGTTGCTATAATCTAGGAGAGGATTTTCTCAATAAATGTAGGAGAAACTTGACGAGCAAGGAAGTGACATTCTTTCAAAAAATCCGGTTGTGTTATGTCAGTCCCGAGAATCGAGACAATCTTTGTCGAAAACCTTACTTTCACGCTTGCTTTCGTCACCAACATTACCGGTTACTATTCCTTTTATATCTATTTAACTTGGCCACGTCGTCATCCTGCTTACGCTTCTCATTCCTTCAAATTTCAAACTTTCAAAAAACCCCTTCGACAATTGTTACATTCTTTCTCCTCTATTATTTTAGCTTAATATTATTGGTGGAAAGAGTTAGAAATCCTAGTTAACATTTATAGGAGTGTTTATGGAAAAATCAACTTCATATTCTCTAACTTTTTGTTTACCACATCTTCTCCATATTCAAATTAGATAATTATATTGAATAGAGTTTTTCTAACTTTTTAAATATCTATCCTATGTGGCAGTCAATTTTTTCTAAATGTATATTTGTATTGGAAATGCTCTTACATTATAATTATCGGGAAAGATGAATGGAGATGTGAAACTTTGGGTCATGTCATAGTCCATCAATTAAGGCTTATCATAGTGGCCCAACCCACCAAATCAATGTTGTTTCCACAACCCACTGTATATTGAAACACGACTCCATTTTTATATGTGCGATGGTTAAACTAAATTTTAATAAACTATTTCAAAAAAAAAAAATCTAAATTTTAATTAAGCCACTCCACCAATTTGACTAATGCTATATACAACACAAAAAATAAACTTCGAAATCAATCCAAATAACATGGTAAGTGATTTTGTGTTTGTTATTATCATCCACCACTTTATCTCATAACTTGTACAGTGAAGATAACTCAATTGCTCAATCATTTTGATTGAATTTTAGGTTATGTTTTTAGGTTGTATAATATTTACTCAATTGATAATCATCCCCCAATTATAAAATTATTAACACAAATTAGTTCTCTCATGGGAAGATCAAGTATAATTTTATAACTAATGTGAATGTACATAAATTAAAATATTTATTAAAAAAAAACTGTAATAGGGTGTAATTATTCTAGTTCACGAATCATTTGGCAAGGTTAGTTAAACGCTAAACAAAATAAAATAAATAAATAAAAGATTTGGGAAATATCAAATATGTGAAGAAACTGACTTGGGCCGAGATTGTTATGACTTTGAGATCATATTGGCCCACGGATCAGGTTTGATGCCAATGGACCCAACAAGGGGCGAACATTTTATCGAACTCTTATTATGCTCCTGGCGGTGTTGATTGTCGGATTTTTTTATTTATTGAAATATTACAATAATTCGTGATTTATGAAAGGGAAACAGACGTGAACTTACAATCTCAAGTGTGAGACGAAAATCAATGGGTCAATCTCATATTGTCGGATCTTTTGATGAACAATTAAGCTGACATATCATATATATAAATTGAGCTTCAAGAAAAATTCCTCCCTGATAATGTAATTGTTGTATCAAGAAGAAAATCTGACTGTCAAAATATTATTATACTTGCATGATTAAAAGAACTCTGTGGAGGGATTTGACTTGTTGAGGATCTATATATGCTTCTAATTTGGTTGATTAATTGGACAAATGATCATTAGTTAAAAAATTAGAATAAAAACTTATGGTATCTTAAATTATTGCTAATTTTGAGTGCTACAATAATATTCGGTATTTTAGTCAGCAGCCTTAAGTCTTTCCGAATGTGCTTTTGAAAAAGCAAGAATATGCTAATCAAATGGACACAATTCCCACTTTATTTTAAAATCAACATAATCGTTAATTAAATACATATGATAGGATTAGTTAATCGGTTTTCCATCAAGTTGGATTAAAATAGAAACATGAGACATATATTAGGCTCATAGTAGGAGATTTGTTTTATTTATATCTCAAATAGATAATCATATAACTCTTCTTTCTTCTTCTTCTTTTTTGAAAAATAAAAAGATGTGTGTATATATATATATTAGTTTTAAAAAAAAAATATTACAAAAGTATATATTAGTTGACACGTTGTAAAACAAAAAAATATATTATTAAATACAAATTGAAATAAGAATACAAACAATTCTAAAATAAAAATTGTATTATTATTATTATTATTATTATTATTAAATCACATTTAATTTACACCTAAAAGTTAGAAAATTAATTTCTTTTTATATATATTATTAAACATTATTCTGTATAAAGAACCATTAAGATATTATCCCATGAGACCATGACATGTAACCTAACTTTGTAAATGCTTCTAAAAAAAAAAAAAATTCACTTTGTTAATTATATCATAATCTTAATTAATCGATCACAAAACATGTAACCAAACACTACATCAATTTGTGGAATAAATTACATACATGCAGATCCACGCTAAGGTCAAGTGGAGTCCGTGTCCTACCTCAAATTTTGTTTTTTTATCCATTTATAAGTGTTGCATCTTGTTCCATTTTAACCTTTTATTTTGAAGTACTTTATCCTCTTATGTTATTTTGAACTTCTTTAACTCTACATAATTTATAGATATTTAATTCAATATTTTTATATATTAAATAATATATTATTATTTTTAAACTTTTATTATTTTTAATAGTTTTAATTTGACATAACTAACACGTCATATCAATAAACCTTAAAATCTCAAATTTTAATTTATCGTATTAAAATAATCCATATATTATTATGATTCATTTTATTTTATCCTTAGAATTTTTATTTTATTTTATAACTTTAATTTATTTAGAATCAACAAATCAAAAAATTTACCAATAATTAGAAGAATATCAAATTCAAAAATATGTCTAGTAATATTTATTAATCAATTATTTTGTATAACTTTAAACTTTAAGTCATTATAAATACAAAACAAAATTTTTTATTATAAAATTATATTGTAATTTATGTTGTTTTTCTTGTTATTATTTATTTATTTATTTATTAATATTATATTTTATTGTTACATATTATCTCTTTACCGAACCAGTAGTACATCCCTTTTACTGATGAGGGTACAAATCTCATCATGTTTATAATACTTCATAATATATATATATATATATATTGTTTTTATTTCTTTTTAGATATAAGAATAATTTTTTAAAATATTCATTTTACTGTGATCTCAAGTTTTTAAATTTTCAGTAATTTTTTAATATAATTATTATTTTATTTAAGTACTCTATCTAATTAAAATTTCTAAATCCAATACTGTATACAGGCAGTGTGATATATGATTTGTGATTTCTTTTGAAATTGTTATCAGCTAGCTAGCTAGTACTAGTAGCTATAATTATGAAATCGTGTATTTAGTATAACATCACCTTCTTCAATAAAAATTATCGGTTCGAAATTCTGAATAAAAAACGCACCGGATCAGCTTTGCCTTCCCATGCACGATGACTCTTTAAGGCAAACAACGGAGGAAAAAAAAAAAAAACTTGGTGTAATGTTGAAAACATAACTTGTACAGCTAATTACATATGTAACCAAACACTACCGCTTCTAGAAGGGCAAAGTGGGAATCTGAAAAGGGTGGTGTTTGTTTATTTTATTTATTTATTTTGAAGTATTATATGAATTCGAGATCTTTTAAAAAATAAGACGATTCGATCCCATAACTTTACAGTACACGTGTGAAGGGTAAATGATTTGAACAATTTCATTTCATCTTATTTACTTATTTATTTTCTTAGTACAGCCTCATAATTGTGATAAGTAAATAATAGATTTGGATCTTTTACTGATCTGATTTTTTTTTTTTTGATCTTTTTAAAACATATGATTGGTTGTTGGTAAAGTGATTGTGGAAACCAATCACATCTTAACCATATATTCATTATAATATATTAATACTTATATGTTATGAGATTATATGAGATCAGAAAAAAGAACGGATCAGTAAAAGATCCTAATTCGTAAATAATATATAAATTTTGTCCACATTTCCACATTTCATGTTAACTTGAAGCTCGGGCCTTGAAATGATGCAAGTTAAGGAAGGTTTAGTAATTAATTAAGAGTATAATTAAAGGTATCTCCGATGTAAATGTATCTTGTGGAAAAAAAGTTGTTACATAGGATTAATAGACATTTTATTAAAAAATCTTTCTCCAATGTAACCGTTCATATTCAACCTCAAACTAAAAAAAATATTAAACATTGTCAACATGATCGTACACTTTCAGAAGGTATGTTGTACGGTCCTTTTTAGATTGATTTAACAAATATTTATAATTGATATTAATTTTTTATCTATTTTTAGTATAGAAATAAAGTAAAAAATAAAATTGATCGCGTTATTAAAATAAGATATGTTTTAAACAGAAATATTAGAGACAAAATTTTAAATTAATCGTCTATCAAATCAATATTTATACTATATAGAACATAAATCTCTTGGTATTATTGTCATATCAATAATGATTTATAAATAAATCATGTTTAGTCGGAGATCTTCTAAACCAAAGACAGTAAAATCCAAATTACTAAATTGGGCGATATTAATCTATATCGTAAGAGTACTTACTATAAGTTAAAGAGCCCGACATATCCGGACAAGACCTTCTTTTCTATTTTTTGATCTGTCCTTGTTATTGTAAATATAGTGGAATTGAAAATTGCACCTTAGATAATAATTAAAAGAATAAAATATAAAGTTTTATTCTTTGAGTCTAGTTAATTAAGAGTGAATTTTTTTAACATTAGATATGAATACGACATAAATACGAAATGAATTTTGAGTAAATCTTGATATGATTAATTAAACCTTTCGTGTTTAAAAGTTAAATTCAAAACACTAAGGAGATAATTTTCACTCTATTCGAACTATATAAGACAAATTTAATATATTAGAATTGTAAATTCTGACCTACTTAATTAAATAAAATAATGTTTGAATTAATCCCAACACAACACAATAACAATGAATCACCTCCCCTAATTCAAGGTCAAATCTAACTCTTAAATGGATCACGCCAAATCTTCTTTTAACAAACCGATGGATTTCAATTATATTATACTTTCTTTCTTGTATACAGAGCCCTTTGACACAACATTTTAATATTTTATCCCCTTTCAAATCAACATATATAAAATAACACCAAGTGGGTTTTGAGTCATGTAAGCCCATCCCTCATAGATTCACTTCATGAAATCCAATTCCATAAAAAGCCAAAAACCAGTTGTGTTTTTAATTTTTTTAATTTTTTTATTATGGGATGCAGAGCCCCTGGGGCTGGGGACAATAATTATTTTATTTTTTTTTATTTTTTTACCAGGAACAAAAACCATGCTTGAAGAGGTGTTTTTGGGCAAGTTGTATAATTACATTGAACCTCATCATTCACAATTTGACTATCTTCTTGATCCTAAAATGATGCTTGATTTCTCAACAAGCAATGTTATCTGGTTCATATGATATGCCACCTTCTTGTGAGACATCACTTATTGATTATTATAATAATGCTTTGTTTTGTTTTGTTTTTCAAGTTTTTTTAGTGAAAAAGAAAAACTACAGTTTCACTATCCATAAATGTTATGATAAATGTTGAATATCTATAGACTATATGAATTGGTTTTGGATGTTCAAGGTGATCCAATTATATATAAAAATATTTAGTTTTTGGGATTTGGGATTCAAATTTTTTTTTTTGGACCTTAGCAACATCTCAGTTTGTTTTATTTGCAAAAAGATATAGACAACATGAGAGCTTGCTTCTTCTTCTTAAAAAAAAATTGAGAGTTTTTGTGCATTCTTCTTTGGATTTATTTGTGGGTGTCATAAAAACAATTCTTTAAATTAAAAAATAATTTTAATAAGAAAAAAATAATTTTTACAGTTTTAAGTTATCTTTATTTTTAAATTTAATTTTTTTACTATTTTTACAGAAAATAAAAAATGTTTTTTAAAATTACATTTTTTAATTCAAAGTTTTATTTGATTGTTCTAAAATATAAATTTTAAAAATAGTAAAAAAATATAAGTATTTTAATAGCTAATAAATTATTTTCATATTTAATAACTAACCATTACAAATGGTAAAAAAAAATGAAGGTAATCAAAAATTTTAAAAATAGCTTTTATTTTTTAATTTTTTTTTAAATTATATTCCATTGAAAAAATTATCTTCAATTAATTTAATTTATTTATTTTTATAAAATTATTATCTTTATATTTAAATTTTAATAACTAAAGACAATTTGGTCTTTTTATTAGTTCAATTTTAAGAGTAGAGGAGATGTGAGTAGATAAATACATACTTACTATTTAACTGTATTTATGCCAAATTTAAGGAAAAATGAGTGTATTTATCGTTTTATCCTTTGTTTTAATCAGAAAAATTGATAAGTTTCGACAAACCATCTGGATGAATTGTAAATATATATAACATATAAAGCAATCTTGGTATAGCGTTTGATCAAAATCACTTTTACAAAAGGTACTTTTAAGCTAAAATGTTACTCTTTGAATAAATTCAGATGTACTTGTAAAAAAAAAAAAGAGTAACCGTTAAAGATCGTTACTATTTTCATATATCAATTATTATTTTAACCTAACATCTACAGTAAAATAATTTGACCGATAAAGGGCCTAAGTGCATTGTATCTGTTTTAAATATCCTTTCAACAAACCTAATGAAACCTTTACGATTTGAGTTATGAAACTTCGAATCCGACAATATTCGGGTACAGATGGGTGTATAACCAAAGTCCAGATTGACTAGATATGAGGATGTTTTTTCTTTTTCTTTTTATTATTTTTTTCTGTTGTGGGCAATTGTTGGTGTTGAAAGAATGAGAGCATGCATGAATATCGGATATATAAATACAAAAACAACCTCTATTGGTATAAGGACTTGGAAAGTGTCCCAATAGTAAATCCGGGTAGACCCCATATAGCTTGCGATGGATCAATTATGTTAGCTCTCAAGATAAAAAATACTTTAGATCTTCACACAAGAGCCTGGACCATGAAGATAAGGATGATCATTTGTTCTTCACTAGATACGAGGATAATCTTATATATAAAATATGGAAACAACCTCCATTGGTATGACACCTTTTAAGAAATGTCCTAAGAGTAAATCCATGTGGGTTTGATCCAAAACGGATAATATCATACTAATACAGAGAATGTAAATTCCGTACTTATAACAGATACAATCTTGAAAAGGATTTGAACCGGATGTTTAGATTCGGATCATCTATCTGATTCATAGCTAGGTACGTATAGGCAGGAGCATAGACGGAGAACAAAATGCCTAAGAGGCTAGGATGAAGATGATCAAACAATAACGTTGACACTTAAAAGACGAGGGTTGTTAAACCGAGAGTGGTTATAGCTAATCATGGTTAAGAAACAGAGGCAGCCATTTTCCAAGAAATTGCTTTCATGGATGAAAGGCTGAACAATTGGACAAATCACAAGAATTTGTGTGGGGATTTGGTCAATTATTCCATGAGGATCTAACGTCAAGTCTTCCCATTAAAATAACCAAGACCTGCTCCTGCCTTACAGTTTTTCAAACCAACCCAATGGTCCAACCTTTTGTGCCATTGAATTTAATAGATTTTCAAGTCTTCCTTGTACGTACTACCAAGATTCATGCATGCTCTCATTCTTTCAACACCAACAATCAACAATGACCCACAAGAGAAAAAAAATTAAAAAAGAAAAAGAAAAAGAAAAATCATCTCTCTAGACCTCTCAGGTGTTGTATCCCAATTGGAACCTGTATAAAATACAGATTATTTTTCATTTTACACCGTTTCAAAATCGGGGGAAAAACATACAGAATTCTCGAACCTGAGAATTCAGCTGCTAAATTGGTCCTGTTTTTGAGTTATTCTACATTCTTTTTAACTCCTAAAAAAAAAAAAAAAAAAAAAAAAATACCTGCTGTCAAACCGGACCGGTGGGGTTGAGGATGATATTCATTTATATATGATTCCATCTAAAACTCTATGTGCAACATATAAATGAAGTTTTAACCAAATCAAAGAACAATGAGCTAAACTTGTATACCAATTTGACTGTGAAACTTGTGTATGTAAACATCTCTATGCTGGAAACTTGTTGCGGGGTGGGGGAGGGGTCAAACAATGTTCTTTGCTTATTTCATTCAGACCGTCTCCAACATTAATTCCAATGTCGCTGAAGTTTCATTTGGAATTTACACAATTTTGTTTGCTTGCAGCATGACTTTTCGAAGCTCGTTGGCGATTCCTTGTAGAAGAACTGGTTTTCGAATAACACCATTCATACCGACCTGCATACACCTTTCCCACACATCGTCAGCACTTGCCGTCAAGGCCACAATCAGTGGCCAACTACGACTCCGGAATTTCCGAATTCTCAGTGCAACTTCAAACCCATCCAACTCAGACATCTGAAGATCCAAAATAACCATTTGAAAGGAAGATGCTGCTGGGCCAATAGCACTAAGGCATTCAAACCCAGATGGAACAGCAGAAACAGTGCAACCTAACTTCTCAAGCAGCTTACGAGTCACAGCCCGGTTCACATCATCTCCATCAGCTAATAAAATTTGCAAGCCCCTGAAAAGAGAGTTTGAATGTGGGTGCTCTGCAGATTCTCCAGATTCAGATATGGCTATTGCAATGGATGGTCGGAGTTGAAACCGAAGCACAAGTCCCATGCTTTGAGCAAGACCATGAGAATTTGGGACCACCCAGATATTCCCTTGCATAAACTGCCAAATAAAAATAATAAAATCCATCACAAATTAGTAAAACAAATAAAAGACTAAATGATCACTTCCATCAAGTATAAATAAAAATCTCTTAATCATTTGCGTTTAAAACCCTAGAAGCAACGTAATTAACTCATTGGAAGCTGGACCCAGGTAACATAGCTTTACCGATATATAGAAAAAAAAAATACAAATATTTTCCAGCATATCCTTGCAGAGTGCAAGACACTATAATCAGTAATCAAATATGACAAAAGAAGGCCCAGGACCCTTATTCTTTTTAAAAAATCTATCCTATTAATCCTAACAATATAATAAAATGAGAATGAGTTCATTGTTGTGTGAACATTTGGTCTACAATAAAAAAACTTATTCTGATTTTTTCAACGCAGAGCATCAATTACAGGTAAAAGAACGAAAGTTAGTTTTCAGCTACTACGAGCTATTCCAGTAGCACGATTAAATAGCCTTTTAGTTTATAATCCATAAAATGAAAAACAAAAAATATGTCAAGTCCAAATACTAATAATAATGCATATTCACCTGCACTAGCTTTTTGCAAATACTGAAGCTCAGGCGATCTTCGATTCCATCACCGACGGACCTCCTACTGCCAACCTGTACCAATGAAGTTGAGCTCTCTGCTTGCCAACCACCACTATTGTGCATCGCAATTTCAAATCTTATATATACATCCCCGTCATTAGAGCCTTGCCTCCAGGTTGCCCATCTTTGATCATTCCTCTCCTGACTTCCAGTCTCCGAGACAACTCGAAACATTACAGTCCCTCCTCTATTGTTGCAATTCAACAGGTTCCCAACCATATGCAGTATCACCTGAAAAACCCTTCTTTCATCACCCATAACATGATCAGGCAAGGACCGCTCAACCTCAATTGAAAAACCAAAGCCCTCATAAATACACAAGCACCTGGCTAGGCATGCTGCTTCTTTTATCAAAGCATGCAAGCGGAAAGATCTTATCTCCAATGGAAATCTTCCACTGTCCTTTGTTGAAATATCCATCACATCATTTATCAATGTTGAAAGTACATTGCTGGTTTTCATCATTGTATCAACAATCATTTGTTGGTCACTGTTCCAATTCCCATCCTCCATAATTGAAAGCAAGCCCAAAATTGAGTGCATCGGCCTCCTCATCCCATCGCTCATTACTTTCTGAAAGGAATTTCTTGCCTGGCTTGCCATGACAGCATCGTTTTGTGCCTGTTGCAAGTCTCGATTTTGCTCCTCCAACTTCTCCCTCATGAGCTGAGACTCTTCAAGAAGTGCAGCATGAGAGAGTGCCACAGCCACCTGATCAGCAACAACCTTGACTATCTCTATTTCCTGATTGTTCCAAGTTCTAGGTTGTCCACTTGGAAGGACACAAACCAATATAGCATAACAAGCCGGGACAAGCTCTGGAGTTCCCCCTTTAAAATTTGAAACTCGAAGCATTGGCATCCTAATTGCAGCTACAGGTCCCGGCTCACCAGACTCTCCACTACTTGCAGTAGCAAGTACTGAGTCAGGCCCAAGGATATTCACCCCATCACTCGTTTTAATCATAACAACATCTGGATCAGTAATTGGTATGGGACGATTATACAAATTCGAATAATTCCTCCCATTCAACTCATGAGTCAAATGCATCTCTGTTTTAATCTCATTAGGCATCCAAACTGCACAATTCTGCAAAACTAAGGTCTTGGATAACTCAACCAAAGTTGTATACAAGATTGTATGCCTATCAAGCGATTTGCGAATCTCTTGAGTAAGCATTCTAACATGCACTCCAGTCTCTTTCTGTTTCATTATAATCCCAACTTCTCGGCCAAGATCCCAAGCCTTTTTCTTCAACATGAATTCTCTCACCTTCACTTTGAGAAGCAAAGGGATGAGAGTAATGAGAGTTATAGCCGTCGCACATGAGACCAAAGCAGTGAGGATCTTGAACACAGTGAGGGTCAACATTAGCTGAAAGGAGTGAGGGCCATAGCTGAATCCATTGAAAAAGTGAGTCATCCCACACAGAACAATGAAGGCAATGAACTGAGAGAGGACCCATTTGAACGGTACGTTTGAGCAGCTAACGAAGTAAAGCAACTCAATTGGAATTGAAAAGTAGGCAACAGCTATCAAGAAATCACTCACTTTTTGGATTTCTAAGATGCTGTCAACAGTCAATAAGCTACCCTCATCGTCACAATTGCATCTGGGAAACCCATTATCGGCCACCGATACCGATACTAAAAGTGAACAAATCAACAGCCCAGGAGCTAATGTCATTGACATTGCTTCCAAAAATGGACTGCCGGCTTCTTCAATCCATTCTTCTAGTTTATCTATTGGACTAAGAAAACACTTCCTTCAACTAAAACCATATTAACACCCCCAATCTTCAATTTTCATTTTCTCTGTGCAAATAAATAAAGAAGAAACAGTTCAACAAAATTGTAAAACACCATTAAACTTTGGGGAAAAAAAAATTCTACCTATTAGCATTAAATTAAGATCTAACACAACTACCACTGAAACACTGATAAATTTTCAATTCACTCTTCCTTGTCAAATATTCAGCCTATCATTCATTGATTTCCAGATACACAGCAACGTTGAACACGACACCTTTTCCTCACCCGAAAAGACATATAATATATGTTATATATACCCAAAAATAAATAAGATAAATCAACGCTAAAGAGCTCTCCTAAAAAGAGAAAAAAAAACATTTTCACACCATGAGCAAATAAATCGCAACATAAACTGAAAACCCACCCAAAAAAAAATGCACAATAATAATAATAATAATAACAACAACACGTACCTGAAAAACCCAGCCCCCCAGTGTCACCGGAAACCCAGATTTCTAATCGCACCAACCTCCAGATCTTATGTTCCCATTAACATGCAGTCTCCATAGTTAAATCTTCAGTGACTTTCCCTTTCATTTTCCACGGCCCAGCTCAATCACTCAATAGTCCTTTTTTATATAGCAGTAACTGACCCGGTGACCTCCCAGAGTCCCAGTTCAGGTCATGTGGTTTATAAAAGGTTAAGAGAAAGAAAAACCCGCAAATCTCAAGAGAAATGAGAGATATATTTAAATTTAAGCAGAAACCAGCAAACAAAAACCCGGCCAACCAGGGCCGTTTACAGCGCTGATACAGATATATCAGGCGGTGATGCAGCGAACAAAAACCTTGGCTTTTTCTTGTTCAGTTTCAACCTTTTTCAGGACTTCTGTACCTGACCTGCCTTTTATAGGTACCAGAAAACAAATCAGCCTTTGTTTTTTTTTTTCCTCAAATTTGCAAGAGACCAGACGCGTTAGAGAAGAAAAATAGAAAAAGAAAATATAAAAAAGAGGAATGATAATAGATATAGAGAGAGTTGTTTTTAAGAGAGAAAAAATGTTTAGAATTTTGAGAGAGAGAGAGAGAGTGAGGAGTTGTAATGAGTTATGTACTCGCTCGCGCCGTTGTTTTTGTAGGAAGGTGAAATGAAAGGGAAGGGTTGGGAGGTGGGACCCACTTTGTTACATGAAGAGAACTTAGACGCTCTTTTGAACCAAAACGTCCTCGTCAGACCCAAAAAGATTTGTTTTATTTTCTCTCTCTCAACAACACAAAGACGTTTCTTTCTTTCCTCTATTTTTTTTTTATGTATATACTTAATTCCTTATCGGGTAATATTATTAAAAAAAAACAACCTAAATTATTTTTTAAATCGAATGTTTGTATTGTTTACCATTTTATTCGATAATTTATACGATAATAACAGGGCATTGTCAGTTTGATTTACATGTTAATAACGACTTATTCAATACCATTTGGATTGGTTTGATTTTTAGAGGGTGATTGGTTTGATTTTTAGAGGGTGTTTTGTATGGCTGTTCAAATAGAACTTTTAGAATTTTTTATTTTTTATTTCTTTCCGTAGAAAATGTATATTTGGTATGACTTTTAAAAGGGTCAAAAACGTTTGTTTAATACTATAAAATTTAGGGATGACAATTTGATCCGAACCCAACCAACCCGACCCAATAGGGTCGGGTCCGCGAACCAGTTTAATGAAAAACCCAGTGGGTTCGCGGGTGGGTGCGGGTTGGAAAAACGAACTCGCGAGCCCGCATAAATAAAATAATTGTATATAAATATACATAGACATTTGAATTATTTTTTATCGTAGGGAATTAGAAATAAAAATTTAATCCAATTAAGTATCAACTAGGTGATTAATCACATGTGAAAATATATAAATGACAAATCGCAGGTTCGTGGGTTACGGGTTTGTGGGTATCCCGCGGGTGAAGCATACACCCGTGAACCCATATTGTTTCGCGGGTTCACATGTGAGGCTATGGGTGCAGCCATAACCCACAGGTTCAAACCCGCCCGCGAACCCGCTTACCTATACGGGTTCGTGGGCAGGCGTGAGTGAGAAAAAATTTCACCTGTGAGGGTTTGGATTTTACAAAACCCACCTGAACCCGACTTGCTATCATCCCTAAATAGATATACGTTTGGGGAATGAGGATGGATATAGGTCCCTCATCCCCATCCCCATCCCTATCCCCATCCCCATCCACACTTCCCAGACTCTTTTCCTGTCATCCTTATTTCCCCAATTGGGGGAAATAGGGATAGGGATTTTTTGGGAGGTATATCCATCCTCATCCATAGTTATCTATTTTTTCCTTTTTTTTCGTTTTTTCCTGTCTCCCCGTTTCCCTTAGTTCCTCATTTCCTCGTTTTTCCATTTAACAAAAAATTACAAATTAAACTAAAAAAAACAAACATTTCATTATAAATACAAATTAAAATCCATTAATGTATTACAAATACAAAATAAAGTGTTTCAAATAATTCAAATTTTAAAATTAAACCAACTTCATATGTGAAGTAATACAAACTGTTTTTTAACAAAAAAAAAACTACACATAATAGATAATCTAAAGAGATTAACAGTCAATTCAGTGTCCAATACTTGAAAAATCTCTAGGGTTAGGTTTTGAAAGTAAAAAGAGTAAATGTGTTTATATACCTAGGGTTTTAAATAATAAAAACTAAAAATAAAATATATATTATAATTATAATTATATATGTTTGGGGGAAATGAGGTAATGGGGTTCAATTTGGGGATGATTTTCATCCCCATCCCTGTTTCTCTATTTTTTCCAAAAAAAAAACCTCAAATAGGGATGAGGTGCGAGGATTTGAGATCCAATGGAAAAGTGTACATCTCTAACCAGAAGCTGTTCTGGAGTTTTTTTATTATTATTTGATAAAACTGTAAAAAGTTTTTTTAATATATGGAATCGTCTTAACTGTCCTTTATAAAAACTACTTTATGTTTATTAGGAGAAGCTCAAAATTTGGACTTCTCCAAAAAGTTTTTTTCTTTTTTTCTTTTTTAAAATATATGAATTATTTCAACCCTCCTTTCTAAATTTTAGATATTCTATCATATAACTATTTCATTAGAAATTGTCAACAACTTTTTTTGAAATTCATAAAATTAAAAACTATTTTTAAAAATCATATTGTGAATACATTTTTTGTCAACCAAAAACCATATCAAACGCGGTTATTATAATTTGGATTATATTTCTGACTCATCAATTGAATTATAATAAGTGTTTTTTTTCTTTTACTTTTACTTTTACTTTTTATATTTAATTTGTTTCATTTTTCGTAAATTAGACTCATAAAATTCAATCAATGAGGTTAGTATTTTAAATGCGACAAACATTATCCTATATAAAAACCATCCCAATTCCCACACCCCACCAGTTTGCTGTTTTTATTTATATTTATTTTTCTCCTTATTTATGGTTTTCAGTAAGTTCGATTCCACGTGGCAACTTGAGGATTTTCTTTCGAGCTCCGTGTTAACAAGCGCGTGCTATAACGGTAATGGATTGTTGCTAGTCCGCTGTAGGGTTTGTTTAGTTGTCTGATGTCATGCCTTTTTTTATTTTCTCTTTTCTTTTTTATATCTCGTTAAATTTGTAGGGTTAATATTAAGAACCTCATGCATCGACTCATCTTCAACATCTTCAAACTACCGTTAGATGTATAATTATAAATGTTTTTATTTTATAAATCTTTTTTATGAACTAAAATCATTAACATTCAGTTTATTTTGATTAAATTTGACCGTTAAAAAGTTCAAAATATCTCTATTTAAATTCCGATTATATGATTTGATTATTATACCTTCATACTTTAACAAAATAAATCAATAAACTGATACAAAAAATAAGAATATTAACTTGTAAATGAGTAGTTATTTTATGGATAATTTTATCCCTAAAAATAACAAAATTACAAATGAACCAAAAGTATTGAAAATGAGTATTTGCTTTGATTTATTAAAAAAAAACAAATAAATAAATACATATTTTGGTTTGTTTTCAATGTTTTTGGGTTCATTTATAATTTTGTTATTTTTAGAGATACAATTATCCACAAAATAATTTCACATTTGTAAGTTAATGTTCCCACTTTTTGTATCGATTTATTTGGTAAAAGTACGAGAATATAATGGTCAAATCATACCATCAAAGCTTAAATAGATATATTTTAGACTTTTTAACAGTCAAACTCAGTCAACACAAATGGAATGTTAACAACGTTAGTCCATATGAGAGGTTTCTAAAATAAAAGCATTTGTAATTATACATCCAATAATAATTTAAAGGTGAGGTGATGCTTTTAATATTAATCCAAATTTTTATCATGAAATAGCATATATACATACAAATTACTGTATTACAATTTTGAGTTGAAATTCATAGTTTTCTGCTCTCAGTCCTCCATACTTTGAAGAGTTTCAAATCTAGTTGTATTTGTTAATAAATTTGAGCTAATTTTAATCTACACATAGTAAATCACTACTTTTATATAAGTTCAATTTTGTTTGCTACAAAATTTGTGAATGATACATGTATTTCATGTGTATATTGATAATTTTCTTGTTGCAATGTATAATATTACTCTATAAAACAAATTAATTTCAATTTTATTTGTTACAAAATAACCACACTTATATCATTATATATATAGTGCCAATTTCGTTCACTGTATAAATACCATTCAATTTTGTCTATTATATGAATATTGTAAATGTTGTTCATTATATAAATATCTTTCGGTTTTTTTATTCTCTATATTATATAACTATCTTCTATTTTATTGTTATTAAAAAGACTTTAGTAAAGCAAATATATATTTTTATTCACAACATGCACAAATCTAACTCTATTTTAATCATAATAACATATGTATATAGGTTTCGAAAATTTATTAGCATTCGTTTAAATAGTGAATTTTAAAGCTATCATCAACTTAATAATTTTTAATAATACATAAAACGTGGATCTGATAAAAAAACTCTTAAAACATACTCACAGCAAAAAAAGGTCTCACGTTTTTTTAAGATTTATTTTAATGTTTTCGATATTTATTTTATACTTTCCAAAACTTAATAGTATATTTATAGTTTCGGATAAATTTTGGACAAAATGAAATTATCTAAAAAAAAATCTAATATTTTTCATCGACCTCCATTGGAGGTCTAATTCATCTCCATTGATAGAGGATTGATGGAATATCGGTCCTCCATCAATGGAGGTTTTTGAAAAGAAAAAATCACTTAAAATGATAAAAACATAATAAAAGACGAAGATAAGAGTATCTTTATCTATTTGTATAATTTAAACTTAACTTATTAAATTAGTGTTACTCTTAAAAGTCCATATAAAAAAAATGATATTTTTCCCAGTTTATATCAGTGTATATTTATGTTTTTCTTAACCATTTTATTTATTAAGAACAATAGAAAATATCTAATGTAGTATACATGCACAGTAATGCTTTTTTAAAGTGAAGATTTATATAGTGAAAAACGAAAATGAAAAAAAAGAAGGTAAAATTATGTTTTTATTATATCATGAGCGTATTTGTAATGTAGTCCAAATACTAAAAATGATAAATATTACAAGTAAAATTGCCTACAAAATTAAGGTACACTTTTAAATAATTTTACGTGTGCAATTCTTCTTATTGTGTATTCTCATTATACAAACCACGTATCTTTTTTCATAAAGTAAATAAAATTGAGAAAATAAAAAATAGGTAAGAGCGTGATTAACTTAATTCAATGTATTAATTTTCTTATCTACTGCAGATAGGAAATTCTCTGAAGGAAATCATTATATATAGTAAGAGCGTGATTAACTTAATTCAATGTATTAATTTTCTTATCTACTGCAAATAGGAAAATTCACTAAAGGAAATCATATTATATATGTGTGTGTGTGTGGTGTTGGCAAACTTGTTTAACTTAAAAAATACTAATATAAATTTTAATCCTTCCAACCTTTTTTCAAGTGTCAATTTAACTTTTAAAGTTTAGTTGGTTAATTTAATTTTTGAAAAAAAAAAGTAACTTTGTCAATCTAGGTTGTGATTTTGCATCAATCATTTTTTGTTAAAAAAAAAATTAGAGATCATAATTTGGGTAACAACACAACTACCCGACACATATATGAAGCAACTTATCTGTTTCTAGGATTTAATCGTGTCTATAATTTACTTATGTAACCTATTTAATAAATATATTGCGTTCGAGTTTGGCTTAATAAATTCATGTTGACACTAATACTATCGACAACTTTTTTAAACTTAAATTGATTTAGGGTATAATTATAATTTTACAATAGTATACAAGAAATTGTTTAATTTTATTAAACAATTTAAACGGATAAATATGTAAAATATGGATTAAACATGTCACATGACACAACATACCTATATTATAAACAAGTTTTATGGTATATCATCTTACTCATTCAATAAACGTATTATGTTTGGATTAAAGGCTCGTACAATTGATTAATCAAATTGTGATCACATTAAATAAAAAGTAAATGGATCGTTTTGAGTTTAGTCGAACCTGATTTGTTTATCTAAAAAGAATTAAATTAAATTAATTATAAAAAATTGAAGGATAAATAAAACTCAACTGAATTTTAATAAGTAAATTGATCCAATTACAAATTTTCAAAATTTTTAATCTATTAAAACTGCAAATATTAATTTGAGATTTTTTTTAAATATAATCTAAATCGTAAAATTGTAGTTTACAAAGTATCTCGACAGTAAAATAAACAACATTTAGTGTCTATTAAATTGTACGTATTAAAAGAAAAATCAATTTGTACACGCGCCGACACGCGTTAGAGGGCTGGTGGTGGCCGGTGGGGCTTTTGTTTTGAGGGAGTAATAATACGGTGTAAGCCAAGTGTTACGATCTTGACTGCGTTAGTAATCAAGACCGTCCGCCAGCATGTTCAAGCTAATGTTTAGCGCCTTGACCGCTAAGATGCGGAAAAGTTGATTTCATACTCGAAAAATAAATTGTTATGATTTTAATTAAAATATTATGCAAACTTATCATATAAATAAGACAAAATAGTCATTTATTCCTTGAACCACTTTATCAGCGAACTTGATTGTTCTTTTTCAATTCATAAAACATAAATGTTGCTATTTTCTATCATGAAAAAGCTAGAAAATGGTTTAATCTTCGACAAGAGTGCTAAACTTTAATTAACTTGTACCTTCTTTTTTTTCTTTCCAATTTTAATTTTTAAGTATTACGATCGTTATAAGAAACATGTTAAAATCAAAAAATAAATATGTGTCTTAGATATCTACTCTTATAATACTTAGAAAAACTTTTATATTCGTACTTAGAGCATCTACAATGAAACTTCAATTTGAAGCTCAATCTCCTCTCCAACCTAGATTCAAAACTTTGTGTCAATTTACGTTCGGCCACGGTGCACGGTGTTGCACCAAATCTGGCGCAACACTCTACTATCACAGTTTTCCCTTATTTTTTATTTCCTTTTTTTAATATTTAAAGTTTTATTTAATCATAGTTTTATCATTATTCGATAAAATTTATTCTAATTGTATCTTTTTTTATTTAAAAGTTTTATTTAATCACATTTTTACCCTTATTCAAACAATTTAATTACAATTGTATCTTTTTTATTATTTAATGATTTTATTTTATTTACATTTTTAATTAAATTATTATTTATATTAACATTTGTAATAAAGTAAAATTATGTATATAATACAAAAATTATACTAATTTTTTTTTTAAAAAATCACTAATTTGAAAACACTAAAAATAAATGCAAAATACAAAATTTAAAACATTACAAACATTACAAACTTCATGAAAGCGATTAAGGAAAAATAAAACATAAATTTACTTAATAATAAAATGCAATATTTAAGTTGATTAAATTTAATTTCTTAATTTACTATTTTTATTTACTTTTGTAAGGACTATTTTTAGTTAATTAATAAAATATATTATTGTAATATTATGTTAATTAAGGGGTGAAATGTTAATTATTGAGAAAAAAAAAGAATATTATTTGTAATGTAACATTTGGCGTAACGAGTTGGAGATGGAAAAAATAAATGGTGAGAAAATTACACTAATTTAGAGTAAAAGTTATACCAAATTGATATTTTGGATTGGAGGTGACCATATAAAGTGCTCATGGTAGGACTCAAACTCCCACTACTAACGTGTAACAAGAGGTGTGCTACCATATGTGCTGATAGTCAAATTTTTTTTCCTATTACTTTGATTAGCCATTGATGCTCCAATTTCCAAAGAATCAATGCTCTTGTAACTCTAAACGATGTGTTTGGTAGGAGAGAGAGAGTATGCGTGATGAATGAATTAAGAGAGAGAGAGTATGGGGGTAGGGGTCGGGGTGGAGAGTATAACATCTATCATTTATGTTGTTAGGTGTTGGAAAGAGTGTTGAATGTATAAATTGATTATTATTCATAAATTTACTATATTACCCTCTTATAAAATGAAGGATAATAAAAAAAATTAGGGTGAGAGTATTATTGTCATTTCCCTCCTATTATATCCCTATTTTCTCCTCCATCAAATGATGGGAGATTGCTTTTGGTGGACCCGGAAGAAGGAGGGATCCCTTCTCTTCTCTTCTCCTCTCCTCTCCTCTCCTCTCCCCTCCCTTGTCTCTCCAACCAAACAAAGGATTGAAACTCTCATCCTGCCCATCTTCCTCCCTCCCTCCCTCCCTCCATCCATCCATCCATCCATCCATCTTACCAAACAAAGCCTAAAAGATGTATGTCTGGACAATTATGATTTAGTCCCTGATTTTTAACTAAATATTATTCATTCAAATATATTTGTTTTTATAATACTCATAGTCCCTAAATAAAAGTCTAAATTGTAATTACTACTAAATATCTACATTATTCTAACTTTGTAAGGGTAACACAACTACAGGATGTATAAAATTAGGGATGACAATGGGTTAGGTTCTCTTAAATTTCATTTAAATTTAAATTTTAAAATATTTAAATAATAAATATTAATATATTTTTAATGTATGACAGGTTAATGGGTTCAGGTGTGGATTTTTTTTTTCAAACCCACACCTGAACTTGAGTCTGCTTCGGGTTTGGATTTTGTACATCCAAACCCAGTTGTTAAGGGTCGAGTTCGGACGGATATCTATAAGTGCGGGTTAAATTGATATCTCTATATTAAACATAGTATATAAACAACAACCAGTAAATTATACATTAGACAAATTTGAGAGCTTTCTTCAAAGTTAATGTCTAAGTTAGTGACTAGTGAGTCATCATCTCACCTGATAATTTAAAATTTTCATATAGTTATTGAAAAATGAAAACACATAAATCAATTAAATTAATGCTTGATTATTTCAAAGTCCTAACTTGAATGAAATTGTTCACATTAGATTAGAATCTTATTTTTCTAACACGAGGCATCGAAACATGTAACAGAATTAGTCAAATAAGTACACTGTATCTACGGACAGAAGCACGAAGCATCTAATAGACGGCCTAGATTTCTGGGATAATTGTTTTTTTCTTTTTTCTAAAAGGAGTAGCACCACCACCACCACCGAGAACGCGAGGCACGTGATGACTGATGACTGATGATCACCGACCAAAGAGTAGACGACGCGCTAAATTCAGGGAAAGTGCGCGTGGGGGTGGTGTGGCATGTTGTTGTATATTTTGAGAGCATTTAAAATGGGGAGGTGCAAGAGATTGTGACGTAGATTCTAAGAGTGAACAAGTGATGCTAAATATGGAAAATGTTTTTTATTTTATTTTATTTTTTAAGCAATGCTTGTCAGACTTGCTTTAAGAAGATAGTGAGTGATCCTCCCCCAACATACCAAAATATATATATATTGGCTATCCTCTAACTCAAAGAGGAGAGAATCTTAGTATAATGTAACCATCCACCGAAATAATGCCACGTGACATGAAAATTTAATCTAATTAGTTATTCATGCTATGTTTCATGACCGGACCCGACCCTAGAGGGAGTTCAATGAAACAACCGTCTAGAGTCATCAATTGTCAATTGTAAAGGGCCCTCAATTATAGTTTTTTTTATTGATCGTAAAATATAGTTCATTTAAGATATTAAACAAAATAGACCAATTAATGTTTTAAAATGATCTACCATTCATATATATATATTTTTAAAGGCTCATGCCCATTAATGGCTCGAAAAATAAATGGCACTATTTGAGAGGGGTGTTGTGTAAATATCAACAGTTTAGTAATGTAAGTTTAAAAGACACCATTTAACGTAAAGAGACAAAAATACCCCGATAAAATTGAAAAAGAGAGAAAAGTTGTCGTTTTGTGAATATGATAAAAGCAACAAGAGAAAGAAACCGACGACAACGAAACCGACGGCAAGGAAATCGACAGCTTATTAACCGAAACGACAATACAGTACATTCCGCAGCGATGACAGAGGTAAGTTCAGTTTGTTTTATTTATCGATTTGTTGTTCATAACTTATCATTGCATTTTAGACTTGTTCTGTTGATTGAAATTGTAGATTAGGGTTGACACTGGTTGTGGTTTTGGTTTGGGTTTGAAATGAGGTTCAATATTCTGGTATCGAGCAATTTTTTTTTTAAAAATAAAAATAAATCAAGAATATTTCAAGCGAGATCGAGGAAATTGTTTAGAAAGATTAGAGGAATTTTATCATACGATCGATGTCATTTCTGAAAGGATCGAGAACATTTTAAAAGCATCGAGAATATTTTTAAATGATCGAGAAATTGTTTGGAACGATCGAAAATATTTTCCTAACGATCGAGAATGTTTTTCAAAGTGATCGAACTTTTGTTAAATGATCGAGAATATTTTTCAAAGAATCGAGAGGTTTTTCAAAGGATCGAGAGGTTTTTCAAAGGATCGAGAGGTTTTTTAAAGGATCGAGACTATCATGAAAGGATCGAGAATTTTTGAAAACGATCGAGAATATTTTTATAACGATCGAGAATGTTTTTCAAAGGATCGAGATTTTTTAAAATGATCGAATCGAGAAGATTTGTCATTGAATCGAGAAGATTTTTCAATGAATCGAGAGGTTTGTCAAAGTATCGAGACTATTTTCAAAGGATCGAGAATGTTTTCAAACGATCGAGAATGTTTTTCAAAGGGTCCATATTTTATAAAATGATCGAGAAGATTTTTCAAAGAATCGAGAGGTTTTTCAAAGGATCGAGACTATTTTCAAAGGTTTGAGAATATTTTCAAACTATCGAGAATGTTTTTCAAAGGGTCGAGATTTTTTAAATTGATCAAGAAGATTTTTCAAAGAATCGAGAGGTTTTTCAAAGGATCGAGAGGTTTTTCAAAGGATCGAGAATATTTTCTAACGTTCGAGAAGATTTTTCAAAGGATCGAGACTATTTTCAAAGGATCGAGAAGATTTTTCAAAGGATCGAGACTATTTTCAAAGGATCGAGACTATTTGCAAAGGATCGAGAACTTTATAAACAAATCAAGAACTTTTTCAAAGGATCAAGAATATTTTAAAAGTATAGAGAATTTGTTTCAAACGATCGAGAATATTTTCTAATTTTTTTACAGTTTACTGATGTACTGTTTCTGTGACATTGCAGATGACGAGCATGTTGAAGGAATTGCTTAAAACTGCAGAGGGAGTTTGGTTCAAGGGAAAATTGACCCGACACGAACATTTTGAAGCTCTTACCCTTATAGACGATGCACTTAATCGGGTCCCTGAAGAGTTTGCTTTTGAGGATCGGCTTAGGTTCATGGCCTCATGTTTCGGACATTTCATGTCGATGCACCGGGAGCTGAAGTTTTCGGGTGGTGTTATTCATCAGCTGCTGTTGCGGGAGTTGGATCATGACAGGCCGACAGATGAGATGTGGTTCTTATTAGGGAACCATGTGGTGAGATTTTTGAAGGTGGAATTTAACCTCATCACCGGTTATGTTTTGGAGTCGTACCGGACACGAGTGTGTATGTTGCAGTTGAGAATGACATACATCAACGGTACTTTCCTGGACATGATGAGGTATCGTTGGATGACTCGAGGGTTGTTCTTACCCAGAGAGAATTTCAACAGGTGTACGATGCTGTGAAGTTGTGCCTCATTTACATGTTGAACTGGATACTGATGGGGGTGAACGAGAGATTGAAGATTCCAGTTTGGCAGATTCGGTTGGTAGAGGACCTCAATGCCTTCGATGCGTTCCCGTGGGGTGCCCACGTCTATAGGTATTCTATATTTTCATTCAAGCATGCCTTACCGCGACGTCGTGAGGAGAGACGACAACAGTCACAGGGCGATGTTGGACATTTCGTGGAGGGGTACAACATCTACGGTCTATCACACGCCCTTTTAGTAAGAAATTTGATTTCCAACATGTACATTTTAATTTGTAATCCAAAATTGTTTTGGATTATAACTGTACGTATATTTGATATAGATATTTTCTTTCGAGGTGATCCCCCAACTGGGTATCATTTTCGGGACTCGAAGGGTTACAGACCTTTCCCCTCGGTTATTGAAGTGGGAGTTGACCAAACAACCTAGAGAGAAGAAGCTGGAGAAGATTTGTAGTGCTAGGGTAATTTATTTTTTTGTTAATCGTTATATTACTTACGATAAGTAACAATGACATTCATCTAACTACGCTTTCAGATGTCGACGAGGACGGAAATCGTGCCCACAACAATTGAGGCGGTGGCCCCGTACTTTGCAGGCCTAAGTGAGGGGGGGAGCCCGTATGTGCAGGACTACAGGGTTCACCTTCCTACTGTCCCTGAACCGACTACAAGTGCAGTTCGTCCCGAGGAGGAGGAGGAGGAGGAGGAGGGAGGGTGAGGGTGAGGGTGAGGGTGAGGGTGAGAGGTGTACTGAGATGGAGGCTTCAGACCCTACAGGTCCAGATTTCAGAGGCATGGATACTGGTGAATTTGAGCCGTCTCCTCGGTGAGTGAGGAGTAGAAAGGTTTGGTTTACCACCCCAAGAACTAGTTCCGCTATAGGGGATTCCCGTGCAGGCGTTCGACTTGATGGGGAGGTAAGTTGAGATGATAGTTTTCTTTTTATTAACAAGAGTTGTTGATTGTTTTCGTATTAACAAAGTTGCATGATTTCAGGTCTGTTTAGAACATAACTTGAACAAGTTGCGTGAAGCCCTCCAGAAGAGTGAGGAGGATCGACAACAACAGCACCAGAGAGTTGCTAGATTTGATCCGGAAGAGCGAGGAGGATCGACAGCAACAACATAGGGCATTGCTTGCATTGATCGGGGGCCTTCAGGGCTTCAGGACCCATACAGAGGATCCACATTCTGGAGGGGCAGTTCTGGATAGTGGGGCTTAGTCTCCCCCTCCCCCTCCCCTTCCCTTCCCCTTCCCCTTCCCCTTCCCCATCCCCATCCCCCTCTGAGCGAGAAGCCACCCCTCCCGTTCAGAGAGATTCGCAGGCTCCCCTTCCAGCTCAAAGCGATTCGCAGGCTCTCTTGCCACCTCCTAGCGAGCAGTAGGCTCCCCCTCCACCGACGTCCGAGCAGCAGGCTCCCCCTCCCCCCCACCTCTGACAGAGCAGCAGGCTCCCCTTCCCCCTCCACCTCCGACTGAACAGCTGGCTCCCCCTCCACCTCGACCTCCCCTCGAACAGCAGGCTTCCCTTCCCTCATCCTCATCTCAGCACACCCCGTCGGGGGGAGTTCAATAGCAGAGGCGTGTACTGAAGCGTGGTTGGCAGTTGGTTAGCCCGTACACAGATCTGTGTCGACCTAAGAGGGCGAGGGTAATAGTAGAAGAACCTAACCACGTATTTAATCCTTAGGGACTGGTGTACGGTGACCAGTTGAAGGCGTACAGAGCCTTCAAGAATAGCGTAAACGGGGCCGTTTTTCTTGTAATGCATTATATAAATGTATAGCTGATGGAACATTAATGCAGACGTGATGTTGATTTGCTGGAGCCTGTTGATGCTGCATGGTTCCATCGGTTACAGACCAACTTCATGGATGTTGATGATGAGGTATGTGGGACCGTAACTCCTGATTTTAGTATTTGTTTTAGATGTGTAAGCATCCTAACATATCTTAACGTGTTTATATTCCCAGTATATGGACGCGTACCTCCATATTCTTCGGAAGCGTCAACGGGCTTTCCCAAATGTGTATAGTCAGATGGTTAACATATTGGACTGGTAATTTTTTGTAAGTACTGAAATTAATAATGATTACGCATGGTTTTATGTGTGTATGGAAAACATTTATAAATTTTGTGTTTTTGTTTTATGTCACAGGAAAATGATGCCTCACGATTCTCGCGGGCAGATCACCCTGAGCTGTTTGAGTGTTTTGAGGTCTTGGTGGAAGGATGACGACCTTACAACGGTCATTGGGGGTGCCCCGTTTGGATGCCGTCCTTGGCACAAGGTTGACATGGTAAGTGTTACTTGACATGGTTTGCAATTGTATATATAAATGTCTTTGTACATCCTAACACCTGTTGTTGACGTTTACAGGTCCTGATATCGTGCAACATTAGGCGCCAACATTGGCTGCTGGTGACTGTGGACCTCACATGCGGGATAATGTTCATAGTCAACCCCTGGAGACAGGAGGTCCAAGCTCATATCCGAAAGCAGTAGGTAGCCCCGTTGTGCTACTTTGTGCCCTCGATGTTGTATCAGGCCGAGTTTCATACTAAACGAATGGCTGGACTGTTGAAATTTGAGAAGACAAGTAAGCCTTTTGATGTCAGCGTCGTGTCGGGAAAACATGTCCCCCAATAGAAGCAATCGTAAGACATTCCGTAATAGTCACTTTAAGTTTGTATTAGTATAAATCTAATGTTTTATTAACGCTTGTTAATGTGTCCAACTGCAGGGGTAACTGTGGTCCCCACACATTGAGATTGATCGAGTACATACTGGTGAACAAAAACGATTTCGATTGGTCTGAAGACGATATGGGGATCATTCGGGAGAAGATGACGATTGAAATATTTGCAAACTCCAGACCCGTTTAGATTTTTGTAGTAATTCATGTGTATACGTACCAATTCTTTTATATATGTTCCAATTACTTTGTATTTTTACAAATTCTTTTGTATATATACCAAAAGTTTTGTATATTTACCAATTCTTTTGTATATTTACAAATTCTTTTGTATATTATCAAATTCTTTTGTATAAAATTGTTTACATTTGTATATATACAAATCATATTTAAATACAATTGCATTTCAGTTACTTAACAAGTCATACGAGTTCAAATTATAACAATGTCATCATGATAACGCCTCAATTCATTCCACGGTCGCACCTACACTTGCATCTGTATTCCTCATGAATGACTCTGCTCGGACCTTCATCGGTAAAAGTTGGGTTAGAACAACTTCTCGAATTATGCCCTGGTTGTCGACATCGTCTACAATTATGTGTGGATGTTCTCTTCGAATACGAGATACGGCATGAAGCCCTCGGGCGGTCTGCTTGTCTCCTGGAGCTTGGATTCAAAACGACTCTCTCAGCGATGTCAGATGACACAATCCAAGTGGAAGGATGTCCTACTGATATAATAGGAACCGAGTACGCATCAATAAGTGTTTGTCACTTGTAGTAGTCCGCACAGAGGGATGTGAAATCCATGTTTCGATCCCTATAAAAACATTGAAAACGAAGATAAAATTGTATGATGTTTAAGTAATATTAACCGTACACAAAATTGTATGATGTACCTTACGGCAGCGAGAGCGTGAGAACATGGAAGAAGGTCCATTTGGAATGTGTTACATGTGCAGGTCTTCCGGACTAAGTCAACGGTCCACTGTTTTCCAGCCCGTTTCACCAAAAATATGTTCCAGTCAACTGGATTAACGGTCATAAAATTGTACTTTTCAACACGTTTGAGGATCACAAGATGTGTTGCGTCGTTCAACTGATGACACATGGATTATGCAGCCCTATGACGATCGTGAAACCAACGTTGTAGCATATTCCTAATAAACTCTGCCAAAGTCAATATAGGCAGTTGCCGTGCAAATTTAAGGCATGAGTTTATGCATTCTCCAGCATTTGCTGGCATGACCCTATACCTTCTGTAGGGGCAGTGAACACGGGACCACTTGTGTGGGCCGGCATCAATTACATATTCATATGCATTCGGGTGCAAGTTGCGTAACTCTTCCATGTGCCGGTTATATTGCAACTCGGTGTACGCTCATGCTGCTTTATCCATTATTGCGGAAACATCCTTTCTATGATATCTCTTTTTAATATTTTCATAAAAGTGCCAGCAACATATGGTATGAGTGGCATAAGAGAATACTTTAGAAATCCCTGCTTCAATGCTTGCATGTCGATCAGAAATGAAAACCAAATCATCTATATGGCCAAGGGCACCTTTCAAGCAATCCAAATACCACTCCCATGACAGGTTATTTTTCGAGTCACCATACCCAAAAGAAATTGGATAAACTTGTTCATTCCCATCTTGTGCAGTTGCAACAAACATTGTGCCCCTGAATCTACCCTTTAAATGGGTACCATCAACAGCAATAACTGGACGCATACACCTCCGGAATCCTCTGAGTGAGGCACCCAACGACATGAAAAAGTATAGGAATTTACCATTTTCATCACATTGTAAGTCAGTAATCGTTCCGGGATTTTGTTGTTCCAACACGTAACCGAATGATGGCATCAGTTGGAAGCTTTCCTCATGCGTTCCATAGGTGAATGACAATGCATAATCAAGGGCTTGATGTGCCTTACTGTATATTATTTGGATGCCATACATTATTTTCATGTCGGCGATTATGTCCTTCGGACGCATTAGTCGACCATCATGTTGTTGCAATCTAGGTGCAACCACTTCTCCAATTATGACTGCACTAGCTTGTCGATGGCGGCGGTGAATCTCCTCCAACGGACAAGTGTATTCGTTGATAAAACTTCGTACTTGAAAGTATGTCGCTTCATCTCTCCTAACCTCTTTTAACTTCCATGTACAGTTGTCCATCAAACAAACCAGATGTAATGTTGTCTTATTCGACCTTTTCACTTTCCACTCGAAGTCGTGCCGCATTGCAAAATGGCCAGCCAATCTCTTCAAATCCTTTTTAGTAGGAAAAAATTGACCTTTATATATCATGCTGGTAGGTTCATCTTCTACCAAGTTCCTGCTTCCACCCATACCAAACGAGTATGATTCTACTCCTGGAATACCCCACGTTCTGGCATTCTCAAAATCAGCTGGAGTTACATCAGTCCAGACCTCAGATGTCCCAGCTATATCTACTATAGTGGAACTACATATGTGGACATATCTTGCACGTCTTTCCGTTTTGAACCGTTCTTCGTCTTCCTCATTGTTCGGTACATTATGTACCGGATGCAAATTTACCTCATTAGCCACCTCATGGATTGGTAGGTTATGAGGTTCATTATTCCACTCATTGTTCATGTCATTGTATATCTCATTGTATTGGTGGTTGTACTGTCCAGCGTTCATTTCAATTTTACAACTGAAATCATCGTCCAATTGAGCTCCAACTATATCACCATGGTCGGCTACTTCCGGTGGGACACCACATAGGTTTTCCCTACCGTCAATCCCACTTCTTTATGTGAACAACTGGTTGTTTTCGTCTGAAGATCAAAATTGTTGGGTATTATCATGACGAGGGATTTCTTCACCGATGACACCTCCTGCAGCCCTCTCAATTAAACTGACACATACTTGAGGGATTACCCTATCTTCCCCTAGCATAAACAAAACATCGTTGTCATTTCTTATAAATGTGCGACATATTGTCCCGGGAACGATTGATATAGATTGTAGATCATCAATGTATTTGTTCACATAGTACTTCACAACGGTTTGTACGATCGACACCAGCTCTTCGTAAGTCATATTTCTGTACACATACATTCCTTGGTTATCGGAACCAAGAAACCTCTGACTTCCATTAGGTAATTGCTCCCATCGACCGTTGTAAGATATTATTAATCTAACCCGATCCATTGTCCTGTGAAAATCATCATCACAATCAATTATTAACAGATAAAAAAAATACTTTTACAATTACTAACAATTACAAAAATTTCAAATTGATCGAGTACTTTTTATAAGGGATCGAGAACTTTTTCAAGGGTTCGAGAATAATTTACAAAGGATCGAGAACTTTTAAAAATGTTATATTCGAGAACTTTTATCGAGAAAATTTATCAAATTATCGAGAACTTTTTATAACGGTTCGAGAACTTTTAACAAGGGAACGAGAATTTTTTCTAAGGAATTGAGAACATTTCTAACGGTTCGAGAACTTTTTAAAGGGATCGAGAATATTTGTCAAATTATCTAGAACTTTTATCATGAGATCGAGAACTTTTAACAAGGGAACGATAACTTTTTCTAAGGGATCGAGAACTTTTAACAACGGAACGAGAGCTTTTTTAACGGTTCGAGAACTTTTTTAAGGGATCGAGAATATTTTTCAAATTACCGAGAACTTTTATCAAGGGATCGAGAACTTTTAACAAGGGAACGATAACTTTTTCTAAGGGAATGAGAACTTTTAACAACGAAACGAGAATGTTTTCTAATGGATCAAGAACTTTTAACAACGGAACGAGAGCTTTTTTAACGGTTCAAGAACTTTTTTAAGGGATCGAGAATATTTGTCAAATTATCGAGAACTTTTATCAAGGGATCGAGAACGATAACTTTTTCTAAGGGATCAAGAACTTTTAACAACGGAACGAGAACTTTTTCTAAGGGATCGAGAACCTTAACAACGGAACGAGAACTTTTTCTAAGGGATCGAGAACATTTCTAACGGTTCGAGAACTTTTTTAAGGGATCGAGAATATTTTTCAAATAATCGAGAACTTTTATCAAGGGATCAAGATCTTTTCTCAAGGGATCAAGATCTTTTCTCAAGGGATCGAGGACATTTTTGAAGGGACCGATAACTTTTTCTAAGGGATCGAGAACTTTTCCTAAGGGATCGAGCATTTTTTTCAAACAATCGAGCTTTTTTCAAACTAAACAAGAGCTCGTTCCAATATAAATTAAGCTCGATTCATCTTTAAATATTCTCGGTTACACAAGAAAAAAGCAATATAGTGCAGAATCTGAAATGGCATTGTTAACCCACACAGAAATGAATGCAAAATATCTGAAATGCATAATAGAAATTTAAGTGAAGATCATAAATATTTGTTACCTTCTACTGCAGAATCTGGAGAAAGAGTCAAGTTTTTCAGACAACTTTTTTAGGGAGATACCAACGAGTTCAGAAAGGGGCTTTTAAAAAATTAAAGTTTAGGGGCAATTTGGGCAGTTCACCATAATAGGTGCATTTTAAACTTAAGTTATTAAAAGGGTGACATCATCACAACACACCTTAAAAAAGGTGATATATCTCACCATTTTCACTTAATGGAAACCCAACCTATAAATAAATTTAAAAACGGTCCACCATAATATATATATATTAAAGACCAACTCATGAAAACCCATTAATCATTCTTACAACAACAACATTGGATCAATGGTGGCGGTGAATTGAATCATAGCAACACTCTGTTGGTCACAAATAATCGGTTTTTATATCTAAAAAAAAACTAAATACTCTCTTGAAACGAAAATTTAGAAGTCATTGTTTCGAAGGTAATTAAATCTATACACTTCATTTTTTTTATTCTTTTACGAAAACATGTAAGCTTATTTAGTATTTTTACTGTTAAAAATGTGAGATGAGTAAGGTTTAAACAATATATTCTTTGATGCAATTATATAAAAAAATGGTAATATTTTTTTGTCATTTTTATTATGTTATAGTTTTTGAATTTGAGTTATTATATTGATTTTTACAAGTATTTACTGGAGAGAGAAAAAAAGTAAACATAAATAGAGTATCGAGGGCTTCATTTTCTATAGTTCGCCTCGGACCCCGATAATTGCATGACATTAGTGGATTAGATGAATTAATGCTTATAAGATTTTGAGTTACAGACTTACAGGATACACATAATCCCCGTCATATGGTATGATCGTAATGGGAGATGTATGATGTATTTTGTTGCAATCAAAAATTTTCATTGACATGTATTACTCCGCTCGTTCACTCTTTTTAATTGAAATCCATCTAAAATTAGACTATTTTTAAAAATAACTCTCTGGCTTTAAATTGATAGGGGAAGTCTCCTACTGTATACCAATCATGTAGTTTCAAATTTTAGCTTAAAATCCTAAGGTTGTGTACCAAAAAAAATCCACTGTTTTTGCATGAATTCAAAACTATTTGTTTGTTATTGAAAATGATCAAAACTTAGTGGGGTTTTGTGATTCTCCCTTACTTTACAACTTAATAACGTTAAATTCCCGCTAGCATTGTTGTGGTTTTTTTTCTTTTTAAATACCATATATGGAATGCGCGACCATTCAAATTGAATATGAAAATTGTAGATATTATTCGACCGAATTAGTGATTTTACCATCAAACTATATTCTCAATAGTATTGTTGTAATTAGTTAAGGGAAGTTTGATATAGATTTTAAGTATATTTTTTTATATATAAATTAAGGATTAATTTGTTTTTAGAAAATATGTTAAGTTCGGATCATATATATATATATATAGGGTTCAAAAAATAAATGACATTTTTTGGATGTGGCATTTCAACACTGTCACTACTTTAATAACTCATGTTTAAAAGACAGCTATTACGGTGAACGAATAAAAATACCTCCCAATAGTTGTTCCATATCAGATTTCTTTTATTCATCTTACAGTTACAGAGTTGTGAAGTAGAGAGAGAAAGTCTCGTTGAAACCCAGACAATCACACGAATGACAACGGAGTGGTGCTATGCAAACGCATTTGGAGGTCGAGCTGTCCGGTCAGCTTGTGGGGGGCAGGGGGTAGCGCCCCTGGAGTTTTTTTTTTTTTTTTGTCAGTACTTAAAAGACTCGAAATGTAATTACAAAAGTCTCGGAGCCTTTAGTAAAAGTCTCGGAGCCTTTAGTAAAAGTCTCGGAGCCTTTACTAAAAAGCTCAAAGCCTTAACAAAAAGGTTCGAACCCAGTAAAAAAAGCTTGGACACTTGACAGAAATGCTCGAACCCATTAAAAAAAGCCCAGACACTTGACAAAAAAGCTCGAGCTTTTTTTATAGGGGTTAGAGAGTGCCTGAACTTTTTTTTACTAGGTTCAAGATTTTTTACCAATGGTTAGATTTTTTTTTGGACTATATCAAAAAAGCTCGGAGACATTTAATAAATGTTTGGATACTTTTAATAAAATCTCAGACATTAACTTAACAAAAAAACTCAGAGGAGTATAAAAAAACTCGAAATCATATCAACAAAACTCGGAGTATTTCAAAAAAGTCTCGAACAGAATCTGGAGACTAAATGTTTATACAAAGACTGTGACAACAAATTATAATGAATTGATACATTATTAAACCACATAAAAATATATGAAAAAATATAAATGAAAATCACAAATATATGTTATCTTATTGTGTAGAATCTGGAGAGAGACAAGTTTTTTGAAGAGAGAGGGATTTTCAGACAACTATTATGGAGAGAGAGAGAAGAGTTATCGTTTTTAAAGTGTAGTGTAGATGGAAGCACAATGAGAATAAAAAATAGATTATTTAAAGACAATTTTGATAGTTTACCGTGTCTTTAAACTTAAGTTATTAAAGCGTGACATCACTAAAATACATACAAAAAAAAAATGGTATATCTTACCATTTTTAATATATATATGAATGTGTTTTGATTGGATAGATGAAAAGTGTTGACGTGTTGTCATGAAATTGTCTCTATAAGAAAGATTTATCGTATGATTTATACCAGCTCATGAGATTAAAGACATAACAAACCTGAGTGCCACATTTGTTATGTATTTAGTAGTAACAAATAATTTTAAATTCAACTTCTTTTTTTTCATAATTAGTAATAAAAGTCGGGAAAACGTGATGTACTCGTTTCTTTGAAGTTTGTCAAATGTAAAATAGTGAAATATTAATGAATCTAGAAAGAAATCACCAGTCTTCTACAGTTTACACAGACGGCATTACTTAGTTGGCGAAAGAATAAAATGATGACAATCAAAGAAATTTTGACAAAAAAAAAGTCTTCCGTGGATGTATTTTGCAAGCTTTTATCGATTTTCTTGTCTGACCATAAATCTTTTTCTTGAATCAAAAACACATTTCCATCTTTACAAATTTTGCGCTTGATTAGAAAAAGATAATTTTTGTTCTAAAAGAGGGCTGATTAGTATGGAAAATCGGAAGCAGATCTAGATTATAATTATTAATTGCACCAACAAACTTGACTATTTACAATTATTTTTTTACGTAAATTTAAGGATGACTTCAAATAAATCACTTTTAAGTGGTCAACATTTTTGGCTAAGATTCATTCCCTTTCTGGCAATCATGCCGGCAGCCAAGGCAATCTTGACATAAATAAAAAGATGTCAAGGTTCTCTTTTTGTTCTCACCTATCTAATTCTAACATATCTGTAGAGAGAATTAAATCATCTTTAAAATAATTGATCGCTTTTACATACATTAGTTACACGTCGAAGGAATTTCACAAATTAAAAAAAGAAAAAGGAGAAAAAAAAAACAGAGAGATAAAAGGAGTAGGTGAAAGATAGAAAGGTATTTACAAAATAAGTAACCAAAAGATACGAATTGTAGGAAACGTCTCTCTCTCTACCCCCCTCAAATTTCTCTATTTTTTCCCTAAATCCCACTCCCCCATCCTTGTCCCCGTCCCGTCACCATTTTCAATTTTTCAATTTGGGGATGAAAATCATCTCAATTTCTCTATTTTTACCATAAATCCCCACTACAAGAAATATGGTATTTTCCGATTAAATATTTCCGACGAGCCAAAATTTAGTTAAAGAATCGTAGTTTTTCTTACCACAAAAATCATGTTGTCAGACATGATACAAATATTGTATATCATTATGACGACAAAAATACCTTCACAAATAATGTCAAAATTCATTGGAAATATTATGAAAATGACATCAAGTTTAGGCACTAATATTATTTCCAACTGCGAGTACGTACCCCTAAAAAATGTAATAGATTTTCCGATCAAAAGTACCTACCACTTGAAAATACGGTAGTTTTTTCGACAAAAATTACCCGGCCATCGGAAATAGTATTTAAAAAGGAAAAAATGATTATTGTTAAAACATAAAATTTTAAATAATTTATTTATAAATTAATATAAAAAATAAAATAAAATAAACTAGATTAATACCATATTAAATTTGTAAGTTATATACACTTATTCTTTTAGTTTTAATTGTATTTATTCAACATGACATATTTATATATATATATTCTTTTTCTATTGATTATATATATTACTTTTTTCATATATACAATTTTATATATTTATTACTTTTTATACCTTTTTTTTTCAAAAGTTTTTATTTTCTAGTCTTACTCATTTTTTTTCTTCACTAACCCAATTACCAAACCCCCTCCTACTAATTATTTATTTTTCCGGTTTTTATTTATCCACTTTTTTAGTCATTTTTTTTCCACTAACCCTAATTATGTTCCTCGTAACCACGAGTTATTTCACACGATATTATTTTCGATAGAGACCGACGACCTTTTCCTGTTGGAATTGTACATTTCCGACGATATTTTAACTTAGAGAAGAGAGATGAAAATCATCCTCATTTCTCTATTTTTTCCCAAAATCCTCCCGAGAGATAGGGAAGTGGGGATTTGGGTATTCGGGATCGGGGATAAATACCCATCCCTATTCGGACTACTGTATATTAAAGTGACTGAAATTTCACATCCAATTTTTAATAACAACATTTCCACTAGAGAATGATAAAAATTAAATAAAAAAATGATACGAGGTGCAATTTTATGGTTATAATCTAATTATAAACCTAACTGATTTTGCTTTTATCATTGTGATTCAGTGTGTAATTTCATACACGATTTGATTTTGTATCGTTATAAATTGGTGTTATAATGATACAAAACTGAATTTTTATATATAAAAAAGTACGAGACACCCGATCAAACCAGGTTATCACTAGTAGAAAGATTATGAAAAATTTCACAGACTAACGTCAATTGTAGAAGGCGTGATGAGTGTGGAAGTGTGAATTGTGATGAGCAGAATAGAATTGCAGGGTCGATGGCCCTGATTGAATATTTGTTAAGTGGTGGATTTTTTTTTTCTTTTAAAGTATTATACTATTATATAAATCGGGGTTTTTTCTTAAGTGAATAACTCGAACCCGTAATATCGTGGTATAAGTGTGACCTCATCCCATCTTAGATGGTGGAAGTATTTTTCAATCGAAGCAAAGATAATACGTACATTGCACCCTCCCACACCAACACAATTTCGATGCTAATTCATGAACCCTAGATGATGATGATGGACGCTAAGAGCTATCCAATGGCTTGCAATTTTGTACGTATCAACCTCTTATATTCCATCTCTGCTATCTCTTTAGTCTTTAATTTGATGGCTCTGACATTTTTACCAGGGAATTTTATTAGTACAAATAATTCAGATTATTATGTTACTGGTTTATATATATATATTGTAATAGTAGATATCTGTTAGTTGTGAAAGTAATTATTCAAAACCGTGTATAAAATATTCGATTTCGGGCAGGTTCTATTGTGTTAGATAAATTAATTCTTACAAATCATTAAATCTCATGCAATGAGTCAATGACAGCTAAAGAAATGAGAAAGAAAAAATAGAAATTATTCTCATCTAATTGTGGATTGCCTAACCAATCAACTTGGTACTGATTCTATGGAGTAAGATTATATTCAGTGGTTATCTAAACATGAAATATACTTCCTTGTTTTTTTTCAATTTGTTTTTTTGGAATTTATACTTCCTTATTTGAGATGAGTTCTCAGCAGAATTATTTTGTTTAAATAATGTTGCCATTATCCATCTAAATTATATCCCTAATATTTTTTTATTAATTGATTATTTGAGTATGTTGAGGACAGATATATATGTTCATTATTTTTATTAATTAAGAGTGTATGTTTTAATTTGAAATCCAACTAAAATCACTTGTTTTTAGAAATAAAATTATAGATAGTCTTAAAAAATGTATTGAGCTGGATAATTTTTTTAAGACAAATTTTAAATATAATCCTATAAGAGTTTAATACTAGAAACTCATGTATTTTTTTTTTCTCTCTAAAATGACATCATATCAATTTTAATTTTATTACTAAATAAATAAAATTCAAAGGTGAAAATAAAAAAAAATGGAATTGGGAGAATAATTTGAAATTTAAACCTGAACGTACGTTGAGGTAAGTGAGTAAACAGAATGAGTACTTGCCTAAAATGATTAAATTATTAAAAAGGAAAAAGATAACAAGTTTTCAATGTTTTTGTCACTTGTAATTTTCCTTCTCAACCACATAATCAGATAATCTTCTCTCGGAATACGGGGGGCTGCAGTTTCAAATCCACCCATTGTTTTTGACTTTTGAAATGGGGTCCTCTCCAATGATTTCATTTTTCTAGCCATCATAGAAAACTTTTCTGGAAGACTATTTCACTTCCATTTTTTTTTTGTTAAACCTAATTTACCTGAGCTAAGCTCCTTGACTGAAATTTTTGTTTCGGATTCGTTACAAATTTGATAACCATGTAGGATGTAATTTGAACCCATAATGAATATGATATTTATGCTAGGATATAATTTGAATTCTTAAGTAGATCATTGATCACTTCAACTTCAGTAAATTCCATTATATTGTTCTAATTACATGGAATAGTACTTTAAAGACACGAGTATTTTTGTAAATAATTTATTACAAAACTATTTTTAATCAATATTCGGTATAATTGAAGAGAGAGTTTTAATGTGAGAGGTTTTCTTACTAACCAAACCTCACTTTTGTTATTACTATTAGATGGAAATATGGAATGGAAGAGTATTTTGAACACAAAAGTATCTAGAAGATGATGTTTTATACAAATATTTTAGAAACAGTATAAACAGTATTTAATGAAAATGATTTGATATATTTAATGAAATGTATCTTACAAAATTGATTACTTTGTTTTAATATCCTAAAATATATTTGATATATTATCTTGAAAAGGTTATATGAAAATGAAAGAAATGATACATATTATTTCAATTGACACACATTCTCTTTTAAGTACCATTTAAATATTTAATGGTTAGTCAATCCCATAAAATAATAGAAAAAAGAGTGACGTTTTTTTTAAAAAAACACTCAATGGTCATATAAAACACATGCTTGATTAAATTATTTTCTGCTCATCAAACAATCTAAATTACATTTTAAAGAGGCATGACTTAGTAATTTGTATTTTTTTAAGAGATTTCGGGAAGTAAAACTGCTAGTAAAGCTGCTATATCATGTTATAGACAATGAAATCACCACGAGAAATACCAGAAATGCTTATAAAGTAAACGTTTAATCCGAGCGTATAGAACTAGACTTGCAAAGAGACATTATATTCAACACTTGAATAGATGTTGCTTTTGAAACTAAAGCCAATATTTTGGTCATAAACCTAGTGGGCGGCACAAAGCATCTGGTCGGAGAAGCTCCATAATCTACATGTCTCTATTTTGATTAATTTCGGTCAAGCTTTGGGCCCCAGTTCTGCTGCTATGAACCACCCAATTATGTCATGTTTTAATAGTCTCTTCACTTCTTTCCAATCACTTGTCTAAAATGTCATTTCCTTAACATTCGCAGCTACAAATTAAATAAAATCTCACTAAAAAAATAACATATAGTTATAAAAATTATTTATCATTAATAGTAAAGAAATTGCACAATTTAAATATTATGATAAAAAAATTGACACTAACAATTCATCATTTTTATCTCTTCACTAAAACTATTTGTGATGATTTTTTAGTATTTATTATGAATTATAACTTTCAGTGACATATTATTACTTAACTTTAATTAGTGATAAAATAAAAATTGTATCACTAAATTTTTATATAGTGATAATTAAATGTTTGAAGATTTTATCACTATACATATTGTTAGTGATACTTAACTATTTAAAGATTTTATCACTATACATCTTCTTAATGATAATTTATTGTTTTAATATTGTGTCATTATTCATAAACTTAGTGACAATTAACCATGCTAAAATTATATCATTATACATTAACTTAGCGACAATTAATTATTTAAAAAGTATCAATATACACAAATCTAGTGAGTGTTAGTTATATGAAAATTATGTTTGTTTTACATAAATTTAGTGACAATTAACAAGAAGATAACAAGTTACAAATTCAATCAAAGTTAATATAACGGTTCATTCAACTATTATTAACTATACGAAAACTTAAATACAAAAAGTGCAATAATGATAGATAATCAGAACACAAGAAAGAAAAGAAAAAGAAAAAAGAAAGTGAAAAAAAAAAGTTACAAAATTGTTAATGTACATACACCAATTTGCTACAGATTTCGAGATAAATGCATTATATCAAATATATCGTGATAACCATGAATCCATGATGAAGATTCTTCAAGCCTCAACATTAGAACACTTTTGTCAACGAAAAGATCGTAAAAAAAAAATCGCCTAGATATAATCTGCAATAGATGAAAGTGTATTATTAATGCCTCAATTAGATTTTTTTTTCTCAATACTACATCAAACAATTGGTTGTTTCATAAAAATCATTTAATCAAACAGTTAGTATGCACATTAACTGGTATTGACATGTACCGTGAAAATCTAAGAACTAAAAACTATACATCATGATATAATAATTATGGGTTCCTGAAAAAAATTAAAAACAAATTAAAGTTAAGAATCATTCATAAACATAAATATAAAATTCTATATATAACATAACTTGTTCAAATAATTTTTTAGTATATGAAACTCGAATTTGAGATTCAGACCCTGAAAAACAAGTACAAGAAAAAAAACCCTAAAAAAAGTTAAGTCAAACGAGCTTACATTTTCTATCAAGACGAAATTTTCTCTACAATATTGGTGACTTTAAAGATAAAATACGGTTTCAAACCTAAAAAGTATTTTTAAGAAAAAGAGAAACTAAAGAAGAAAAAAATTAAAAACAAATTAAAATTAAGAAACATCCATATATATATATATATATAACATATCTTATTCAAAAAAAACTTTTATTATATGAAACTCAAATTTGAAATTCCGACCATAGAAAACAAGTAAAAGAAAACAAACTATAACAAAAATTAAATCAAGAGAAACTTACCTTTTTCTATCGAGACGGAATTTTCTCTACAATCTTGATGATTTCTACGATGAATCACAGTTTCAAATAAAAAAAGTGTGCTTGAAATGAGAAAATTTAGATATGGCAGTGGTAAAGAGGGAACTAAGAGATATGTGAAGATGAAATAAGGAAAAAAACCACACCATGCTTGTGACATTTTTTTTTTTCCAAATTAAATAAATTGTATTGATTCTGATGCATTTTGAAAAACTAATTATTAAAAAAATAAAATCTTTCCTTTTTTATAGGATAATTTTGTGACTAATTATATTTTTTATCATAAATTATCAAGTTTTTTAACTAATTGTAACAATTATTTTTTTAAAAGTCTCAATTGAACAAAATATAATGATAAATAATAAAATTTATCACAAAATAATATTAATTGTGATATATTTGATTTTTTTTTTATAAAATAACGTGTCACTGTATGTCATTTTTTTTAGTTATTAGATATAATCACCTGATTCAATATCACTAGTCTATTTAGTGTCAAAAAAAATTATAAACTACTAAACATCCCCTTAAACAGTTAAACGTACGTAGTGTGCACAGTGAACCTTCCCTTCTATATATATATATAAATTTGCTCATATATTATATTAAAGCGATTTTCTTATATTTTTAAAAATATATTTTTCATTAATCATTGAAAATGAATAATAACGTGTTATTGATATACATTAGTGGAAATTGTTAAAAATAACCATAATTATTATAAAATTTTTATTTTTAACCACATACGATTATTTGTTAATAGCCATTTTTTTGAGAAATTACTTGAATACCCCAATATAAAAACCATCCCAAAACATTTTCTCTCTCTTTTCCCTTTTTTTTTTCTCTCCCGCCGGCGAACCGTCGCCGGCCTCCTCTCTCTCTCACCCAACCTCTCTTCTCTCTCCCCGCAACTCTCTCTCTCTTCTCTCTCTCTCTCTCTTTCACTCACTTCTCTTTCTCTCTCCTTTCCTTTCTCTCTCACACGTCGTCGACGGCTTGCCGGAGTTCCGTCGCCTGGGCTTCACGACCGTCCAACAACGCCGTCGAGCTCCTGTCGATTAGATCTCCAGAAAAAAAGAAAAGAAAAGAAAACAAAATACTAAAAACCCAGAACATTTCAAGTTTAAACATTTCAATTTAGTCAAGATTTCAAGTTTAAACATTTCAATTTAGACAAGATTTCAAGTTTTAAAATTTGAAAACGAAAAACTTAAAAACCCAGAACATTTCAAGTTTCAACTTTCAATTTAGTCAAGATTTCAAGTTTCAACATTTCAATTTAAATAAGATTTCAAGTTTCAAAATTTCATTTTTTGAAACAAGATTTCAAGTCTCAAGTTCCTAACTGTGATTTCAAGTTTTGTTCCAGATTTTAGTCATGATTTCAAGTTTTTTTTTTTCAGTTTTAAAGAAAAAATCAAATCCAGAGGTATTTTTGTAATTTATGGACATACACTGATTTTTTTTTTAAAGTGGTTATTAACAAATAAATTTTCTTATGTGGTTAAAAATAAAATTTCCATAATAGTTGTGGTTATTTTTTATTTTCTCTCTATAAATTATCTTAATTTATATATTTATGAAAAACATTTAAATGATCATTGAATAACGATGAAAACATATAAATAAGAAGAAAGTTGGATATTCAAATTCATATTCCATCTTATAACTTGAAAATTTAATTCATAGGAATGTGACAAGAAAAATAAATTATAATTGAAGTGTATTAATTTGTCAATTGACACATCACTGATTGGAATGCAAGTTGAAATGTAGAGTTGGAATTATGGAATGTCGAGTATTACTTTAAAAATAATATATAAATAAACTTTGAGTTTGAAAAGTTAATAATACTATCTAAAGAGTAAGTTTTAAAACTATCACCAACTTAAGAGCATTTCTAATACAATGCTATTTGAGTGTGTTAATGTTATAATTTAGTATAAAATGAAAAAAGCACACTCCAATGCAATGCCAAATGTTGTACTAAATCTAGCATATGCTATTCTTTTTGTCAAATTTGACACAAAGAATAGCATATTCTAAATTTAGCACAACAATAAGTGCTGTTTTTTAACTTACAATAAGGTCACTGTATAACTATATTGAATACATTAATTGCTGACTTTTATAATTTAAATAATAAAAAATATAATTTAAATTTAATATATTAATTATATTTGTTGATTTCTATAATTTTAAATAATAAAAAATAAAAATATCATTTCAAATAGAATTATGCATTAGAGTACAATGTTAAAATGATGTGCCAAATATATTATTTTACTATTTTACTATTTTTTATATCAAATTTAGTATTGACATTGACATATACATTGAAGATGGTCTAATAACTTAATTTGTGTACAAATATTAATACCCATAAATATGATAAACACACCTATATATTATGAGAGCATCTCCGAAGGAGCTCTCTAAATTTTAGCTATTTTAGATAAAAAGCTATTTTAGCTAGCAACTTTTTCTGAGATCACTTCAATCATCTTCTCTATTATAGTTAGTCATTAATATTTTAATATTTTTTAAATTTAGAATCTAAAAAGCTTTTTTCAATTAGAAAGAGAAGATCATTATAAAAATATTAATCAATAGTTTTTTTCAATTATAAAATTAGTTTAAAAACATTAAAAAAATAAGAAAGAAAAGATATAGTGCTTGAAATGGTTCCCAATATTTGGAGAGTCCTTTTGTTGTTCTTTAAAATATGGAGCCATATAGAGAGTCCATTGGAGTGCTCCAAAACCAACCTCACTAGTTATTTTAGTTAAGGAGTGAGTTTAAAGAGCCACATTGGAGATGCTTTAAGTACACCCATGTCTAAAATTAAATCATTACTATAAACACTCATATTAATGTCAATAGTACCCTTATTTAAATGAATGTATTAGTTTTTACTATATTCATTTTGATACATTTTATTTATAAACCTTCTTAAGTTATTGACACATCCAGTTTCACAAATGATAATTTCTTAAGTTCTCCATACTCGAAATCACAAATAAAAAACAGAATTAATCTTTTGATATAAGACAAGGCTTGATGTTGTAAATACATGAGAACTCAGTAAGCAAAGAAAAACAAAAACGATAAAGAAAGACATAATAAAAAAATAGCAACAAAGAAAAAGAGTTCTCTTAAAATAAGAAAAAAGTTATTCTAAGTTTTTAGATAAAAAAATATATAAATTAAAAAATTTTACATCAATTTTAAACAAAAAAAAAATCTACTCGACATCACCTTCAAAAATCTCAAGATATACATATATATATATTGGATCATCTCTTTGGTATTATGCTATTCAACAATAAAAACTCAGGATATAACCCAGTACTAATTATTTATAAATTATGGTTTATCATCAAAATTAGGGTTTATTATAAGGGTGAAATCATAAAAGGTTAAAAAAATTATTGGTTTATTGTTTTTAGCTACCAATTTATATTTTATTGTTTTTATTACTTTTGACCATTTTTGGATAAAATTACCCCTAAATTTTATTTCACTTGACATGTAACTTGGTTACATACCATTTGATTCCAAGTTACATGCGAATTGATTTTTCAAGTTACATGTCAGTTAAATTTTAAATTACATGTCAATTGACATTTAACCTACATGTCAATGATTTTCAAGTTACATGTTAGTTGATTTCTAAATTTTTGGGTGGGTGAAGTAAAGACAAAATGGAGGACAATCTTGTTTGTTCAAGGCTAAAGATGATAAGTATAATAAAATATAAATTGATGGTTAAAAACAATAAACCAATGAAAATTTCCTCTTTATTATAAGTTTTTTTTTTTAAAATAAAGAGTTATAGTCTAAGATAGAGACGTAATTAATGGATGCTTATAGTATTTGGTTTATTTTTAATTAAACTAATTTGTTCTTATTGATAAATTTTTGTAATTAATTTTTTTATTAAAATATGAGCGTGTTTATCATATTTATGGTTGACAATATCGTCGCCCCTTAAGTTTTAATAGCACAAGTGTGGACCTGACAAAAATAACTTTTAAAACACACTTACAAAAATAAATCTCGCACTTTTTTGTATTGTCGATACTTATTTTGTTGTTTCCGAGAATTATCAGATAATTTCCAAGACTTATCATGTATATTTGCAATTTTCGAAACCAATTAGTTAAAAATGTATTTTTTTTGTCATCTTCTTCATCGAGACCTCCATTGGATGCCGATTTCAACCTCCAATGGAGGCCTTTCATCTCCATTGATGGAATACCTCCACTGGTCTCCCATCAATGAAGGTTTTTGAAAAGGAAAAAAAAAGAAAATTTTCAAATGGCACAAACATAAGAAAAGAAAGAGATAAGGGTATTTTAGTCCATTGATAGCATTAAAACTTAACTTACTAAAATAATAATACTTTCAAAATTCAACTTAAAAAGAATACTATATCACACCATTTTCACAACAAACTTATGACCTAAATTCAAGATTCAATAATAGTTTTAACGGTTAGAAAAACAAATTGAAATTGGAATTTAAATTGTGTTTCTAGTATTTTTATAATACCCTAAAACAACTTTAATTGTTAAAAATTATAAAACTTCGTTTGATAAAATTTCTAAATAATTAAGAACTCGCGTAGGAAGAATGGAACCTTAGCCGCCGCTGAGATGATGAACCCTAGCCGCCGCTGAGAAAAATCCTAGCCGCCGCAGCTACTCGATCGTCAGTCGCTGACTTCGTCTGCATCACCAGTTTAACGCCAGTCGTCAGACCTTAGCCCCCACATATCTGAGATCGATCGAATACCCAGTTCAGTCGCACGATCCAGCTCTGTCGCCGACGTATCCCAGTTCTGTCACCGACTTCGCATCATCAGTCCGCCGTAGATCCGAGATCGTTCGAAGACCGTGCTCCATTGCACGATCCAGATTTGTCGTCGACTTCGCTTGCACCCAGTCAATCTACTGTCACGTCGTCCGGTCGCCGCCTGTTCTTCCGGTCGCCCTGCCATCCGCTCACCTAGCCAGTCCCGATCTTGTTCTCTTTGCTGGGAATAAAATTTGATTTATAAATATTGAATAAGTTTTTAATTATTTTTTTAAACTTACGGTCATTATGAAGGTATCAGATCTATTTCCAGAACTTGAATTGTGAACCAGAGTCCCTTCAATCCAAAAAGACTTTCATACGAATGGACTTTCGAATCCCAAGCCAGTAATGAAATCTTATGCCCAAGCAGTCTCATCCGTCATTGCTCCAGTGTCTTCGGCTCCAAAGAAAAAAGGTGATTATGTTGCAATTAAAGTCAACCCAAAAGCTTACGAAGAACGGTTGAAACTTTACAGTTATTCTCTTATTGGTTGAGTCGTTTTGTCAAAGGGAAAGGAACCATGGAAGGTATTGGCTTTTAAAGAAAAACTTCAATCTTTTTAGAAATTGAACTCTCAATGGCGTCTTATCTCTCTTGGGCGGGGATTCTTCCAGATTCTTTGAACTCTGAGGAAGATAAAGCAAAAGTTTGGGGCATCAGACCTTTGCATTTGAAGTCTGGAATTCTAAGGCTTCAGCCATGGACTCAGAATTTTAATCCCAACACACAGCGCACAACGAATGCCTGAATATGGGTGCGGTTTTACGATCTACCTTGGGAGTTTTGGCACCCCCAAATCCTTTCAGACATGGCACGTGGGATTGGAATTCCTCTAAAATTCGATAGAGCTACTCTAGAGGGTGATTATGGCCACTTCGCTCGCATGCTGATTGATGTTGATCTTTCCAAGCCTTTGCCTGATTCCATTATGATAGAGGTAGGGGATGACTGTTTGTTTCCGACTCTTTTCTTTGAGAATGTACCAAGTTTTTGCTCAGTTTGTTGCTCTATTGGTCATTCGGCCGTTTCATGTCACCATGCGACTAGATTTACAGGGAATATCACTTCTGAGCCAAATGATAAGATCCCGGAACGAGGAAGATCCAAAATTAGACAAGAGTATAGACCGAAACACAAGTCAAGAGATGTCCCGACCTTTCGAGTCTTTGAGACTTTCAAATCGGGTATTGATGTCATTGTGAACAAACCTATTACCTCTCATCCAAACAAGACAATTTTAGATCCGACAGCCTCTTCTAGTTCACTTAGGCCAATCATTTCCAATGGACATGGGGAGACATTGAAATTTGATGCTTATTTGGATGATTCCACAGACCCATTACACACTGAGCACGTGGAGATAGATCCCACGTTATATCCTGTTATTGCTGATATGGAGGCCTTAATTGATCCTCCCAGGGCAGAACCACATTTTCATAATCCTGAGGGTGAAGGTAGCTCTGATACTGATAGTGAAGGCATCGAATCTGACTTCAGCCACCCCACAACTTTAGACATCACAGGTGTTCAAGGAGGAGTATCTTGGACAGATCAATCAGAAGATTCAGGTTGGAAGGAGGTTACCACCAAAAAAGGTAACAAAAATAAGAAATAGGTTTCCAATGTGGTTTCGCCCAAAACTAGGGCTGCTAAAAATAAATTAGTACATAAATGATTGTCCTTTATTGGAACTATAGAGGTATTGCAAATAGCGATACTCAACGTACTTTAAAAGATTTTTGTTCTCGTCATAGATCGAATTTTGTTTGCCTTGCTGAACCATTGTGTGCATTTGATTCTATTTCTCCTACTTTTTGGCACTCTATAGGGTTACACTTTATTGGTTCTAATGCTAGAAGTACTCCTAGTATGTGAATTTTTGGGTCTACTGCCTTACAGAATGCTACTATTGTCCTGTCTCACTCTCAACATGTTACGATTTCTGCTACTTTTTATGGGAAAGTACATAAGATATCTTTTATTTATGCTGGTGTAAACTACATCACTCGTAGATCTCTTTGGAGCTCTCTCATTGAAATTGCTGGTTCGGACATTTCATGGCTTGTTATTGGGGATTTTAACTCAGTTCTAGGAGCTCATGAGACTATTGGTAACATTTCTACTATTTCCTGTGATGATTTTCGTGCTGTTTTAACGGTCTGTGATCTTGTTGACATTGAAATGAACTGAGTTTTTCATACCCGGATTGGTCGAGGTAGGCGAGGTATGGTTCTTTCTCGTTTAGACAGAGCGATATTTTCCCATTCATTTCTAACATCTTGGTCTTAAATTGCCTGTGTTACCCTTCCTAGATCTCATTCAGATCATCACCCGTTATTGGTTTCTTGTTCCGCAAGTGTTTCGTTAGGTCATCGACCCTTCAGGTTTCAAGGTATGTGGGTTTCTCATCCCTCATTTTGGTTAGATTGGTTTGGTTATCCTCTTTCATTGGAAGTGGTAATGGGATTGTTCTTCAGAAATTGAAGCTTTTGAAAAAGGCTTTGAGGAAGTGGAATTGGGAGGTGTTTGGGGATATTACATTGAATGTCACTAAGGCTAATGAGAAGGTGATGCTTATTCAGGACAGGATTGGTTCTGAAGGTTTTTCAGATGATCTTTTTCTTTTTGAGACCGTCGCTTTAGCTGATCTGGATAGTGCTTTAAAACAACAAGAAATTTTTCTGAAAGAGAAAAGTAGAGTCAGGTGGCTTGCTGAGGGAGATCGAAATTCTAAATTTTTTCACTCTCTATTGAATCGTAGAAGGGGAAACAAGACTCTTTCCTTCATTCAAATTGGTGAACATATTTCTAATAATCCTGTGGATATTGGTGAGCATGTTTCCTTTTTTTATCAGCATCTATTCTCGGATCCTGTCAATAATAGTTTAAACCTCTCTACAATTAGAGAGCATGTGCCTTCATTGATTACTATTGATGAAAATACTTCGATTCTCCGGGTTCCCTCTTTTGATGAAGTGAGGAATACAGTTTTTTCCATGGATCCTCTGAGTGCTCCTGGTCCTGATGGTTTCTCGGGCAGATTTTATTCTCATTGTTGGGAAATTGTGGGCCATAATATGGTTTTGGCCGTGCAGGAATTTTTTCACTCTAGTCGAGTCTTTCCGGGTTTGAATTCTAATTTCTTGGTTCTTATTCCAAAGACTCCAAAGGCTCTTTTGGTCGAACAGTTTCGCCCTATTTCCCTATGTAATTTTCGGTTTAAGGTTATCACTAAGATTATTGCTGATCGCTTGGCCAAAATTTGCTCTCGTATTATATCTCAAAATCAATTTGGTTTCATTAGGGGTTGTCAAATCGGAGACTGTATTGCTGGTGCTTCTGAGTGTTTTAATGTGTTAAATAACTGTAGTCACGGTGGGCACTTGGCCTTAAAAATAGACATTCGAAAGGCTTTCGACTCCATCAGTTGGCGTTTTATCTTCGAAGTCCTTATGTGTTTTGGCTTCTCTGAGAGTTTTATTGATCGGGTTGCATCTATTTTTAGTTCTGCTAGGATCTCAGTTCTTATTAATGGATCCCCTCAAGGTTATTTTCCCTGTTCGCGTGGAGTTCGGCAAGGTGATCCTCTTTCCCCTCTTCTCTTTTGTTTGGCGGAATATTTTTTGAGTAAACACCTTACGCATCTTGTATACTCGGGCACTATGACTTCTATCTCTTCTCCAGTTGGGATTCGTGCCCCTTCGCATTTTCTATATGCTGATGATGTTATTCTCTTCTGTCGGGTTTCTCTTAAGAATTTACAAGTAATTTTAGATGCTTTTGCACTTTATGGCTCTCTCTCGGGTCAACAAGTTAATTGGGAAAAATCTTCCATTTTTTTTGGTGAAGGCATATTAGGACCTCGTATTGCTAACTTTCTTTCAATGTCCGGGATGCGTAAGGGAGAAGATTCGATGACATATCTAGGGGTCCCTCTTTTCATTGGGGAGCCTAAGCGTCGATGGCTGATCCCATGGGTTGATAAAATTAAAAGTAAATTGGAATCATGGAAGAGTTTCTCTCTTTCAATGGCAGGTAGGTTATGTCTTATTGATTCAGTGATTACAGATGCCTTCCTGCCTTCCCGCATTCCTTTCAAGTTTATCGTTGGCCTTCATCTCTTTTAAAAGATTTAAATGCTGCTATTCGGAATTTTTTTTGGACTGGTTCGATTGACGGTCGTAAATCTGTCCAAGTTGCTTGAAAATCTTGTTGTAAGCCTAATGATGGTGGTGGTCTTGGTGTTAAAAACCTTGGTATTCTTAACAAGGCCATGCTTAAAAAATTCACTTGGAGGATGTTGACTGAGGAGTCCCTCGTTTTCACATATCTTCGGGCTCGATTTTTTACCCAGAATCACAAACCTAGAACGTGGTATGTTGCTTCTTTTGTTTGGCCAGGTCTAAAAGTGCATTATACTCCCCCGATGATTGAGTCTAGATGGTTGGTTGGTCGTCATTCTAAGGTCCGTTTTTGGTCGGATAACTGGTTGGGATATCCTTTGATTGACTTGGTTGAGGATAGGTCTTCATTACAACCTCCACTGGATGCTGTTGTGGGTGACATTTACTCAGATACTGCCGGTTGGAATATTCCTACTTCTTTTAAAGCTTCCTACCCAGATGTTGCTTATGAGATTGAGAATGTGGTTGTTAGCACTGATCCAGACTCGTTAGTTTGGACATGTTATTTGGATGGTTCTTTTTCCTGTAAATCTGCTTATACCTCTCTCTTTGAGGTTAGGAGTTCTGTGTTTTGGGGTAAGCAGATCTGGGCGTCTTTCATTCCTCCTTCTCGCTCTGTCCTAATTTGGCGGCTGTTTCATGGTAAGATTCCCACAGACATTGCGTTGCGTGCCAGAGGTTATATTCTTCCATCTCGTTGTCGATTTTGCTGTGCTGCAGAGGAGGACTTAAGGCATCTTTTTCTTGATTGTCCTTTTGTTCGTGGATTGTGGGATGCTGTATCCTCTACTTTTGGCCATAAACTTAAGTTAGATGGTACTTGTTTGGACCTTTGGCAGGAGGCAATGAGAGTTGTATTTAGCACTCAACTGAAAACTCTCTGGCGGGTTTCTATCATCACGGTTTTCTGGGTGGTGTGGTTCTTCCGGAACCAAGCTACTTTTGAGGATGGCAAGATTGTCTTTGCTGATGCTCTTTCATTACTTTGGCGTTTTGTTCGCGAGGCAGACTCTCTTCAGTCTGGCACTGTGAAGAATTCAGTGGATGAGCTTCAGATTCTTCAACGGTTCCATGTCTCTGGTCGCCCTCCAAAGGCTCCTCATATTTTAGAGGTTAATTGGCGTCCTCCCCCGACGGGTTGTCTTAAGGTTAACACGGACGGGACCGCTTTTAGTAGTCTTGGTCTTGCTGGTTATGCAGGGGTTTTTCGCACATGCAGGGGTTTCGTTAAAGGTTGTTTTGCTATTCCTCTTGGTGTCTGTTTTGCTTTTGAGGCTGAATTGGCTGCTGCCGTTTACGCTGTTGATTATGCTTGGACTTTTGGCTGGCGTCGGTTATGGTTGGAGAGCGATTCTACTTTTGTAGTGGATATCCTTCGTTCTAGGTCTCGTAAGGTTCCTTGGCGTTGGCGCACCGCTTGGGATAGGTGTTTGGGTTTTATCTCTCAAATGAATTTTGCTGCGACTCATATTTATCGAGAAGGTAATCAAGTTGCAGATAGTTTAGCTTCCAGGGGTCCCAGTATCGTCTCTCCTAATTGGTGGTGGAATGCTTCGAACTTTTGTAACCCGTTTATTTTCAATGATTTTTGTAGCAGACCTTCTTTTAGGTTCTGTTGATCTGTTTTCTTATTTAGTTTTCTGTTATGTTTTGTTCGTTTTTTTTTTCTTTAATAAAATGTTGGGTTAGCACTCCCAACAATCTTATAAAAATAAAATAAAAATAAATACAGTATATATCTCTCTGTTTGGTTTAGAAAATTTAATTTTATAAAATTATAAATGACCGCATTTTTAATAAATAATTTTTCAAAAAGTATAACATAATATCTCAGAGATAAAAAAATCAATTACCATAATAATGATGAATTAGTCAAATCGATTGAATTGATATTTGGGAGGCTAGATTCAATTAAAATTTAAAACGCAGTGATATTATGGAATCCATTTAAAACTCGATTGGTTTAGAATAAATCAAACATTTGAATAGATTGATTTGAAAGATATAAATCGGCTTATAATAATTTTTTTAATTAAAAATGTCTTTAAAAAGTTATAATCATAAATCAGTCATGTTTATCTAATTCAAATGGTTGGATGGTTACGCAAGGTTGATTTTTGTGGAATCAAATTATACGTGACGAACGGGCATGGCCCATGGACTAATAATTCATTGCTGAACTCAGTTTCTTTTCAAATTTATGACTTTAGACTAAAAAATATCAATTATGGTAATGGAAGCAATTACACGACAAAATTAATGACTTTTAATGGCCTTTTCCTCTCAATAATCAATATCCCAGTCATGAAATATCTAGAATTATCAAGTGAAAATAATTTTTATTTTAAAGATTCCTTGTATACTAAATGAAATTAAAGTAGTAATAAAACATTGGCTTTAGTGCTTTACATTGGTGCATGACCTGCAGGTATATACAAAAGGGTGAGGTAAAACTAATTTAAATTTATGATTTAAAATTTTAATTTCAACATCTCAACCACTTATGTACTCTTAATTCAACGGTTATAGATATATTTAAATTTTAATCACCGGATTAAAAACACATAATCGGTTGAGATGTTGAAGTTAAAATTTTAAGTTGATTTAGTTTGACCCTATATAAAATAAATAAAAATAAAATATTAGTTTTATCAATTTCAATATGGCTATGTAATAAACCTGTCAAGCTTGATAATGTTGTCCGAAGTTTGAGTCGTTACATATGTAATATAAATGGTTTTAATTAATAATAATAATAATAATAATAATAATAATAATAATAATAATAATAATAATGTTACTTTGTTCAAATTTAATATCTAAATGATGTGTCAATACTCCCGTCCAGTCATTTAAATCATGCAAATTTAATTTAATTTAAAGGGTAAATATCATTTTAATCCCTATGGTTTACCCTATTATCTATTTCGGTCATCGTAGTTTCAGTATTGATCCGTTTAGTCATTCTATGACAGTTTCTGTTAAAATCAGACCACCTGACATAATATGATGGTCAAATGACTATTATACCCCTACTAAATGACTTGTCTATTGGAAAGACAATTAAACCCTCAAAAGTAGCCGTTGTGAACAACGACTACTTTTTTTCTTCCTCTGATAAAAAGGCATGCACCCCTGCTCCAACAGTCATATTACAAACACACCTTCATACATTTTCAACCTATTCCACACGCAGCACACCTGCTCCAACACTCATATTATACAAACACATAAACCCTTCTTACATTTTCTTCCAATTTTATGCCACATCACACATTTACAAACTCAACAAAGCACAACAATATTATCAAATATATATGTCAACCAACCACAACAACCACATCAACCACATCAACCACATCAATATCAAGCAAACACAAACAACATAAATCAAGAGTAACAACCATGAAGACATCATCAAGCTCAACAATGGCTATCAATGGCGGGATAATCAAATTCAAAAACAAAAAATGCTCATGCGGGATTAAAGCCGCTATGAAGATATCTGAATCTAAAAATAATCCAACGAAACTGTATTTTTTCTGCGAGAGAGGAAAATGTAATTTCTATAGATTTTGGGATCCTGACATTGAAGAATTTAACCAAACTGAATTCCTAGGAAGCAATTCACAAAGGTATGATGATAGAGAAAATTTTTAGCTTCAACAAGAAATGACAAGTGTAATTCAAAAGTTGGAACTATTATGGTAAAGGGTGCACCACCTAGAAAGCTTACATGTAAGGATGCATAATTTGGAAAATAACATTCATGGGAAAATGCATAACCTAGAGTCTAGACAAAGAGGACAAATGCTAACTTGGGTAGTTAACATGTTGTTGTTTGGTGTACAATGACAGTGTTTGTACTTAGCTTAACAAACAATCATGAAATGTAATAATTAGTAAAGCATAAGCATAAATAAAAAGTAGTTAGAGTTCATAATACCCTTAGATTGCATAACAAAAGTGCAACCAATTACTATCAAATTTCTACATGGTCTGTGTGCTAGCACATTCAGAAAACAAATTTCAGCATATATAATGGTTTACAAACCATAATTTAAAAAATGCTAGCAAGAAGACCACACATTTAAACAAAAAAAAGCATGTGAAGATGAACAAAATAAAGTAGAGTCCATAATTACGAATTCAAAATAAAACTAAAGTTTGTTAACCAAGAACTGACAGTGTTGGCTTTCTTCCATAAGTCAAAGTCCTTTTGTGTTTGAGTCTGGGTTGGTGATGGCTGTGAAGATGAACCTTAAAGTGCTGATTGTTGTTGGATTGGGTGATGTGAAGATGAGGTTGTAGTGGATGTTTCATTAGTTTGTAAAAAGAATTTGCAAAGGAAAAGAAAAAAATTAATTAGATAAAGAAGTTTGAAAAATGAATGTATAAGAAATAGATTCAGTTTTGTTGCTTTGACATACCTTGTTTTTGCATGTTCTTTTGTTGTATCCAACTTGGCTACAAAGTTTGCATGTCACAGTTCCAGACTTTCCTCCTTTAGGGCCCTCGTCTGGTTCCCTCTTCCTTTGAGTCTTCGGCCTTCCAGGTTGCACAGTGCTAGGTGGTGGATATATGTGTTCTGTTTGACCTTCAATTAGTAAATAAGCAGGGACTTCTGGCCACCTCTTTTGATCAGGAATTGGGTGGATCGTTCCACTATAAGTTTGCATGGAGGCACTCTTGGTCAGACATTGATGGACATATTCACTCACCTTATCCTTCACTGCAGCCTTTGCATGCCTACAAGGGATCCCACTCACTTGCCAACTGCCACACTGACATCTATACTCACCAAGTTTAACAGCATATCCCTCATTTGGACCTAAAAGCTCATACTTCATGTTCCTAGCAGCTATAATTGTTAACACCCTGCTTTGTTTACTATTCTTTAATATCTTTGCATTAACCCTATGTGGCAAAAATGAATTCCATTCTTGACACTCTTCCTTTCTCTCTTGGAATTTTCTCATAACCATCCTCCTAATAAACTCAAGCAACTCTAAGTAAGAAGAAGCTTTATGGGTCTCTATCATGCTATTAAAGGTTTCAGTCATATTGTTGGTAACATGGTCACACCTAATTACGTGGTCATAAGCATACCTAGACCAATGCTTTGGTTCAATTTCTTGCAACCAACTCTCCACAACAGGGTTTATGGCACCAATCTCATCCGTTGTTTCTTTGAAGTAAAAAACATTAGAGCTTCAGCTAGCTCTCCAAAATAGTTTCTTGAAATGATCACCATTGTAAGTTAGTATGAAGTTGGCATATATATGCCTTGCACAATACCTGCCCAAAGGAAAAAAAAACATAAATATTTTGTACATAAGGTTTTACAAAACTAGAAGCCTACGTATGCTTTGCTCATAAATGTTAAAAAAAAATAGTATAATAAAGTTTGCTATTAATTATTAGAAACTACATGTATTAGATTTGAACTGTCAAAACTTTAGTAAAAAAATTATGTATGTATGCTAACCAGACAACGATATCACAAGGTATCAAAATCAAAATTAAATGTTCACTCACAAGCCACAACTCAACTTCCTGAAAACAACTTAGCACTATATTTCACATACAACAAACAACAATTATTTTGAATATATACATATATATATATATATATATATATATATATATATATATATATATATATATATATATATACATCCTTATCATCAAAGTCACACCAACCCAACGCTTGGTAACCACCTTGCTGATCCAACACTTCAAGTTCTTCATTAGGTCTAGAATATGACCCTTTTGGAGGACTTGGAACATAACATCTATTTTCTAACTCAAAAACTATTTTTCCTAACCCACGATCCTTAAACTCCTTAAAAAACTCAATTAACTCACTATCTCTATTCACCTCAACTCTCTCATCACACCAAGGTAAGTGTATCCAAACAAGGCAATCTTCATTAGGCACTACATCTTGTCCACTAAGCTCCTTAATTGTTGCACGAATCAAACTAATGAGGCTTATGTAATCAGAATCACACTGACCTACATCAACCACCTCAGTCCCAAACATCACAGTTATTGTGAAAATATCCATTTCACCCATGTATAAAAAAAAATACAATCTAAATTAACATAAATATTTATAACATATCAAATATATTTGTTAACAGTTTTGCCAAGCCATCAACAAACACTCTCTAAAAGCAGAAAAATCCTAGTTCACAAATACAAAAATTGAATTACTTGTAGTGAACTCATTTATCAACCACAAACAAAAACAAAAGACACTGACATAATATATCTTTCAAATATCAGAACCATTTCTTATTCTTGTTCTTATATTCTTATATATACAAGATAATAAAAACTAATAAAAAAAACAACCAAACAAAGCAAACGATAGAAAAAATTATCCTTTAATTATATTTAAAATTTAGTTGCTCAAGTGATATCAAAACCATAAAAACCTGTTTTGCAAACTTAATAATAATCAACCCAACATAAAATCATGTGAAACACTTATAAACAAAAGAAATAGAAACCAATTCATATCATAAATAGAAAAGAGCATAAATAAACCCTAAATGATTTGCACCCGATAGTTTTTTTTTTAAAAGACAATCACTTATTTTCAAAATTTTGTTTACTTTCGGTACTAACACATGTAAAACAATTGCAACAACCAAGAATTACATTTAATCGGCTTTCAATAGAAAAACCCCCAATTTCTCTTACATTGTAACCCTAGATAGATGAATTCTTCAAAGAATCTAGAAACAAACACATTGCATGCAACAAATATCAATCAAAACAACTAAATCATCATTCATTCTTTCAAAAACTAACCTTATGCTCAGCAAGCTTCAAATCTTCCTCGCAACAGGTGTTCTTCTACAAGTATTCCCAAAAACGAACGTCTAGCACGAAAGAGGTTGCACAAGGCTTAAAGAAGAACATGAAAATGAGGTGAAAATAGACAAAGAAGTTTGGTTCTGTAGGGTTTTTGGCATGAAGCTTCAAGCTGTTGGTATTGTGGTTTCTGAAGAAAAACGAAAGCAATTGAAAATGACAAAGTGGAAGGTGGAACCACGTTAGTTAGGTTTTTTATTTTAAAGTTTTATGTGACGTGTCAGTAACTAGGAGATGGATTACATCTCAACCTTTCATTTTCTTATTTGTTTTTTATTACCAATTTTTTTAATTTTTGAAGTTACCGTTTTGCCCTTTTGATAAGAAATTCTAGAAGTATGCATGGTGCTTTTACAATTTTACCCTCACTTTGTTAACAGAAATTTCTAAAACCCTAACGGAATTGGGCTGTAGGGACTAAAATAAGGATTAATTGAAACCATAAGGACCTGTATGACCAATACTTAAATTACGAGGATCGAAATGGATAATAGGGTAAACCACATGGACTAAAATGATATTTACCCTAATTTAAATGAATGGACTAGAGTGTTGCCACATCATTTGTGTACAAGATTTGAACTCAAATTTGAGAAAAGTAGAATTACTCTAATAATAATAATAATAATAATAATAATAATAATAATAATAATAATACATTGGCTTACTGATATAGATAGTCTAAATAGAGATGCTAATCAATAATTTAAATTAAGGTATTGGATTCATGATTGAAGAAACGTTAATTCTGTTTTTACTTCAAGATTTTACGTAAGAACCACTTTTCGAATATATATAGGGTTCGAAAAATTATTGGCACTATTTTTTTTTTTTGGGGGGGGGGGGGGGGGGGTGTTGTACAAATATCACAACTTTACTAATGTATGTTTAAAAGACACTATTTAACGTGATCAGACGAAAATACCCCGAAATATTAAAACAGAGAAAAATTTGTCATTTTCTAAATCAGAGAAAAGCAAGAGTGAAACTGACGAGAAGCTAATCCACATCGAAGTGACCGGAACGAGAGTACACGAGAACAACTACGATTGACAAAGGTAAGATGAGTTTGTGTTTTTTTCCTCGTTTTTATTGTTGATAACTTGCATTGCATGTTAAAATTGAGTTTTGTTGATTGAAATTGTAGATTAGGATTAAAATAGAGATCTGAGAATGGTTGTGGTTTAGGTTAGGGTTTGAAATTTGGTTGAATATCTGTTGAGGAAGATGAAATTCTGGGTTACCGAGACTTTTGCAGGAGAATCGAGCTTATTTGTAGTTGAGCCGAGGTTTTTTTTTTCGTGAAAATTAGGTTTTGGTAAGTCGAGCTTTTTTTGTAATGGTTCGAGCATTTTTTTGAATGAGATCGAGCTTTTTTGAAAGGGATCGAGTTTTTTTTAAAGGAATCGAGCTTTTTTCAATAGGCTCGAGCTTTTTTTTACATTGGATCGAGCTTTTTCATCGTGGGATCGATCTTTTTTTTTTAAATAAGATCGAGTTTTTTTTACATATGATCGAGTTTTTTTGTTATGGGATCAAACCTTTTTTAAAGGGTCAAGCTTTTTTGTAGTTGAGTCTAGCTTTTTTTTCTTCGTGAAAATTAGGTTTTGGTAAGTCGAGTTTTTTTTGAATGAGATCGAGCTTTTTTGAAAGGGATCGAGCTTTTTTAAAGGGATCGAGCTTTTTTTAAAGGGATTGAGTTTTTTTCAATAGGCTCGAGCTTTTTTTTACATTGGATCGAGTTTTTTCATCATGAGATCGAGTTTTTTTTTAAAGGGTTTTTTTGTCTTGGGATGGAGCTTATTTTTTATAAGAAGAGCTTTTTTTAAATTGGACCAAACTTTTTTTACATTGGATCGAGTTTTTTTGTTATGAAATCGAGCATTTTTATCATGGATCGAGTTTTTTTTAAAGGGTCGAGCTTATTTATCCTGGGATCGAGCATATTTTTTTTAGGACCGAGCTGCTTTTACATTGGATCGAGACTTATAATTTTGGTTCCGAGATTTTTTCTGTTAATGATGTTGTATTTCTGTTCCATTGTAGATGAGAAATAGGTTGAGAGATTTACTTGAAACTCCACAAGGAGACTGGTACGAGGGCAAATTGACTCGACACGACCATTTTGATGCCATTACCCATTTAGACGACGCGCTGAACTGGGTTTCTGTAAAATTTGTAGATGAAGATTGGCCTCGGTTCATGGCATCATGTTTCGGGCATTTCTTAACGATATATCGGGAGATAAAGTTTTCGGGTGGTGTTATCTATCGGTTTCTTTTGAGGGAGGTGTATCATAACGGCTCAACAGATGATATACAATTCATGTTAGGGAACCAGTCGGTGAGGTTTTCGAATGTGGAATTTTACTTGATCACCGGATTACAGTTTGGAGTTGTACCGGACACGATCGAGTATACAGAAGTGGAGAATGACATACATCAACGGTAATTTTCTGAAGCCGATGAGGTCTCGTTGGAGGAGATAAGGGGTGTTGTCACCGTTGCAGAGTTTGGAGAGACGTACAATGCTGTGAAGCTCTGCCTCATATATATGCTGAACTAGATACTGATGGCGGTGGACGAGAGATTCAAGATTCCAGGTTGGTAGTTTCGGCTGGTTGAGGATCTCGATGCACTCCCGTGGGGTGCCCATGTGTACATGCATTCCATTTACTCATTCAACCATGCATTTGACGGGCGACGAGACGAGTTCGAGCCACTCCAGCAGGAAAAGGGCGCTCACGTACATACGGTGGAGACCTACAACATATACGGTCTATCTCACGCCCTATTGGTAAGAACTTCGAATTACAAGTTATACTTTATTGTTGTTGTCCTAAATGTATGGATACTTATCATACTTATATTTGATGCAGATATTTGCTTTTGAGATGATCTCTGATTGGGCCAAGAGTTCGGCACCCAGAGGGTTACGGATCTGTGTCCCCGTATTTTGAAGTGGGAGTTGACCAAACAACCGAGAGGGAAGAAGCTGGCCAAGATTTTCAAAGCCAGGGGATGTATTTAATTTGTTAATGTTTATATTGGTTAGTAAGTGTATAATTACATTGTTCTAACCAATATTTCTGATGTTTGCGAGGAAGAAACTGGTGCCCACACCAGCTGAGAGACAGACACTGTACTATGTGGGGCTAAACGAGGGGGGGGGGGGGGGGGGGGGGAGTTTGTTTGTAGAGGAGGACATGCTTCAGAATCCGCCTCCGGTCCCTGATCAAACTACCTTTGGTGGGAACTGTGGGACAGAGGGTAGGGGCTTTACAGACATGACCAGTGACAGTGAGGGATCTGATCCCGATGCTGGGGGTTTAAGGCCCAGTGATGGTGAGGGATGTCAGACAGACCCTCAGCGAGAAAGACATAGGCATAGGCGGGTTCAGTTTACCACCCCCAGATATGCTTCATGTATAGGGGATTCCCGTGGGGGCGTTAGACGTGATGAAGATGTAAGTTGAAAAGAAAGTTTTATTTTTTTATTAACACGTGATGCTGATAGTTTTGTACTAACAATATAGACATGATTTCAGGCCCCATGGACAGATCTGTTGAACGATATGCGTGAAGCTTTTTGGAAGAGTGAAGAGGATTGAGGCGTCAGTGATTGCAGTATTTTTGATCTTAATCAATTTAAAAGAATAGTTCGTTCACTGTGATCGGTGATTCTACTAGTTGAGGAGGACATGCTTCAGATTTCGCCTCCGGTCCCTGATCAAACTACCTTTGGCGGGAACAGTGGGACAGAAGGTGGGGGTTTTACAGACAGGACCAGTGACAGTGAAGGATCTAAGCCCGATGCTGGGGGTTTAAGGCCTAGTGACAGTGAGGGATATCAGACAGACCCTCAGCGAGAAAGACATAGACATAGGCGGGTTCGATTTACCACCCCCGGATATACTTCATGTATAGGGGATTCCTGTGGGGGCGTTAGACGTGATGAAGAGGTAAGTTGAAAAGAAAGTTTTGTCTTTTATTAACACGTGATGCTGATAGTTTTGTACTAACAATATAGACATGATTTCAGGCCCCATGGACAGATCTGTTGAACGATGTGCGTGAAGCCCTTTGGAAGAGTGAGAAGGATTGCGAGCGTCAGTGATTGCAGTATTTTTGATCTTAATCAAGTTAAAAGAATAGTTAGTTCACTGGGATCGATGATTCTACTAGTTGAACACTAATTAGTCTAATTAATTCCTAATCTTAGTGCATGAAATCTAAATGGCATAATGCTTGAATTTGGTTGGTAATTTAGCTCACTAATATGTAAAAATTGTAATAAACTAAGTAACACAAAAGCTTACACGAAAATACGAAGATGAAGGAATGCTAGGGAATTAATGCAACCTAATTAAACTCCTCAATGTAATCCCTAAGTCTCATTTAAGCATTTAAATCCAATTGATAGAGTTTATTTCATGAAGCACCTAATCTTTCCTATTACTCACACAAGGTCATGTAATGAGCAATGGTTAGAATTAGTTTTTAATTAAAAACTCTAAACCATATCACACATAGCATGGTCATGCATATGGAAAATTTCTCAATTATTAAGCTTGTAGTTAAGGTCTAAATGAGATGATCACCCATATCTAACCCTCAACATTATAGATAAACTAATCATAACACAAACATTCATTGAGGTCTCATTTGAATATAAGTGAAGGAATTAGAGCAAGTATTTCAATAAAAGAGACTGCCAAGGTATTTAATTAAAAACCATTAGACTAGGATTACAAAGAGCTGCTCAATATGTTTACATTGATCCCTTAACATAGAAATTAGTTACACATCAAGGAAAAGAAATAAAACAAAGAAGAGTTAAAGAAGAAACCCAAGTTGGTCATTTGAGGTTCCTTGAATTGTAAGCTTCCTCTTCTTGCCTTCCAAGTTCCAAGATGGATGGAGGAATGAAAGTTGTCTAAGAATGGTGATGGAAGGGTGAAAGTGTCCCAAAAGTTCGTGTGGCTCTTGTTTTTTCATAAAAATATAAGATGGGTATTTATACGGGTCTAAAAAAAGGTCATAAATCAACCTAGAAATACGTGCTGACTGACTGTCGCTTCCCTATATATCGCGGTAATCCATGACGACATGTCGCCGTCTTCCGCGACGACATCACAAGCGACACTTTAGAAAAGTTGTTGTCGCGTGGTTTGTCGCGGTCTCCCATGACAAAAATCATGATAGCGACATATTGTGTCATTTTGTCCAATTTTCCAATTTTCAGCTCTTTTGGATCCTACTCTTCACTCATAACTCCCATATGATGTCCGTAATACAAAATCCTGCAAATACACTTAAGCAAGCAATTAAAAACTTGATTTTACTCGAGAATTGAGCAATAAGCATATAAAGAGGGACTCAAAATCTAGTGTTATCATGGCTCGATCAACACCCCCAAACCTAGCTTTTTGCTCGTCCTCGAGCAAAATCAAAAGAAAACACCAACAAAAAACAAACAAGCAAACAACACGAAGACTTGATAAAAACAAAAGAAATTCAAACAAAAATAACACAAAATTCGTATTTTCAACTGATGATGAGATGCAAAGAGGTGTGGATAAGGAGAGTAGACACATGCAAAATATTCTCAAGCAACTCGAAGGCACTCACGGGACACTCGAACAACATGAATCCCACACCTAAAGTGCTATCATGTCGGGGAATACTTACTCTCACACCTCGAGCATAATTCGTTTTGACTCTAAACCTCAAGTGGACATTCTCTTTTCTTTCCTCTTGGAGTCCTAAGTTCACACTCATGCAAAGTATGCAAGGATAGAGTTATGTATGAGAATCAAATACTTGCATACAATAAGCAATGAAACATTATTATTTTGGTGAACTAGCCTAGGAAATGAATCAAATGCCATGGATGTGGAAGATCATGCTTCAACAATTATTCCCAATCTAGATTTCATAGTAGATCATTTAGGTCTTCCATTTGGTTATAATGGGGCCATTGGGTGAAATATAGTGAACAAATAATAGAAAATGGAATTCAAAAGTCACCAATCTTGCTAAGACATTACACGATACACCCAATACTTAAGCTCTATTCACATCACTCGTGACACTAGTTAGGCTTGACTTTGACTATACTAGTGAGTACCTTGCAATTACATACAAGACTCTTATTCCCCTTTTCTCCTTTTCTCTTTTTTTATCATTAATTTTTTTTTACTTTAAGCTCATAGTACACATTTTCACACTTTTACATTTTTGAGCCTTTTGCCTTGCACATTTACAAATATAGCCTAAATACACACTAACTCTTCATATTTAGAGCTTTTCTACTGTTCAACCACAACACGATACATCATAACAAGATTGGCAACGAGGGTAGGCATGCGTTTAATTTTAAGCTATATGATGTAATATGGTTCCAAAAGAAAGGTAAGTGTTTGACCTCAAAATTGCCTTGGGAGCATACAAGTAGGGACAAGGAATGTGTTTAGGCTAATATGAGTAGTTAAACACACACATTGCCTAAAATCATTTCCATCATTTCATCTATCAAGGGAATGTAAGTATCCATCAAGCAATCCACAAATATAACAATGTGATGTCCTATGACAATTGATGCACGTGACGAAATAAGTGTTTAAGATGAAACAATGATAACACTCAAATGCGCTTTTTAAGGCTTGTGTTTGTGAACTCACTAGGTGTCTCCACTATTAGAACAAGGTGCTTGAGCACCGAGTCCCCTCAACTTGAACACAAAAGGATGAGACAAACCCATGAAGTGCAAGTGAGACCCTAGAGTGACAGCAAGATGCTCAATCGAGCACATTATGCATAAATAAACTCTCACACAAACACACCCTTAAAGCATCATACCCAAGCTACTTGAAGCTCGAAAATTTTGGCCATACGACTCATTTTTGAAAAAAAATTAACTCAACCAATCATTTTGACTCAAAAAGAAATTAAAAATTGTGACTCAAAAATAAAAACAAAATTCAGGACTCAATAAAACCAAGACGATCAAAACCAGTGTCGACACCCTCAAACCTAAACTCAACATTATCCCCAATGTTGACAATGAGATCCCGGCGAGAAAGGCGCCTAAACCACAACCAACACAACACATTTCAACAATATAAAATAAAATAAAATAAAGCAAATGCTCAATCAAGATGGCATAGAAAGCTCTTAATTAGTGGTGTAAAAATGGGCCGGCCGGTGACAGGCCGGTCTGGCCTGCCCAGGAAGTTCACGGGCCGTGCTGGGAACGGCCAGTGAAGGAAGAGGGCCAGGCCGTGTGCCGGGCCGCTGGGAGGAGGCCCGGCAGGCCAGCCCGCCTGGCACGCCAATCCGGCGTGAAAGGCCTATCGGACCGATCCGCCAGTCCGTTCGGTCCATTTTTTTTTTTTTTTTTTTTTTTTTTTTTTCAAAAAGCCTCTAACGGCTGGAATTTTTTTCTAGCCGTTGGAGGAAAAAAATTTACCAAAACCCCCCCTTAAATCTTTTAAATTACATTTTTACCTACAAATCAAAATTTTCTATAAATACTTCCATCCATTTCATTTTCCATTTACTCTCTTTATCATTCTTTCAATCTCTCATTTTCTCAAATCTCAATTTCTAATATATTCTCAAATTCTCTAAACTTTTTCATTCAATTTGGTCATTACTCTCTCTACAAAATTCTCTACATTTTCCACCAACACGCCAAATTTTAAAGGTCAGTTTTTTTATTACTTTTGGTCTAACATATTCTCATAGTAAATTTATATGTTTATGTTTAGATTTGAGTTACTTAATTAAAACATTATCTATTTAGTTAGTTAGTTTATCAATTTTTGGGCTTTAATGTTAATATTATTTGTTTAGTTTATTAAGATTTTTAAGTTTAGTAGTAATTTTAATATTTGTTATTAATAAATTTAGAAAGTTAATTTGTATTACTGAAATTACTTTTTGTAATAAGTAAATGATTAATGTTAAGTGTAGTAATTTCGTTTGATATTGTTTTTTTCATAAATTATAATTTTTCATTTGTAGATTATGTTAGTAAATTTTAGAGTAGTGGTTCAAATCATCAATTTTATGTTAGTATATTATGTTAGTAAATTTATCAATTTTATTTGTAGTAGTGAACTAGTGAATTTAAAATTTTTTGTTAGTAGATTATGATTTTTTTGTTTATTTAATTTGTTTTTTTAAGTAAATTAATTATTGTAAGTGTCGTATTAGTTATAGTAATTATTGTTAGTAAATTAAGATCATTGTTAGTAAATATTGATTTTTAATTTGACTATTAACTACTATAGTGCTCATATTTTTATTCAGATAATGGATCCTAATCAGCAGCCTTATTTTTTGGACGGTTTGAATATGCTCAACGATGAATTTGATATTTCAGAACCGACCCATACTCAAGTGGGACCTTCTGGTTCCGGCGTTACACCAACATCACGTCCCAGAAAATTAACATCAGATGTGTGGCAATGTTTCAACATAGTCCAAATGACACTCCCAAACGGGACGTCTGGCCTCAGAGCTAAATGTAAGTTTTGCCATAAGGATTATGCTACAAGTACGGGGGGAACCGGACATTTGAGACGGCATATGCACAAATGTATGCCTGCACATGGACAGGTAGACACTACAACCCAGACACAACTTCAACGGCACCCAGACGGGTCCGTTATGACGTGGCAGTTCGACGCCATGCACGCTAGAGAGTGCTTGGCACGATACATTGCACAAACTGATCAACCAATCAGTATTGGTGAGAGTCCATTTTTTAAAGAATTAATCACATCTGCATATAATCCCCAATATGAACCTGTTTCTAGAACCACCACTAGAAATGATTTGATACGATTGTTTGAAACCCAAAGGGATGACTTAGTTGCTGAAATACAGCATTTAAGTGTCTCTGTTGCATTAACTTTTGATATTTGGAATGCATGTTCCAAACAGGACTATTTATGTGTCATGAGACACTATTTAGATTCTGATTGGAGGATAACAAAAAGAATTTTTGGTTTTCGTCCTATGGATTTTGCACATACCGCAGAAAACATTTTTAATGTCATAATGGAAGTTTTAGAAACTTATGAAATCACGCATCGCATTCTTTCAATCACATTTGATAATGCATCTGCAAATACTAGCTCTATTGCATTGTTTGTTGCAAGAAATATCCCGCAAGATGGAGGTTATTTCTTCCATCAACGGTGTGCATGCCATATTATAAATTTAGTTGTACAGACTGGTTTAAAGCAGGTAAGCAACCAAATAGATCGCATCAGAGATGCCATTTCTTGGATTTGCAGTTATAATCCTAGATTCAGTGAATTCAAGAGACATTGTAAATTAAACGGTCTCAAACCCCGACGATTCCAAATTGATATGCCGATAAGGTGGAACTCTACTTATTTAATGTTGCAAAATTGTTTGGAATATGATACAACCATTACATGTTTTTATAACATGAAATTGACCGAAACAGGACAACTTAGTCCAAAATTACTTACCACATACGATTGGTATGTGGCAAAGATTTTTGTTCAATTTTTAAAGATTTTTTACAATGCCACTGTAACTCTTTCCGGGGTATATTACCCCACATCTTCCCAGGCAATCCATCAGATAGTGGAAATGTCTGAACTGTTAAACAGTTTTAGAGAAGATGAACATCTAGGCGCTGCAGTTGTTGTCATGGAGACAAAGTTGAAAAAATATTGGGCTAACATTCCCCTACTTTATGCCTTAAGTGCTATAATAGATCCCAGGGTTAAATTATATGGTTTAGAAGTTTTGCTTGAGTTTATTGGTATTAATTTTTCAATAGATTATTCAGAACAAATTAATGACATTCGAACCAAGTTGTTCGAGATTTTTTGTATTTATGAGACCAGGTTTGGCAACATTGACATCCCCCAATCAACACGATCGGAGACAGAGCCGAAGCAAACAAGTTGGAGCCTTCTGAAACGACTAAAAAAAGACAAATCAGCAAGTACTTCTTCAGGGCAAAGATCTAGCCTATCTTCTTGTACCGAACTTATTAGGTACCTTGAAGCACAATTCGATGCTGTTGAAGACAATGAAGAGTTTGATTTGTTGTTATGGTGGAAGACCTATACGTACAGGTATCCAGTTCTGTCACACTTAGCACGTGACATACTGGTTATTCCAGTGTCAACGGTGTCTTCAGAACAAGCTTTCAGCACCAGTGGACGCATAATTGAACCAAGAAATAGCTGTTTGTCTCCAGAGATGGTGGAGGTATTAACATGCCTTCGGGATTGGGAGCATGCTAAAAAAAGGTTACAAAATCTAACTGTAGATAAAGAACTTAATCTAAATTTCGACAATCTATATATTGATGACCCTTCAGGTAGTGGCCAGGGCCAGAACTAGGTTATACTTTTACATATGTATTTATTATTTACTTGTAAGTTGTAAAACGGTTGCACTCTTTTTCCCTTACTAAGTTTTTATCCCACTGGATTTTTCTTGGTAAGGTTTTTAGTGAGGCAATAATGTAGATATGTATTACTGAATTCAATAAGTGAAAAATAAATAAATAATTAAAAAATTGTTCGTTCTCTTTATTCATTTCAAATCCTAATAATTGTTCGTTCTCTTCATTCATTTTAAATTCTAAACCCTTAACCATAAACTATAAATCCTAAACCCTATACCCTAAATCCAAAAAAGCGTAATTTGAAAAAAAAATTGGACCAAAAAACTAACCCGCAGGACCAGGCCCGCCAGAGGGGCCCGGCGGGCCGGCCTGGCACGGCACGCAGGCACGCCCCGCCTGAGGCATGCCGGTGTGCCGTGCCGGGCCTGCTTCTCCGAAAACAGGCAGGGCCGGGCCGGCCTGCGACACAGTCGCGTGCCAGGCCCAGCCAGGCCTGTTTCCAAAAATAGACTGGCCAGGCCGTGCCTAATGGGCCGAGCCAGTCCATTTTTACACCACTACTCTTAATGACAATTAAACACCAACCATAACACAATACAACACATACCCTTAGTCTAATTGCAAATAAAACAAACAAAAGAAAAGATACAAAAGTACCACTACGATAGAAATCAAATAACTAGAGTAATTAAAACAAGTACGAAATATAACTGAAAGCAGTAAAACCAACAAAACAAGTCTAGCTACACAAGAACAATTCAAAGCAAATAATGAGGTGGTGGTGGCCAAATGTGCCCCAATTTTCATTATTTTCAGTCAATCTCACCCATAAATCCTCTAAAAATACAGAATCACTACAAAAATGCTTCAATAAACTTCACAACAAAAATCGACCTTTCAATTCACAAAAATATTCACAAATTTGCTTCAACCCCTAAGATTCCAATAATTCCCTAAATTAACCCTAGAATGTGCAAATGAAAGTAGAACTAGGATTTGGGATTAGCAAGGGCCTAAAGTAAGTGAAAAGAAAAAGGAATTACCGATTGTGTGGTCTAAAAGTCTTCGACGTCACGTGGAGGGAGAATAGGTCGCGGTTGAAGTTTGAAAATTTTGGTGAGGAACTGCCCTGCCACGAATTGTTGCTTTTATAATGGGTGCATGTCGCGGTCTTCTATGACGAAATCCGTGACCGCGACACACCGCATTCTTATTTTGCTCCTGAATTTTTGATGTCGCGGTTGTCAACCACGCGACATGTGGGGTGACACATCTAGCGACATCAACCCCTTGAATGTGTCGCGTGGTTGTGTCGCGGTCTTCCATGACTGAAAAACAGACCATGAAACACAGCCAGTTTTTCATTGAATTGTCACGTCTGGTGCATCAGCGACACACCAGAGACACCTTAGGTTGACAACAACTCTTCTTTGTTGTCGCGTTGTTTTGTTGCGGTCTTCCATGACGACATCATGACCTCGACATACCTGGAAAAATTCCTCTTTGAGGCCTTTCAATGGACCTAAGTACCTAGTCTGCACACGTACTGAACAATAAACCTATCAAGGGCATTTGCTTGAACAATTTAGCTTGGTAATCACTAGACTTGCAATTAAAATGAAAATCACCCCTAAACCTATGCTTTTCCACACCTTGCACTATCAACACAATTAATCTTTTAATCAATTAAGGTATGGATCAACTTAGAATTGGAAGTGAAGTAGAATCACTACCATTCATAATTATTATGCAAAATTAAAAGTTATTGAAAGTAAAGATACCTAGGTGAGTTGCCTCCCACCAAGCACACTATTTATCATCTAGGCAAGACGTGGTAAGAGCACCACGGCTCTTGAAGCTTTATCACTTCCAATCAAGTAATCTTCCCATCAACGATAGTGTCTCTTGTTTTGTGAAGTTCGTCTTTTCGAACCCAAACTTGTCGAATCTTCCTTGACCTCACTTTAGGAATATTCCGTCTCTTTTTGCACACTTCCATAAATTCAACACATTGGGCCTTTTTATGACCGCTAGTGTGGCAAAAATGACATTTGTAAGGAAAATATGATGAACTACCTCAAGTCTTCTTAATTCTTGCTCTCGATGATTTGCATCTCTCTTGATGGTGTGGAGTTGCGGATTTTCTTCATCTATGATTTGGTCCTTGGTCAAGGTTTCAATTGTTCGTTATGCCCTTTCAAGCTTCAATAAGTAGTCACATTTCTTGACCTTTGCTACCTTTAAAGCAACTTCTTTTCCGCTCAACTCCTCATTGATGGCATTGATTTCCTTATCCTTTTGTTCAATTTGCCATTGCATCTTTCGAGCGCTTCAGGTAAAGTTTTCTTCTCACTCTTCTACTAGCCTAGCAGGATCTTTCGCCCTTTTGATTACTTCATCCCTTTCTTTCCTAAGAGCTTTCACTTCCTTCTTTAAATACTCATGTTCACTCTTAAGCTCATTGGTCTCTAAGGACGCATCTTCCTTACAAAATTCTTTGACATGATTGTCTTCTTCAACCTTGTCCTCAAAGAGTGTTAGGATTTCATCTAATTACTCAATTGGATTCTTATAATAGTCTTCTCCCTGAAGTGTGCCCACAACAAGGCAATCAACAGAACTAGTGACTTTTTTCAACCTTCCCGAAAATTTAACCGGTGGGATGTAAGGATCGGGTGACTTGTGTAGTAAGGATGTCTTCTCGGGCACATTCTCCACTACTACCTCTTCCTCTTCCTCTTCCTTTTTTTCTACTAAATTTCTTCCCCCAGTTTCGTTATCCAAGTCCTTAGCCTTTTTCCTCTTAGGCTCTCCAATAGAATCTTCGGTGTCTAACACTTGGGCACTCCTCAGAACTGTCATTGCTTTAGCTTGTTCTGACTGGCTAGGAAATCTACCTGGCTCATTCTTGTGAATTGTGTCAGCTGCTTACCCTAATTGTGTCACCAACCTCTTCACCGATGCCTCTAAGTAGGTGAACCTTTGGCCGGTTGCTTGAATGAAATTATTTAAGCTCTGATCTGTCTGTTGTGAACTTTGAGCAAGGGTAGTCACAATGTCCTCCAAAGGACTCTTCCTAGGCTGGTATGATGTCTCATCTCGATTACCCGAGTTGTTCCATTGCTGCCCATTTAACCCTTGGCCATGGTAGTTCTGAGTTTGGTTATTCAAAATGTTGTTTGGGTCAGACCGTGAGAAGTTGGAATGGTTATGCCACCCCAAATTGTAAGAGTTAGAATATGGATCATTTATTCCTCTTTGAAAATTTAGGGCTTGGATATCTTCCGTCTCATAAAATATCATATCTCTACCTTGACGGTCCGTTTCATACATCATGTTTGCCCATAAACACCAAAAACAAAAATACCAACAAAGTAAAAAGAAACTAAAAAAAAATTAAAATAAAACTAACTAACAAAATAAAATAAAATATAATGACACACACTACCTAAATCAAACTGATTAGGCTCAACTAATGAATATACGCCGATCCCCGGCAGCGACGCCAAAATTGATTGCAGTATTTTTGATTTTAATCAATTTAAAAGAAAAGTTCATTCATTGGGATCAGTGATTCTACTAGTTGAACACTAATTAGTCTAATTAATTCCTAATATGAGTGCATAAAATCTAAATGGCATAATGCTTGTCTTTGGTTGGTAATTTAGCTCACTAATATGTAAAAATTGCAATAAACTAAGTAACACAAAAGCTCACACGAAAATACAAAGATGAAGGAATGCTAGGGAATTAATGCAACCTAATTAAACTCCTCAATGTAGTCTCTAAGTCTCATTTAAGCATTTAAATCCAATTGATAGGATTTGTCTCATGAAGCACCTAATCTTTCCTATTACTCACACAAGGTCATGTAATGAGCAATGGTTAGAATTATTTTTTAATTAAAAACTCTAAACCAAATCACACATAGCATGGTCATGCATATGAAAATTTTCTCAGTTATTAAGCTTGTAGTTAAGAACTAAATGGGATGGTCACCCACATCTAACCCTCATCATAATAGATAAACTCATCCTAACACAAACATTCATTGAGGTCTCGTTTGAATATAAGTGAAGGAATTAGAGAAAGTATTTCAATAAAACAGATTGCCAAGGTATTTAATTAAAAACCATTAGACTAGGATTACAAAGAGTTGCTCAATAGGTTTACATTAATCCCCTAACATAGAAATTAGTTACACATCAAGGAAAAGAAATAAAACAAAGAAGAGTTAAATAAGAAACCCAAGTTGGTCATTTGAGGTTCCTTGAATTGTAAGCTTCATCTTCTTGCCTTCCAAGTTCCAAGATGGATGGAGGAATGAAAGTTGTCTAAAGATGGTGATGAAAGGGTGAAAGTGTCCCAAAAGTTCGCGTGGCTCATGTTTTTTCACAAAAATATAAGATGGGTATTTATATGGGTCAAAAAATAGGTCAGAAAACAACCTAGAAACACGTGTTGGTGGACTGTTGCTTCCCTGTATGTCGCGGTTGTCCAGGACGACATGTCACGTTCTTCCATGACGACATCACAAGCGACACTTTAGAAAAGTTGTTGTCGCGTGGTTTGTCACGGTCTCCCATGACGAAAATCATGTCAGCGACATATCGTGTCATTTTGTCCAAGTTTCCAATTTCTATCTCTTTTGGGTCCTAATATTCACTCACAACTCCCATATGATGCCCCTAATACAAAATCTTGCAAATACACTTAATCGAGCAATTAAACACTTGATTTTACTCGAGTATTGAGCAATAAACATAGGAAGAGAGACTCAAAATCTAGTGTTATCATGGCTCGATTAGTCAGCACCTGGAGTTGGTGGATATGATCCGGAAGAGTGATGAGGATCGTCAACAACAACACCGAGTGTTACTAGATATGATTTGGAGCTTCAGCGCTCGACCATGTATACACACAGGGATGGCCCCCCAACATCCTGATCTAGACTTTAGTCTCAGAGACAGGACTAGTGGGTATACCGAGGGGGCAGACAGGACATGTGGACTTAGCGAGGACCCGCCTACCGGGGGGCGGGTCCGAAGAGTCAATCTCAGTTGCGTACCAGTGATAGTAGGCCTGCTACACATACAGCAATCCGGTCGAACCTCCCAGCTGTCCTATCAGGGTTGACCCAACCCAAGCTCTACCTACCACCCAACACATCGATCCAGCCTCAACGGCCCCCTCCCCCACCCAACACATCGACCCAGGCTTAACAGTCCCCTCCCCTACCCATAGGGGTGGGCATGGTTCGATTCGATTCGATTCTATTTTATGTCATAAAATATTTCGATTCATCCAAAATTGAACCGATTTAAACCTAATAAGAAATGGGAATCAAATTGATTTGAACCTATTTTAATCGATTTGATTCGGTTCGGTTCAATTTGGTTTTGGGCTTAATGGGCCGGCTAGCTCAATGGGTTTTTGACTCTTTTTTAACATCAATGGGTTGTTGGATACTAATTTTGAACATTAGGATAGCCAAAAAACCCAAATCAAACCTAACTTAAAAATATATTTAAAAAAATTAAATCAGTTAAAAACATATTACTCTTAAATATATTAAATATATTAGGTTTTTTTTACTTATATACTTGGTTTATTCGGTTCAATCCGGTTTTAAGAAAATCAAACCGGTTTGAACCGAAAAAAAAAATCGATTTTCAAATTTTAAACCGAATTACCATTACGAATCGAATCGAATACCCTTTTTTTTGGTTCGATTCAGTTGAAATCGGTTGGAATCATAACTTAATGCCCACCCCTACCCACCCAGCTTGTCGATCCAGGCTTAGTGGTCCCCTCCCCCACCCAGTACATCGACTGAGCTCCAAAGCTCTTTAGAGGCTGGAGTACCGCCCATGAAGCGTATACTTAAGCGCATATGGCAGTTGATGAGCCATTACACAGATCCATGCCGATCAAAGAGGTTAAGGACATAGCCCCAGTCCACGGAACACATATTTGACCTCTACAGACTTGTGGACGCTGACTAGCTTACGGCATACAAAGCCTTCAAGAAAAACATCAACGGGGAACTGTGAGTACAACTTCATCTATGAATTTGGCAGTGCTTTAATGTTTATTCAAATTTTGATAAAGCTAATCCAACCATTAAACAGACGTGATGTAGACGTACTGGCACCAGTGGACGCCAAATGGTTCATGCGTATGCAATCCAACTTCATGGACTTGGAGGACACACTAATATGATTTTCAAATTAACGTTTGTTTAAATAATGTTGTATTGTTAACAATTCATTAACTTTATATATTGTTTGCATATGGACGCATACCTCCATATTCTTCGGAAGCGTCAGCGAGGATTCTCCACTGTGTACAACCAATGATCGACGTATTGGATACACAATTCTATGTAGGTAGTTATAAATTATTGGTATCGCATCTCATTTTTTGTTTTTTTTTTTAATTATTATTGGTAAGAATTTGTCAATGATTGTATGTACAACCACTTATGTTGTTATAGTGGGAGAGAATGATGCCTCATGATTCTCACGGGGCTGTGACCACGGCGAGGTGGAATGTGTTACAGTCCCGATGGTTGGAAGAGGACATTCAGACGGTCCGTGGAGCTACCACTAGTGAAAACCGCTCATGGCACGAGGTTGACTTGGTAAGTGTTAGACGGTGGAAATGATTTAAAATATAAACTGTTTGTTTATCTTGACCTAACACCTTCTGCATACTATTACAGGTCCTGATACCTTGCAATGTTGGGGGCCCAACATTGACTGGTGGTGACCGTCGACCTTATTCTTGGGAAGCTGGACATATTTGACCCCTGGAGACATGATGTTCCTGTTCATACTAGGAAGCAGCAAGTGCGGCCATTACGATGGTTTTTGCCGTCAATGTTGAATAACGCGGGGTTCCACACTGTACGACGAGGTGGTCGTCGGCAGTTCCCCATGGAAAATGAGCCATTCTCGGTCAGCGTGGTCTCCACTTCTACAATCCCCCATAAAAAAAATCGTAACACATTCTATTTCATTCAGGTGCTTATATATTATTTAAAAATGATTTGTAACGCATTTTAATGTGTCCAATTGTAGAGGTAACTGTGGTCCCCATACTTTGAGACTTATTGAGTACTTACTGGCGGGTCGACGTCTTTTTGGTTGGTCAAAGGATAGCATGGGGATCATTCAGAAGAAAATGACTGTGGAGATTTTTTGTAACTCCAGGCCTACCTAGTGATTGGTTGTATATTTACCGTTGTATATTTTTTATATTTCCTACCATTTTTTATGTACAAAGATATTGTAATTCAGTAATATTATTTCAATTTCTTTCAATGATTTTGTTTTCAGTGTCTGCCATCAGATGTACGAAACACATAGCAAACCTTGACAATCTGATACAATTTTTTTTTTTACAAAATAAGTTAACGAACAACTCATACAATTTCAAATTATTACAATCTGATACGATTCCAAATGTTTACAATGTGATTAAAACTTTGCCATTCATTCCTTATTAGAGTCCATGTTAGGGCACATTTGTTTGTTGTGTCCTATTGCATGACAGATGCTATACTTGCCACGGTATTCATCGGGAACACTTCTGCTTGGACCTTCATTAATCAAAGGTGGGTTAGAAAATTTTCTGAAATTATGCCCTGGTTGTCCACATCTTTTACACGATTGTGTAGTTGTCCTCTCTGAAGACGAGACATGTCGACCCGCCATCCAGCGTCCTGCTTGTCTCCTAGAGATTGGATTCAAAATCACCCTCTGAGCAATGTCAGATGTCACAACCCAAGTGAAAGAATGTCCATTCGGCATAATAGGAACCGAGTACGCGTCAATAAGTGTCTGTCTCTTGTAGTAGTCCGAACACAAAGATGTCAAATCCAAGTTTCGCTCACTGTAAAAAACATTAAAAACGATGAGCTTCACGTTTCAGTAATAGTCACCTCACAATAAAACTTGTAAGTAATGTACCTTACGGCCGTAAGTGCGTGAGAACAGGGAAAATGATCCATTTGAAATTTGTTGCAAGTACAGGTCTTCTGGGCTAAGTCAACAGTCCATTGTTTTCCAGACCGCTTGACCGAGAAAATATTTCAGTCTACTGGATTTACGGTAATGAAACCACACTTCTCCATACATTTTAAGATCGCAAGATATGCTGCGTCGGTCAACTAATGGCACATGGATTGTACAGCTCTATAGCGATCATGAAACCACCGTTGTAGCATATTCCTAATGAATTCAACCAGAGTCAACATAGGCATTTGTCGTGCAAAATTTAGGCATAGTTTATGCATTCTGCAGCATTTGTTGTCATCACCCTGTATTTTCTTTCGGGACAGTGCACAAGGGACCACTTGTGTGGACCTGTATCAATCACATAATAATATGCATTCTAGTGCAAGTTTCTTAACTCTTCCGTGTGCCAATTATATTCAAACTCAGTGTACGCGCGGGTTACTTTGTCCATTATTACAACAACATCCTTTCTATGATATCGCTTATTAATATTTTCAGAAAAGTGTCAGCAATATATGGTATGGGTGGTATAAGGGAACACTTTAGAAATCCCTACTTCAATGCTTGCATGTCTATCGAAAATGAAAACCATCCGCTCCGGGCTTATGTTGAACGTTTCCATAAGAAAGTCATCCAAATGGGGGTCTTTACTGAGAAAGAAACCCTCACCAACTTCAGAAGGAACTTACGGGTAGGCAAGCTTTTCCAGTCTTTTGCCAAGAGATCTCTAGAGACCTACTAAAAAGCCTATGATCGAGCTCTAGAGCAAATTGTAGTCGACGAGCAACTTAAGGTCAAGATGGAACACGATGATATGAGAGCCGTAAAGCGACAGAAGAAGAAAGATCCTAAACCCAAGCAAGCTCAGAAAAGCCAGAACAATCCCCCTAACAGGTTGACGTTTCGCTTCTCCATTTCTCAACCTAGATCGTAAAGACATCCAGCAAAATGAACTCCTCCGCGGGCTTCACCTCCTCCAAGGATAGTAGCCCCAATAGCTCGAGATGAGAGAGGATATGATCGTTACACCCCTTTTAATGCATCCCGTGAAACAATCTATCTCGTCATTCGAGACAAGGGGTTGCTACAGAAGCCAACACCCACGAAAGCCCCTGTCGATAAGAGAAATCGTTATAAGTATTGTGATTTTTATAAAGACGTGGGGCACAACACCTCAGAGTGCTATAACCTGCGGAATCAGATTGAGGCTTTGATAAGGGGAGGATATTTGGTAGAATTTTTACAGCAAATCAGGGATAATATTCAAACTGGAAGGGAAGTACAAGCCGAGATCCGTTAGCATGTTGAGAAAAGAAAGGGGGAGCGGGCGGGTCTGATGCAACAAATCCGGACAATACATACCATCAGCGGAGGCTCTACTCTGGTTGGGACCTCCAATAATTCTAGGAAAAACCACACAAGAAAAATCTCTCGTATGAACAAAGGGCGGGGTATCTTCAAGGTCGACCTGAGCCCGACCAATCTCTCATAGTTGTCATAGATCATTTTCACCGAAGCGGATGTCTACAACACCATGCAGCCTCATGATGATCCCATGGTGATCACGGTACGGATTGTCAATTGCATGGTACACCGTGTGCTCGTTGACACATGCAGCAACATCGAAGTCCTATTTAAAGACACAGGAAAAACTGAACTTAAAACAGTGGTGTTACAATATTTGCACTACCATGATGTATGGGTTCACTGGGACTCGATCATACCCGTGGGATCAAAAATTCTGCCAGTAATCATTGGAGCCACACCTCTCCAGCAGAATATCATGACAGACTTCATGGTGGTGGATACCTCAATCGGCCTACAATGCAATATTAGGAAGACCATTTTTATCATCATTGAAATGGGTCATATCCATCTACCACGACGTCCTGAAGTTCCCAGTAGAAAACAAAGTGGGGGAAGTTTGGGGTGACTAACAAGCAGCCAGGAGATGCTATGCAATGTCTATTAACCCAACGACTCTAGCAAAACAACTTACCCAGGTGACAACGATCCAAGATGGGGCAACCCCTCTATTGACCTTAGAAGATGTAGGATCCACAAATCACCCCGAGGATGACCCCGTGGTGCCAGACAAGGAGGAGCAAAGAAAGGAATGGGTCAGCGGCCATCCAGTGGATAAGCTAGAAGAGATTCTTATCCGAATGGGTGATCCCTCGAGGTCGTCAAAGTTGGAGCCACCCTTAAGCCGGGAGTGAAGAAGGGTCTGATCGGCCTCCTCAAAGAGTTTAACGACATCTTTGTTTGGAGTCACGATGAGATGACTGGGATCCCGATGGCTTTGGATGCTCACCGATTGGCAGTGGATCCTACCTTCAAGCCTATCAAACAAAAAAGACGTCACTTCAACACCGAAAGAAATGCCGTGGTTCAGGAAGAAGTAGACAAATTGACCTAAGCAGGCTTCATCAGGGAAGCAAGCTACCCTGAATGGATTGCCAACGTAGTTATGGTCACAAAGGCAAATGGAAAATGGCGTATGTGCGTCGATTATACTGACCTCAACCGGGCATACCCGAAAGACAGTTTCCCTCTACCAAAAATTGATCAGTTAGTTGACTCCATCTCCGGAAACAAGCTCTTGAGCTTCATGGACACGTTTTCAGAGTACAATCAAATTTTGATGCACCTCGCTGACCAGGTAAATACCAGTTTCATCACAGGGCGAGGTTTGTACTGCTAAAAGGTGATGCCTTTCGTTCTTAAGAACACAGGAGCCACATACAAACGGTTAGTCAATCGGCTGTTCAAACCCGAAATTAGAAGATCAATAGAGGAGTACATCGACGACATGATCACCAAGTCATCAACCTCTGAAGGCCATCTAGGCGACCTTCGCCGGACCTTCATGATCTTAAGGGAGAACCAGATGAGATTTAACCCTTCCAAATGCGCTTTTGGGGTGACTGTAGGGAAGTTTCTGGGTTTCATGGTCCATGAGAGAGGCATAAATGCTAACCCGAAAAAGATTAAGGCTATCCTGGATCTAGAGTCCCCCACATCGTTTAAACAGGTTCAAGTCTTGACCGGGCAAGTAGCAGCGCATAACAGGTTCAAGTCTTGACCGGGCAAGTAGCAGCGCATAACAGGTTCATTTCTCGGTCTATCGATAAGTGTCTCCCATTCTTCAAAGCCATTAAGCAGGGAATAAACATGAAATGGGACCAAGTGAGAACAAGCTTTGCAAGCCTTGAAAAAATACCTATCAAGCTCTCCACTACTTGTTAAGCCAATCCCCGGAGAAGAACCGCAAATCTACTTGGCCGTCTTAGAAACTGCGGTAAGTGGGGCCTTAGTCAAGGAATGTGGAGATAGGATCCAGCGGCCTATCTACTACGTGAGCCATGCTCTAACCAAGCCTGAGAAGAACTATACCCTTTTGGAGAAGCTCGCTTATGCCTTGATAACCTCGGAAAGGAAGCTCTGCCCTTACTTCCAAGCTCTTTCAATAGCAGTAGTGACGGACCAACCACCCCGTTAATTCTTGTAAAGGCCGGATGTCTCCAGAAGGCTGATTTTATGGGCCCTGGAGCTCACCCAGTTTGATTAAAGGTATAAGCCTAGGACCGCAATTAAAGCCCAAGCTCTAGTAGACTTTGTAGTAGAGCTCTCAATGCCCTCAGTCCAAGTGACCTCCGCAGCAATAAAAGTAGCCCATGAAAAGAGTCTAGAATCTGACAGCTGGCCGAAAGGTTGCAAGCTGTAAATCCTCTACACTGATAGAGCTTCCGGACAAGCTAGGAGAGGAACGGGCATAGTTCTAATTGACTCAAAAGGGACTGAGTGTTGCCACTGCTTCATATTTGAATTTAAAGCCACTAACAATGAGGCAGAGTATGAAGCTCTCTTAGCCGGAATAAGGGTAGCCGCAAAGCTTGGGGTTGATTACCTGCAGGTCAGGAATGACTCGTTGCTCTTAGTCAACCAAGCCTCTAGGGATTATCAGGTAAAATGGGATAACATGATTGCCAACCTAAAGCTAGTTCAACAGCTTTGGAGCAAATTCAAAGGTTTTAGGATTGAGCAGATACCTCGACAATAGAATCATTGAGCAGACATCTTAGCCAAGATAGTTACGAATGGCGGTCAGACCTTACCATAGGGAGTCTCTTTCCAAGTGATATCACTACCAAGCATAACAGCAGGTAACGAGACTTATACCCTGGATCGGCGGCTATGTTGAATGTACCAATTAGTAGATTATCTCTAAGAAGGAAGGCTCTCTGGGGAGCCGGACCAAGCTAGGAGGATCAAGAGACTCTCATTTCGATATTGCTTGGTGGATGGGTACTTGTATTGGAGGGGCAAATCCCTTCCTTTGCTTCGATATTTGCATCCTGAAGATGCCAAATGAGCATTGAGAGAGGTTCACTCGGGGTAATATGGGAACAACATTTGTGGGGAGACTCTGGCATATCAGGTACTCCGTATGGGGTACTACTGGCCAACCATCCATCAAGATACAAAGATCTTGGTACAATCATGTGAAGCTTGTCAGAAGACCGTAAACTTGAGTCATCTACCGCCGGAGCGATTATCATCCCTTAGCTCACCCTACCCCTTTGTTATGTGGGGAGTCGACTTGATCGGACCGCTTCCAACTGCTCCTGGTCAAACCAGGCATACTATTATGGCAATCGACTATTTCACAAAATGGGTTAAAGTTGGACCACTATCCCAGATATTGGAAGAAAATACAACAAGATTCATAAAAAATAATATAGTTTGCAGGTTCGGGACCCCTCTTGTCATTATAGCTGACCTCGACAAGATGTTTGATAATGGTCGGTTCAAAGACTTTTGCGAGAGCTTGGGAATCGACCTTAGATTAGCTTCAGTAGCCCACCCCCAGACTAACGGGTTGGTGAAATCCACTAATAAAACCATTAAGAGGCTGTCGAAGAAAAAGCTGCAGCAGAAAAAAGGCAGATGGGTTGAAGAGCTTCCCGAGGTCCTTTGGGCTTACCGCACCATGAAGAGAACGGCCACTGGGGAAACGCCCTATTCTCTAGTCTTTAAGGTTGAAACAGTTCTTTCGATCGAGCATAAACTGACCTCCTTTAGAGCCCATCATTTTGAACCGGGGAGTAATGAGGGTAAGCACCGAGCTAGCTTGGATCTTTTGGAAGAAAAACAAGATCGAGTAGCTGAGAAGGTAGCAGTTTACCAGAGCAGGATTGCTAGATACTTTAACCAAAGGGTTAAATCCTGAAACTTTAAGGAAGGGGATCTAGTTCTCAGGAAAGTGAAGTCGAATACCTAGAATAGGTTAAACGGGATCCTGGGGCCCAACTGAGAAGAGCCGTACTTAGTAAAGGTGGTGATCTGCAATGGGGAATATAATCTTGAGGACATGAATGGTCGACTTATTGATCATACTTGGAATGTAGATCACTTGAGAAAATTCTACCTCTGAACAGAGGACTCATGAGCAGGCTACCTCCACCTAGTTTTTAATCTCCTGTAATAATGTACTCCTTTCTTTATATCAATAAAGCCTTTTTTTTCTCCATCTTCAACTATGTTCTACAATGATTTAGGTCTACATGAAAGATTCGACATTATCGTCTCAAGATCAAGGGTTAGTCGCGGAAGCCCCCTCGCCACCCCTGATGCCTCGGTCGGGCACTACCCCCCCGCCAAGAAGAGTTTGAGTGAAAGAGCATAGTTGCCATCCAGATCTCGAGACCAGGAAATAGCTAGATAGCCCTCCTGATGCCTTGGTCGGGCTACCACCCCCAAGAAGGATCTGAGTGTAAGAACGTAGTTGCCATCCAGATCGGAAATAGCTAGATAGCCCTCCTGATGCCTTGAGCTACCACCCTTAAGAAGGATCTGAGTGTAAGATCATAGTTGCCATCCAGATCTCGAAACCAGGAAATAACTAGATAGCTCTTCTGATGCCTTGGTCGGACTACCACCCCCAAGAAGAATCTGAGTGTAAAAGAGTATAGTCGCCATCCAGATCTCGAGACCAAGAGAGAGCTAGATAGTTCTCTACTTGATACCTCATTCGAGTTGTAACCCCCTGGAAGGGCTCGAGGATGGAGGGCTTTTTTACTTAAACTCTAATGTCCCAGTTATTACTTGTTCATAACTCTCCGGGTACACGTGTTTGCTTACTGTGACAGGTCTACGACCAAACAAGGGGATTATCGACTAAAGTCACCGAGCTACAATTTTCTGTCAAAAGTCGAAAAGCTCGAGCTAGCTATCTACTTTCACACTTAAGCAGTTTTCCTATCTTGTTACTTTTCCTATCTTGTTACTTTTCCCAAGCTAAGTCAGGTTGCTATAGAGGCTGAACCTAGATAGAGATCAGAAATGAAGCAAGTACATGCAAATCAAAATTTGAACAAGATCTAAAGTTAAATTCCATTAATGAATTGGGGAGCCTATCCCCCCGTAAGGCTACAACAATCGAACAGGGAGCCCAACCCTTGGTTTCGGCCTACAAAAAAAAATGATGAATGATGATGATGATCAAGCATGAGTAAAGATGGGATGCCCACCAAACTTTCCAAGCATTTAGAACAAGTTACAAAAAGATGGATTCAAACTTCTGCATCCTCATGATTTCCTCCAGCTTCCCATTCCTTAGGATGAACCTCACCCCCTGCTCCTTTTCCTGGTGGTCGTTCATCCTGGTTAGCCGCCTCTGCCACTTCTCCATGAGGATTCCCCTCGATTGCCAGTTGCTTAGTTGGATCCTCCTTCAAGACCTCATTGACCGTTGACTCTGGTATGACCTCAAGTGGTATGACAACATCAAGAAGATTGGCCATTGACTCTGGCATGATCTCTTCTCATTCTGGCTCCATGGGTTGAACCCCCCTTGAAGATTCCCCGGGACCTGACACAGGGAAGGTCGGGACAAGAGGAGGTAGATCTGGTATTTCAGGCTGCTTCCCAGCTCCGTCTCCAGTATAAGGACCCGCTTCGTCATTGTTGGGGTGAGACATCTCTGCAACCTGAGACATGATGTCTTCCTTATCCCAGTCTGCGATGCTGGAGAGGTCAAAGGGAATGGTGAGGGCTTTAGCGACCTAGAAGGAGGCATATAAATACCACTCACAGAAAGAGGCTTCCACTTCAGCCTGAAGCTTGGTAACTTGGGCCCTGCAGAGCTTGGTTCTCAACATTCAATGCCTTTGCCTCTTCCTTCCAATCATCCTGCTGGCTGACTCAGCGCTTAGACCAAAAAGTTTCTTGATAAAAAAGCTCATTTCAGCCTCTCGTGGTCGTACTGAAGCTCTGCCAATTGTGTTTCCATTCCCCTCTAGCCGGAAGTCATCTCCTGGACTAAGGATTGATCCTGCGTCAGCAATCCCATGGCTCACTCAGCATCAGCTTCAGCCCTAGCTGCCCGATCTCGGAGAAAGGATACCTGGTGACCCATTGCTACTTTAAACTTGAAAGCCTACAAAGTATGAAACAAAGGTTAGAAAGCGATCAAAGCTCACAATCACAGAAAATAAAGGCGATGACTACCTCAGCCAGAAGGGCAGACCCCTTGGTAACCAGAATGTCCACAGGCATGGAAGAAATCCTAGAAAGCCCACCACAAGGGCAAGACGCAACGAACTGCTTCAAAACTTCATCCTGACCAACAGTGCCTGGTTGATGGTAGGGGCGAGTAGGGGGAATCTCAGGAATACCAACCTCGGGATCTCCTGAAACCTGAACTGCTTGGGACGCGGATGGATCAGCTGAAGATGTGGGTAATGTAACTGAAGAAGCAGCATTTATAGTGGGAGCCACTGAAGAGAGGGCGGAGGTGGTCGTATCAGCAGCCTGAAGAGTGGGCCCTCATCGAGTTAAAACTTTAGCAACTCGCGTTACGAGAATAGCCATCTTGGATCTCATCTGGGAAGACGATGGAGCAGGAGCAGGAGCAGGTGAAACAACGGCTAAAAGGGTTGGCCTTTCTTTCTCTGAGGTAGCCATGATGGTTCCCTGGGATGGTCTGGTTTTAGAGAGAGGGTTCCGAGCATGCCAGACTTTGCGAGAAGCTAGAGTAACAAAAAAAACTGTTAAAGAAGAAGAAGAAAAGAAGGATGTCAGAGGCAAGTCAACTAGAAAAACAAAGCATAATAACGCAATATTACTCACGAGGGGAAGCATCGGAGATCCACAGATACTTATTCACCCTGCAGGGATCGAAGGGATCAGCAGTGGGAAACCTCAAGTTCAGATAATTTCTAGCAAGGATGGTCTTCAGCACAACCTTAGATTCGGCAGGTAGGGAATCCCGCTCTCATGAGGGTTTATCGTTGAAGGTGGTGGGAACCTCGAACTCATGCCCGCCGATGAATATGGAGCTTCCCTAATCTCCTCTCGCTAATATCCACTATTCCTTCCAAGCTGGGTTTTTTCTCGAAGCACCGGGGATGATAAATATGGGCTGGTTCTTGGCCTTCACATAGAACTGTCCCCGTGGACCTCCAGATAAACTCCTGATTTGAAAAAGGTAGGCCAACTCTTCTGCTCTGGGTTCCCCGGTGACCTTGCCCAGCACACACTATTCCCTCCACAGCACGAGGAAGCCAATCAGATGCCTCCAAAATCCAGGCGTCAGCTGAATGGGAGTTAGTTGAAGGGCGTTAAGAGCCCGCCGAAGAGTAGAGTGAATAGGGAGTCTGACCCCGTTCTCAAAGGCCGCCAAGTGAATAGGGAGCATGCCCGCGGGAGGGTTAAAAATTTCATAGTTCCTATAGGGAACTATGATGGTGACACCTATAGGAATGCCATATTTATCCCGAATGCGGTTGATCTATTGTGGGTCAACAGTAGAGTCGGGGATAACCCTAGATTCAGAAGGAAGAAGCTTCGCTGAAGAAAGCCCAACCATAGCAATTTGAACCTCCCTAGCGGTGTCGACCCTCTCTCATACGTCGGAATCCTCGTTAACTAAGTTCATCGGGTTGTCAGGTTGATTGGAGAAGCCGAAGCCTATCGAAACATTCCTACTGGAGAGACGGCGCTGACGGACCGGGGAAGAGTCCTCATCGCTCGAGATCCTCACACCTTTTTCTAAGGAGCCAAATTAGAGTCGCCGGTGCCCTCGACCATGGCTTCAATGCTGTCAGAGAAATTCGACATTGTTGAATGAAAAGAGCTTGAAGGTGGGTGAAAGATAATGATGTGGTTGGAGAAGACAGTAAGAGAGAAGGGTTTTTGAAATTTTGAATACTGAAAGAAAATGTGAAGATAGGGATGATAGGCTCGGGATTAAATAGAGGTAGAATAGCCATTGACATCAGTAAAATCTTCGGTAAGATCGCCTCGAATCTCGGAGCTGCCATAACGTAGCTGGACTATTTCGAGGAAATACCAATCCTCCTACGACACATTACATGAACAAATAATGAGAAGATTTCATTCGAGATTCCCAGTAATTACTTTGTAACGGAAAAATTCCCAAATAAATAGGGAATCTGACTCCAACCCCAACTCTACCTCCAGTGTTCAAGTCAGAGGGGACTTATGTTAATAGTAAAATTTGGCTAGGGGTCAAAGAGAAATTTTTCACTCTCCTAGCCCGAATCAAAACCCAAATTCGACATTCATGAGACCCTGAGCAGACCATAAAACTACACCGCAGAAGCATGGAAGGATCGCCGGGCTTCGGAACTATCAGGGACGAAGTTAGGCACGATCTGGTCGAGTCCTCACGATAACACTGGAATCTGGGCTTCTCGAGGCCACCTATTCAGGAACCTCGATTCCTGGGATCGAACTCCAAAACCACCCCTTGAAAGCTAGGAAGGATCGTCGAGCTCAAGAAACATTCGAAGTTAAGCCTGACAAGCAAAGCAAGCTCTCACCAGGTTAAGACCCTCGAAGGTCGAGCTTAACTCGTAGCCTAAAAGCTGAAAACCCAACAACCTCTCCAAAAGCCCGTTGTCCCCTCCATGATACGAAGAGAAAGAGGACCTCTAAGTGAATCAGACCCGAGCTACCCCCCGGAATGTCTACAAGGGCGTCCATCCCAAGCTCCTAAAGACAGAACCAAAGCATAGATCTACCTTGCTCTACAAAACAACGATCGGATAACGCGATGACCTCCATGAAGAATCATGTCATGGATACATACAAGATCATATCTATGTTATAACGAACATTAAATTCTGCATACGTGTAAGATAAGAGTTTGTTTCTAAAGAGGAAACAAACTTATCTCCACCAATGATAATATTGAGTCCGTTATTTACTCAAAGTCAACGACTTTTAAATAAAGGATCCCGCTCGATAAGGAGGAAACAGGTTTAGAGAATCAAGACGAGAGATACACCTGTTCAAATTAATTCGGCCATCTATAAATATGCCTGAGTATTCCCAAGAACACGACACGAAAAAAAAGGAAAGAGAAAGAAGAAAGAATAGCATCGAGCCTAAATTCTATGATCAGAACACGACCATCATGGTATCCACTATTCGACAAGCACGAAATTGCCACCTTCCTATATACTAGAGAGATTGTGAGTGTATATGAGAGATTCCTGTGTATCACAAGTGTTCTATAATAAAGCTCTCATTTGCTAGGGTCATTTAAACATTCATTTCAATCTAAGCAGGTCATGTATCAAAGATACCGACCCCGACCACCACCTCAGTGGTAGTGGTCTCGAAGGTGTTAGTTGGAATTTCTCATCTTTAGCAAATTTCCCGTTAACAACTATATGCACTCATTCTAATGTCAATAGTACCCTTACATTTTATTTATAATTCCTCTTAAATTATTAACACACCCAATATATGTATATATATATATATATATATATATATATATATATATATATATATATATCATATTTTTAGAATCAAATACTCTTCTAATGATAGTCCAATTTACTTTTGAAAATGTCTCGATTGTAGAAGCCTTATGAAAGATAATATGTAGAACTAGATTGTATATTGGGTCAAGAGATTTTCAATATGGAAGTATTGAAGACCAAATTTTAAATTGAATGTCTATCAAGTCTATTTTTCTGCCACATGAAACAACTCTCTTGACATTGTTGTTATGTTAACGATTTTTGGTATCCAAGTCAATTTTGCATTGGAGATGCACATTATATATATAGTATCTAAAAAAACTCATTGATATCTACAACTATATATATATATATATATATATATATATATATATAGTTTATAACTAGATATAAAAGAAAGACAAAAAAGGTAAGGAAATACCTACATCTGTATAATCAAAGTGAAGAGGCTTGAACAAGCTTAGAGAACAAAGAAGAAGAAGAAAATACAGAGAGAAAATAGAGAAATGAATATGAAACATTTTATTGATTTTGTTGAATGAAATGCTTCAATTACAGGAATCCATATCATAACAAAATCCCATGCATTCGGTTACTTTTTGGAAAGGATGACATCAACTTTGACTCATACTGACTAGGCATAGCTGACTCAACTTTCTTGTTAAGAATGATATGTTGATAGCTGACGAAGCCTGAGCATGATCAATTCACAGGCTTTACACTCCCCCTTAAATTGAGTTGATTCATATCACTCAATTTGAACTTGGTTTTAGAGAACTTATCTGTCTAAACTGCATCGACACTCCCCTTTAAGTGGAACTGATCTTTGACAGTGACAAGCTTGGAAGCAAGAAGCTGAAATCTTGGTGTGGAGAGGGACTTAGTGAAATTATCAGTTGTCTGAACTTTTGTGGGAATATAACAAATTTCAAGTTGCCCAGATGATGCAAAATCTCTTAGAAAATGTATGTCTATTTCTATATGTTTGGTTCTTGAATGGAATACAGGATTGAGGGCCAAAGATTTTGCACTAAAATTATAACACCAAAGGACTGGTTTTCCAACCAGAGGAAACTGGAGTTCTGAAAACAGAGATTGAACCCACATTATGTTAGTGGCAGCCGAAGCAAGAGACATGTACTCTGTTTCCGTGCTAGATCATGCCACGACCCTCTTCGTTTTCGAAGACCAATATATCAGTTTCCACCCAAATAAAGATAATAACCTCCAATCGATTTTATATCATCAATATTACCACCCCAATCAGCATCAACAAAGCATTCCAAGTTGAGTTGAGCAGATGGTTGAAAGTTGAGGCCATAATCCAATATGTCTTTGATATATCTCAAAACTCTATTAACTGACAACCAATGAACCTGAGATGGTGAAGATATGATTTGGCTCAGTTTGTTAACAGCAAAAGAGATATCAGGACGGGTGAGAGTAAGATACTGTAGAGCCCCTATAATACTACGATACAATGTATGATCGGAAAAAGGTTCACTATCATGAGATGAGAGCTTGCAGGAAGTAGCAAGAGGTGTGATACAAGGTTTTGCATCAGACATATATGTTCTGATAAGCAGATCCCTTGCATACTTAGATTTTGTTAATAACATACCACCAGATCCCCTATGAGCCTCAAAACCAAGGAAGTATTTGAGAGACCCAAGAAACTTTAAAGCAAAACTATTATTTAAGTCAAATATAACCTTTGAGATAGTGCTATCATCATTTCCAGTGATCAATATGTCATTCACATATACAAGAAATAACAGAAAAATTGTTGGTATGTTGTAGAAGAACAAGGATGTATCGGACAAAGAGTTTTTGAAACCCCAAGTAAGAAAGACAGGCCTCAACTTAGCATACTAAGCTCTTAGGGTCTGCTTGAGGCCATAAAGAGATTTGTGAAGTCTACAAACATGAGAAAGATACTCAGAGCTGATGAAACCTTACGATTGAGTCATGTACACAACTTCCTGAAGCTCGCCATTGAGAAATGTGTTATTAACATCCAGTTGTTGAATGTCCCATTGATTCTGAACAGCAAGACTTAGAACTACCATGATAGTGGCACTCTTCACAACTGGATTAAAAGTCTTAGAAAAAATCAAATCTATGTGTTTGAGTGAACCCTCTTGCCATTAGCCTCGCTTTGTACCTATTGCCTTTGTGTAAGTCTGAGACACTTTTAGATATTATAGACAAGGGCATGGTATTTGTAGGTGGTGGACTTGACTTGGAAGAAAACAAAACTGGAAGAGGAAATTCTTGCTCATTAAAAAACACATTTCGAGACACATACACTTTACCATTTTGATTTAGACATTGGAAACCTTTTGTGTGATCACAATACCTAATAAAAACACACTTGGAAGAGTGCATTTGAAACTTATAGGCATTATATGGTCGAATAAGAGGAAAACATGAACATCCAAAAACTGAGATCAGTATAAGAAGGAATTTTGTGAAATAGTAGAGTTTAAGGTGCAACGAATTTAATGACAACAGATGGTAGCATATTGATTATATACGTGGTTGTGTGAAAGGACTCCTACCAAAAAGACAAAGGAAGTTATGCGTGAGCAAGAAGAGACAAACCAACTTCAACAATGTTTCTATATTTCCTCTCAACAATAACATTTTGCTGAGGGGTATGAGGACATGATTTTGTTTGGAAAATCCTATGACCATTTAGGTATATGGTGAGAGCAATGAATTCACCTCCATTATTAGTTTGAAGACATTTTAGTTTGGTAGAGAATTGTCTTTCTACATATTTATGAAAGTAGACAAATGTGTTTTTGACATGAGACTTGAGAGATGATGGAAAAATCCAGTAGAACATAGAATATGCATCAACAAAGCTAACATAGTACATATATCCATGTGTAGAGGGAAAATGGGAAGGTCCTAAGACATATGCACACACCATTTCTAGAGGTTTCTAATACCTAGATGTAGAATCAACATATGGTAGCTGATGTGATTTAGTTAATTTACAAGCATCACAAAAAACATTTATATGAGAAGAGGAAACATTTAAGTAAACCTTTTTAATATCTATAATATTTTCGAACCAGAGTGTGTTCTAACTTGTTATGCCAAGTTTGTACAGAAACATTCTTGGGAGAAGCCAACATGCCTGATGTGAGAGCAAATGAGTTACATTCAAGTGCTCGTACATCACTTATTACAGAAGAATCACTACAAGATTCACAAGGTTGCTTTATTTGATTCACAACAGACACAAACAAAGTAGACAACACATTTGAATTTGTAGTACTTGACATTATACTCCAGTCAGCCTTTGAAAAAGTAATTTGGTACATACCATCTTTAAGGACCCCTTGAAACAAGACTCTATTTGTTGCCTTGGACTTAACAAAGTGTAAACGAGAGTTAAATTCAACAAGGATGTCATTATCCTTTGTTAAATGGGAAATGCTTAAGAGGTTTTAGTTATCTCAGGCACCAATAATATGTTGGTGAGTGAAATTTGATAAGAAAGCTTGGAGTTGGAAAGTAAATGCAATTGACCAATGTGAGAAATTAGAAGTGTTTGGCCATTACCAACTGCCAAACGATTGTTACCTCTGTACTCATTACTGATAGAGAGGTTATTGAAATCAGAGGTTATGTGATGTGTAGCTCCACTATCAATATACTAGTTGGGATATTCTACTGAAGATGAAGAGGTCGTTATAGTGTTGAGACTACTATTATGAACTTGATATTTACCATCATGAGAAGAATACTCAGCTTGATGTTCAACATTTCCATATTTAGTCGTATTTCCACCATAAGGCTGATCGAATATGTGATAACAGATGTTTGTTGTGCGGCAAATCTTTCCACAGACCTAGCATGTAGGTCTAGAATTATTGTGCCTTCTACCACCTCTACCTCTTGCATATCCACGATATTGACCTCCTCTTTAGATATTTTGATCACCTCTCTGAGTTTTGACGAGGACATTTACAATAGCATCTTGTAGATGAATTGCAGCATCGACAAACTGCTCCAATCTGGACTCAAAGCTCATAAGTAGAAACTGTGCTTCTTGCATAGTAATATCTCATTTCTTGGCTGTGATTATGACCACAACTGAATCAAACTCTTGTCCTACACGTTCCAACACATAATAAATGAGATCATACTCATTAATACTTTGTCCTGTAGCTATCAATGAATATGCGATCCCTTTCATTTTTACCACATAGTCATTGGTAGAAAGTGATCATTTCTTAAGAGTGCATTTGATGCATAAGATACATTGTTCTTGCCATAGAATATTGTGCAAACAAAATTGTTGACGTCGATTTCTGGATTACGTCAGAAAAGCCAACAAGGATTGGATTTTGGCTATTAATTAAAAGAGAAAGAGATTCAGAGAGAGTAAAGAAGACAAAAGTTTTACGTGGTAAAACTCCGATGATCGGAGAAACGTCCACGGGTGGTTGAAGGATCAACCAAGCCAAAATCCACTATGAAAATATGATGTTTACAAGCTCTCGATCTCTCTTTTTTCTCTCTGTATTTGCTATGATTGCTGTATGCTATATTGCCTATATCTTTTGGAGCCAGATTATGGGTCTATTTATATGCTTATAGAACCTTAATCTGCTTTGTAAAAGTAATACACGATATTTGTATTTAATTATGATTTGGTTACTTGCTTGAGTTGATTTGTCTTCTTTCCTGTTTCGGAATCCTTTACGGAAATCGAGTGGGATTCTAGTAGTGTAGTTCAATTTGGACTTGTTTCCTTATAAGAATATAGTCTTCGTAAAGAAATCAAGTTATTTCCTGATTGAGGGACTCTTCTAACTTAAAGTTCCATTATTTGGGATTCCTTTCTGATGGATATCTTCGCGTATTTAATGACTTAATTCGTGTGAAATAAGCACCAAGTTCTTACTCGAGTTGTATTTATTCCCGAGTAAGAATAATACCTGATGGTCCCGAGTAGCGCCGTTTGAGCCCTAGTGGAAGCGTTGTTTAACCAGTCCCGAGTGTTGTTAACTGATCCCGAGTAGGTTTGATTTTACATATGCGTACTCGGGCTTTTCTTCTCTTTAATGATGCCTCGTAGGATATTTCTTGAGTGCCCATTTGGGCGTCCACCTAGCTATTTTCTCCTTCCTATCAATGACGTGAATGCTTGGTAAAATTTACATACAACAATACCCCCTTAAAATATTCTTGTCGAATAAATTTCATTTCGGGCAAGAGTATTTTAATCGTCTTAATTTTCACTTGTCAGAATAGCAGTCTCGTCATAATGGCGTGTCTTAATGGTGACTCTGTAATTTCGATTCACTTCATCACGCGAGATCTTAAATGATGGCGAAGTTTTGAAGTTTTGACGGTTGAGGGCTACTTCCTGTTTTGACACGTGTCCCTCGTCTCTTCGTTTTTCAATATCATTTATGAGAAATGATTTTTGCATTTTCCCAAACGCCGCATAAGTCATCGAGTTTCGTCATAAGTTTTTTTCTGCTTTGAAATCCGAGGGTTTCGTGCTGTCTCATCTTTAAATTCTTCGCTGAGAGACATTGTTGGTTTATTCTCAAAAAAATTCAGCAGAAATTTCTTTAAACGCAGATTTCTTTATCCAGAAGTTCGTGATTCTTCGTTTGAAGATCTTGCATCAATCTCAATTTAAGGTTAGTTTTAATGGGGCCATCTTCCCGCCATCGTCTCTTTAAAATCGCTTTTGATGCATTAGAACGTGGGGATTTTCAGTTAGTATCTTGCATTAAACGATTACTGGGGGATATCCCAATAGATGAACCTCCATTCTTAGAGGTTGATGTTTCTGGGCTTCACCCTGATGTCACTTTCAGCCCTGTATCGAGTTCTCCATCTAGTTCTTATTCTGATATTTTTGATCACAGGGTATCTTTTAAAAGGATGGGTAAACATCAGAGCAGAAGTAAGGTATACAAGTATGGCTCGAGCAGCGTTCAGACCAGGGAACAGACTGTTAACTAGGGTGACGTTAATGAAGTGTACAGGGCGTCCCGTCTTTCGTTTTTTGATACTCGCCCGAGTGGCTTTGATACTGAGCTGAATGTGGTCGGGCCAGCTGAGATAGAAAAATTCCGCTCCCGATTTGACTTGCCCGACTTAGTTACTTTGGTTCCTGCGGGGGATAGAGCCGTATGGAATCCTCCCGAGGGCATGGTCGCGATTTATGGATCCATGCTTTGCTGTGGCGTCACACTTCCCCTTCAGCCTTTTATTGCCTGGTTTTTGGCTGAAGCAGGGATAGCCCCAGCTCAGTTGGCCTCGAATAGTTACAAAGTCTTGATGTGCATGTGGCACATGTTCAGTCGAATGAACCTTTCGCCGCCTTCCCCGAATGAAATCAGGCATTTCTTTACGCTGAGGTAGGTCAGCAAAATGGGGACCTATTTTCTTATGTCTACTCCTTCGAACGGTTGGGTCCCCAAAGAAGTAAAGGTGAATCGGGGGGTCGATGCTTTTAATGACCCAAAAAAGAATGGCTTTATATGGGGATTCCCCACATCCAACAAGTTCTGGAAGAACAGTTGGTTTTTTGCTAGAGGGACTCTCGGGCTCGACGTCACTGTTTGATATGGGGATTCCCGAATGGTGCTGAGTGTTCCCCGTTTCTTCTGTTCCCCTGAAGTGTGGAACAAGAAAATAATTGATTATAGTGATTCTGAGTTGAAGAGGCTGACTCGGGCAGCTGTTTGTACTCTAGAGAAGAGGAGCAAGAGCTATCTTTTCAAAGAGGATGACTTGATAAAGCTCGGCTTCTTCAGACAGGTTTCGGGCCATCGCAGGCGATGTAAGTAACCCGACGCCCTTTCTGTTGTATTTCTCTGCTTTTCATTTTCTTTTCTAACGTATTTTTTTTTAGTGTTCGATACGGACGTTGTCAGCGATCTTCAGGCTCGCCAGGTGAAGACGATTCTACAAGCGAGTAGAAAGGAAGCTTCCCGTCAGGGCGATGAGGGTATTGCTCCACCCGAGCCCGATGAGGAAACTGATATTGCTGAGCAAATTCTCGAGTGCATTGATCGGGGTGCTCAACCTTCTACTCAGGATTTTGCTGGTCCAAGTGGCCATGGTGAGCCAATTGACACCCAACTGCCTGAAAATAGGGAGATGCAGTATGAAGGTGCGGGTGAAGAGCCTGTTGGACCATTTGAAGCTGGCGACGGTGGTAACGTCTTGTCAGATCAAGTGCCTGTAGATGCTGAATTCTTTGAGTCTTTTCAGGACGATCTGTAAGAAGATCCTGCTGCTGATCTTAACTTCCACCGTTCTCGGGGTGAGAAGCGAAAGGCAGTTAGTTCGCCGTCTCGTCCACTCAAAGTTCCTCGGGTAGTCTCATTTATTGACTCCAGTGACGAAGACGTTACGGATGAGATTGCCCCGAGTGTTTGCGTTGAAGCATCAGTAGATGCAACCGCTTCAAAACAGAGTTGGGCTTCTTCTACCCCCGAAGTTGGAGATATGGGGGTCGAACCTTCGGGGGTTCCTTCTCCATCCTTATAACCGAACAGGGCTTTTGGTGCCCCCGAGTTTGGAAATCTGGGAGCTGAATCTTCGGGGGTTCCTTTATTCCTTTCTCCCCAGGATATGCTACGGGAGATGTCCTCCGGTCGGGCTTTTATCGGGGAGGACCGCTGGAGCGGTTTTAGAGATGGTTCACTGTCCGAACGTCTCCAAAACGTTTTCAACGGCATATCTTATGTAAGTTAAATCTGACTCCTTTATTGTTCTGCTTCCGCCAGATTTCTAAGTATATCCCTTTGCAGATGGTGACCGAATTTTTTGAGCTTATTCAGACGCAGCAGCATCAAGCCGAACGAATAAGGCGTCTGGAGGCTCAACTGAAGGCGAGTGAGGAGGACCGTGCTCGAGCCTAGAAAGCTTACCAGCAGGAGGTCGGTTCTGTACAAATATTTACCGACCATTATCTGGCAAAGCAGGTTGAAGCCGAGGATAAGGCATCTCTGGCAGAGGAGAAGGTTGTATCACTTCAAAATATTCTATCTTCTGCTGAAGAATCCATGCTCAAAGCCGTGCAGGAGGCGGAGCAGACGAAGTCGGCGTATGACAAAAAAATTGAAGATCTGGAGCGCTAAGTGCTGACAGTTGAATCCCTTTCCCGAGAGGCTAGGTTGAAACTGGAAGTCCAAGGGGTGGATCGTTTTAAAAGATCCCCTGCTTATGATGACCTACTTCTTCTGGAATTTCAACGTGGGCTAGTTTCGGCCGGAGAGTTCTTCAAAGTTAAGAATAGGGCGACCGAGAAAGCCGGTGCTAATTGGGAGCTGTCAATCAAACACCCTGTGGACCGGTCCTTGGAATCTCTTCGGATTCAGATGAAGGAATGGAGAGCCTACTGTCGTAGTCAAGGCAAAGAGCCCCATCCTATGCATTTAGAGATTCCGTCCGAGCATTCTCTCTCGACCTTTTACGAAAGTCAAGAGTCGGTTGAGGGTGCAATCCCAGATGTCGGGCCAGTCCCTGGTGAAGATTACAGCCAGTGGATGGCTGACACTGTCGACGATATCACTTGGCCGTCTAATGAGAGCCTGCTTCGTGAGTATGAGATGGTGCCAGATCCTAGTATTGGCAAAGGCTCGAAATCCTCGCAACCTTGATTTTATAGAATTGTAGAAATTTCTGATTATTTTTTACTTGTACAGAACCATTCTTTGAACTGTAACCATTCTTTTAGGAGCAATAAAATCTTATTTTATTCTGAATTGAATGGTCTTGATCTGTTCATTGCTGATTGTTGCCGAGTTCTGTATTAAACTGGCTGGTGTTCGGGTAACTTAACCGAGTATCCTATTAAGCCGGTTGTTACCCGAATAACTTCAATTGCCAAGTATTTTATTAAACTGACTTCTTCAATGTTCGGGTAACTTAACCGAGTATCTTATTAAACCTGTTGTTACCCGAATGACATCAATTGACAAGTATCTTATTAAACTGGCTTCTTCGATGTTCGGGTAACTTAACCGAGTATCTTATTAAACCGGTTGTTACCCGAATGACTTCAATTGCCAAGTATCTTATTAAACTGGCTCTTTATTATTAACCGAGTCATCTTGAAATAGAATTTTACACGTGTTTCATACCCGGTTGCTACCCGAACGTTACATCAAGGCTCATCATGATCATACATTCGAGTCCTTACGCAATTCCAATGACGTCTCCCTAGTTTTTATGCGCAAGGGTTTACCGAATCGTTGAGCTCTTTTTTTTTGAAAAGTTGCTTCAACACAGCTACGCATTTCACCGGAATTTCTCCCGATAGCGTCCCGAGCATTTTTCCAGAGTCTGGTGCATCGGGTTTGCCTTTTTACGAAGGTCATTTTGACCATGCTCGGCTGGCATGCTCCTACGAGCTTCTCCACCCATTCAGGATTTGATGGTCCCGAGAATTCTATTTGCATGTTCTTATTATCATGCTTTTCTTTCATATGTTCTTATTATCATATGCTTTCTTTTGGAAATCTCGAGCTAGATGCTTTCCTTTCAAAAATTCCAAGTAATTTTATTTATTACTGTAAAAAATAGACAGATTTAAATTACAGTTTAATATTTATCCTACCAATATTGTCCTGACTAGAAAAAAGAATAAATATTCAATATAAATATATATATATATTTTAAGGATAGAAAATCTTCAGATATTGGGTATTGCATGGTCGGGGTAACACCCCTCCATTAGGTTGAGCAATCCAATAAGCTCCATGGCCAGCTATCCCCTCGATCTTGTATGGACCTTCCCATTTGTCAGCCAGGGATCCTGCGGCTCTATTTTTTGTGTTCAATGACACCTTCCTGAGCACCAGGTCTCCTAGCTGAAATTTTCTGATCCAAACACGAGAGTTGTAGTGGCGAGCCACTCTTTGTTGATAAGCTGTATTTTTTATTCGGGACTTTTCCCTTTTTTCTTCTAGCTGATCCAAACTTTGTAGTAGCATATCAATATTTTGTTCTTCATCGTATAGACTGACCCGGGGGGATGCATACGATGTTTCTATGGGGATGACAGCTTCTGTTCCGAACGCTAAGGTGAACGGAGTTTCTCCTGTTGAAGTCCTTGCTGTCGTCCGATATGCCTATAATACTTCAGGAAACTTTTCAACCCAGCTTCCTTTTTTGTCATCTAACTTCGCTTTAATGGTGTGCTTGATAATTTTATTTACTGCTTCTACTTGCCCGTTTGTTTGTGGATGAGCTGGTGTCGCATAGTAGTTAGCAATATGATACTTCTCGCACAACTGTCTGAACTTTTGGTTATTAAACTGAGTGCCATTGTCGCTGATTTACAAAGTTTGTGCTGTTGGCTTCTGTTATATGCACCAGCGCTTCAGCTTCTGCCCATTTTGTAAAATAATCGACATCCACTATGGCGTGTTTTGCTCCTTCCCCTGTCCCAGCTGGCATTGGCCCGATTAGGTCTAGGCCCAACATGGCGAATGACCATGGGGCAGTGAGGTTTCTGAGCTTTTCTAGGGGTTGTCGAATATCGTTGGCAATCCTTTGACAGGTATTGCAACTTTTCGACCACTGCTGTGCATCTGAGAAAAGCGTAGGCCAGTAATAACCTTACCTGAGTACCTTATACGCCAGACTTCTACCCCCAGTGTGGTTCCCGCAAACTCCTCTGTGGATCTCTTGAATTATTCGATGTGCATCTTCTTCCGGTACACATCTCTGAAGAGCTCGGGAAAACCCCCTTTTGTATAATTCTCCTCCGATCATGGTATACCTAGCCGATCGATACCTGATTCGCTTTGCTAATACCGGATCTTCCTAGAGCACGCCTTCTTCCAGGAACCTTCTCAGCTGGACCATCCAACCGTCTTGCGGTGTTCGGATTTTTGAAATTTCCAAATGCTTAGGTTCAGCTGTACTCGGTTTAAGGAGGTGTGCAACTGGAATGGTCTTTGATCTGATTGAGGTTGTTGCTGACGCTAATTTAGACAATGTGTCAGCCTTTTCATTTTCTTCCCTAGGGATCTGAGTGATCTTGTATTCTTTAAATTTTTGGAGGAGCTGTTTCGTGATGTCACAGTAGGCTATCATACCTTTATCTTTGGCCTGGTACTCGTCCATAACCTGGTTGACAACTACCTGTGAATCGCTGAATATCTCAACTTCCTCTGCCCCGAGAGCTATGCAGTGCCTCGTACTCGACTTGATTATTGGTTGCTTTAAAATCAAATCTCATGGCACATTCAACATCATCTCTTTCTAGGGTACAAACTACGATCACTGCCCCGCTGCCATGAGTATTTGAAGAGCCATCAACATACAGTTTCCATGGGAAACTCTTTTCCAAGAGTCTTTTTGCTTCCAGGTTTGGTTCTGTGAATTCGGCTATGAAGTCTGCCACAACTTGTCCTTTGAGGGAGGTTCTGGGGACATAATGAATATCGAATTCACTTAGCTCGATTGCCCATTCGGTAAGTCTTCCTGATATTTCTGGTTTTTGTAAAATTTGTCTTAATGGGCAATTGGTGAGAACCTGAATTGTATGGGCCTGAAAATATGGTCTCGGTTTTTTTGCTGCTGAAATCAATGCTAAGGCCATCTTCTCTGCCTGTGAGTACCTGGTTTCGGCCGATACGAGTGCCTTGCTGGTATAATACACTGGTTTTTGTACTCCATCTTCTGTTCTGACTAAGAGTGAACTTACTGCAAGCTCGGTTATTGACAGATACAGCTGAAGTATTTTCCTTTTTTACGGTTTTGAGAGAATGAGAGCTCGTCCCAAGTACTCTTTTATTTTTAAGAATGCCTGCTCACACTCTTTATTCCACTCGAGTCCTTTCCCTTTTTTGATTATCTTGAAGAAAGGTGCGCACCTGTCTGTAGCCCTTGAGATGAATCTTCCCAAGGAGGCTAAACACCCTGTTAATCGTTGTACCTCTTTCAATGTTTTGAGTGAGGTCATTTCTTGCAAAGCCTAGATCTTCTCGGGATTAACTTTGATTCCTCTTTGATGGACTTGAAAACCTAAGAATCTTCCCGAATGGACTCCGAATAAACATTTGTTCTGGTTTAATTTCATATGGTATCTTCTCAGAACATCAAATGTCTCTCGGAGGTCCCGGGCATGCTCATCTGCCGAGATGCTTTTAGTCAGCATGTCATCAATGTACACTTCCATGTTCCTTCCTATTTGCCGAGTGAAGATTTTGTTGACCAACCTTTGATACGTAGCACCTGCATTTTTTAAACCGAAGGGCATTACTGTGTAGCAATATAAACCCTGATCTGTTGTGAAAACTGTTTTTTCTTCATCAGCTTTGTTCATCCGGATCTGATTGTATCCCGAGTAAGCGTCCATGAAGCTGATCAATTCGTGACCTGCTGTGGCATCCACCAGTTGGTCTATCCTTGGAAGTGGGAAGCTATCCTTTGGACATGCCTTGTTTAGATCCGTGAAATCTACGCACATCCTCTATTGTCCATTTTTCTTCTGGATGAGGACTACGTTGGCGACCCACTGAGGGTAGCTGACTTCTCTGATTGATCCAGTTGCCAGTAGCTTTTCCACCTCTTGTTTGATTGCTTGACTTCTTTCAGGATTGAACGATCTTCTCTTTTGTATAACCGGCTTTGCACTCGGGCTAACTGCGAGGTGGTGGGATATTACTCGGGCATCTATTCCTATCATATCTTCGTGACTCCAAGCGAATACATCTTTGTACTCTCTAAGCAGATTGGTTAAGTCTTGCTTGACTTTTCCATCCAAGTTGGCCCTGATCTTGATTTTCTTGTCCGGTTTGTCTTCTTCAAGTACTATTTCAACCAATTCTGTTTTGTATTCATTCGAGCCCTCCCTTGGATCTAGTTCGAATGACAAGGATTCTTCACACTGATTTGGCTGCATTATGGTGCACACTTGTTCAGCATCATGCTTGTCTCTGTATACTGACAGGTTTGCTCTTTGGGCCATCTCTTGAAATCCCTTGACTATCCCAACCCCTTGTTCTGTTGGGAACTTGATCATTAATGCATAAGTGGCCGTCACGGCCCTTGTTTTATTCAGGAATGGCCGGCCCAATAATGCATTATACGGCTAATTGTCCAAGTCAACTACCACGAAGTCGAGCAGGACAGTCCTCTGGCATGGTGCGGTTCCGATCTTCACGGGTAGTTTTACCGTCCTGAGTGATCTGACCTCTATCCCCCAAACCCTCTTAATGGAGTATGGAAAGGCTGTAAATCTTTTCGGTCTAGTCTCAGCTGGTCGTACATGGCCACGCTTAGGATGTCTGCTGAACTCCCATTATCTATTAAAATTCTCTGGACTTCCCTATGGCCAATCCGGGCATTTATAATCAAAGCATCATTAGGTCGAACATCGACGCCATGGGAATCTGTCTCTGTAAAGACTTTAGGGTCCTATCCTTCCTTTACCCTTTTCGGGTCTGGCTCAACCGAGTTTACGTCGAAGTTATTCCTTGCTTCTATTGCTTATCTGATTTCCTGAGTTTGTTCTCGGTTGCTTCTCCCAGTAGAGGGTCCTCCGAAAATTGTATGTATTACTTGATTGGCTTCGGGGCTGGTTCTTTGATTTTGACCCGGGTTGTGATCAACCTTGACTTCTTTCTTAGTTTCTGATCTCTCATTTTTTTTCAAGATTACATCCCGCAGGTGCCCTTCCCAAATAAGAGTCTCCATGTAATCTCTGAGCTGAAAACACTTTGAAGTCTCATGCCCGGTTTCTTTGTGAAACCTGCAATACTTGGTTGTATCTCTCCGGTCGAACTGTGATTGTCGTTGCGGCTCTTGCACAATATTTTTCTCTTCCAAGATGGCTAAAATTTCTTTTTGTTTTTTTCGAAGAGGGGTGTAATTGGTATATCTGCCTCGGTATTTCTCTGTGGACCATTCGGCGTTGAGCCCATTACCCCATCCTTGTTTTTCTCCTTGTCGTTCCCTTTCCGTTTTTCCTTTTGATTATGCCCCTTGGATTCGGAATTCTTCTGTTCGGGCTTTCCTCCATGCATATAGCTTCCTCCTATAGCTAGCTCTTCCTCCTCGGCCATAGCGTATCCTCCTGCCATATCCATCATGTCAGCATACTTAGTCAGCCGTGCTCTTCTCAAATCAAAGGTTGGTGAAAGCAACAATAATTGCTTCATCATTAGCACTGCCAATTTCTGATACTGCTTGGCCGAACTGGCCCAAGTACTTTTTTAATGACTCGTCCTTCCCTTGCTTTATTTGAGAGAGGTAAGCCACCGACTTCTTCCTGTGAACATTGCTCAGAAATTACCTTGAGAAGTTTCTGCTCAGTTCGCTGAAATTTTCGATGCTCGACGGGGGTAGTATTTCGAACCATCTTGACCCTGTGTCCCCTAATGTTTGCGGAAATTTGAGACACAATAGGGGGTCACTGTGGGCATATCGAGCCATGACACTTTTATAGTGTCTAACGTGCTCCTTTGGATCTGTATCTTTTTTGAATTGCTCCACATGCGGAGTTCTGAATCTTTCTGGGAAAGGGGTCCGCAAAATTTCCTTGGTGAATGGACTGTCAGAGTCATCGTCAGATAGATCGTTACAGTCATAACGTCTGATAAGTGCCTCCATCTGTCGCCTGTTATTCTTAATTTCTCGAGTTAGGCTCTGGATCGTGACATCTCTGTCCCCCATCGGACTTCCCCGATGATTAAACCGTTGGGTTATCGTCATTCTTTCCTCAGACTCTTCACTCTGATACCGATCCTCTCGTGTGACTCCATGATGACGTTTGCGATGGTGTTGATAACTGTCTTCTGATGATGACCGGCCTCTGCGCCGGTTGTTTTTACGATGTCTGGCACGTACTGTTTGATTGTGGTCCAGCCTCTGGTGATGTTTCTCTTCAAGTGTTTTCTGTCCAGCCGGGTTGATTGGGAAAGAGTTCTTTCTGGTTTCTGGCATAGTTATTCTTGGCCCAACCACTATCGAACGGAGCCTTACGGGTGGAGGATTGGGAGTATGTGCTCCTACAGCCAGTAGATCAATCCCTTCCCTTGATGCGTCCGTCACCAATTGCTGCAAGGCCTCTTGGAAACGCAGCGTAAGATCTCTGCTGGTTGGAGGAACTTGCTGGATCCCCGCTAGGTGCGCAGGCTGATTTTCTGTGTTTGCTACAGGATCTTGTGACGTATTGCCAACATGGAAATCGCCTGGTGATTTTTGGTCATTCCCTGAACTACTTCTGTTTCCTTCCATCACTTTTAACAAGTTCGAAGGTTCAACCCCTCCTTCTAGCGCCAATTGTTGACGTCGATTTTTGGATTTCGTCAGAAAAGCCAACAAGGATTGGATTTTGGATATTAATTCAAAGAGAAAGAGATTCAGAGAGAGTAACGAAGACAAAAGTTTTACGTGGTAAAACTCCGATGATCGGAGAAACGTCCACGGGTGGCTGAAGGATCAACCAAGCCAAAATCCACTATGAAAATATGATGTTTACAAGCTCTCGATCTCTTTTTTTTTCTCTGTATTTGCTATGATTGATGTATGCTATATTTCCTATATCTTTTGGAGCCAGATTCTTGGTCTATTTATATGCTTATAAAACCCTAATCTGCTTTGTACAAGTAATAAAAGATATTTGTATTTAATTGTGATTTAGTTACTTGCTTGAGGTTGATTTGTCTTCTTTCCTGTTTCGGAATAGTGGGATTCTAGTAGTGTAGTTCAATTTGGACTTGTTTCCTTATAAGAATGTAGTCTTCGTAAAGAAATCAAGTTATTTCCTGATTGGGGGACTCTTCTAACTTAAAGTTCCATTATTTGGGATTCCTTTCTGATGGATATCTTCGCGTATTTAATGACTTAATCCGTGTGAAATAAGCACCAAGTTCTTACTCGAGTTGTATTTATTCCCGAGTAAGAATAATACCTGATGGTCCCGAGTAGCGCCGTTTGAGCCCGAGTGGAAGCGTTGTTTAACCAGTCCCAAGTGTTGTTAACTGATTCCGAGTAGGTTTCATTCTACATATGCGTACACGGGCTTTTCTTCTCTTTAATGATGTCTCGTAGGATATTTTCTGAGTGCCCATTTGAGCGTACACCTGACTATTTTCTCATTCCTGTCAATGACGTGTATGCTTGGTAAAATTCACATACAACAAAAATAACAATGCAATTCCAGATTTCATATGAAGTTAAACACTGAGTGATCTGACCTAAAATAGTCTCGTTGTGAGTTGAGAAGATTCAACCAACAAGTAATTGATCGATTTTCTTTCAGGCTAGGTACTCATCAATGATACTTTGAATCACTTCACTGGTATCCTCATCTACAACCTCAACGTATTTTTGTGGAGTTTTTACAGGTCCAAACAAAAACTCTTCCAGATCAAAAGCTCTAGTTATCGACAAGATTTGAGCCTTCCGGTATATTTAATTCAACTTTATTAGCATTCTAAAATTAAGATTCTTGGCGATAAGAAACGAGTGAGCTTCTCTTTGTTTCTTTGTCTCTTTGTCAAAATCGCCTTTCTTTGCTTTGATCTAAAACGAGTTTTTTGATTCTTACTTGGTACATCTTCTTGATCAGATGCAGAGGAACCTATGGCTACTGGATCGTTAGCAGCTCTGATACCATGAAGAGGCTTTAATAAGCTCAGAGAATAAAGGAAGAGGAAGAAAATACAGAGAGAAAATGGAAATGAAACAATTTATTGATTTCGTTGAATGAAATGCTCCAATTACAAGAACAACTTTATAGTTGGAATCCGTATCACATTCTGTAACTTTTTAGAGAGAATGACATCAGCTTTAACTCATGCTGACTAGGCATAGCTGACTCAGCTTTCTTGTTAAGAATGAGATGTTGACAACTGATGAAGCCTGAGCATGATCAATTCACAGGCTTTACATACAGTACTTTAAAAAAAAGAAAAAATCCACTGCTTTGTTACATGATAACCATATGATACGATGAAAAAGTTTAAAATTATAGTTTATTATAAATTATTTTTAATAAGGATATATAGTTAAAGATATATAGTTAATTATTTTTAAATAGAAAAAAAGATACATATATAATTAATGAATATAGATAATAATTTGATTTATTTTTAATTAAAGTAATATATCCTTATTAGTATATTTCTATTGGAATGTTTTTATAATTAATTTTTTTAATAAAATATAAATATATTAATTAATTTTATAGGTAATAATATTAACACGCATACTATTATTGACACTCGATAACCATCGAATTGAAAGAAGATAAAACTTTTAAAAGAAAAAAAAATAATCACGAGCAACTCGATCTAACAGAATCATTCTCGTTCCTTTCGGAAGATATTTTATCAGAATATAAACTTGAATAATAAACAAATTTTGTTTGTTAATTTAATTTATTTTCTTAATATTAGAAATATTCTTTCTATTAAGGCTGCTGAGAAAGTCAGACTCCCCCATTCCTAATTAACAAAAAAAATTGACAAAACAAGAAAATGAAATGACAAGCCATATATACGAAAAATTGACCATGTAAATAAAGAAAACTCAAAGAATGGGACTATAGCTGATGATGAAATTGTGGAGCAGCGGAGAAAAAAGAGCCTGTCCAAGCTAAGGTGCCTTTTTACTGTAACTGGATTTACTAAAAAAATTAGCAAAGGGAGACGAATGATTAAGAGAGAGAAAATTATTCTTTCTTCGATTGCACCAGACAGCCAGAGAGTTCTCTTTGTTCACTAAAAAAATAATTACTTGGTAGTGGATCTATGAAAATGAAAGCTATTTATTTAGTTTATAAATCTGACTCCAATTTTGTCATGGTTCAGTGAACAGAACTTGACAAGATCCTCAAATGTTTCAAGTATGATTTGAAATACCTCTCGCTTTTATCAGATAATTATTAAACACCTTTTACGATTTCATGGAAAAAGAAGAAGAGGAAATTGAATCCTTATCATAAAAATAAAAGAGAAATGCATATCTAACCAATATGCTAAGAGTGATCAAAATGAAAGTTAGGTTCCATGACCGTCAAAGATCACAAGTCACTGTTATTTGGATAGATATTTAGTTGATGAATTTGGAAGCTAGGTTCATGCATGCATATCAAAATCTTTTTATAAAAAAATGAAATCTTTTATCGGTGCGCTATTGGCTCTAGGTTATCGATCGATTTGAAGGCCATCAGCCCATCAGGCCATGTACGATGCACACATGAGTACAGACAACGTTTCCTCCTTATGTAGAAATCTGTTAAATCAAAACTTTGTTTTTTTTCAATATTGTGGGCTGAAATCTATCTAAAGACAGACATCATCATTCATTCGGTTAATTACTTTCCTTGTTTTCTTAAACCACATATACTTATCAGAATATTTTTAATATCAGGATGTGCATGCGGGCCCCAACGGCGGAAGAAAGAGAGGGCAGCCCCGGGCTATAGCCGGGCAGCCCGTTTTTTTTAAAAAAAATATTATATATACTATGGTTAATTGTATAAACATCTCTAGTATTATATCTAATTTATTTATAATTACGCTAACATCCCCTACCGTTAGTATAATTTATTTCATTTATTTATCCCAACTTAAAATCACAAAATAATAATAAAAATTACAAACAATCAATCACAATTGATAAAATTATTATTTTATATCTGTTTTACATATAATATTTTCTTTCTTTTATTTCAATTTTTTGATTACACAATTTAAATTCATTTCATTTTGTTCTCTTGTTAGTTTAAACCATTCAAACTGGTCATTAATAGTAATTTTTCATAATATGTAGAATCTATTTAAAAACAAATATATATTGACAAACAAATCAATGTGAGGGTCTGTGAGTCATTGATTAAACATTGAAATATATTGACTAAACAATTCAATGTGAGAGTTTTGAGCCACTAATTAAGTATTAGAATATATTGATGAAAAAAATAGATAAATCCAATAGCTAATGAAATGACTATATACTATTCATGTGTACTGAGAAAAAATATATTTATATATATAGTTTAGCCCGGTCTGTAAATATTTCTTGGGTCGGCCTCCGTGCATGCCAACCCAGATTGTCATTTCAATTTCAATTTCAATTTCACTTTTTTGTTGCTAAATTTAGATACCCATTATAATTTATTGAATATATATATAGTAATGTTACTTAGTCCAAAATTTACGTCTAAATATAATTTCCAAAAATGTGGTAACAATTCAGCCAATTAATTTAAATTGGATTAGATTTGTATGAACTTATTACATGGACTAGATTGTTGCCATATCTTTTGGACATCAGATTTGGACAATGTAACATATTATATATATATATATATATATATATATATATATATATATATATATATATATTTATTGCTTCCACTATAAATGTGGTCAATGTTAGATGATTATGAAATATGAAAAGCTTGAAAGAAATCATTTAAATTTGATATTTGTAATATATATATATATATATATATATATATATATATATATATATATATTACATTATCTATCCAACTATTTAGATCATATATTTTTTTTAAAGATTTTCTCATTAATAGAATTCGAGTCGATAACTTGAAAGTCATTTATCCAATTCTCAAATTCGTCCATCTACCGAGTATTAAAATTTAGCGTAATGCTATTTTATCTAAATTTGGTGTCCAGATGACGTGACAACACTTTCATCCATTCATTTAAATTGTATTAGATCTATTTGATTTAAATGAATGAATGAGAGTATTGTCACGTCATTTGGACACTGTATTTGAACACCAAATTTGGACAAAGTAACATTTTAATATTATAAACAAATATCTCTTTGTATAATTTTACTACTATACAAGACCTGTAATGAATGAGATCTACTTCTAGGTTGTCAGCAAATTAAAATTCGAATATTGCCATCCAAATAAATGATGTGTACACCCATTTGTTTTATGGGTTTTATTGATAAATTACACAAACTTACACCGATTATATAAATAATTATACGAAAATCTGTAAAAAATCATAATGACACTAAACTCCCATTGACCCGTTAACCACTCTTAGTCAATCATGGAAAAGAGACAATATATGTTTTGCCTTTATTATAGTATTTCGAAATATTATATTAAATAAATTAATGAATTAAGTAGCCAAAAAATATATGTATAATCAAAAAAATTTGAATAAACAAATATAAAAATCAAATAATTAGAAGAAAACAGAAAACTATTACAAAATCATAAAAAATATAAATATATATAAAAAATGATCTTTCCAGAACTCCACGGAGTTCAAATGGAGGAGAACTCGATATACATTAGAGGAAATCTAAAATCTCCATTAACGGAGATTTTGGTTCTGGATCTTCTTCAAATTAAAATGGAGGAGATCCTGATTCTCAATCAATACATATTTTGTTCAGGATCTCTTACAAAAAATAGAGATCTAGGACCTTATCTCCTCCATGAAGAATCTCTATTATATATTTTTTCTTTAATTTTTTTAAATAAGTTTTATTGTTTGTGTTTTTTGATGAGATTGAGATGGTAAAGAGGATGAAGAAGAAGAAGATGAAGGCTGCAGAAGAAATAAGGAGAATTTTTTTGGGTTGCGATTTGGTCTCTGAAAACCGAAAGAGATGATGAAACACATTTTTTTTATTAATATAAAATTTAATTAATAAATTGTTTGGGCTGATGAGATGATATTCTATTGGACATTTTTTTTTTCATTAATTTAATAGCACTGCAAAATATCAAATTACCCTTCAATGGTTATTGACTAACTATTGGCAATGGTTAGTCAACGATTCAATGGTAAATTAGTGTTTTTTTCATTTTTTAAGGCCAATGGCTCGGTGGTGAAAGATATTCCGACGAAGGAAAAACAATAGGTTTTTGAATCCACCAAAGAATTTTGCTCAAAATGAATGATTTTTATTAATATCAATGAAAAAGTTACAAATAATTATTATCACTCTGGCTTAAATAGAAAAAACTATCATGACTCGTTTAGGATTCAGAAACTACCAAACGATAATTAATATCATAACCATTTAGCTTGAAAAAATATCAAAGGTTTGAGCTGTCGCACACATAAGATGGTATGTATATATATATATATATATATAGTCTCATTCTGGTCAGTGCATACTGATATAATTTATATCAGTGCGTTACATATGGACCACTGATTATGGAGAAGCTTTGACAAGTGCATACATTTTGAGTCAAAGTACGTAAATCTAATGATCAACATCCAAAGTACTGAAAAAGTTATATTAGTACACACTAACTTAAACATTATATATATATATATATATATACGGTGCCATTAAATGTGAGTCGTTGGATTCAACTACTTTGATTTAGACTAAGTTAAAGTAATTGGATTCAATGATTCACAACCAATGCACTCATATAAAATCCATGAGTGCGTATTCATGTGAAAACCACAACATTTGTATATATATAATTATAAAGAAAATTATATATATATATATATATATATATATATATATATATATATATATATATATATTTACTTAAAAGAGATTGAAATTTGAGACCTCAACTTCAGTCATAAGTAATAGTTATATAATTACAAATGGTAATTCACGAAGAAGAATATAAATCAATTTTTGGACTTCGAAGTCCTATTGATCATGAAAACTTCCTTATTCCTTTGTATAGTATAGGGATGACGATTGGGAAATGAGGATAAACATTGGTTCCTTTGTCTCTATCACCATTCTCATCCCTATCCCTAGTCCCTAGTCCCTAACCCATCTCCATCACCATCCCCATATCTATTCCCTAACCCATCCCTATCCTCATCTCAATTTGAGGGTAATAAGGATGGGGGAATTTGGAGGGAGGGTATACCTATCCCTCCCTGATATTCAATCTCATATTTTTCTCTGTTTCCACTGTTTCTCTCGTTTGACTGAAAAATTAAATTGCCTACAATCAAATGTACTAAAATGTACTCATTTAAATTCAAATAAAAAATGGCATAATATATATAAAAATACAAATGAAGTTTAGGACTATAAATTATACTTAGGGTTAAAATGGGAAATATAGGGAAATAGTTGATACATATTTATATATAAAAAAAGAGTTTTGGGGAAAATGTGGGAAATGGGGATATCCCCATCCCCCATTTAAATTTGGGGATGAAATGTTGGGATTTCAATTAACACAATAAAACTAAACAACATGTATAGGTACATAATTAATCCGAAAAACTTAACCTAAACATGTTTCTATACATATTTACTAAACATACAATATTGACCCATGTCAATTCAAGAGAAAAGTGGAAAAGTATCGATAGCGGAAGCGTACCTGAATCTATTGCTGGAGATTTGTGAACGGGTTGTGATCTTCCAAATTATCACGATCTTTATGAACCCTACCGTGTTCTATTTTGCTCTATTGATGGGGATACAGAGAAAACAAAAGTATCGTGTAATTTGGGGATCATAACCCTAAATATATATAATAATCAAATTATTACATGTTGACTATTTCTAATTCAGCCCCTCAATAAATTAGAAATAGCACTCTACCACTCTGGTATCTACATATTAATTCCATGATAATTATACCCTTAAGCCTTAATACTTTAAATCTTGATTAGATAACTTTAATTTAGGCTTAACCAAAAGATAGCACAACACATTTAATATTCACATGTGTGGCCCCATATGATGGAATTTTTCAACAATCTCCCACTAGGCCACATATGTAACTTTACAAATGTGTATGACTTTATGAGCTCCAAAATTTTGCTATCACTATTTTAGGATATATCCGAACAATCTCGTTCATTGATTATGCCAACATATGATCAAAGCGGTTTTTGTCACATTTAGCGTGACTAAACCCATCAATGGTCATGTATACCAACATAACCAAATGACATTGATCAATCATGGATGCATAGCATGGAAATTACATGCAATATGATCTATACATGTCTAATTCAACTGGTCCTACTTTATTCCTTAGTGAGATCAAAACTTAACACAATGTAACAGAGTGTAATTAACCGAATACTTTATTTCTGATCAGAAAAATATCTAAATACATAAATGCATTAGTATATCCAAAATAAAAATATAGAGCAATAAAATATAAAATTATACAAATTCCCACTATAATGTGATATCCTCACACAAAATAACACTCATATGAGCAGTGTGCTTATGAAAGACCTTGGGTGGTAATCTTTTTGTAAGCGGATCCGCTATCATGGAGTTTGTCCCAATGTGCTCTATGGATATATATCAAATATGTACTCTTTCCTTCACAACTAGGAACTTAATGTCAATATGTTTTGACTTAGATGAGCTTCTGTTGTTATTAGAATATACCACTGCTGACTTATTGTCACAATATAATTTGAGTAGTCTTTCAACACCCTCAAAAATCCGCAGCCCAGTGACAAAATTCCATAGCCATATTCCATGGTTGGATGCCTCATAACATGATATAAACTCTGTTGCCATGGTGGAAGAAGCTATGAGTGTCTATTTGACACTCCTCCAAGATATAACTCCACCAACCAACAAGTATTTGTAGCCTGATGTGGATCTCCTACTGTCTTGGCATCCAACATAATCAGAGTCAGAATACTCTATGATCTCAAACTGATCCGATCTTCTATATATGAGCATGTAATATTTTGTTTTCTTCAAATATCTTATAACCCGATTGGCTACTTCCAATGATCCATCATAGAGTTACTTAAATATCTGCTTAACATACCAACAATGTACGTAATATCTGGACGCGTACATACCTGAGCATACATTAGACTCCCTACAACTAATGCATAGGGAATCTTCTGCATTTCCTTAGCTTCAAGGTTACTTTTAGGGCACTGATTAAGACTGAACTTGTCTTTCTTAGCGTCAGGAGTGTCACCTGGTTTGATGTCCTGCATGCCAAACCTTTTGAGCACTGTATCGATATAGCTTCTTTGTGATAATCCAAGTATACCCTGAGAGCGGTCTCTTTGTATCGAGATCCCTAATACAAAAGAGACGTCACCAAGATCTTTCATCTCAAATTCTTTGATAGAAATCTCTTGGTTCATGCAACATGCCTATATCATTTGTGGCAAGCAGTATGTCATCGACATATAAAACCAGGAATATATGCTTACTCCCACTGAATTTGTGATACACACAATTATCGATAACGTTTATCTCAAAACTAAACGAGATAATCACTTGATGAAACTTATGGTACCACTGACGGGAAGCTTGTTTGAGTCCATAGATGGATTTTGTCAATTTGCAAGCCATATTCTTTGGGTCTCCCAACTCAAAGTTTTCTGGCTGCACCATATAAATTGTTTCGTCAATGTCACCATTGAGAAACGCCGTATTGACATCCATCTGATGAAGCTCAAGGTCAAAATGTGCAACAAGTGCCATGATTGTCCTAAAAGAGTCTTTCGTTGAAACTAAAGAGAAAGTCTTTTTATAGTCAATCCCTCCCTTTTGGGTAAAGCCTTTAGCTACAAGACGAGCCTTATACCTCTCCATATTATATTTCGAATCCCTTCTAGTTTTAAATATCCATTTACAACCAATGGGCTTTGCACCTTCTGGTAATGAGACAAGTTTCCAAACCTTATTGTCTTGCATAAACTTATATTCCTTATTCATGGCATCAATCCACTTTTGAGAGTTGGAACCCTACATGGCTTGATGGAAATTGATTGGATCATTTTCCATTATTCCAATGTCTTCCTCATGTTCCTGGAGAAATACGTAAAAATTGTCCGGAATAACATTTCTCCTTTCTCTAGTGGATCGCCTTAATGACACTGGTTCTTGAGGTTGTTGAGTTTGTTCCTTAGGAACAATTACCTCATCGTGAATGAGGGGTTGTTCAACATTGTCTGGTTGAGGATCTAGATTCATTTTTTGATCAATGACAGGTATAGAAACCTGCACATTGTCAAAAGCGATAGTGGGAATTGAAACCGATTCTTCCTTAAAGACAATGTCTCTAACCTTATTTCTTCCCCCAAACTCAACATCCTCAAAAAATGTTGCAGTTCCCTTTTCAAAAAAATTGACCTAAGTGTGGGATCATAAAACTTATAGCCTGCTCAGAGTAGCCAATAAAGTAGCTGCTTACAATTTTGGAGTCCAATTCCCTTTCATGTGGCTTGTAAGGCCTTGCCTCAGTTGGACATCCCAAGATGTGAAAATGCTTTAGACTAGGCTTTTTTACCTATCCAAAGCTCATAAGGTATTTTGCAGTTTCATTATTCTTCCTTTATTTGCCCTTATCCTTATAGGTGCTATCCAAATGAGCACTTTCGGTCATGTCTCGCTTCAGTCTCTCTTCCTCTTGCACACAGTAAGAAATGAGCTCATTAAGAGTCCATTTTTCCTTTTGACAGTTGTAACTGACCTTAAACCGATTGTATTATGCAGGAAGTGATATTAATACCATATGCACGAGCAAGTCGTTAGACAACTCGAGCTTCAGTGCCTTAAGCTTAGAAGCAATATGAGACATTTCTATAATGTACTCCCTAATGTTCCCTTTGCCTTTGTACTTCATAGAAATCAAGCTTTGCAAATACAGTGCTTATTTCTGCCTTATCGTTTTTAACAAAACGCTTTTCAATTTCGGGTAGGAACTCTTTGGCTTTGGTTATCTTTTCAGATACCGCACCCATAAATGCCTCTGGAATGTTGCGCTTGATGATCATAAGACTCATGTGATTTAAGCAATCCCACTTCTCAATGTTCTTCCTATTATCAGGAGAACTTGCATCCGTAAGAGAAGCGGGTTGCTCAACCCGAAATACAAGGTCCAGATCCATGCATCCGAGAATAATGAGTATGTTCTCCTTCCAAATCCTCAAAGTTGATCCCATTAAGCATGAGTATAGAGTTGGTATTAGCATATATAGTAAAGCATTAGCTTGAAAGAGAACAAAACAAACATACAAACATGATCACATTAATAACCAAATACAATAATCAATAAATTCAAATAATGGTAAGTCTCATCTCAAGATACCTAGCACAACATTAATATCAAGTCTTTAAACAGTAATATTAATTGTAAGTGGTACTTTTGTTGTAGTGATCAAACATTGACAATAATTAATGTCAAATAATAAATCTATCTTTGGATGGACTTATTATTCACATGTAAAACCTTATAATCGTCACATATTTATCACCACAGGTGTGTGTGTGTGCAATTCGGCCAAGTATTAACCTTCCTTTGGGCCGACTAATACTCGCATGAATTTACACACACACAAACATCCAACATCCCTTATGAATAATCCACATAAGAGATGTCACTTTGGAGACATCTTGCTTCAATTAGCCCAATTAGAATGATAAACCACTTTATTTAACCATAAAAGATATACCAAATAATGGTCGGTCCCATCTTAAGATACCCAGTACAACATTAATATCAAGTCTTTAGACAATAATACTAATTGTAAGTGGTATTCTTGTTGTAGTGATCAAACATTGACAATAATTTATAGGGATTTTAGCAAAAACTCCTAGTTTTAAGGGACCATTTGCAAATCTGCCCTAAAACCTATTTCAATTGCAAAAATGGCCTAAAATGACGCTCTTACCCTTGTCTTAATGAAAAAGAATGGGTTGTTGCCCTAACATCCAAATCATGAGGCCACCTAAATCATCTGGTCGCCCTGTCCCGATCTACCCACCCTATCACGTCATCGTTCAAGCCATCGTCGCCATCGTCTTCTTCAAGCCATCGTCGCCACCGTCTTCTTCAAGCCATCGTCGTCGATCCCATTCCATCTAGTTCCATCTAGTTCCAGCTAGTGTCTCCAATCCAGTCATCGTCGAGCCATCATCGTAGATCCCAATCGTCACCATTCCAGCCACCGTATCCATTCCAGCTGCCGTCGCGTTCGAGCCATCGTCGTCTATCCTAATCGTCTCCATTCCAGCCACCGTCTCTATTCCAGCCACCGTCGCCTTCGAGCCATCGTAGTCGATCCCACTCCATCCCATTCCAGCCATCGTCGCCATTCCAGCCTCCATCTTCATTCCAGGCGCCGTCGGTTTCGAGGTAATTTTATTTTCGAACCCTAATCTGATTTTGAGTTGAAATTGTGATTTGGGTTTTCAATTTTCTAGTTTGATTGGTTTGATTTAGTGGATTGATTTAGGATTTTTTTTGTTTTAAAATACAAATTATTTGGTTTTAAATTTTCGAATCCTAACAAAAGATTCGAAAAACTGTTGAATTATATGGGATTGATTTTATTTTGATTAAAATTAGGTCGTTTGTGGTTTCGAGCTTTGATTTGGGGGTTTTCCAATAGTTTGATATTAAATGGGATTGCTCGAAAATGAGTCTCTGGTCTTCACCTACACCTGCCGAAATAGTTTCCAATAGTTTTGATTTAGAGTTAGAGAGAATATTTAATAATTGAATTTAAACAGAAACGCAAAATTGTGGAAACTGTCTATAACACATGGTGATGAACCTGGAAACTTGAACTCTCTATATTTGTTTCAACTAGAACACATAACTGGATTTACTTCACTCTGTTTCGTCTTGTCATGCTACTGTTGTGTTGAGGTCTTTATTATTATAAAAACATAGTAAATGGTTTGTTTTTGGTTTCTGGCTTGTAAAATGGTGAATGTTTGGTGGTTTCCGATTGTATTTTTGTAAGCTTGTTTTTGGTTTATGGCTTTTGGCTTTTAATACTACCGTTAAAAAAATGTATTTTTGATGAAATTGTCTTTTATATTAGTTTTATTTTAATAATTAAAATTGTTTGAATATAATTATGAAATGTGTTTATGTCGATACACATGGGTGGAACCAAATTACTTGAATCACTCAAGATTAAGGAGTGTGATCATTTTCCCTCTCAAGTTACTGGGTGTTGTAACTGGGAAAGTATCAGACTTATTAAGTCGCGTCTGACACCAAAACAACTCGAGTTGTTTGGAGTGACATGTTTCGGCCATTTTTTGAATGTGGGTTATATGGTGTTGTCCGGGCAATTTTGTCACCATATGCTTAGGGAGTGTCATGTTAAGAATGCCAATGAGAATACATCTTCTTTGTGGTACCATGTTCACCCAGTGGAGTTTTGTTTGGTTAGTGGGCTAACCTTTGGTGCATACTCTGAATCCACATTAGAGATTTTCAAACGAAAGGACAGTAGACTTCGTCGATCCTACTTCCAAGATAGTAAAGTTCATGTTAAAATGATTATTGATTGGTTTAGAAATTTGGGTCCCAATAATAAATATAGTGATGATGATATTGTGAAGTTAGCTTTAATACTTATATTGGAGATGACTTTGGTTGGAAAAGATGATAGGACTAGCATTTTGTATTGGGAATTAGAATTAGTGGATGACCTGGATGCATTTAATAAGTTTCTGTGGGGATCATTCTTATATGATAGGACATTTAACTCTCTTTCTACTTGCCTTCTTGGCCGTGATTATAAATTCAAGAATAAGTTTAATGATAAGTTGAAGGAGAGGTCGATAGTCCAGTGAAACGGAAAGTGGAGAGGTACAATGTTTATGGGTTTGTGACGGCTTTTCCAGGTAATGTGTTAATTGTTAAATTTTATTAAAATACATTTGAGGGAACATGTATGTTTCCATACACTAACCTAAATATCATTTGTTTTGTTTCGTGTTCAGGTTTGGGCAATCGAAGCAATACCAAAATGGGTCACACTTGGCTATGCTGTTAGGGTGAACAATGTCCCCCCCAGAATTTTGAGTTGGCAATGCACGGAAACTCCCACGTTTGTAGAAATTCAGAAATTCATATTTAAGTTCAAAAACGTAAGTTTTATTTAAGTTAAATATTTTAATTTGTTATATTTTAGGGATTATATTATAATGTTGTGTTTTAAAATAATTTCAGCTTACCATTTACAAAAAAACTTGGACCCTCTGATGAAGAAGCAAGGAAACCGTATTGCCCAGGTATGGATCAACTCCAGTATGTATCACCCAATGTGGATGGTTATGGCGATGAGGACGATGAGGACGATGATGATGAGGATGATGTTGAGGATGACTTGGATGATACTAATCATGATGATATTGATGGAGATCATTCAACCAAAATATTTACACAAGTTGAAGTCGGGGGAAAGAAGAAAAAATTGATGAAACTTGAGCAGCTCCAAAAAAGAATGGATGCTATACAACTACAACAAAATGCTTTACAAGATCAGATGACTTCTATGCAGAATTCACTGATGGATGAGATGCGAATGGGATTCCTTCGTTTGACAGAGCTCATATGTTTGAACAAAGTGGCTGAAAAGGTACATTTTGGTTTAATCTGTAAATTCCTGTAATTCGTAAATGGTTCTAACAAATGTGATTTATATTTGATGCAGTGAAATGAAGAAAATACCATCGATGTTAGCCAAAATGAGAACATCCACGACTATCAACGTTCAGTTTCCCGTGTTGTGAAGTTTCTAGAATTTGTTGTCGTGTCTGAGACAAGTGAAGATGTCAAACAATTGACAAGACCACCGAAGTTGACCATAAAAGTACCTAGGGATCGCAAACGGTCGGCCATTACCGTGGGCCTGTACATTGATCCCACGGCGAAGAGGCCTAGGAAACCAAAAATACCAGAATTTGGAAGCATTAGCCAAGTGGATGATGACATTGTACGTTCAATGCAATCATGGATAAACGACAACAAGAACACATGGTATGTTGACTTATGTATTTTTATTGTAATCCCCACTCACATTTCTTTAATAAGTTTTTATTGTTGAATCTCTACAGCATGTTCACAGGATTACTCGAAGCAAAACCTGCTTGGTTTGAGCTACTGCTATCTAAAAACGGGTGGTTAGAGGGAGATGTAAGTTGTATACCTTGTACTGCAATTCTTTACTATGTATGTATTTTTTGGTAACACGCATTTGTTTCATGACAGCATATAAAGACATATTGTCGTTTAATGAGGCGGCGTGGCTATTACTATCATCAGTTATACAAACAGGACAATGTGTTATTGGATTACTCTTTTATGGTATTGAAATACATTTTCCAAAATAACATTTATCATTTTTTATTTCTTTAACAAAGTCAATCCATATTTCGAAATATATATGTTTTGTAGACTCAAATTCAAGGAAGGTGGTCAACTGTAACCAAGGGTAAAAAACAATTTAAGCATGAAACCTACCAATGGGATAAAACAATGTTAGATTACGTGACTGGAAAATCCCCTATGCATGCGAATGTACATTGGCAGACAGTCAATAGAGTAAGCAATTTTCAGATTATTATCAGAAGTGATTCAACTTTTTTATAGACATTCATCCGTCTGTTTCTTGATTTCTCAGATTTTGTTTCCTGCGAATGTGAATGAAAATCATTGGGTTGCGGTAGAGGTGGACTTGAAGGAACGGGTCATCAAAGTATTTGACTCAATGCCAGACACCTATAGTGTTGATAAAATACTAAAGTGGGCAACTTGTCTTAGAAAGATGTTGCCTTCGTTGTTGGTGCATGCGATGCCGGATACGTATACTGATCCTTCGTCATTTATGGTCAAACGACCCGGCGAAGGCATTCCACATCAAGGAAATTTGTATGTGTTTGTTTATGTCTTGATGTTAATAGTTTGTCTTACATGATGGTTATTATTAATGACAGTTGTTATTGACAACAGGTCCGATTGTGGGGTTTTTACTCTCAAATTCTTGGAGTACCTATGGGCACGAAAACAATTCGACTTCACCCTTTAAAGTTCAAATAGCAACAAAAATATATCGAAATTCAAAAGAAGTTTCTTGTGTAAATGATAAACCTTTATGTGTAAATAATGTAACTTGATGTGTAAATGATATTTGTATGCACTATCAGTTGTAAACAAAATTAGGTGTAAATAATGCAACTTGCTATATGTTGTGGTTGATACTTGTGACCTGTGTGAACAGTGTAGAGATTGTTGTGTGACTATTAGAAGTGTTATCTTTGTAGGTACTCAAAGAAGATATGGATTTGTTAAAATTTCAAACGAAACTCTGTCAAAATTTCGTAAATAATAATACAAGTTCACATTACATGTTCAAATAAAGTGGGTAATATTACATGTTCATAACACATGTTCAAATAAAAGATAATTCAAATACATTAGTTATGCGATCCGCTTGCCTCACCAATTTCACTAATATTTCCCATAGCACTTGATTGTCTACTTGACTTCGGGTACGTGCATGTATGGCTATTGTGACCAATACGATGACAAGTGGTGCAACTCCTTTTAGTTACTTCCTCTCCAAATGACGGAGTGCGATTCTATTTAGGTCTTCCAGGACCATGACGACCTACTGGTGGGTGAACAATTTGTGATGCAATATCCTCAAGAACCAACCATCCACTGGGTTGTCCAACGGGATGTATTTCCCCACTCTATGCTGTAGCCAGGAATGCACTGGAGTATTAAGGAGAACAATAATCAACAAATGAAAATCCTCGTAACCTAATGCAAGTTAATGCATGTGCACATGGGAGTTGGTCGACATCAAATTCTTTACAGGTACAAGTTTTTGTTGTCAAATCCACATTTCCATCTAAACCTACATCTTTAACGTGGAACGTGTAAAATGTGATGGGGTAGACCCGCATATATCGTGCTTCCTCATCCTTGACACCGATGGCTACATCCGCGGCTGTAGTCAATTGAGTTGTAAGTTTAAGTGCAGCTGAGTGTCGATCATGGAACCAACGCTGAAGGATCCCTCTGATGTAATCAATCACTCCAGTAATAGACAATTCCTTGCATTTTTTAATTGAATTATTCATTGCCTCTGTAATATTGGTTGACATTATGTTGTACCTTTTTCTTGGACTGTATGCTCTTGCCCATCGCTCAATCCTGACATCCGTTACATACTGAGCTGCTTCGGGATTAATATGTGCCAACTGTTCCATACATTGTCGGAATTGACTTTCCCGATACACCCTAGCTGCCATTCGAAAGTACTGTTTCAGTGCCTTATTCCTACCATAGTGACCAACCATGTTTCGTTCTAAATGTACCGCACATGCACCGTTAAATGAATTTGGAACACTTTTTCTACACCGGTTGTGATACAGCATTTTCTGTCGGAAACGATAACCAAATCATCAACTTCGCCAACAGCTTTATGCAACCTACTTAAAAACCATTCCCAAGCCTCATTTGTCTCCGAATAACCAACACCAAAAGCTAGAGGAAATATTTGATCATTACCATCCATACACACAGCAACAAATAGAACACCTTTATGAGGACCTTTTAAAAATGTCTCGTCGAAAGCAATGACAGGTCTAATAGAAGACAAAAAACCATCTATACAAGCTTTCAAGCAAAAGAACATATACATGAACCTGTTAGATGAATCTGTGTGGAGGTCTATAACAGTCCCAGGATTTGCTTGCTCCAACATGTATAAGTATGATGGAAAAATACTGTATGACTCAACCGGTGTTCCTTGAACCTCTTCTAAGGCAATATGTCTAGCTCGGTACCCTTTGTGGTAGTTACAAGATATGCCAAACTCTCTTTGCATGTCGTGTATAATTTACTTGGGCTTGTATGAACGATAATCATGAAATTTTTCTTGTATGTGTTCCCCTATAACCCATGCACTTGCTTGCCTCTGATGCAGAAATCGTGCTTCAGTAGAGCATGTGTGCTGATTGTCAACTTTTCTAATCTGAAAATAATCTGAATCCTGAACTTTAGCGGCACGCAATCGCCAATTGCAATCCTCAACAATGCACCTCACTTGATATCATGTTGTATCAGACTTGAACACCCTAATCTGGAACCGGTTGGCAAGTGCATAATTACCTAATTGCGATTTTAGCTGTTTCTTGCTTGGAAACTATTCACCAACTTCAAGACGCATAGTGACAGGTCTAGGTGCAACTTCATCAGAATTAATAGAATAAAATGTACATAGAGGTGGAACAAGCCTTTGAACATGGGCAAACTGCTCGTCATACCGATTGGAAACTCGTTCAGGAATGTAATTAAATTGTGTTTCTGTTTCTTCATGCTCAGGAATGTGTTGGTTGCCCATCGTATCTTCAAAACTAAAATGACGAGAAGAAGATTGTAATCCGTCTCGAATATCATCCAAATGGGCAACCATGTTAGGTACATCCGACCTTTCAAATTCATCCATAGTACTGACCTGTATATTGCTTTTATGTGTATAATGAAATTCATGATGAGGAGTTACATGGTGTAGGTTGTGAGAGGACTCTGGTTGTTGATGTTTCATTTCTGGAGTCTCATGGCCGATTTCCTCAACACTTATGCAAACTAATGGGTCAACATTCTCTCGACGAAGCAACAATGCAACGTCCTCATCATCTACAATCTCAATTGGCATGCTAGGACGAAACGTTTGTGGAAGAGTCGTCATACTAACCCGATAATGATCTCTGTCAATTCCTGTGACGTTAATTCCTGTGACGTTGTATACCTTACCTAACAATTGATCATAATTTGAATCCCTTGGAAAATTAAACGCCTTCGCTCTTCGACCTTCATACCAATACTTACCATGATGATTTTTCCATTCTCCACCCCAATTCAAAACCAAATGCACGTTTTTCATTGTTAATCCTGAAAAATAATACAACAAAGATTTAAAACCATAATAATAATAATTATTTCAAAGAGCATAACTCGAAAAAAAAATCCACAACAAAACTGTTGGGTCATGGTGACCCGACATCGGGTCGGTGTGACCCGATAAGTTTTTTCATCGGGTCATGGTGACCCGATATCGGGTCACCACGACCCGACAAAAATTACTGTTGGGTCATGGTGACCCGACATCGGGTCACCATGACCCGACAGTATTTTTCATTGGTTTCAATCTTTCTGAAAATATCGGGTCACCATGACTCGATGGAAAAACTTCTCGGGTCACACCGACCCGATATATTTTTCCATCGGGTCACCATGACCCAATATTTTTCAGAAAGGTTGAAACCAATGAAAAAAGTATCGGGTCACACTGACCCGATGATTTTTTCCATCGGGTCGGGGTGACCCGACATCGTGTCATCATGACCCGAAGGAAAAACCTCTCGGGTCAAGATGTCTTGACATCGGGTCACACTGACCCGATAATTTTTTTTCCATTGGGTCATGGTGACCCGATGTCGGGTCACCATGACCAGACATTTTTCAGAAAGGGTGAAACCAATGTAAAAAACTGTCGAGTCATGGTGACCCGATATCGGGTCACCATCACCCGTCAGTTTTTTTCATTGGTTTCACCCTTTCGATTTTATGAAAAAAAAATTAAAACTCTAATCATATGTCAATGCCATTATCAAAATAATGATTATAAGGTTGGAAAAAATTAATAATGTAGTACTTACCTTTCAAATAACCTTATTTCCCTAATGTTTTTGAAACCTAAAATATTAAAATGAAGAGAAAATCTAATTGTTAGATGTTTAGTTATTGGTTTTATGAGTTTGTTAGTAAATTTTAGTTGATGGTTGATGAATTGTTAGTTGAAGTTAGGTAAATCTAATAAATTATATAATAAATTGAGTGAAGTTATAAGTGAGGGTATTTAGGGAATTTTAGGGCATTTTTGCAATTGTTTTAGGTTTTAGGGCAGATTTGCTATTCAGTCCTTCAAATAGGGTAGTTTTGCTAAAATCCTTAATTTATATTAAATAATAAATCTATCTTTGGATCGACTTATTACTCACATGTAAAACCTTGTAATCATCATATGTTTACCACCACAGATGTGTGTACAATTCGGTCAAGTATTAACTTTCCTTTGAGCCGGCTAATACTCGCATGAATTTACACATATACAAACATCCAACATCCCTCATGAATAATCTACACAAAAGAGGTCACTTTGACGACATCTTGCTTCAATTAGCCCACTAAGAATGATGAACTACTTTATTTAACCATAAAAAGTCTACCACCAAATATTTGAATTTGAGTTGATCTTTAAAATAAAATAAAATAAAAAAATTATTTTATTTTATCAAAATTACAAAACTGCCATTGATTTTGTAAAATTACAGAATTAGAAATCGACCCCTATATTTTGTCAAAATCATAAACTGATCCAGTAATTTGTAATAATTAAAATTTGGCCCTAACACTTTTGAAATTTATAAAGTGACCCCATAACTTTTCAATAATTATAAATCTACCCAAATTTTTTTTCATAATTACAAACATGCCCTGTAAGTTTTGGAAATTATAAATTGACCTTGAAACTTTATCGAAATCACACAATGACCCAAATAATTTGTGAAATAGTCCTTCAAGAATTTCAAATTTTCAAAAGAAAGGCCTGACAAAAATCAACCTGTAAACCCTAGTTTCTTCTTGCCGCCGCCGCCTTAGCCACCAGAATGTCACTGGAAAGCAACAAACGGTGGCCTAGCAGCGACGACCATCGATCCACAGTGGATCGAACGAAAACAACGACGAAGTCATATCTGGTCCAGTCGTGGATTGGGATCGCGACCACAACCCCTGCTCGTCGCCAAACGCGCGGATTTCACCCTCAAAATGGCCGAAAAACTTCACCAGTGGGCGTTGACCGAGAAGCAAACCAGATTTGGGCAGGTGTGATTCGAGATCACCACGGGTCTGGGTATGAAAACCCATCGACCCAAAAAACTGTCCAATTTCAGTTTTTTTTTTTCTGAAAACGTGCAGAACCTTTTTTTTTAAGATAAAAAAAATACCTATATGTATCATTTAACATAATCTAATCCAAATTCAAAACATCGAAACTCAAGAAGATCAAAACCGAAATAATATTCCAAAAGAACGTCATTGATCTAAACCATAAAATTTCTATAAATCTCTTAAAACTAAATATCTAAATCTCAATTCTCAAGAATCGATCATGGGTGGCTCTGATACCACTTGTTGGGATTTCGATTAACACAATAAAATAAAACAACATGTATAGGTACATAATTAATCCGAAAAACTTAACCCAAACATGTTTCTATACATATTTAATCAAACCCTAAACATACAATATTGACCCATGTCAATTCAAGAGAAAAGTGGAAAAGAATCGATAGCGGAAGCATCCCTGAATCCATTGCTGGAGATTTATGAACGAGTTGTGATCTTCCAAATTATCACGACCTTTATGAACATTATCGTATTCTATTTTGCTCTGTTGATGGGGATACAGAGAAAACAAAAGTATCGTGTAATTTGGGGACCATAACCCTAAATTATTATATGTTGGCTATTTCTAATTCGGCCCCTCAACAAATTAGAAATAACACTCTGGTATCTACACATTAATTTCATGACAATCATACCCTTAAACCTTAATACTTTAAATCTTAATTAGATCACTTTAATTTAGGCTGAACCAAAAGATAGCACAACACATTTAATATTCACATGTGTGGCCCCATATGATGGAATTTTCCAATATGAAATTCATCCCTATCCCCATTTAGGGTTGATTTGTCCCCCAAATGGAGATGTGGAATTGGGCCATCAGGAAAGATACCATCCTTAGTGTAGTATCTGAAAAAAGAAAAGGAAAAAAGAAAAAGAAAATTAACAGAGAATGGCTGATATATTGGAGAATCCAAATCCAAGTATGGGGATGAGAATTGCTTCAGAGTGTGGAGACATAAAACATAATTGAGAATGGGAAAGTCAATATATATCAAACAATAACTTGAGACCATTCTTATTACGATTTTCAACCCTGTGCATGCTTTATGTATATAGAAGATGATAATCGATACATGTTTAGCAAAAAAGCAATTGCTTGGTGAGTTGGTGGTGGAGCCGTGGAGGGGTCCCTGCACCAATGCACAATTGCACATGCTCTAGCAACACCTACATGTGTCAATACACACTATGTGTCAGAGACAATTGGGGTCAAATCTATGCCTTATGGAAGGTCACTTGCCAACAATTTTAATGGAAATTTATCATACACTTTACATGGTCAACAATGTTTTTCCCCACTTTGATTTGAATGTTTTTGGTGGGAACACCCTAAGCCAAACCAATGAGTTTTGGTTTGTAGAAGCTTCCATATATATATATCAGATCTAATTTTATGTTGCCTTTGGTTTCACCTTAGACTTCTTTCCGAACTGGTTAGGGCAGAGGGTTGGTCAGAAACTACTAAAATTACACATTAAATGTATCGTATGAATATCTACTTCCACAATCAAGGGATATTTTTTTAACTAAAATTGAACTGATCTAAAAAAAAACATCACAAAAAATCATATACCGAAAAAACTTATCTACTCGCACAACATTGAGTTGAAATGTAGAAAATTGCCCATATATGCCTTTAAAATATATATCCAACTAAATAAACCCAATTAAATGGATTTAAAATTGATCACTCATTTAATAAATGAACACATTTTGAATACAGGAGCCTAGAGATGCTCATGATTTCATGACAAACTAGAGCCGGCCTTAGAGATAGATATTTCCTCCATGGGACCCGTGCGGGTGGGCTACATGTAGATATGATCCCGGTTTTGACCGGTTTCGATTCTGAAAGGAGCTAAAACCGGAATCAGAACCAGAACCGGAATCGGAACCGAAATCGTGGAACCGAACCGCGGTTCCGGTTCGATCGGTTTCGGTTTCGGTTTCGGTTTGGTTCGGTTCTTTTATTATTATTATTATTATTATACATTTATACTCATTTAAAAAAAATACGAAAACATAAAACATGTAATAATATGAACTTGTAAATGAATTTTATTGTGTAAGGCCATAAGCCGAAATTAAAATTTAAAAAAATAATACTAAATACATAAATTGAAATAAATCTATAAAACTAAAAATTAAAAAAAATTGGTCTTGCACTTAATTTGTACCAAAATTAAGTTGCCTACGTATCCTCTCGGACTCGGGGTTTAGAGGAATCAAAGACCACGTAGTTCTTTTACATTTTATTGTCTTTTACATATGTAATTTTGTAAGTCTGTAACTATTCGCTGCCATCCGTTCCGGTGCCGGTGGTGTGATCATCATCGAAGAAATCATAAATCACTTATGCCTCCATTTCTTGTTGTCTATATCCAGCCTTTGTCCAATCATCAACACACACTTAGACTTGAATTGATTCTGGACTCAAAAGCAACCGTCTTGCTTCCAAAATATTTCCACCTGCGCTAAACTCTTGTTCCACAACCACTGTAGAAACCGGTGTTGCAAGAATCTGTTTGGCTATTATAGACAAGATTGGGAAGTGCTTTTCATGTTCTCTCCACCAATGTAGAATATCAAATTTATCCACATCATCGTCTCCTATAAACTCAAAATTGGTACTATGATAAGTTTCTATCTCATCATACGAGATCAGACTTGATGAAGAAGAAGAAGAAGAACCTCGCAATCTTGTGATCTTTTGGGATAAAAGTCCAGACCCTGCCCCCAACACTCCAAAAAATCGAGTTTGGGAGACATTTTCATTTTGTGGAACACTAATGTTTAATGATGGACCATAAATTCTACGATATTCATCATATAACTGATAAAATAATATCTTAATTGCAGTACAATAAGTATTAATTTCTAATTGTATACCTAAACATTTATAATAAAGAGTTAAATAATCTGTCAATACATCTAGTTTACAACGTGGGTCAAAACACAATGCAAGCAGGTCAATAGTTGGAAACTCCCTATAATAGTCTAACCATTTTTTTTTCATAGCTGCAATGCATGCCTATAATTGTATATCAGATGAGCAGTCAGCAAATGCACCAACAATATTACAACCCTCAATAATAAATAATTGAGTAGTAGGATAATAAATACCTGATAAATTGTTAGTAGCACTATTAAAAACTTTTAACAAATTATAAATTTTTGTACAAACATCTCAATGGTGTGCATAAAGATTGATTTGACTAACATTATATTGCATAAAAGAAACTAATAAATCCCTATATTCATAACTTTCACAAAGCAATTTATAAGTAGAGTTCCAACGTGTTGGAACATCACGAGAAAATCTAATGGGATGTCTACCTGCCTGTTTACAAAATCTTACCCATGCTTTCATAACATTAGGATGTTTCCACAAATATGAGAGGGCCTCTTTAATGGGTTTAATAATAGCTTGAAGAATTTCCAAACTTTTTTGAACACATAAATTTAAAACATGGCAAGCACATCTTTAATGAAAAAAATTACTATTAAAATAAGGCTTGCATAATTCAATTAAAGCAGGAATAGCTGCTGTATTATTAGAAGCATTATCAAAACCAATTGAAAAAATTTTGCTTTCAATTTTATACTCTTCAAAAATGATTTTCATATTTTTTTAAAATATTATCAGCAGTATGTGCATCATCAAAAACTCTAAATGTAAGAATTCTTTTTTGTATTGTCCATGCTTTGTCCATATAATGACAAGTTACACCTAAGTATGAATGCATTCGCCAATGGTCAGTCCATATGCCAGCACATACGGAAACACGACCTATATAGTTCGCAAAAAAAAAAAATTAAATCCTTTTTTCCTTTTTATAAATATCATACATTGTATGCGTGAGAGTGGTCATAGGGACGCGACATGCAACAGGATTTAATGCTTTATGACAATATTTAATAAAACCAACTTTTTCACCAAAACTAAAAGGTAAATGTTCTACAGCTACCATCCTAGCTAATTCTTCTTTATTAGCTTGATCACTATATTTAAATAATTGAGTGTCAGGGGTAGAAAAATTGGAAATTTGAGATTGTGCATTCCCTTTGGCAAGTTCTGCTGGATGACGGGTCGTAATATGCTTCCTATATGTGCCGTATTCTCCAGATTTAGTCCACTTGTATTCTTTAGGACGATAATTGCACACCGCCCAACATGTTCCATTTGGTTTCGTAACTTTCTTCATGTGGAGAACGAATAGATCAGATTTGAGATGCCTCTTATCCTTCTCTACCGCCTTATAAAAATTTGGATCTGCAGCAAAATCGGGTATATTTTCTGATTGGCTTGTCATATTACCAGGGCTAGGGCTGTGGGCGCTAGACTGACTAGAATTGGGTTCAGAAATTATTAAATGGGGATTTGGATTGATTGGATAGTTTAGAGATTCAAGATAGGTTTGCCGTTGCAGGAACTCATGGTAAGCGTTGTCATCAAAACCGATATTATCCGGTTGGACCGGATCCGGATCCGACATACGACCCTTACCGGTCCTAGAAACGGAATGCCTTGGTGGAATATCTCTTACTCAACTTCCACTTCCACTTCCACTTACCATCGAAAAAAATAATTTGTAAAAAAACTCTTCAAAAAAATTAAGATAAAAATTGTTGATAAGGATTTTAAAATGATTTAAAAAAATAATAATTGCAATACACTAAAATAAATAATTGACTAATTGGGAGATAATTGAAGAGAATTAGGAGAATTGAGATTTGAGAGAGAGTTGAGACTTGAGAGAGCAATTGTATAATAAGAAATGAATTAGGGGGGGTATTTATAGGAAATAAAGAATTAAAAGGGAAAAGAAAAGAAAAGAAAAATTGAGCCGTTGGAGACCAACGACTCTTTTAAGTTTTTTTTTTTTTTAAATCAATTTAAAAAAAATAAATAAATAAAGGCCAGGAACCGGGACCGAACCGTCGGTTCCTGACAGGTTTTTTAAGAGAAGGAATCGGAACCGAATTGCCGATCCCACTGTTCCGGTTACGGTTACGGTTCATTTCACACGGTTACGGTTCGGTTAGGTTCGGTTCCACGGTTCGAACCGAACCGTGGTCATGTCTAGGTACAGGTGGGAGAACTTATCACTAACCTCACCCCTATTTCTCTATTTCTTTTAATGGAGATGGGAGTGGAGCTTCATTTCCCTCATTTTTCAATATATATATACTTTTATTTTTAAAAAAAATAATAACTTTAACTCTATTACTTATTTACTCTCTATCTATTTCCTTGTATATATTTACGTGTAATGCTATATTATTATAGTTATTTGTAATAATTTTGGATTAAATTAAATCAATTATATATTTTAGATTATTTATTGGATTGGATATCAAAATATGGTGAATCGAACAATTGGAATGATCGAATTTCGAATATTAAATTCTCGATTTCAGATTTCATATTATAAAATATTAGAATTAAATTTGTATAATCTATTTGATTTTTACTAATACACTGTTGTCTTTCATTTTTACTTATAAATTAATTAACGTCCTTCTCATTTCAAAGAGAGCTTTTAAGTCGTCTTTATGAAATCCAAGTAGGTTTCCACACATCCTATTTATACTTTATATGATCAAATTTGTAGGCGACAACAAAAAAATATTATCATTAATCAATGTGGCCGTCAAATAGGAAAAAAGAAAAAGATATTGAATCGAAAGTGACTTGTGATGACATGCAAACCTGAATTTCTGGCCCCGTGAAAGGAGCAGCTATGTCTTGAGGTCGGGAGATTGTCATTGTTTTATCTTATATTTTATTTGGTTTTTTTGGGGGCAATGCCTGCACCCTGCCAATGATTTTTAAAAAATATTATTTACCTTCATTTTTATTATATAAATTCAGGATTTTTTTTTTATATTTTTGAAGGTTGAAGACTCAAACTCATAACTTAATGACATGTTATGTAGCCTTCCATTGATGACTGTACTCACAAAAGCACTTACAGTTAAAAAATACAACCATCTTTTTATGCAGAGGACCCAACAACCACTAATTTATTGCAACGTAGTTCGTGTCTAGATTTGGTCCGGTGGTTACCAAAATGCTGGACCCTTCTCGATTAAGTTCTGCACAGATGTAAACCAGCACTTGATTGGGCCACATTGGGTCATATGTTGTGGAAAATTGTCAATGTTGGTGGGCATTGAACAAGGTTTTGTAAGTAAATCTAGCCTGCATTGAGCTACACAATAACACATTGATAGGATAGATAGTAGAAATCTGGCCCTCTTTATATGAGCTTACTGTGGAGTGGGCCGACTGGCCCTTGCTGTTACTAGTTTTGTCTCTTTAACAGATTGTTGGGAACTGAACTAAGGGGATGTATTGATTCAAGATTTTATTAGACAATTTAGAGAAGTAAAAGTCTGATAGTATTAGATTAAGGGATATTTTGGTATTGCTTTTAAAAAAAGTAAAATCAAATTATTTTATAATTTTAACATAGATTGATGTTAGGTAAAACTTTCAAAAGTGATTAATTGATAATTTGATAAGTTTTAACGGTGATTTTGAGAAGTAGGTTGGGGGTTACTTTTTAAAAGTGATTATGGAATAATCTAATCAACACTTAATTCATATTTTAACATATCATTATTATCCTTATGAAATTAAGTTAAAATCATTTATATATCTTATTTCATCTCAAAAATAAATATTCTATTTAAATATTGATTTGATTTATAAAATCTTTTAAAAATATTTTTATTGTTCTTATGAAATAGAGTTCTAAACTCATGTATATTTTAATCATTGTAATTAATCTCAATATTTTTATAATAAAATTACCAAACATATGTATACTGCTTTTGAGCTATACAGTAGCTTTAAAAATACAATTAACCAAACATTTGTTGATTAACTTTACAGCTGATTATTTTTTTAGCACAACTAACAGTGATTATTATAAAAGTTACAGCAATATCAAACTGACCCTAAGACTTTTTAACAAATTAGATATATCTTGTGGTATTCGATCAAGATTTTAAGTTTTTTATTTTTATTTTTTATAAAAAAAATCCATATTATCTTGTGGTATTGGATCTGGACTTTTAAGATTTTTTTAAAAAGTCCATATTGTCTTGTGGTAATAGATCTAGACTTTCAAGATGCAGCAAATTGTCCGCTGGTATTGCATTGAGATCAAGATTTTTATGATTTTATGATAAAATGGATTTTTCAAACTTTTTAGTGATATTTATAAATAGCTGGAACCAAAAATTGTCTTACCCTCTCCCTCAATACTTTCCAGATTTTTTATTTGATTTCAGATATGTGGTGGGCATATTGGTATATAATAAATGCAAACATTCAAAAGACAATATAAAACTACACTTGAAAGTCGAGTACCAAATAACTGATAAAATGCCTCTGTGAGTTAAAAATAGTTTTAGCTAGATTTCCATAATCCCAGCACCACCAACGGTATCTAAAATCTTTAAGACCACTAATAAAAATTAATCAAATGCTTTATCTATATCTATAAAAGATGGATTTGACAAAAAAATAAAGATTAAGATGAAGTTAGATTATATATATATACCTACTTGATAAAAAGAGTTGGTTCTTACTGATAATATCGCCCTTTGTGTAAATTGAGTTCAAAAACAAAAGAAGATGATCATCATTTCTATTGATTTATTGTCTGAGCGAGTAAAAAAGATACGGGCCTCACATAAAACCATGCTTCTATAAATTTTGATACATGTTTTTTTTTAAATCGATAACGGAAGGGTATACCGAAACATGTCGAGAGCAAGCACTAGTTGACTGTTTATAGTTTTTTTTTTAATATGTATAATTAAATCTTATATAAAAATTATTTTGGTATTTACATTTATATTAAAAAAATTCTTGTCATGCTCTAACCCTCCAAATTTAACCAATGCATGCATAGTCTGTATATCAACTCATCTCACTGGACTTGAATCATCTATCACTAACATGAAAGAGGGACATAGACTATACACACCACTAGAGAAAAAAAAAGATTAAAGAGCGGTGAATATTGGAGTTTGATAACATATGAATTAATGAAGTCCAACAAGCCAAACAGAAATACTTCAAAGTTTAAGCTTTTTTTTTTCATGTTTCATGTCATTTCTAGTGAGGTAATGGGGGATGGGTTGTTGGTTATTATATTTATTTCATATGGTGACATTTTCTGCACCATATGAACCTGTTGAAGCTTATGTGTTGGTTGGTTGTATTTTAAAATTTTATTACTTCTCTTCATAGCTTATACATGTTTTTCATTCAATTTTTGTTGTTCGGTGATTACTCTCAACAATATTATAGAGCATTGGAACTTATGGAGAAAATTGAATATTACATTCAACTCTTGAAATTTCATATTTTTAAAAGTCCAAAAAGTCTTGAAATAAAATCTAAATAATCCTAAAAGTCGATAAATAAAGTCAAAAGACTTTTTCAGAATCCTAAAAATCTAGTCTATATAATCTTAATAATCCTAATAGTCCTAAAAGTATAATCCTAACAATCATAGTAATCCTAATAGTCTTACAAAACCATAAAATCCTTGCACCCTAAAATTGTCTATTAAAATCCCAATCCAATATATTCCTCTAAATTTATCTGTGCAGTTGATTGGGTGGTGAAGGGTAAATAACTAGATATAGTACGTGAGTTTTGACCATTTTCTGGTCTGGTTGATTCAGGTCTTCGGCCTTGCCTACTTGAGTCCGACTCCCAAGTGGTTGTGTCTACGGTGAACTCTTCTTCTGCTCCTATGGCTGGAGTTGATTATTTATGATATTTTGGAGTTGATGGCTAATGTTCCTCGTTGTAGTGTGAATTTCGTTTCTAGAAAAGCCAATATGACTGCTCATTGTCTTGCCAAGTGTGGTTTGACTCTTGATTCTGATTGTTTTTGGATGAAGGAGTTTCCACCTTGTGTGGCTTTGATTGTTTTGGGTGAATACCCAAGACTTCTGTAGTCCTTTCTTTTGTCTTAATGACATTTTTCTTAAAAAAAAACTGTTTTTTTAGGAGTAATTATGTTCGAATGATACATTTAGGGGTGGATACGAATCAGTTCAGTTTAGTTTTGGTCAAAATTGTTTGAACCGAATTGAACCGAAAAACCGAATTGAACCGAACACATGTATCTCGGCTCGGTTCAATTCGGTTTTGGGCCAATTGGGTTTTGATGGTTTTTTATATGTTATTTTCTTTTTTATTTTTGAGCCTTTAAGTTGTTTTTTTGGTATTTGGACTTAAACTTTTGTAAGAAAACATAATATGTAAAAAATAATTTAAATAAAATAGTGAAACATAACCTAATTTTCAATCAAAATCTAAAATTTCAATCATATTCGGTTTATATACTCAAACAAAATATAAAATCTTCATAATTTCTATAAAATAGAAGTAAAAAAAACGTAGTACACAATGTAGTCCAAAATAAAACATCAACAAATAGTCCATAGAAAAATTGAACTTTACAAAATAATTCAATAAGACAATTCGGTTTATTCAGTCCGATTCGGTTTTGTATGTTCAAAATTGAAACGAACTGAATTAAATTCGGTTTTCAAATTGCAAACGGTTTGAACCGAAAAGAAGCTATGAATCGAATCAAACACCAATTTTTAGTTCAGTTCGGTTTCGGTTTTTGTGCCCACCCCTAGACACGCTTATTTTCATAATTCATAATTCACATAGTAAGAATTGATTTATTGTTTATTATTAATGTCAGGATTTCCAATTTTCCATTGTAACTCGTTTTACTCCTTATCCCTATTGAGTAAAATTATTTCTTAATCAGTAAATTTTCTTAGGTTGTTGAGGTTTGTGATCGTGCCAAAATTATAGTATATTTTGACCCTAATTTCACGGAACAAGTCAAAAATTCAAGAAATGGGGCAGTTGGCCAGTTACTGTGCGGGTCCCAACCAGCCCTGTGGACCCGTACACCGTGGATAAATAAAATGAAATTTCAGTACGGGGGTAATGCACGGGTAAGCCTACATGCGCACTTCACTAGATAAACATATCACACCAGCACTTCAACTAGTGCACGAACCACGCATCCAGTAGTCATTAAATTACAAAAGCGCCCAAATGGCGGGTACTGCACTGGTTCCAACTTGTGCACTACCCATAAAACGAATGAGGAAGAAGGACATAAGCCATGTGCGTGGGTTACTGCACGAGTCCGTACCCGCGCACATCGGGAATCCAGACCCACGCACATCTAGCCCAGATTCGCTTACATCAAATTTTCAGATTTATTTTAGGTAACACCATATATACATTTTGTTCTGATCTCACCCACACGCTCACTTAGCCTTCTACACCACTTTTCCCTCATTTAGATCTAAAAATATCCTCCCACCTAATCAAAACCCATTTTCCACCATTTCATACCAATTTCCCTCACAAAATCGCTCATATACCATTCCCTTGATTTCCTTTTCACAAGAAACTCATACATAGATCAAAAGGGCACGAATTTCTTACATAGGAGGAGGAGAGGAGTTTGAAGACTTGAAGAGATCACAATAAGCCAATGAGCCAATGGGTTTTTACTTATCTCTAGCTTCTTTATTTCTTCTTTGTTATTTGATTATGAGTAACTAAACCCTTAATGGGAGTGATGTAACTATACATGAATTGTGGGTGGTCCACTGTATCATTATTATTATTTGATTGTTTAGTTTCATTCAATGATTTTCAATACAATTGATTACTTCTTGAATTAAGTAGATATGCCCTTTCCTAGTTCATGGTTAATATCAATTTATTTTGAGTTTTTAAATTGGAATATATATCTTCTTGGATTGGGTAGATATGTCCTTTCTCAAGCCAATTTAAATACCCACTACAAGGTGATTAAAACTAGCTAAATTGAATAGAAGAGATATGTCGTGAATATGCCTTTTCGAAACATTTTAGCTTCAATTGAAATGGGTGAATTGTGAATATACCCTTCCAAACCATCCCTACCATTATAATCTATATAAGCTTAAAGAGAGACTCTCTCTTAAACTAACCAAGTAATTGTGTAGTAGAGAGTTGATGCGATACAAGTCTCTATCTCTCCAAATCTAACCAAATAGTTGCTAGTGAGAGTTATTGATTTTAAATCACCGTTAAAAGTAAATTTGCCCTAAATATTCAGATATGTTCTTTAAAGGTTAAATGGATCACCAATTATTTATGTTGATTGCATTAACTCTCATTATCATCTCATGTCTTATCTTACCATTTCCCATTCTTGCTAGCATTAATTGCATCTTATTTTAGGTTAATTGTAGTTTGCATTTAGTTGATAGTTTCAGACGATATTTTCCAAACCAATCATTTTATTTTGGTATTATCGCATAACTACTATTAAAGTTTTCAATTTGATCATGGCTAGCAATCGATCCCTGTGGTCGATACCCGACTTACCACTTTACTTGTTTTTATACATTTTGAGGTGTTACGGTTTTTTAAATTTTGTTTTTGACAAGCATTTTGAATACCTAAACAACACTTGTCAGTTTGTATAAAAATAGTAATTTATAAATGATTATAAACAAAGCAAAGATTCTTTTATTAAAGAAAATTATAGATGTTGGAAACACTATAAGAAATTTGGTCTTATAAAGTACCAAGTTGTTAGCTTTTTATTTATTTAGAATTTGAGACAAAATGGAGGAAAAATTACCATCTTTTGCAGCCTTTTAATGAATGCAGTTTTTGTTGTAGCTGATAAGGTGAAGTGTTCTAACAACTCAAATAAGCTACCAATAAGTATGTTGAACATTAAAGCCACTGATAGTCCAGAACCAAAAACAGAGCTTTATTATGCAACAGAGCAATGCAACTCTTGTATCTCTGTATGTGATTGTCTTCATCAACCATCACATGATCACATAGTGATCAAAAGTATGAGAACTAACAGAGGAAGATGACGATGTTAGTCAACTAATGGTTGGTTAAGTCTAGGAAGTTAGTTGGCTGTTAATAAGTTTGTTAATTTATGTTAGCAACTAATTAGGTGTTGTTAGTAACTAACTAGGTGACATGACTCAACCGTTGAAGCTATTGGTTAGATTTTTCCTGAGATCATGAAAATGCCTTTTGCATGACTCTCAGATATAATTATGAGATCCTTAAAACATTGAATATCAACCAAAAACATTTTCTATGAAATCCTCCATTAATGGAGTCAATTGATGAGAGCGTCGTAGTACTCCTGTCAAAAAGATATTTATAAGTTCAACCTCACGGGTGCTAGTGACTAATGAATAGTACAGCATGCAAGTAAAGGGATCGTTCCCATGGAGAGGTGGTATCCGCATAACTGTCTCCAGCTAAACCGTTATTAAAAGCGATATAAAATAGAATATAGAAGTCGTGAGAATGATGTGTGTGAAGTGTATGCATAATGCGGATGGTGTGTGAGGTGTAAATAAACTAAATTAAATTAAATTACACTAAGGATATAAATGTAACCGAGTGTTTGCCTTTATAATAAATTACACTACAAAACAATTAAAGTTAATCTACTCCTAAAGGTAAAATACCATAGCCATGAAAATAAATGTGGCATGGAAAGATGCAAGATATTGGTTACAATAGGTACATAAGTTCACCAAACATATAAGATAGTCATGTTGATAACAAACATTCAAGCATCATTCAAAAGAATTCAAGGGCTGGTTCTCTTTATTAAGGTTTCTGATCTATTATTACGAATCATTTGTTGATTAAGGAATACCGAAATTGATTCTCATCACTTAACCAAAGGCATGTTATGAGCAATTGTGTCTAGGTTTAGACTCATTAAGTACATGAACAATACACCAAACAACATAATCTAGCATAAGCATGCATAAATCAAGTTAGCTTTATTCAAGAGTTAATAATAAAGATCCATACATGATTAATCAATCGGAACACAAATGTATTTTTTCACTCAAATCAATTCATACATATTGATTCCTTTTCGTCACCAATATGCAATCAAGAGTGAGACACTAAGTTACACTACATCATTTGTTTCAATCTAAAGTCTCACTTATACAAAACATATTAATTCCTACTCATTCACCAACACATATGTCAAGAAAAGAGAGATATAGAAAAGAGAGATATAGCATAAGCTCAAAGAATAGAGTCAATATCCAAGTTGAATATAAGTAAATACCATATATAACTAGTCAAGTGTTGGTTTACAAATATTCCCTATTAGGGATTAGATATCAAAGAAATAGAAAATAAAATAAAGAGAAGAGTTTAGAGATAACTAAGATCTCTATTTCCTTTGCTCTTCTTTCTCCTTGAAATCTTCTTCAAAGATTTATGGATGAAGTTTAGAGGTGGTGGTGGTCAAACATCCATGGAGGAGAACCCTCCGTGGAAGTCCTTGAAGCTTCTCTCTCTTTTGTGGTGTTTAAGAACAAGAGATGGTGTTGGTGTCTATCCAAGATTGGATATTACAAGATATGGTGTTTTAATGACCAACAAGGTGGTATATTTATAGTGTTTGAAGGCTATGGCACTAATTGGGTATGAAAAATCAAGTTTTCCTCTAAAAATATCTTGATCTGTAAGTGTATAAGGCTCTGCCGACACAAATTTATGAGTTATAACTCACAATTTGAAGTCGCAGTTATCCTTATGCTGGTTGTAACTCGTAGTTCTAGTTGGCGGTGGGTTCTAACCAACTTCTGCGACGTGGATATGTGAGTTGAAACTCATAGATCTGGTAGCCGCCTTGTTTATGTTGGCTTGAACTCGCAGTCTGAAGTATCATTCTCCTCTGGTGTGCATCTGTGACTTTTATCTGCGAGTTGGTACTCACAGTCTGAAGTAGCATATCTGGATCTGCTGGCATGAAGTCGCAGTCTGACTTGACAGTATCTTCTAGGAGACATCTGCGATATTTCTTTACGAGGTGGAACTCACATTCTCGTTTGGAAACTATCTGCTACTTGGTCTTTCTGGGTGATGTCGCAGTTTGAAGTAGCAGTTCTTTATTAGGAACATATGCGACTTGGATCTGCAGGTTAGAACTCGCAATCCTCTTCTAAAACCTAAATTAAGCTCTTTTTTCTTCCTCTTTACCTTCAAAACTTCACTTTAAGCTCAAACAACTAACTTTAGTGAAATAATACTACATAAGGCTTAAACACGTGTTATATACACAAAAACACTCGAATCTGAACACAAAAGCTAATAATAATGAGCCTAAATTAGGTACGTAAATGTACCTGTCGTCAATATAGTTTCTTCAAATCTCTTTTATTTCTTTTTGTACTTTTGTCAAACAATTTAGTGTTGGTGTCAAGCACTTACGGCGGTTTTATGGTATCGGAGCCTATTGATTAACATCAATGATAAATCATAACCAATCTTCGATCTTGAATCAAAACCAAGGGTTTCAAGGTACTACTTTTGCTACGCAATCTCCAGTCTCAGATCCAGATCAAAGCTCTCATATTTTAGCTCCAGCGATGAAATTTTCTTCACTTGCAAATAACCTAAACTTTAGTATGCCAATTAAACTAAGCAAATCGAACTATGTCATATGGACAACTCAGGTACTTCTAGTCATCCAAGCTTTAGATTTTAAAGATCATTTTCTAGGAATGAATCAACCTTCTAATAAGCTTGTAAGTGTAGAATTGATTAATGATTCCGGTGAAAGAGTGATAGAAAATCATGTAAGTAAAGAGTTTAATATCTTACGAACACCCGACCAGATATTTTGTTCATTGTTAACAAGCTTAGTCCATTCCTAGTGTCTCAAACTACAGTTCATTGGATGGCTTGCAAGAGAGTTCTTTATTATCTAAAGAGAACTCTCCATCTTGGTTGTTTTTCCAACCTGTTGCAGCTTTAACACTTGAGGCTTTCACTGATGTGGATTGGACGAGTTGTGTTGATGATCGACGATCAACTATTGGCAATTGTGTCTTGCTTGGTACGAATTTAGTTTCTCAGAGCTCTTGGTAACAATGTGTGGTTGCGAGGTGAAGTACTAAGGCTGAATATTGATCCATGGCACACGTTACTACTGATGTTTTTATGGCTTCATTCACTTATTTCAGAATTGCGCATTCCTATCAAGCAAAGTTTAGTGGTATGGTGTGACAACATTGGCACCAATTCGCTCTCTCAGAATCCAGTATTTCATTAACGCACTAAACACATAGACATAGATACTCATTTCATTCGAGAAAAAGTTACCTCTAGTGAAATTGATACTTGTTACATTCTAACAGAACATCAGTTGGTCGATATATTTACCTAAGGCTTTTCCAAGGATCGCTTTTGCTTTCTCTGCTCCAAACTAAAACTGGTGACATCTCCCCAGTTTAGTTTGCGGAGGCATGATAAGGTGGAGTGTTCTAGCAACTCAAACAAGCTGCCAACAAGTATGCTGGCCATTAGAGCCACTGATATAAAGTTTGGGACAAAAAACAGAGCATTAATATACAACAGAGCAATGCAACTCTTGTATCTCTGTATGTTATATAGTCTTCACCAACCATCAGTTGGCTGTTAATAAATTTGTTAATTTCTGTTAGTAACTAATTAGGTCATGTTAGTAACTAACTAGGTGACATGGCTCAACTAATGAATGCTATTGGTTAGATTTTACTGAGATCATGAAAATTTCTTTTGCATAACTCTCAAACATAAATATGAGATCTTTGTAACAATGATTATCGACCAACAACATTTTTTGAAAAAAATCCTCCATTAATGGATTCAAATATAATTTCTTTAAATCTCTGTTATTTCTTTTACTATTTTTGTCAAAATAAGACTGATATTGATCACAGTCAGCATCAACACAACATAATTGATGGCTCAGAGACGTCAAGTCAGCATCAACATAACAGAATTGGTGATTCAATTATGCCAAGTCAACAACTGTGTTACATATGGAAAACAGAGCGTGGAGCTGATGAAAGATAAGGATTGCATGTGCATCAACCGATAAGGACTGAATGGTCATGATGGAATGACGATGTAAAAATATCTTGGGTTTTAAGAATTATCCAGATTCTGAGAATGCGTATATATAAGCATTATCTGATATCTTTTGTAACGGTAGAAAAATAAAATTAATGAAATTGAAACATGCATTTTCTCTGTTCTTATAGCAAGAGTTATTTTTTTTTTAGTTACTAAATTCTTCAAAGTTCTGCATGGTATCAGAGGCCATGGATTCGTTTGTAGATATTCACAAATACAGAGTCTCCATTGCTTATGAAGAAGCAACAAGAAGCTCGCTCAAATCTCATCGCAAAGAACCTCAACTTTACTCGGCCTATCAAACTAGATCAGAAAAACTTCATCTATTGGAAGGCTCAAATCTTGCTTCAGTAAGAGCGTTCAATCTAGAAGAATTTCTATTCGGACCTTCTAAGTGTCCAAAAATATATATTGAATCTGAAGATGAGGAAACAGGTGAGTCAATAAGTGATGAATATCTTTCTTGGAAAAAGATTGATCAGTTATTTGTGTGTTGGATTTTTTCTACTCTAAATGAATCTATTCTAGGTCAAGTAACTCAATGTGTAACAGCTAATGAGGTCTGGTCAAACATAATCAGTCTATTTTCTCAACAATCGTTGGCTAGGATCATACATTTAAGAAATCAATTGCAGTAACTGAAAAAAGGAGCACTTAGTATTAGTGAGTATGTGGTTAAAATGAAAGGAACCGTTGATTCATTGACAGCTTCAGGTCAAGTGATTAGTGAATATGATTTGGTGTCTTATATCGTAAGAGGTGTAAGACAGGAAATTGACCCGTTTGTGGTAACTATTGTTGCCAAGAAAAAGAAAATGACATTGTAACAAGCACAATTTTTGTTAATGAGTTTTGAGTCTAGATTTGAGCAATTCACTAATGCTTCCATTAAATTGCATAATGCCTCAGCAAATGTTTTTGTTAAGACTTAAAGAGGTGAATCAACAAATGGTTAGAGAGGTGGTCCGTTTCGTAGTCGAGCAAGAGGTAGAGGTCGTGGCTGAAGTGGAGGTCGATTCAAAAATTCTAAGCCGATTTGTCAAGTCTGTGGTAAAATTGGACACAGAGTCAATATCTGTTACCACAGATTTGATCAATCTTTTATTACCAGGTATTTTTCACCACAAGGGAACGTAGCACATCAAGTCCAGTATACTCAAGACAATAACAACAACTCTTATCAAATCTGCAACAACAGTCTAAATGTTGTCACTGCATCATCTTCTTCGGTGGCAGATCCCAGCTGGTATATTGACAGTGGTGCAACAAACCACATCACTCCTAACTTCAATAATCTCTCGATCAACAATGAATACAGAGGTAATGAACGCTTGGCTGTTGGTAACGGCCAAACTCTACATATTTCTCATATTGGTCAAACACAATTACAATCAACAACCAAGCCTTCTTTGTTATGTTTTGGTTCGTATTCTCAAGTGAACCCAATGTTAATCAAATAAGACTCAGCTGATGTGGAGCTTCCTGGAGACGTGGGATAACGTTTGGAAGTTAAAAATGGAGTTTGAGGGAGGCTTGAAGACTGAAAGAACGGATGAAAATTGAAAAAGTGTTTTCTTATGGAAGTTCTTGTGGTAATCAGATTAGGAAAGTCCTGTACTTAAAAGAAAATGATTTCTTTTAAACAAGAAGACTTGTCATAAATAGGGAATAGTATTTATATGGAACAAGCAATTCTTGTACGTTTAGGAGTATGATTTCCTCTTATGTTAAACTCAATGTAACTAGTATAAATAGACCTTGTATATAGGTTATTTTGTGCGAAGCAAAAAGAACATCATGTAGCATCAGAGAGTGGAGAGAGTTGAGAGATCCGGGTGAGAGACCTGTGGGAATATCCACGGAGGGATCTAAGGGAATATCAGTGGATCAAGTAAGAGATCTGTGGGTGATATTTAGGGGAGACCTAGGGGATATTATGAGGTTTTTGGTGAGGATCTTGTGAGCGGGGTTTGGGGTTTGGGTGTGAGAGAGAATTCTGGAATATATGGTTGTAACAAATTATCATATAGTGAAATTTTCTCTGTCGTCCTGACGGCCCATGGTTTTTTACCCGATTTGGGTTTTTCACGTATATCTCGTGTTATGATTGGTTTACTTTCTTTCATCTATTTTTTCTGCTATTGACGTTATTAATTGCTATGAGTTATGGACATATATTAGATATGAGTATTCCGCATTCATCGGTTCTGAAAATCGTTCAGCCCGACAACATTCCTATCATATCCTACTAAATAATATACTTTTTATGCTTGGAATAACAAAAACTCTCTTAAGCATATCACAATTGACCAAAGACAATGGACATTTGTATTGAATTTGACACTCATTCTTGTTTTGTTAAGAACAAGGCAACGAAAATAGTGTTGCTTGAAAGGGTTCTTAAGAGTGACCTATATCAAATTGTCTTTCCAAGAGCTGAATGGAGTCTACTGTCAAGAACAAATTCTGTCAAGTCCAAGTCCATCTCTGATTTACCAGTGTCTACTTTCAAGTTACACAATAATACTTGTAATACTTGTTATGTTTTCAATAATGTAAAAACTCCTGAATGCAACACTTTTACATTTAGTTCAGGTCTGCTTGTATCTCCAAATAATGTACTTGTACAAACTTGGCATAACAAGCTTGGGCATCTTTGCTCTCGTGTTTTTTCACTTGTATTTAAGAGTCTTGATATAAATGTGTCTAATTCTGATTTCAACACCTTTTGTGATGCCTGCAAATTGAGAAAAACACATCAGCTCTCTTATCTTGATTTACACTCTCAATATCACGCTCCTTTAGAGATGATTGGTGCAAATGTATGTGGACCCTCTCATACACCATCTACACAAGGCTATAGATACTATGTTAGCTTCATATATGCCTACTCTAGATTTTATTGGATTTTCCTTCGTCTCTTAAGTCTCAAGTTAAGCAAACCTTTATTGCTTTTCATAAGTTTGCTGAAAGGCAATTCTCTACCAAACTAAAATGTTTACAGAGTGATAATAGTGGGGAATTCATTGCCCTTACCTCCTACCTTGTTGCCAATGGCATATCTCACAAAATCTTGTCCTCACACACCTCAGCAAATGGAATAGTTGAAAGGAAACATTGAAATATAGTGGAGGTTGGCTTATCTCTTTTAGCTCATGCTCAACTTCTTTTAACTTTTTGGTGAGAGTCTTTCCATATAGCTACACACCTAATAAACAGGTTACCTTCCACAGTTCTACAAAACTCTACCCCTTTCACTTATTTGGTCAAAACATTACCCAATTATAATGACTGCAAGGTCTTTGGGTCTACTTGTTTTCCTCTTGTGAGACCTTACAACAAGCATAAGTTTCAAATGCATTCAGAAAAGTGTGTTTATTGGTTACTGTGATTACACTAAAGGATTCAAGTGTTTAAATTCCAGTGGTAGGGTCTTTGTCTCTAGAAATGTCACATTCAATGCGTTGGAATTTCCTTAATTGTTATTGTTCCCTAAAAAGTATGTCATCTCTTTACCAAATTCTAGCATTCCTTTGTCAATATTGTCTAAAGTTTGGTAAAAGCTCTTGTGACAAGGATTCTTGTGTTTTAAACAAAACCCATACTACTGCCATTAGTCTATCAACACTAGCTATCCATTTTCATATAGATCTTGACTATACTACCATGCCCAAAGTGTCATCAAACACTCATCCTATGACAACTCGAGCCAAGAGTTGTGTTTCAAAGCCAAAGTCACATCATACCACTCTTAATACAGATTTTGTTCCAACTACTATCACTGAGTCTATGCAATATGATCACTCCTAAATGAGCACCCACAATAGTACGGTGCTGTAGGAGTAGCACAATGATAAATAAGATTTGTTCTATGAGGATTGATGAATTGATTACCACAATTGATTGATTAAACTACTATTTAGACAAGTAAATATTTGATGATTCAATTATACTAATAACACTAATTAACTATAAACTACTCCTAGATTGCAACTAATGACACTTAACCAACAAGCAAACAAGACAAAGTCACATACAAACAAGTGATTGTATTGCTATTAGGAACTTATGCTAACACATTGAATACACCTAACAAATCATCACCAATTTATAGACACACCATTATGAATAAATTATGCAAATGTGAATGTAAACTCGTGACACCCTCTATTAGTTTCTACTCTCTCTCGAGTAATAGAGACAACACTTATATGCACCAATAACCTATCTCTCGATGGTCATCCGAAATACACACAAGTTCATTAAGCTTAGTGGTTCACTTAGTGAGTCCTAGAGACTAGCCTTGAGTATTTCTACCTTACTAGACCTCTATCATGTATTTAATCGAGCACTTTTTATGCTTCTCCTCTCGGTACATCACACATCAACCAAATACACATCAAATGTTAGCTAGACACTCAATGTAAATTAAAGCATGAAATACATATACATAATCACAATCAATATGAATAAAATGGTGGTCTTCATTAGTAAATCATAGTAAAGATTTCATCTTGGCCTTAGCCAAGATAAGTTTAGTTCATAATGTAAGAAATGGTTACAAAATATGTAATTTTCATACAAGCAATAAGCATATATAAGTGCTAAATGAAAGAGAGAAAGATTAAGAATAAACTAAGTGTAGATGTCCTCTGTCTTGGTTGGTGGAATATGCTTGACTTGCTCCTTCTCTTGATGCTCCCCTCTTGCTCCATGGTTGTGTTTTTGTGGTGAGAAATGGTGGGAAGGTTGGGTATTTAGTGTTTGGTAGAGTGGATTTGAAGTTTGGATGATGGATTAGAGGTTTGATGAAGTGATTTGGTGAAGGATTTGAGTGGAAGGTAAGGGATTTAAGTGAAAGGTGGTGTTTTTGGGGTTTTGGATTATAAAGGGAAGATTTGGAGCTTATGGTCGTCCAAGAGGTGCCCATAATAGCTTAAGAAGGGGTATTTATATGTTTAGGAATGAGGTACAAAACCCTAAAATTTCTGCTGAGTTGGACTGTTGGCTGGTCGAGTGGTGCCTCACCAGCGCAACACCACTGATATTGTGCGCTGGTGAGTGTGGCACTGGTCGAGTGGCGTCTCACCAGCGCAACACCACTGATCTCGTGCGTTGGTGAGAGTGGCGCCTCACCAGCGCCAGCCTTGGCCTTTTATGACTTCAGTTTTTCCGTTTTGGCGTCAACTTTTCTCAATTTCACATTATTACCCTGAGATGGCTAAAGGAACCTACACAAGCTTAATACACCATTAAATACTCAATTTTTACTCATGAACGAGTGTAATTGACAGGATATGGAGGCTACACCGAGTGTAGAAATAGGAGTTATCACAATATCCTACTTGGAAGACTGCCATGCAAGACGAGTTTGATGCTCTTCAAAAGACACATACCTAAAGTCTTGTTCCTGCTCATGCAAATATGAATATTGTTGGGAACAAGTGGATTTTTAGGATCAAATATAATGTCGATGGATCAATCGATAGGTACAAGGCACAACTGGTGGCGAAAGGATTCACACAGACACCTAGATTGGATTTCTTTGAGACTTTCAGTCCTGTTGTTAAGAGCTCGACAATTAGAATGGCCTTGAGCCTTGCTGTGACCAATAATTGGGACATCCAGAAACTTGATGTCTGTAATGTGTTCTTGAATGATGATCTCTGGGAGGCTGTCTTCATGTCTCAGCTTGAGGGCTTTATCAGTACAATGAATCCCTCTCATGTTTGTAAACTTCAAAAGTCTTTGTATGGACTCAAACAAGCTCATAAAGCTTGGTATGCTAAACTCAAGATTGCATTGCTTCAGTGGGGTTTCGTGAACTCTCAGGCTGATACCTCTTTGTTTTTCCATAGAACTTCCATTGCCTTTCTTCTTCTCCTAGTCTATGTGGATGACATATTACTTACAAGCAAAGACAGTGGACTTCTTTCCAAGGTTATCAAGGATTTGAATGTGTGTTTCTCTTTTAAATCTCTTGGCTCACTAAGGTATTTTCTCGGTTTTGAGGCTACTAGGGGATCATCAGGTCTGACTCTAACTCAATCTAAGTATGCCAGTGATTTGCTTTTCAAGGTCAACATGCCTGACGCAAAAGCTTGCCCCACTCTGTTGGCTTCAAGTTGCGGGCTCTTCTCTGATTCTACATTGTATAGAAGCACTATAGGGGCATTACAATAACTCACCCTTAGCAGACCTGACATTTCGTTTGTTGTGAATAGGCTCAGTCAGTTCTTAGCCTCTCTTTCTCAAGTGCATTGGTTGGCTGTGAAGAGGGTTCTTCGTTGCATTAAAGGAACCTTGGATTATGGTTTGGTGTTTCTACCTTTCTCTCAGTTATCTCTAGAATGTTTTGCCGATGCTGATTGGACAGGTAATGTGGATGAGAGAAATTATACGGGTGGATATTGCTTGTATTTAGGTGGAAATCTAGTTAGTTGGCCATCAAAGAAGCAGAGAGTTGTGGCAAGGAGCAGCACAAAGCCTGAATATCGTTCCCTTGCTTTTGCTGCAACAGTTGTTTTATGGTTGCAATCTCTACTGTCTGAGCTTCATGTACCATTGCAAGGCATTCCAGTTGTGTGGTGTGATAATATGAGTGCCAAGTCTTTGGCACACAATCCTGTTTTTCATTCCAGGACCAAACCCATAGAGGTTGATTTACACTTCCTTTGTGATCTAGCTTCCTCTGGTAAATTGGATATTCGCTATGTCTCCACTGAGGTTCAGACTGCGAATATTTTCATGAAGGCTCTTCCCATTGCTCGTTTTCAGCTTCTAGCTTCCAGTCTGGTTGTTTTCAAGAGTCAGCTTTGCTTGAGAGGGAGTGCCGATGCTGAAGTCACTGATCAACATTCCAGAACCAAGTTGAAATTGATTGATTTAAATAGACTCAATTTGAGAGGGAGTGTTAAGACTGATATTGATCACAATTAGTATCAGCACAACATAATTGATAACTCAGAGATGCCAAGTCTGTATCAGCATAACAGAATTGGCGATTCAGTTATGCCAACTCAACTATTCTGTTACAGATGGAAAACAAAGCATGGAGCTGATGAAAAACAAGGACTGGGTGTGCATCAACCGACAAGGACGGAATGGTCATGAAGGAATGATGATGAAAAAATATCTTGGGTATCAAGAATTGTACAGATTCAAAGAATGCGTATTTATCTGATATACTTTGTAAATGTAGAAAAATGAAATGAATTAAATTGAAATATGCATTTTCTCTGTTCTCAGAGCAAGAGAGATTTTTTTTTAGTTACTAAATTCTTCAAATTTCTTCATAGTGTTAGTATTAAACACCTACCGCTGTTACAGCAGTGATGAACAAATGTACCGTAATTGTACTGAAGATTGCATGTGTACGTCACCAAATACCGAGCAATGTGTTGTGACAATATGACATGAAATTAATAATTTATTGTGTCAAATGTCAATGCAAGCCGGCCGGCACACTCAATTCATGATTGTTGACCCTTTTTTTTCCCTTAATTATTTTAAAAATATTATTACTATTAAATAAGTAAATCTCTTATGCTAGCTTTCTATTACTGAGATTTGGTCAGCAAACCATTGGACCTTAATTTTTTTTATTTTATTTTTAATGCGTTGGTACATAATAAAACTTCTTGCAAGATATGCAGTGATGATTTTCTTCAATCGTTTCTTCTTCTTCTTTCTTTTTGGATCTTCTCTCTCTTGAAGATGAATATTTAATGAGTTAGGAGTATGTATAATATATATATATATATATTTGATCTGGCCTATGAGTTTGAATACTAATTAATAATCAAATTAAAAACTTAAATTGTATAGCTAATTATGATCTCCTCTCTAATTAGGAAATTCAACTTCAAAATTCACAGTTCTTACACAAAGAGTCGTCGATAGTTTTTCCGAACAAAAGATACACATATGGTACGACATGTGTTTTTCTGACAAAAGATATATGGTAAGAAACGAAACGATTGACTATATATATATATATATATACAAACTGCCTATGTGCTTAAATATTCATAAATTCCACGCCATTGCAATGAGAGCCTAAGAGGCTACGAGTTGCAATTTAAGTTCAGTCCATATATTTGCGATACATTAATGTACAAATATATGCATGTGACGAGGGGATCAGCATAAATGGATAGCTAATTGACTTGTTTGCAGCTTCGTGATCGTGTTCATACTGGAGAAACATAGCTTTCCAGGTAAAATTAAGGAGCAATTATATATAATATAAAAGGAATAAAAGGATCACATGGACTGTTCAAATCATGGTTATAAATAGCTGAGTACTCTCTCGCAATCCTTTTCTCTTTATTTATGCATCACTGTATATAGGACACTATAGCTAGGGTTTCAATTGTACTTTATTTACCCTAAGATAATGACCATGAAACCTTGAACATACATGCATGATTAGTGTAGACTTACATATATCAATCAAATTGATACCGCGATTTTTCTCTTTTATTAAAAGAAAAGAAAGAAGTAAAATTTAAGGGGCTAGAGGGACATACTGACCCTTGTCACTGATCAATGAAACTAGTATATCTAAAAGAAAGAATGGAAAACAAATATTGCATGATAATAGTTTCATACGAAACATTGTATGTACCATTTTTTTTAACGATATATTTATTGCGAGCCAAAAGGCAAGAACCGAGCCAAACAGCTACAAGAGAAAACACAGAACCAAGCAAACACCAGAAAGACTAACAGAAGAGTCGCAACACAAAAAAACCCAAACAAAAACAAAAAAAAACGACCAATCCCAGACTCCCAGCCAACAACCGAAGCCAATAAAAAACAACAGAAAAACAAAACCATAACAAAACAGTAAAAAATGAAGAAACAAAAAACACGCACGACAAAAAGATTGGAGGCTCTGGAATTAATCTTCATCTTCATGCCAAGAAAATTCAGCTTGGTCCTAACAACATAAAACAGCAGAATATGATTAGCATCCCCAATGCCTTAACTAAAAAACCAAGAAACTGCGATCTTCGAAGCACTTTCAAACACAGGATTCCTAGTCAGTAACCAAGCAAGAACAAGAACAAACACAACATAACCAACTGGAGACCAGCAGCAGACACGAACAATGCAAGCCCCAACACTCAGCACAGAGCACACCACAAAACAACATCAAAGACAACAACACCAAAGACAAAAAACAGAGCAAGACAATAAATGTTACATTTAAATATCCCCCCATTTTATAAAATCTCCTGACTTACTCGATTCCATCTTCGTTAAACCGTCCACAATATGATTAGAATTCCTCGTGTGAAATTAACAAATGTTACATTATTGTATGTACCATAATTGTATTACTGATCGCCAACGTATTAAAACCTATAGGTCTAAAGTGTAATGCTTAATTAAATTTCACACGCATGTCCACACAAACACGTATAATATGCTACCCAAGCTTTTGATAGCTTTTAGTTTTTAATTAAACAGGAAAATGCAGCCAGAAGTTCAACCTGAACAATGCAGTGATTTATAATCAAGTAAATCAAAGATAAGCAAATTCTGGTGTTTGGTAACCTATTATAATTAATACCACCTTAGACTACTGTACACCTCTATTATATATATATCATGTAGTACCCATTAATTCTATATATAACAACATGAATAATCAACACGTTTGTCTTGCAATTAAACACTCGCACACTTCGATTAGCATTGATATATATGTAATATTTTTCCCATATAAAGCACTTTCGAAGTTAGAAAACTGAAAATTTCAGTGGCCAGCCTTCACTAGTTAAATATTACATTGTTCAAGTTTGTAGTTTTAAACACCCACAACATATATATATATATATATATATATATATATATAGACTAATAATATTAGTAATAAAAAGATGATCTGTACATGGAACAGAGAGAAAATGGAGAGGATCAATAATTTTTTCTTTGAAAGCGAGAAAGAGAGAGATTAATAGATTTTGGCTCAGCATTAATTTTTCTTGGTATATATGTATAGGTACCAATACTACTATTTCCTACTTTCCAGTGACTGTTCATTGCATGCAAAAACATTGTTTAAGACTATATTCTTGAAAGGATATTCACAAATGGAACTTTTTTTTTTTTTTTTTTGCATAATAGAGTTATCTATATATTATGATCATGATAATGCAAACCTAGTATTTTACATCAATTCATAATGCTAGTTACATAGAAGGAGAACAAAGTAGAAGTACTGTCAAGAAAAAATGTTAGACTTGTTAATAATATGAATTAAGTACACCCATATATAATTTTTCCAACATGGCTTATAATATAGAATTCAACACACTGTAATTACAGCAGAAAATTAATGTAAGAAACATGAAAAAACTTCTAGCTTGATGTACTATCAACTAATTAAACACACCATGCATACAGTATACTTACCACATGAAGCTGATCCATAGGGACTTCATTCATCAACTAACTGGCCTCGTACGTGTCTTGCAATCAGAAACCAAGAATCTCTCTTTACAATATCTTGCATAGTAGAATGGTTTTCTTCAATGGTCTAAATATCAGTACCTAATATTCTTCCCAAGAGCATCTTAATAGTACTCTTTCAATGAATCCCATCCCTGTACTTTACACTATATATTTTCTCATGGTAAGCATTTAGGTTTATGGACACAACGATACGTATTATCAGGGGTTATGCCCAAGTCGAAGCTCCAAATCCAGTTCATCTTCTTTGTCTTCTTCGCACTTAGAGCTGATCCCCAAGCTCAAATTTGCACCCAAAAGGCGCTCTTGATCATTTTTAGTGCTCAAAGAAATATATTGGGACCCTGGCAGATGAAATTCACTACCATGAAAGGCATGGGGGTTTATAGGGCTTGCATCGGATGATTGGTAACACATGAAATAGTTACTTTGAGCCTCCAGAACGGCATGATACTTTGCTTTTTCACCCGAAATCCCCGCGATGTATCTAGGGTTCATGTAGTCTTCATTGACGGTCATGGTGGGTTTACTTGAAAAGGAAGGACCAGTAACAACTTGCTTGTTCTTGGCTCGATCTTTGCGATGTATATTCATGTGCCCTCCTAAGGCCTGAGCGTTGGTGAATCCTCGCTTGCAAAATGTGCATTCATAAGATCGTTTGGTGGTAGCAGCCGTTTCTTCATTGACTTGTTCAATTAGGCGAGGATCATTTTCTTCGTTTGAAGTCTCCTGGCTTCCTTGTTTCCTTCCGGATTCCATGCTCAAAACCCTGTTGGAACGTTTGCTAAAAACAGTCAAAAACTTTCTAACTTTGAGTCAATAAACAGTTTAACACAAAGTTTCTCGGTGTCAAATGATCATGATGATATATAGAAAGAAAAAAAAAAGAGAGAAATAGAGAAGAAAAAGTTTTAAGGTTTGAGTATTGACATAAAGACAATAGATGACATTGGCTTTACCATTGTATATGTGTATTTGTATTAGGAGAAACACTATATGTTTTGGCTTTTTCTCTAAGCGTTTACCTCCTAGTCGGCTGTTTGATGGATCTTTTTTTAATTTAATTAGTAGTTTTATAACTTTTCCTTCTTATCTCTCTCAATAACTTTGAATATATTTATTTTCCTGTTTGGTTACTAGTTGTGCTTATGTAGCTTTCAACAAGCTTTTTCTCACTCGGTTGTTTTCTTGGCATTTATGCATAGTTTTTACAGTTTTGCTAGCAATAATAATTAAGAGCAAATTAAAATTCGAATATAGATCGTGTAATTGTAAAACTGAAGAAAAATTGTTAATTTGTTATTTGATTATAGATTATATATGTTCTAAAGGAGTTTTAAGGACTCTTACAAGATGAGATCATGGATGCACATGATCAAATATTTTTAGTTTTATATAGATATATCCATAAATGCATCATATCTTCATATTGTACATCAATGTGAATGCAATTAAGATGGTGATCGATGCTACTTAAAGTAACCTAGGCATGGAAAAATTACAGTCCACATAAAACTGCGTGAAAAGTTATTATTGTTCATGGTATGTTGAAATTTTTATACAGGGAGATTTTTTTTATTATTTTTATTTATATATATATATATTTATTTATTTGCAGGCATGCAAGAGAGTACACATGCTCTCGTTGTTAGAATTGTATATTTGTTGGGGGTTTTATACTTTGAGACTCTTGGTTTACATGTTACTGGATCATCATATTTATATATTTCCAAGAAGACTTGCTTGAAACTTTGATAGACAATAACTCTTATGTTTACCTCAATTGGATTCATTTATTGAATTGATGGAAAGAAAAGGGAAAAAAAATTATCATATGCCAATTTAGTCGTTTCTTTGGAGAAATTTTCTGGGCATTTTATCGTGAGTGACCTAGCTAGCTAGAGCTAATTGCATACTCGATCAACATCCACTCATGACGACCCACATGCCTCTGGCTCCATCTTCTTCATTTAATGCAAGCTAACTCCGGTCAACTAATGGAACGACTGACTCACAGCATATATTGTAGATGTAAATAATCCAAACAGATATGAGAAGGGAGCAGTTCAAAAGGAATAAATTGATGTAACCCACTTGTTGTTTTTATTTTTTAATGCACAACGTACATGTCCTGTAGTGTGGTACATGAATAGATTGTTCATCTCTCTTTTGAATTGAAGACGGCCAAACAACTCTCAAGCATTGAACATTTCTGCAATTGCAATCTAATTACGTGATTAACTGTAAACAAGGTTTGATTATAAAAATTAAAAGAAAGTTAGACAAATGGAAGAATTAAAGGGATCAATGACAACAACGTAAGTGCTGTATTACTGCCAGTTCAAGATCTTTGTCTGATCTGCCGCTGAATGGATTAAAATTCTTTGACCGAACGCTATCCAGTTCATGCATGGATGGTTCATTTTCACAGGAATTCGTTTGCAATTTCCAAGGAGAAATCAATATGTGCAGCTTCGAGACAGGCTTGATTAAGAGTTTGGAGGTTTAATTATTACATTAACTTTGTCCAAAGAGCTAGGGGCATTGTCATTTGTCGCTTACAGGGTCACACCTATCACATAGACATTGCTAAATATTGTCTTGGTAGACAAATAAGTTTTACGTATATATATATATATATTATAGTAAAGCCTATATATCTAAAGCAATTGATATATAATGCCCCCATTTAATTATAATCTGTTCATATTTGTTGTCGTGAAAAAATATCGCATACACACAAATCTAATCACAAACACAAATAATGAAAGCAATAAGAAAAAAGAAAACATCAAAGATTTTACGTGGTTCAACAATTTACCTACGTCTACGGAGCGCACCGCACTCAATTCACTATATCTCAGAGTTGATTACAATCTCTCTATCTCTCTTTCAGTCTCTCTACAATTGCTCTCTCCCTAACAATATTTTCTTACACTCTATGCATTTTACATAATGGTAGTACTTATATGGGACAACTAGGGTTAGCCAAATCCCAATTGAAATCTATTTTCTTTTTCCAGTTGCTTATACACGCAAGATTTCTTTTTTCTCGTGAAATCCGTCACTACTGTGGTCTGGACCGCTGTGTAGGCACATGTCAGCGCCGCGATCCACAATGCATGATTCGTCTGTGAAACTTTGCTCCATAGGCCACGGTTTGTGCATTATGTCATGTCGCGGTATGTACAGCATGTCACGACTGGACATCACAGAGGTGTGTGTCGCTGTCTGAGTTAGTGGCCTTCGTCGCGATCTTCACCGCGTCACCTGCTAGAACTCATTTTCTCCGCTTGTATCTGGCTTCACATATCCCAACAGTCTCTCACTTGAAGACTGAAACTCAATAGACGTTCTTCATCCTTCTTTGATGACTTAGTGGATAGATGGCGGTGCGCTCATTCCCCACGTCTTCACTCTTGAAGAGCCACTGAAGTTGTGCCCAACTCCAGTTTTTCAGTATTGACTGGCTTGGTTAACATGTCAGCTGGATTCTTAGTTCCTGCAATCTTCACTAACTTCAACACTCTTTCTTCGATTAACGATCGAATAAAGTGATAGCGCAAGTCTATATGCTTGGTCCTAGAATGGAACGCCGAATTCTTGGTTAAGTGTATTGCACTTTGACTGTCACTATGCAATATGTTATAGATATTGTAACTATAACCCTTATAACCATATCAACTCCTTGCTTGCTTCTGTCACAGCCACACACTCTGCTTCAGTTATAGATATTGTAACTATCTTCTGCAACTGGGACACCCAACTGATCGCGGTACTCGCCATTATAAACATATATCCGGTGGTACTTCTATAATCCACCTTTCCGGTAAAATCTGAATCCACATAACCTTCTAGTTTGATTTCATCTCTTCTGAAGGTTAGACATCTCTTTGTCGTACCCCGCAGGTATCTTAGGATTCACTTCAAGGCCTCCCAGTAAGGCATGCCCGGATTGGACATGTATCGGCTCACAACTCCCACTGCTTGGGAAATGTCTGATCTTGTGCAAGTCATGTCATACATTAGACTTCCAATAGTTGAAGCGTAAGGAACTCTAGCCATGAAGTTCTTATCATCTTCCGTCTTCGGACTCTGATCCTCTGACAACCTGAAGTGACTAGCTAAAGGTGTTCTCACCGGTTTCGCATCTCCCATGCTGAATCTCTTTAACATTTTCTAAACGTACTCTGCTTGTGAAAGCTTTAATGTACCTTCATGTTTATCTCTGTTAATCCTCATTCCAAGAATCTGCTTTGCTGGACACAAATCCTTCATCTCGAACTCACTCGAAAGTTGATTCTTCAAGTTGTTAATCTCTTCTAAATCTGCACCAGCTGCTAACATATTATCAACATAAAGTATCAATATAATGAAACTAGACTTAACCATTTTGAAGTAGCAGCAGTGGTCAACATTGCATCTCAAGTAGCCATTCTCTTGCATAAATCCATCGAACTTCTTGTACCACTGTCGGGGAGCTTGTTTTAAACGTTACAAGCTCCTTGTCAACTTCTGTATACCCCTTCGATTGCTTCATTATATCTAGTCCTCCAAATCTCCATGAAGAAAGACAGTCTTCACATCTAACTGTTCCAGATATAACCCTTTTACTGCGACAATAATCAACACTAACCGGATCGTAGTTAGTTTAACAACAGAAGAAAAAAATTTAGAGTAATCAATACCTTCAATTTGTTGGAAACCTTTAACCATGAGTCGTGCCTTGTATCTCTTAGAACCATCATGTTTCTCTTTGATCTGAAACACCCACTTGTTCTGTAGGGCTTTCTTTCCTTCAGGCAACTTGGCTAACTCCCAAGTTTAGTTAGATACCAACGACTTCATCTCATCCTTCATTGCAAGCTCCCACTTGCTCGCATCTTCTCCCTGACAAGATTTATCATAGCACTCAGGTTCCGCCGCATCTGACAGTAGCAAGTATTGCAAATACTTCCTATTTGGTATAAGAGTTTGAGTTGATCTTCTCAATGTATTCTGAACCTGTGTCACTGGAACATCTCTAAGTGGGATAAGCTCTTATACCTGGCTGTACACCTTGCTCTTCATCATTCTGTTTAATATGTTCCATGATCCTTTTATCCTATACATCATCCGGTCCAAAATACTCTGGCTCTTTTGGCTCTTCTTGCTCAGACATCTGTGTGTTCTTGTCATTGTACATGACCCTTTTGTTGAAGACAACATCTCTACTTTTGATCATATTGCGGTTTTGGTTATCCCACAACTTGTAACCAAATTCATCTTCTCCATAGCCCACCAAAGTACACTTCACTAACTTGGCTTCTAGCTTACTCCGTATGTGATCACCTATATGTACATAAGAAACACACTCAAACACTTTAAGATAAGAAATGTTTACCTCTTTCTCAGTCCAGATATCCTCTGGTATAGCGAGGTCCAAAGGTTTTGATGGTCCTCTGTTGATCAAATATGCTGCTGTATTGACTGCTTCTACCCAGAACTGTTTTGGTAATCCTGAATGTAGCCTCATGCTTCTGGCTCTCTCAGTCAATATCCTATTCATCCGTTCTACTATGCCATCCTGTTGTGGGGTTCCAGAAACCGTTCTATTAAGCTTTATCCCGCTCTGGTAGCAAAACTTCTTGAACTCATTGTCTTCATACTCTCCACCATTGTCTGAATGCATCTTTTTTATCTTCAAACCTATCTCATTCTCAAACATAGCTTTCCACTTCTTGAAACCTCAAACACATCAGACTTTTATTTTAGAAGGTAAACATATACCTTTCTAGAGTGATCGTCAATGAACGTGACGAAGTACAATTTACCTCTGGTTAATGAGATTAAAGCTGGACCCCAAACATTGGTGTGCACTAGTTCTTGCTTCTCCTTTGCTGGTGTTCTTCCAGTCCTCTTGAAGCTCACTCTCTTTTGTTTTACCAGAAAGCAGCTCTCACAGAAATCAACCTCAACATTCTTCAAGTCATGCAACTTACCTTTCGAATGCAGACATTTCAACCCCTGAGTGCTCATGTGCCCAAACCTCTGGTGCCACAAGTTAGGATCATCTTTACCTTCCGCCATAACCATATGTGGTTATGTAAAGTGACCTAGTCTTACTTCCTCGGACAATTGTCATAGATCCTTTCGAGATCTTCCACTTTTCACCTGTGAAAGTTGTCACGTAACCATCTGACGCCAGTTGCCCAATGGAGATCAAATTCTTCCTTAAGTCCGATATATGTCTCACCTTATAGAGTTTTCAAACAGACCCTTGCAGTTGAATCTTTACATCTCCCTTCCCGGTAATGTCACATGCTTGATCGTTACCAAGATACAGTTTACCTAAATTTCTGGAGATGTAGTTCTCTAGCAATTCCCTATGAGGTGTGGCATGGAACGACGCTCCCTAATCCAAGACCCAGGACTCCATCTTGCTTTCCAACGAGCAGATAAGACAGTCATTTGACTCCTCTGATACATAATTCACATTGCTCTTGCCCTTATCTTTCTTCTCAGATCTACACTCATACAAGAGGTTTCTTTTCTTACCACAATTCTAACACTCTACATCCTTTTTGCTTTGTTGCTGGTTTCCCGAATAGTTAGCCTGATTTCTTGATTTGGACTTCCCTCTAGACTTTGATCTTCCCCATTGATTTGTGTTCCAATTTCTGTTTATGCCTTCCCTACCTTCCAAATTCAATGCTGGAGATGTAGACGCCCATAATCCCTCTTCACGCATTCTAATCTCTTTGGTCATGATCATGTTTACAACCTGCTGAAGATTCAATTTTTCTTTCCCGAACGAGTTGGCAATCGACTGGCATGTCGTCTTCCAACTTTCTGGCAATTGGATGAGTAGAAAGGCCGTTATAAACTCCTCATCAAAACCCATAGACAAAGAACACAACCCATCCTTCACTTCGTTGAACTGGTTTAGAAAATCTTTAAAGTTCTGGCCCTCAGCCATCTTCAAGGTTGACAACTTTTTGACAATATGGACTTTCCTTACCGCAGAAGGTTGTTCGTATAGGTATGATAGGGTATCCATTAGATCTTGGATGTATGTTGATCCTTTACGTTGAAGGCGACATGTTTCGTCAATCTGAGATGAATTGCTCTCAATGCTTTCTGGTCCAGAAGTTCAAAATCATCATCATCCATGTTCTTCAATTTTCATTTCTTTTCCCAATCTTTATCGGTCATATCCTTTGGTATCTCTTTTATCGGCCAATATAGATTCTTCTGGTACAGATAATCTTCCATCTGTATCTTCCAGAAGCTGAAATTCGCTTCATTGAATTTCTCAATCTTGTGAGTTTCCTTCTCTGACTCCATCTCCACGACGAAATCGATGACTTCGAGAAAACCTAGATATATGTGAAAAAAATAATCTTACCCAACCCGGAGCTCTAATACCAATTGTTGTCATGAAAAAAATACAGCACACACACAAATCAAATCACAAACACAAATAATGAAAGCAGTAAGAAGAAAGAAGACACCAAAGATTTTACATGGTTCAACAATTTGCTTATGTCCACGGAGCGCATCGCACTCAATCCAATATATCTCAGAGTTGATTACAATCTCTCTGTCTCTCTTTCAGTCTCTCTACAATTGCTCTCTCTCTAGCAATATTTTCTCACACTCTACGCACTTTAGATAATTGTAGTATTTATATGGGAGCACTAGGGTTATCCAAATCCCAATTGAAATCTATTTCCTTTTTCTAGTTACTTATACACGCAAGATTTCCTCTTTCTCGCGAAATCCGTCACTACCTCGGTCTGGACCGCTGCGTAGGCACATGTCTACGCCGCAGTCCACAACGCATGATTCGCATGTGAAACTTCACTCCATAGGCCGTGGTGTGTGCACTATGTCCGTGCCGTGGCCTGTACAGCATGTCATGCCTGGACATCACCGCGGTGTTTGCCGCGGTCCGAGTTCGTTGCCTCCGTTGCGGTCTCCGCCGCACCATCAGCTGGAACTCGTTTTCTCTGTTTGTTTCTAGTTTCACATATCCCAACACTATTACTATTAGGAGACTAATCTTGACCTTGATTCATACCAATAATTAAGGATCTTCTCCTATACTGATATATTTAATTTGTCCTTACAATTATTGGGATTTTTTTTTTCATTTTCATTATTTTTAATTGCTGACAATTTTAGGTGATCAGTACAAATATCAACATAGGAGAGTATCTCAATTAGGGAATCGGATCCTTTTTTGTACAGATCTAAAGCACATGAAAATGAAAATAATGTAAGTGATCTATTAGGAGTTAAAAGATGAGTTTAGTAGATGATCTCAATACCTCGTATTTCAATCTCATTCATATATAAAATTTTTAAAGCTTTAATTTAAAATTGATCCATTAATGATTTGTTTTTTTTTTGTTAAAATAAAAAAGAATATGATCTTTTATATATGTATCACAGCATATAGTACAATATATATTTCTCTCCATTCCACCTCAACCAATATACAAACACAATTTTAACAAATTCTCTGTATCCAAGCTTGAAAAATTGTTGAAACTAAGAAAAGATAATATAAATATCTTTTGTAATTTATGTTTTCATTTTATACAAAAACTTGCCGATTGATAGATTTTTTTTTTGATAAAATTGGACTAATCTAGAGGAAAAAAGCATCACAAACGATCATATGTTGAAAAACCCCAAGACAGTATCAAATTTGCCGATAGATTAAGATGTCAAAATAAAATGAAATTTTAACGATTTAATGCTTTATATACTATCTTTTCAGTTAATAATTTTACTAGCTTTGACATCTGCTTAAGAAATAGATTATGTAAGTCTGTCTCATATTGAAAAAAAAATAGCTCGAAGTTAGAACAATTTTTACAATTTTTAATTAAATGCACCATAAGGAAAAAATTTATAAAGAATTATGAAACTATATATATATATGAAAATTTTCACATAAATACGTACTGATGAAATTATATAAGAACACTGAATGTGAACCACTCATTTTACATACTTTGATTTGGTATGTATGCACTTTTCAAAACTCTTTTATAAATGATTGATTCACATTCAATATACTTATATAATTCATCAGTGCGCATTGATAGGAAAATGATTATAATATATATATATATATATAAAAATTGAATGAATAACAATGATTAATTTTTTATATAATTTAATTTAAGGTTAATGTAAAGGGTCGTCCTATAAGCGTTTTTCGTTGACTGTATTTCGAAAAGAAAAAAGAAAATGAAAATAGTGTTTTTAGTTTCAGTTTCTAAATCCAAAAACGCGTCTGGTAACATATGTGGAAAACAATATTCTGAAATAAAAACATTAAAAACCTGTTTGGTAGGTTAACCGAAAAAATTCAAAAATTATCAACAATTCATCCCAAACAATTATTGAATTTTTTATTTTCCATTATAACCTTAAAAAAATTGATTGAATATTTTCTTTAAAATTATTTTTTATTTAAAGAAAATCACATTAATTATAAATTATAAATTATATTTTTTTGATTAAATATAAATTATCCTATTGTGTTGTTTGTGTGCACATGTAATTATATGAGCTTGAGGCTCATGAAGGTGACACAGTGGATGAAAGATCATGCATACAAGTGTGATACTGATACTTTCAACAAGTCTTTGAGAGATTCTTCTTCTTCAAAGTAGGTCAAGTGTTTCTGATTCAAGTGCTTTTACAGCTACAAAGAACCAATCTTTTAAAAAAAATAAGAAAAAAAACAATGAGAGATTCGTGGATCTAGGTGTGGTGAAGAAAAAGAAGACCCAAGCGCTGATCTAGCTCAAACAAGAAGAAGAAGAAGATCTGTTCAAATCAGTTCAGCGTCGCACCTCCTCCAGCGTGGTGAAGAAGAAGATCTATCCAAGAGCAAATCCACATCTCAAATCAAAAGAAGAAGAAGATCCGGTCAAAACAAGATCGAGTCGCACCTCCTCTGGCATGAAGAAGAAGAATAATAAGATCTAAAACCATCGGTGTGAAGAAGAAGAAAAAGAAGAGTAACGACGGTGAACTGTGACCACTAAAAGAAAAAAAAAAGAAAAAAAAAAGAGAAAATCAAAAGTAACCATTAAAAATATCATAATTTGTAACTACATACGAAATTTTATTCGTTTATAACTACAATTTTAAGAAATTACCTCAATGCCCCATATATAAATACATAAAAGCCAAATAACAGTGTAAAAATGTTAGGGTTTTATCTACACTGAGCATACATCAATCGTTCAGTTTGCTCTGTTCTTCATCGAAACAATTTCTTCATCGTCGTCCCAACAGTTCTCGCTGTTCCTCCAGCGTGAGACAACGACCCTTCATCGTTCTCCGTCGAAGTCTTCATCATTGGCACCATAGTTCTCTCTGTTCCTCCACATGCGACGTCGATCCTTCATTGACGGCGATCCTTCATCCTTCTCCGCTGAAGTCTTCATCGTTGTCGCCATAGTTATCATCGTTCATCGTTCTTCACCGAAGTCTTCATTATCGGCGATCTACCTCCTTATCGTTCTCCGCCGAAGTCTTTATCATCGGTGAGCCACCTCGTTGTCGTGGCCTAGTAGAAGACATCAACGTCCATCTCGGCGTCTAAAAGGAGACAATAACAGTGGCCTTTGAAGGTTTGGTTTCTCATCCAATTGAGTTTTTACCAGTTCTTGGTCTATTGGTAAATACATTTGATTTTTTTTTTTTTTGGATTTGTTGTTATTAAGAAAAAATTGATTTCATTTGTTAGGGATTAGTTTATTTGATAGTGAATTAGTGAATTGATTTCATTTGTAGTGAAGACAAATTTGATTTCATTTTTTAGTTTGTTGTGAACATTTCAATATCATTTCTATTTGATGGATTTGGATTGTAGGGATTTTGTGATTTTGAGGGATTTGAATTGATTTATGCTGTGTTGATTTGGTTTTGTTGTGGTCATTTTGTGATTAACATATCTAATATATAGAATCAGTCAAAGAAATTCATAAAGTATGTTGATTCAGTTTGTATCTGGAAGGCTAGAATTTTCTATAATGGTCACATATCTGGTAGCTAATTGAGTAAAAATATGTATGTACTTTGGTAGATGTTTATTTAAGTGTATGAGTTGCCATTTCCTCTTCAAATAGTAACAAGATAGATTATTGCTTTGACAAGGGAAGCTATAGCAACCATTGTCTCTTGCCCATCTAGGCTAATATATGAGTCAATTTAGTGGATTTTTGTCATATTATCTCCTAAAACAATTGGTTTTACTTTTGATGTGAGGAATGACGGTTATACAAGTTTTCAATTAAATAAAATACTCCTTATTTTATTGTCAAAGTTAGGAGAAAACTGTGGACTACTATAGTCCTGGGCAAGGGTTGATGCCAGCAAATTATAAAGTTAAAACTGTGCCACTTGATGGAAGTGATAGATCATTTGAAGAGATTCTAGATCCTGATTTTGGTTAATTACCCAAAAGTTACTTGTAGGGTCTCAAATTTATGCATTTTCACAACAATGTACATGACTTGTATGTATCAGCTCTTCTTTCAGAAAATGTAGTGCAAGGGACGTAGTATTTTCGTTATGTATTTCGAGTAGAAATAGGTAAGAGATGTAGTAAGAAATTGTGAACAACTCTAATCAGTTTTTGTTGATGAATTACAACAGGAGACATGTTTTGCAGTGTTGTTGACAGTGTTACACATTTTGAAATGGTTTTTACGAAACTTGAAATCATGTTTTAAATGTAGGCAACAAACATGAAATCTTGCTTTAAATCACATGAAGAAACTTGAAACCATGCTTTATACATGTTTTGGAGTGTTAACAGTGTTGGACATTTGGAAATGGATTTACTTAAACTTGAAATCATGATTTATCTCGCTATTCACAAACTTGAAATCATGCTTTAACTTGCAATTTACAAACTTGAAATCATGCTTTAAAACAGGTGTTGGTGTGTTGATAAAGACATTTTGAATTGGATTTGTCTAAACTTGAAATCACTCTTTAAATTGTATACAGGAAACTTGAAATTATGATTTAACTCGCAATTCACAAACTTAAAATCACACTTTAAATAACAGGGACCCTCAAGTTTTACTTGAAATTACAACTTGTAAAATGTTCAGAAATTCATTTCAGAACATTTCTAGTTGTAATAAGTTCGTACTATAACAAATCCATATTGATACTTGACTTAAGTTAGTAATAAAACCTAAACATAAATTGAAATTACAAATGGGTAGTATCGCCATCAGTAGAGTACCCGTCGTAGGCTGGGAGTGATCAACTAACAGGCATGTCTTGCGACTATGGTCAAATACGTGACACACACCACATGCACGTTGTCTATGTGTCGACGGTGTCGGCTACTCAACACTTATGGATGCGTTTAACTGTCCATAATTTGGTCTTCGTCTTGGGTTAGGGCATCCCATCCTATTATGACCTTGTTCGCCGTATATCGTAAATTATCCCACTGTCCACCATAGTTGATTAACACCCTATAATCCATTCATCTGAAGAAAAAAAAACAAAATTTGTAACAAAATGTTATATTTTAAGTTTTTCAATACATTACACGTTTCTGGGGTCTAAACTTGAAATCGTGATTTATATCTTTGTAAACATCTCTACATTTCAAGTTTTATCAATATTTCAAATTTTTATAGAAAATTTTAAGTTTAGTTTTGAGTTTTTATAGCACATTTCACGTTTATGAACATCTGAAACTGAAATGTTCTGGAAAAAACATGTATATTATATTCTTTAAATTCTTCACAAAACCACACAATAGCAATGAAATAACGTTAAAAGATGTTATACTAACTGTTTGGAACTCAAACTAATAAAAATAGAATATGAATACACATTTGCTATAAACATTTCAAGTTTTATGAGGTCTAAACTTGAAATCATGCTTTAAATCTTTGTAAACTTCTCTACATTTCAAGTTTTATCCATATTTCGAATTTTTAAATTATATTTCAAGTTTTGTTTTAAGTTTTTATAGGACATTTCAAGTTTACGAACACTTGAAACTTGAAATGTTCTGGAAAAAAATATAAATCTTAAATTCTACAATTTCTTCAAAAAAAAACTCATATCAGTACTGCAGTCACGTTAAAATCATGTTATATTATTTGTTTCGAACTCAAACTAACAGAAATGGAAGACATTTATACACCTTTAACCGAATTAGAGCAAATCGATAAACTTGTTCAAAACCTCTCAATCAAACAATGGTGTTCTTCAAATCTTCAATAAACATTGTGCTTCTCATCGATCTGCAAGATACTTGAAATCCATTGTCTTCAATTTGCACAAGAAGAAGAGAGTTATTTCGGTTTGCACAAGTAGAAGAGAGTAGCAACGGTCTATGGTGAAAGAGAGAAGATGAGGGTGGAAACCGTGGAGAAGAAAGAGAAAAAAAAAAGTTAAACACTAAGAGGTATTTTGGAAATTTAAGGATACACACTAAAAATATTTATAAAAAGTAGCTATTAACAAATAAATTTTCGTATGTGATTAAAAACGAGTTTTTCATGTTAGATGTCATCGTTTTTAGCAATTTCCACAAAAAAAAAGTGGGTTCTCAAAAAAAAAAAAACAAAACAAAACAAAAATAAAGAAAACAAGTATTTGGTGTTTTTAAAAATTTCACTTTTAACACTAATTTTGTTTTTGTTTTTTGAAAATAAAATGAAAAACGGTTAACGAATGTGAATTTGAAAATGTTTTGGAAAACAAAAACGAAAATGGGTTGAAAAACAGCTGCAGGACGAAGCCTAAGAATTTTAAAAATTTATAAATTTACGATGTACATATAATTTTGTATGGGTGCAAATATGATATAGGGCTTGAATCTACAACTTTATTGGCGTGGGCTGTTTTGAGAAGTTTGTACCGAACCATTTTAATTCTTGATAAACCTTTTTTTTTAATGGTAGTATCTCTCTTACATACTACCCCAACTTCAACATTCCTTTCAGAGACCAGAACCTTCACAACTGCCTCAAGGTCCAACTCCAAGTTTTAGGAGCACCCATGATGCCCAATTCCTATATGGCGACTCTCCACCACCAAATTCCTATAGACTTCAAGATCATGCCCTTGATCTTCCCATTCCAGGCCATACTAGAGACACTATCTTCATAAGGGCAGAAAGAGAAGATGAAGTCCCCACCATCATCCAAATCCCTAAAGAGCTTCCCAGAAACAAACTCACAGAAATCATGCTTCTCGAATGGATTACCAATTATGAGAAGGCCTTCCAAAATTCTACTCCAGTTATCGCCTCTGATACAAAGCTACCAGGCTACCAGATGGTTCCATCCGGACCACCTATGAGCCAATCACAGCTCCTACCCCAAAAGCTTCTCCCAGTGCACCACCTGTCTTTCAAGTACTCATGATCCGCCCAGTCAGCTCTAAAGATGACATCCCTATACATAGCTTTGAAACTGACGGATCCCCAATCTACACTGATAAAATCAATAGCCATTTTATATGGGACATTGATCCAGAAACGTGTGATGTAGACTGTGAATGTAACGCTTGTTCCAAACTTCTAAGATCTTCCTGCAAGCCAGGTTTACACCACCGGAAACCAGAAAATCTAAATAGACCATAGGTAGGATTAAACCCTGTCAAAAATAAGCCACTTCCTATCTATGACAGAGCACTCCAAATCCTAAGATCTGAAGGACTTTTACTAGATGAGCCAGAGGAACCAAAAAAACTCTTATCACCTCTCCCGGTTCATATACCTTGCTTGATGGCTTCCATATATGATAAGGATTTTTCTCCTTTAGAACCTACTTCTAACTTTGAAAGAAATCTGTATTCTAGACCTTTCGTACAAACCACAGAAATCCTCCATGACGGGTCCTTTAAACAACATTCTCAGGCTGAACAAGTTCTCAACTGGCACTCTCGCAATGCCAGAGTTCAGAATAGGGTCCTACACTCTATTGATAAGAAGATTGACCAGGTCTCATATCAGATCTCTCAATATGATCTCCATCTTCAACATTTGGACACTTCTTTATGCAACATGTACACAGATTTACAATCCATAGTTGCTAATCTCTATCATTACATCAACCAGGGATACTTCAGCCTTGAGATTAACAACAAGGAAAGAGAAATCCAGCAGTTAAAAGACCAGTTGGACCAGATAAATCGAGACCACTTCACTAGTACACCTTATGTGCCAAGACCGTATAATTATACCCCATCTCTGATATTTTCAACTCAATCACCACCACATGCTTCTAGACCTCTTGATCATTCTCAATTCTTCAAATCAACAGGAGATCTTTTCAGAAAATACCCTCATTTATCTTCACCAAAACAATCAGACAGACCATCATCCAGCAGACCTACTCGACCCTCCAAGAAATCCTCCCCCTATAAGAAGAAACACTCTTCGTCGGATCATCACAAACACGATATCTATGCATCCCATCAGTCTACTTTCTTTTCTGAGGAAACCTCTCCAACTGAAACTTCGACTGCACCATCTGAGTCTTCCTAAGAGTCTTATTCCTATTGGGAATCGTATTCTTCGGCTTCAACTGAACAATCTTACCACGAAACTGATTTATCTGATTCAGATGCCCTATCATATCTTTCTCAAATCTTTATGGTAACCAGAATAGATCCATAACCGTCTACTCAGACAGTTGATACATCTGAAACTTCTGATTAAATTACGCCTATTGTAGAAGAACCTCCTGACCACAGGCCCTAAGCTCCTACTCTCAAACCTACAAATGGCCCCTGGTTCAATTTATAAGACTCATCTCCTTGTCAGTAGAGACGAAAAATGTCTGAGATGAGCATTTGGCTTGAACTTCAAGCCGCAAAGCGTGAAAACAATACAGAAATCATCTTAAGAGAATTTGTTTCCAAATTTAATGGATCTCTTAGAGATTAGTATCAAGCTTTCAGACAATACCGACAGATACAGCTAGTTCGGTGTGGTTCAGCCTTCTAGGCTATGGGATCATTTTTTGAGAATTCTTTGGATATACCTCTCAGTTCTATAAACAAACTAGACAGGAATTCTTCGAAATGCGTTGTTGTTCTCTTGACAGGAGAGACATATTTCCATTACAGGCGCATGTCTTTCTAATATCATGCCCTCGGTGGAATCAATGACGAATGAGACAAGAATACTTGAACTTTCTCTCTTCTAAACTTCAGGGTGAACTTCAACGGACGATTGAAACTTCAGGCAAGTCCCTCCGTGATATTACTTTAAGAGAATCCATGTGTTCACTCTTGCCGCCTTAGACAAACTCTATGCAACACAGAGAAATTTCTCTAAAATGCTCAAAGAAGGCAAGAAGTTTGACAGATACTGCAAGCTACCTGATTCGTATTATCTCAAATGCAAATCTATGGAGCATTGCAATTGCAGACTCAACCATCGTTCCAGAAGATAACCCAAAAGGGAAAATGTGTTTTCTAGCAACAAAAAGAACAGAAAGTATAAATACTATCGGAAGAAAGCTAGAAGATCCTGGAACAAATCCATCAAATGTTTTGCATATGGGCAACAGGGAAATTGTGCAAAACAATGCCCTAATAAGAGAACAAAATTAGCCAAACTTATTCAACAACTCAAACAGATAGTTGATGAAGTTCCCTCGGATGTTGACATTGAATCTATCTTCTCAGAACAAGAAGATGTCAACCCGCATACTACTTTTATGCTCCAAGACTCTGATAACTCTAGCATCTCTTCAGATTCTTCTGACTACTCAAAGTCTGACCTCCCCTCAGAAGCATATCAAGTAACGAGCGAAAGTGACCTATCTCTAGGTCCCCAAACTCAAGTCCAAATACTGGTAGAAAAATACTCCAAACATATCCCTGTTATCGCCTACTTCGACACAGGCGCTCACTTCACCACGATAAATCCAAGAATTCTGCCACCAGAGGCATGGAAGAAAAAAGACCATCAATTCTTAGCGGTTGATGGTCAGACTTTCACCATCAATTTGGTCTCAAGATATAAGGTTGGTATCCAGTTTTTCCCTGCATGTACCCTGTGGACTCATGTCATTGGCACCCCCGTACCAGACAAAGATATCTTGATTGGTTGGGACGTTTATAGCCAATCCAAGTTCATCAGGATCCTTCCTACTGGTATCCGGTTCAAACGAGAATTTAAACCATTTTCCAGCATACCAAAGATTTTTCCTTTATCTGCTATCAACCTTTTCTTCCAGCAAGTCCAAGAGAAACTCCTCTCCTTTTGCATAAACAACCATGCTGACTTCAAACACTCCAAACCTTTATGGAAAAATTCAGACTTCTTCATCAAACTACCTTTCAAGCTCAACAAAGACATTAACCCAACCAAGTCCTCTCATTCAGGAATGTCTCATACTGATCTTCAATTGGCCAATAAAGAATGTCAAGAACTCGTCCGACAAGGCCTGATAGAACCCACTTTCTCTCCTTAGGCGTGCCAAGCCTTTTATGTAGAAAGACGTTCAGAACAATTCAGAGGCAAAAAGAGATTAGTCATCGACTACAAACCCCTCAATCTGTTCCTCCGTGATTACAAGTTCTCAGTCCCCATAACCAACTCATTGTTTTCATAACTACATGGTGCGACTATGTTTTCAAAGTTTGATCTAAAATAAGCCTTTTGGAATATAGGAATCCATCCTGAAGAAACATACAAAACGACATTATGCCTTCCAAATGCACAGTACCAATGGATTGTCTTACCTTTTGGCTTGAAGACTGCCTCATCGCTTTTCCAAAAGGCCATCACTAGGATTTTTCATCCTATCCTCCACTCTGCCTCCAGACGGAAATCGAATTCCTTGGCATGCAAATAAAAGAAGGGACATATCTCCCCGGTCCTCATTTGGCCAAAAAACTACTTATTTTTCCTGACTTAGACTTTACCCAAAAACAAGTCCAACAAATCCTAAGCATCATCAACTACATCAGAGATTTCATTCCACAGGTTAGTCACTACACTACAATCCTGTCCAGTCTCCTTAAGAAAAATCCACCTTCATGGAACACTACCCATTATGAAGTTGTTGTTCATCTCAAGAACGCTTCACAGAAACCACTTCCTTTACATATACCATCTACAGGATAATTCATCCTCCAAACAGATGCCAGTGATAATTTTTAGGGCGTTGTCCACATCAAAGAAAAAGAAGAAAAATGCCACTACTGAAGCCATGCCAGTGGTCAGTTCCAAGATGCTCATAAGCACTATCACACGATCTACAAAGAGATCCTTACAGTCAAATATTGAATTGATCTCTCCTAAATGAGCACCCGTAATAGTACGGAGCCATGGGAGTAGTACAATGATAAATAAGATTCATTCCATGAGGATTGATGAATTGATTACCACAATTGATTGATTAGACTACTATTCAGACAAACAAATATTTGATGATTCAATTATACTACTAACACTAATTAACTATAAACTACTCCTAGAATGCAACTAATGAAACTTAACCAACAAGCAAACAAGACAAAGTCACACACAAGCAAGTGTTTGTATTGCTCTTAGGAACTTAGGATAAGACCTTGAATCCACCTAACCAATCATCACCAATTTATAGACACACCATTATGAATAAATTATGTAAATGTGAATGTAGACTCGTGATACCCTCTATTAGTCTCTACTCTCTCTCGAGTAATAGAGACAACACTTATATGCACCAATAACCTATCTCTCGATGGTCATCTGAAATGCACACAAGTTTATTAAGCTTAGTGGTTCACTAAGTGAGTCCTTGAGACTAGCATTGAGTATTTCTACCTTACTAGACTTCTATCATGCATTTCATCGAGAACGTTATGTGCTTCTCCTCTCGGTACATCACACACCAGCCAAATACACATCAAATGCTAGCTAGACACTCAATGTAAATTAAAGCATGAAATACATATACATAAACACAAGCAATATGAATAAAGTGATGGTCTTCATTAGCAAATCATAGTAAAGGTTTCATCTTGGCCTTAGCCAAGATGAGTTTAGTTCATAATGTAAGGAATGACTACAAAAGATGTGATTTTCATACAAGCCATAAGAAAATATAAGTGCTAAATAAAAGAGAGAAATGTTAAGAATAAACTAAGTGTAGATGTCCTCTCTCTTGGTTGGTGAAATATGCTTGACTTGCTCATTCTCTTGATGCTCCCCTCTTGCTCCAAGGTTGTGTTTTTGTAGTGGAAAATGATGGGAAGGTTGGGTATTTAGTGTTTGGTAGAGTGGAGTTAAAGTTTGGATGATGGATTAGAGGTTTGATGAAGTGATTTAGTGAAGGATTTGATTGAAAGGTAAGGGATTTGGTGAAAGGTAGTGTTTTTGGGGTTTTGGATTGTAAATAGAGGATTTGGAGTTTAGTGACGTGCAAGAGGTCCCCAAAATAGCTCAAGAAGGGGTATTTATATGTTTAGGAATGAGACACAAAACCCTAGAAGTTCTGCTAAGTTGTACTGCTGCGCTGGTGTTGCGCTAGTCGTGTGGCGCCTCACCAGCACAACACCACTGATCTTCTGCGATGGTGAGGGCTGCGCTGGTTGAGTGGCACCTCACCAACGTAACATCACTGATCTTCTACGCTGGTGTGGGTTGCGCTGGTCGAGTGGTGCCTCACCAGCGTAACACCACTGATCTTGTGCACTGGTGAGGGTGGCGTTGGTCGAGTGGCGCCTCACCAGCGTAAGTCGTGGTCTATGACTTCAGTTCTTCCTTTTTTGCTCCAACTTTTCTAAATTTCGCACTATTACCCTGGGATTGCTAAAGGAACCTGCACAAGCTTATTACACCATTAAATACTCAATTTTTACTCAGGAACGAGTGCAAATGACATGATATGGAGGCTACACCGAGTGTAGAAATGAGAGTTATCAAATACCCCCAAACCTATCTTTTGTTTGTTCCCGAGCAAAACCGAAGTAAACAAAAAAAAATGTTAAATTAACCTAATCTGAACTAAACTAAGAGAATACCATTATCAATTTCAATTTCCACCGAGCCAACTAAAGATGAGATGCGACTTTGGCCGACCCATATTGTAGTAAAGAGGGATGCCAAGACATGTAAACCAAGGTGCTACAACACTAGAGATTACAATTTCGGACTTCTTTGTGGAGTTAGCTTCAAAAGTATCGAACACATGAGTCATTGGATAACATTTCGCCTTGACTCTAAGCCTTTCAAGATTCCTCTTTTTTTTTCTTTTCACACTGAACCTAGGCTCGCTCATCAAACATATGCGAGTTGGAATTTATGTATAAAAAAAAAAATCAAATTTACACGCATATGGAAAATTTGTAGGGACGCTCATAGTTTCATGCAAATAAACCTCATGAATGGAATCAAACATTAAGAACTCCCTTATTTTCAAGCTAGACCCTTCCTAAAGATCAATTAGGACTTCTTTTTAGGTAAAATGAGGTTGATGATGGATGGTGATGGAAAGGTCGGGTGGGTATGGTTTTATTGGTGAGACAATGATCACATTAGAGTTTTTTCCTTAATATCCTTTGCACATTCCCCCTTTTTAGCGTCTAGACAATTTATTGACTTTCAGAGCTCATACATTTTAGTGGTTGCTTTACATTTAAGTAACCCTTTTACAATGGATTTTCAAGGCTATACTTTTCTCTTCTTCTTTTTTTGAATAAAGTGGTGCAATTTACACAATGAGTCTAAGTACACTCTAATTGAATACATTTTGGTACATTACTCTTTGGGGCTTCCATCTTTCTTTCCTCACGACATGATCATTGTTATGGGAAGGTCAAAAGTCTAAGTCTAGTGTGGTGTAGATGTAACATGGGGTGGATATGGTGATTGGGTTTAGTGTGTGGGTTTCATATTTTTTTTGGACATTTAGGCACACACAAGGTTTAGGAACGTGACTGAGTAATTTTAAATGGCTATCACACATTGCCTACAGCATCTCTATAGGTACAAGTAAAGCAAGAAAACAGGGTAAATCATATGAGGCCAACTTTTGAAAATTTGTTCTTTAATGTTCAATGCAATGAGAATATGTCATTTTTCTCATTCCTAATATCTATATGATGAGTGTTTAGAGAGTATAATTGAAATTCACTCTTGTAGATGCAATATTTAGACAATAAAACTCACTTGGGTAGTCTCCACTAATGATCTAGACATCTCAGGCGCACTACCTCATTCACTAATGCATAATGAGCCCAATAAGATATGTGTAAGCAATGTGGTGCAGCTTTGGCAAACACTGCCCTAGAGTGATACATGACATACCAAAAATTTACTACAACGGCCCAAACTAAAAGCATCTCAACAAGCAACCCTTGTTGCTCAAAATTCTACCCCAAAATTGGTGGAAATTTGACCCAAAAACATACAAGCATGCAAAAATTAAAAATTTAAAGATAAAGCATACAAAACAATCGAGCACGACATACAAGAGCCAAAAGCTGGCTATCGAATGGCCATACCCCCAAACCTAAACGAAACATTGTCCTCAATGTTTTCACAAATGAAATAAATGAACAATGTAAGCTTAGAAGCAGGAAAGAGGCCAAACGAAACACCACATAAAAAAAACCATCACGAAAACCTAAAAGCTAAGCACAACACAACTCCGCAAATATAACTGAAACAGAAGAAATAAATATGAATGAGAATAAGTATAATAAGTGAGAAATTCCAACTGAAATGCAAGTATAAAGAAAATCCATCAAATAAACATCCTAAAAAAATGAAAAACAAAAGTGCTAAAACGAAAATAAAAGTAACAAGATTGGAGCAAATGGTGGCATGAAACAGTCTTCCGGTCAATCCTTGAACATGGGGTCCTTGCCCTTCTGTCCCCTCTCGAGGTCTTCAATTGACAAGTAGTCCGACATATAACCACCAGCTGAAAACCCCTGGTCATAGAAAGGTGGAGGTGGAGGTGGAGGTGGATGTGGAGGTGGTTGTGGTCGTCGATACCGCTCTCTCCTCTGATAAGTTCGGAGGCCCAACTGCTGCCTTATGTCGGTATTATCTATTCTGATGTCCTCCATCTCGGCCTCCTAGTCTACTCGAAAATCATAAAACTGCTGGGAGAGGGTATCAATCTTGCCTTCAATACGAGTCTGGATAGTCTGGCTCTCCCCTACCGCCTTCACCAACCACTCAAGCTTATCCATAATTTGGCTATTATACTCAGGACCCTCTGCATCCTCATCATCACCAGAAAGGCCATAGTCATAGCCTTCATCCTCTGACCCCTCAGGTCCGGAGCCGTCTTCAGGAAGGGAAATTCCTCTTGGTCTCGCCCGCCTACTAGCCATGGCCTTGCTTACTGAGTCTGTCCAAGAACGGAGGTTTATAGGTCCCTTACCCTCAGTGGTGATCTCATCATCACCATACTCCGGAACCCCTGCATCCCTACATATTTTATTAATTAAGCACGAGAAAGGAATAGGCCGACTTGCAGTTTTTTTCTTTTTCCCTTTAATGTCAATATCCCATGCATCATAAATCTCTGCTTTAATGATCCTTCCAATGTCAACTGTGGCTGGGGTGATAAGACAAGCTAGCAACTCGGCCTTCTTCACTAGGATCGAGCTGATGTGGAGCACAGGCTTGAGAGATGCCGAGATAAACATGCTCAAGATGGCCAGATCCTTTGATAACTCTGTATGCTTCAAGAGATGCTTTTTGTCCCATTGAGTATCGCCATTTCCTCTTAAAAGGCCTGCCATCTCTGCTAGAAATCCGTCAAAGCTACAATATCCCAGAGGTAGGGTGTCTTGGGGGACCAAAGTTGTATCAAAATGAGTGTTAATGGTGTCCTCACTGATTTGCACTGCAACCCCTCGCACCAGGACCATATTGCTGGCAAAGAAAACTTTCTGGACCATGCTGGCATAAAAATCTCTCACCAAGGTCGTATTTGCTGCAACTGGGTGCTGCACAAATGTCTCCCACCTTCTGTCTTGAATTAACCTAGGTAAAAAGGTGTCCATAAGGTTGGCCAATTGGATACCCTGTTCCATAATTACAACTGTTTGTCAGAGTTTCTGAAGTCTTCTGTGGTAGTCTTTATTCTCAACAAGTGGCTCTGACTCTGTGGCTTGCCGTTTTCTGCCTCTAGAGGTACCTGTGGGAACTTGATTTACCCCTGCGGGAGTCCTTGATTTACCCATATCTAAACCCACACTGACAGAATTTCTGCTGAAAACTCGATAATCCAACCCCTAAAACGGCACACCAAATAGCACTAGGTGCAACCAGGCACCTCCACAAACACTTCAATATCCACAAAATCAAATATCACACCCCAAATTCCACAGCCAATTAACCAATACCCAAGAACTATGCCAAATTCACCACACACACAAAAATCTGAGACCAATTTTACACCAACAAAGGCTCCAATGATGTGCAAAAATACAAATACACAAAACCCAAGCAACAAATCATCCAATTTCAGGAAATGCAAATGTCTCAACTAGAAATCCCCAAATTATAAACCCTAACACATAAAAAAAAAATCCCAAATATATGCCCTAGATTGTGTATAAAGGAATTTGCATGCAAGATTGGGAGGAAAGTGATGAAAAACAAGAGGGTTTATGTGAGGACTTACCAATTTCGTGCATGAGATAAGGGAGAGGAAGAAGAGAGTGTTTTGAGTTGTATTTGAGAGAACGAACAACTGCTACTCATCGAGAGGATTTAATCATCGCGCACCTGACATATGCGCTGGTCGAGAAGCGCTGATGTGCGTATGTGCACCAGCGCATATGCGTTTTATGCCAAAACGTTGTCGTTCCACTAAATGGTTGGTCCATCATTTTGCTTGTGCGCTGGTGGACCAACGCCACACCAGCGTAAGCCACCAGCGCAGCTCTTCATGAGATTTGCGCTGGTGGTGCGCATGGCATGCGCCGCTCGAGTGGTGCCAAGCCTGTTTCCTCTCTAAATGATAATCTAGTGACCATTTTGCCCATTTTGAGTTCTCTTTCAACAAAAAAAATTCCTACACACTCATGAAACTCAACAAAGCACATCATTGCATGGGTTGAATATCTTTTTTTTTTAACCCCCAAACCTAAATTATGCATTGTCCATGTTGCATCCAATCTTTTCAAAACAAGTTCACAATGCATGATCTATGCTTGGAAAAGGAAAAACTCATTGTTGCAGTAATAACAAACTCAAAGTAAAAACTAAATTTATGAAAGAAAAATGACCTAACTACTATTTACAATATGGTACCTCCCTTTTTAGGATTCCTCAAGTAGGTTCTTTAAGAAGAACCGTCTCCTTCGGCTCCTCCAAAGCACTCTCCCAATAGAGTTTAAGTCTTTGCCCATTTACTTTGAACTTCTCCTTTGCTCCATTTTCAATTTCCACGGTTCCGTACGGAAACACTTGAGTGACGGTATAAGGACCCGTCCACCGACTTTTGAGCTTCCCGGGAAATAAACGGAGTCTTGAGTTGAAAAGGAGAACTCAATTCCCCACTTGAAAGTTTTTCTCCATAATTATTCTATCATGCCACTTCTTGGTATTCTCTTTGTATATCTAAGCATTCACATATACTTCAAGCCGAATCTCATCAAGTTCATTGAGTTGGAGCAATCTCTTCTCTCATACCGCTTGCATATCAAAATTTAACTTTTTGATTTCCCAATATGCCTTGTGTTCTAGCTCAACCAGAAGGTGACATGCCTTACCATAGACAAGCTTATATGGAGACATGCCTAATTGGGTTTTAAATGTTGTCCTATACGCCCAAAGAGCATCATCAAGTTTCTTTGCCTAATCCTTTCTGTGGTTTCCCACCGTCTTCTCTAGAATGCTCTTGATCTCCTGATTTGACACCTCCGCTTGACCATTTGCTTGCAGATGGTAAGGGGTAGTGATCGGATGCTTCACACCATACTTCTTCAATAAAGTTTCAAACAACTTGTTACAGAAATGAGAGCCTCTATCACTAATGATCGCTCTTGGAGTACCAAATCTTGTAAAGATATTCTTCTTTAGGAATTTAGTGACCACATTAGCATCATTCTTGGGTGTGGCTATGGCTTCCACCCATTTTGACACGTAGTCAACCGCCACTAAGATATATTGGTTACCATAAGAGCTTAGAAATGGTCCCATGAAATCAACAACCCCATACATCAAACAATTCCACTTCAAGCATTACACTGAGTGGCATCTCATTCCTCTTGCTAATATTGCCGGTCCCTTGGCACTGGTCACATGCTTCCACAAAACTCTGTGCATCTCGAAATAATGTAGGCCAATAGAACCTCTATTGGAGGACCTTCCTTACGGTTCTAATTGCTCCAAAGTGACTCTCACACTCCTTAGAGTGGCAATGCACGAGGATATCCCTCATCTCTTCTTCGGGTACATATCTTCGAATGAGTCCATCACTGCAAACCCGAAAAAGGAGTGGCTCATCCCATAAGTATGACTTTGCATCGGAAAAGAACTTCCTCCTTTGGTGGAAAGTCATCTCCACCGGTATGACCTCACTTGCTAGATAATTCATAAAATCGGCAAACCAATGAGTGATTAATTCTTGGACCACTAGTAGATGCTCATCCGGAAAGTGCTCATTGATGGGGTTTGAAGTTTCTATTTCTTCTCCCTTCTCTAATCTTGAAAGGTGATCCGCCACCAAATTCTCCGATCTTTTTTTATCGCGGATCTCTAAGTCAAACTCTTAAAGCAATATCACCCACCTTAGAAGCCGTGGCTTGGAGTCTTTCTTTCCTATTAAATACTTGATTGCCGCATGATCGATGTACACAATCACCTTATAGCCCACTAGATAGGACCGGAATTTGTCAAAGGCAAACACAATGGCCAAAAGCTCTTTTTCCGTGGTGGCATAGTTCACTTGAGCATCATTAAGAGTGTGGCTTGCTCGATTTGGTACCGCTCTAGCGGCCCGCACCGAAACAGGGGCACCTTGCATCCTTGAGCTGATAACCATCTTTCGGCTAACCTAGCCTCCGCCATCCACAAACTATTCCGACTGCCGGTCAAAATTTCTTCGAATATGTCCTTGAATTTATTCGAGACGGCTTAATTTTTTTACCTCCTCGATACTCAATCAAGTACTCTTTTTTGACGATTGAATGCGCCCCTATAGTCCCATATTTAAGTCATTCGACTCATTCACATCCAGATCATGAATGTTTGGAATCCATATTATGCAACGCCAACAACCGCCCAATCATTCTGGATAACGCTTGCATCCTCTGGAGGGAGATCTTTCATATCTTTCGAGATCCACCCTATAGTAAATTACATGGAGCTTCTTGTCTTTTCCTTGCCCCAAAACGGCTCCCACCGCATGATCACTCAGATCACACATGAGTTCGAACGGAAGGGCCCAATCGGGGGCCGACATGATATGGATGGATGTAAGTTCCTTCTTCAACTTCTCAAATGCGAGGAGGCAATCTTCATCAAAATTAAAGGGGGTGTCTTTCGTTAACAAGTTGCAAAGAGGCTTTGTGATTTTTGAGAAATCCTTGATGAAGCGTCTATAGAACCCGGCATGTCCAAGAAAGCTCCTAATTCCCTTGATTGAAATAGGAGGAGGTAGCTTCTCTATGACTTCTATTTTGGCTCTATCTACTTCAATCCCCTTGGATAAGATTCGATGGCCTAACGCAATGCCATTTTTAACCATGAAATGGCACTTCTCCCAATTTAGTACCAAATTGCATTCTTCACACCGTTGCAAAACTAATCCCAAGTTCTTCAAACAATTATCAAAGGAGGATCCAAAAATCGAGAAGTCGTCCATGAACACTTCTATAAACCTCTCAACCATGTCCGAGAATATTGTCATCATGCACCGTTGGAAAGTGGCCGGTGCATTGCATAACCCAAATGGCATTCTTCTGTTATAGGGACAAGTAAATGTGGTCTTCGGAGGCAATAGGGATTTGGTTGTAGCCGGAATACCCATCAAGGAAACAATAGTAGTCATGACTGTCCAACCTCTCCAACATTTGATCTATGAACGGGAGTGTGAAATGGTCCTTATGAGTGGCGTTGTTCAACTTCCGATAGTCTATACATACTCTCCACCCAGTGATGGCTCTTTGAGGAATCAATTCATTGTTGTCATTTGGAACCACCGTCATTCCTCCCTTCTTTGGGACTACTTTCACTGGACTAACCTATATACTATCCGAAATTGGATAAATGATACCCGCATCTAGTAGTTTCAAGACCTCCGCTCTAACTACTTCTTGCATGTTGGGATTTAGCCTCCTTTGATGCTCCACCGATGGCTTGTGATCTTCTTCCATTAGTATTTTATGCATGCACAAAGTCAAACTAATACCTCTTATATCCGAGATGGACCATCCAATTGCCCTCTTGTGATCTCTTAAGACTCTTAGTAACTTCTCTTCTTTAAGTCTTGTCAAAGAATCCAAGATGATAACCGGAAATGATGGAGATTCCCCTAAAAAGGCATACCTCAAGTGAGATGGTAGTTGCTTTAACTCTAGTTGAGGCAGTTTCTCAATAGATGGGGGTAGCTTTGGCTTCCCAACTCCGAGTTCTTCAAAATGGTTCCTATTTCTCAAACTCTTCAAGGGTAGAAAGCTCAAGTGCAAGGCACACTCCGCTATGTCCGCATCCGTATTATCATCACTTGCACCATGCATAATGCTAGCCTCTAGGGGGTCCTTAGGGTTCTCCTTTTGCAAATACTCTCAAATTATGGGATCCACCACTTCAATTCTTGAACAACTCTCGATCTCTCTAGGCATTTTCATGGCTTTCCTCAAGTCAAGTTCAACATTGTCTTCCCCAACTCGTAAAGTCATTTTGTCATCCTTTAAATCAATCAAAGCACCCGTCGTTTTTAAGAATGGTCTTCCCAAAAGCAACGAAATTTCAACATCTTCCTCCATCTTAAGGATAACAAAGTCTACGGGGAAGTACAAACTCTCCACTCACTAGTACATCTTCCAAAACCCCTCTTGGGTATTTGAGTGACCAATCCGCCAATTGAAGTGTCATGTGTGTTGGTTTCACCTCTCTAACATTTAACTTTTCAAACACCGAAAAGGGCATCAAATTGATACTTGCTCCATAGTTGATCAATGTCTTTCTGCCAATGGTGCATGGAATGGTGAATTTCCCGGGATCTTGCAATTTTGGAGGCAACTTGTTTTGTAGTATTGCACTACACTCTTCATTTAAAGGCACCATTTCACAATCCTCCAATTTCTTCTTGTTCGCCAAGAGCTCCTTCAAATACTTGGTATACTTGGGCATTTGTGCCAAGGCTTCGGTGAATGGGATATTGATGTGTAGCTTCTTGAAAATTTCCAAGAATTTGGAAAAATGTTGGGCATCTTTATGCTTCCTTAATCGTTGTGGGTAGGGAATGGGAGGAATATATGCCTTCACTTGTGGTGTTAGAGGTAAATCATGAGAAGTATTTGGGAGCATATTAACTTGGTTCTCGTCCACCGATGGGTCCTCAAACGTTTCCTCGTCTTCAACCATAACTTCTTGTCCTTTCCCAAAGTTCTTAGGAAGCTTAACTTCCTTACCACTTCTCAAATTGATTGCCTTGCATTGCTCTTTGGATTAATCACCGTGTCGCTTGGCAAGGTTCTTTGTTGACAAACTTGAGACTCTCTAGCCAATTGCCTAATTTATGCTTCAAGATTTTGAATTGCGGCTTGTGAATGTTGTGCAATGTGATCAACTTTGGTATCGAGTTTCTTCAATGCCAAGTCTTGGGTCTCCATCTGATTGTCAAGCTTAACCATGTACTTGGACAACAACTCTTCAATTGTCGGCTTTCTCTTGGCTAGATGTTGATGGGGTTGAGTTTGGAAGTGGGGTTATTGATTAGGAGGGGCTTGTTGTGGTATGGTAAATCCGGGTGGTTTGAAAGTTGATTGGTGTTGTTGGGGTTGTAGGTTGTCTTTCCATAAGAAGTTATGGTGATTTCTCCACCCGGGATTGTAGGTGTTGGAATAAGGGTTATTGTTTGGGTTAGGGTTTTGGTTGTTGAAGTTGTGGTAGGGAAAATTTTTGTTTTAGTTCACAAAGGAAACTTGTTATGTGGGTCCGTTTGTGAATGGGTTTATGGCTTGGCAATCTACACTTGCATGAGGCCCCGAACACCAATCACAAATCACCATATTCACTTGGGTTGTACTAGAGCTTGCCAACTTGCTAACTTTGTTGGACAAAGCCTCTATTTGAGCTTGTATTACGGTAATTTGATCAACTGCCACCATTCCGGGTGCATTCCTTGGTACCTTTCGGTTATCCCCCCAATAGCTATTTGCAATTGACATTTCTTCAATTAAGTCATAAGCTGTATCCATCAACTTGTTCATCAAAGAACCACCCGCCGAAGCATCCATAAATTGACGAGTGGACAAGTTCATACCCCGGTAGAATTTCTCTACAATTGACCATTTCGGTCTCCCATGACATGGATATTTCCTTAACAACTCTTTGTATCTCTCCCATACTTCATACAAAGATTCTGATTCGAATTGAGAGAATTCATGAAACTTCATTCATCAATTGTGCTGCCTTTCCGGGAAGGAAGTACTTGCTTAAGAATGCTTGGGCCAACTCATCCCAAGTAGTAATCGATCCTGGTGCCAATGAATCATACCATGCCTTAGCTCAATCCTTCAATGAAAAAGGGAAGATCATCAACCGAATTGCATTATCCGTAGCCCCGTTGATCTTGAATGTTGAGCAAATTTGATCAAAATTCCTCAAATGCCCGTTGGGGTCTTCACTTGGTAAACCACCAAATTGTCTCATCATTGTCAACATTTGAAAGACATGGGATTTGATCTCAAAGTTGTTTGCAACTATCGTTGGGAGTTGAATTGGTGATAAGTTTGAATCCACCCTTGGCATCACATAATCTCTCATGGCTCTCTCATATTCTCCATTTTGCTCATTTTGCCCCCCTTGGGCTGCAGCTAGTATGGGATCTTGATCCCTCACTCCGTCTTCCATTGCTAGCCTTCGAATTCTTCTATTTCTCCGGGCAGTTCCCTCAATATCCAGATCGAACCTCAAATCCTATAAATTGTTACTTCTTGTACTATGATGCATACAAGAGCAACCGCCTACAATCACAAGAAAATGAACACAAAGTAAAAAGTCTAAATTAGTAATGAATCAACTAGTAGTGATATCAATAAACCGCTCAATCCCCGGCAGCGGTGCCAAAAATTGATCTCTCTTAAATGAGCACCCGCAATAGTACGGACCCGTGGGAGTAGTACAATGATAAATAAGATTCATTCCACGAGGATTGATGAATTGATTACCACAATTGATTGATTAGACTACTATTTAGACAAGCAAATATTTGATGATTCAATTATACTACTAACATTAATTAACTATAAACTACTCCTAGAATGCAACTAATGAAACTTAACCAACAAGCAAACAAGACAAAGTCACACACAAGCAAGTGTTTGTATTGCTATTAGGAACTTAGGCTAAGACCTTGAATCCGCCTAACCAATCATCACCAATTTATAGACACATCATTATGAATAAATTATGCAAATGTGAATGTAGACTCGTGATACCCTCTATTAGTCTTTACTCTCTCTCGAGTAATAGAGACAACACTTATATGCACCAATAACCTATCTCTCGATGGTCATCCGAAATGCACACAAGTTCATTAAGCTTAGTGGTTCACTAAGTGAGTCCTAGAGACTAGCCTTAAGTATTTCTACCTTACTAGACTTTTATCATGCATTTCATCGAGCACGTTGTGTGCTTCTCCTCTCGATACATCACACACCAACCAAATACACATCAAATGCTAGCTAGACACTCAATGTAAATTAAAGCATGAAATACATATACATAAACACAAGCAATATGAATAAAGTGGTGGTCTTCATTAGCAAATCATAGTAAAGGTTTCATCTTGGCCTTAGCCAAGATGAGTTTAGTTCATAATGTAAGGAATGGCTATAAAAGTTATGATTTTCATACAAGCCATAAGCAAATATAAGTGCTAAATGAAAGAGAGAAAGATTAAGAATAAACTAAGTGTAGACGTCCTCTCTCTTGGTTGGTGAAATATGCTTGACTTGCTCATTCTCTTGATACTCCCCTCTTGCTCCAAGGTTGTGTTTTTGTAGTGGAAAATGATGGGAAGGTTGGGTATTTAGTGTTTGGTAGAGTGGAGTTGAAGTTTGGTTGATGGATTAGAGGTTTGATGAAGTGATTTGGTGAAGGATTTGAGTGGAAGGTAAGGGATTTGGGTGAAAGGTAGTGTTTTTGGGGTTTTGGATTGTAAATGGAGGATTTGAAGTTTAGGGACGTGCAAGAGGTCCCCAAAATAGCTCAAGAAAGGGTATTTATATGTTTAGGAATGAGGCACGAAACCCTAAAAGTTCTGCTGAGTTGTACTGCTGCACTGGTGTTGCGCTAGTCGAGTGGCGCCTCATCAGCGCAACACCACTGATCTTTTGCACTGGTGAGGGTTGCGATGGTCGAGTGGCGCCTCACCAGCGCAACACCACTGATCTTCTACGCTGGTGTGGGTTGTGATGGTCGAGTGGCGCCTTACCAGCGTAACACCACTGATCTTGTACGCTGGTGAGGGTGGCGCTGGTCGAGTGGTGCCTCACCAGCACCAGTTGTGGCCTATGACTTTGGTTCTTCCGTTTTGGCCCTAACTTTTCTAAATTTTACACTATTATCCTGGTATTGCTAAAGGAACCTGCATAAGCTTATTACACCATTAAATACTCGATTTTTACTCATGAACGAGTGCAAATGACAGGATATGGAGGCTACACCGAGTGTAGAAATGAGAGTTATCATGAATCTTCAAGTTTGATTTCCATCTCAGAACTAAAAGTTTCATCATAGAGATGGACAATTCTTCTTTTCCCAAGATCCTCGAGTTCCGCAACAAAATCCCTCCAAACCCTCAGCTGTTAAGACTCAAGGACTGGTTCTCCCATATGAATTCAATGTACGACACATAAAGGGACACGACAACATCATCTCCGATATGCTCTCCAGGCCTAAATTTATTACTCTTATCTCCCGAACTGGACATGTCCCTTTACTTTACATGATTACCTCCACAGCCTCATCCTCAACCTCAACCTCTTCTCCTCCTACCTACCCCCTTGATTTATTGGAAACCCTGCCTCCTGGACAATCACCCTAGGTAAGTCAGACACATAGCTTTGACAAAACACACATTCCAATCTATCTCTCTCAGCTTAATTCCCAAGAATGTAGACACCGTCTTATCAACCCTACCAAGCCCTTCCTTGATCCTTTTGTATCTCCTCCCTTTTACTATTACTCTCATCAGGTTTTATGATACTTATGGTGCTTATCTGTCCTCCATCATCATGCTATGATTTTCCCCTACAAGCCCTATACGGTCTAGTCCATGACTCAACCTCTTACAATGCCAAACTTCGTACTTTTCTTCAATGGTTCAATCCTTTGCCTGTTTGGGACAATGAACTTATCAAACTCATGGGACAGTACCATCTTTAGAAATTGGACACAGAAATGGCCGCTAAGGTATCTTGTATTTGGATCTTCCACAGGCTCTATCATTACAATTCACATACCAAACTCATGTGGACTTCTAACATCAGCTACGAATGGGATACTTCGTATGATTACGAAATACTGTATCCACTCTGTATCCAGATCCCTCTCCTCAACTTTCTCTATGACGTCAATGGTGACACCACAGATGTTCATTTCATCCTTCCAGACGTCCCAAGGGACCCATCTCGGAGTTGGTACCCCTTTCAGAACTCTTACCTTTTGGATTCACAAGACCCACTACATAATGACACATGACCCTGTTCTATTTGTGGAACCCTCAACTCTAACGATGAAGACCATGCCACTTGTAATCTCAGCAGCCCATGACCTGTTTCTGAGCTTATCTCCAGCAGTCACTTTCCCTGCTCATACAACTTTGCCTAAATTATATGTGCTTTAATTATTGTTATCCGACGGTATCTTGTAAAATCTGCTTTAATTATGTCTGCTTTAATTATTATTGTCATCTGTCTGACAACATCTTGTAAAATCAGTTTGTAGGCCAGCCCTCTGGTCTTAGCTTGTATCTTCCAGAGTCCTCTCCTCTCCTCTATAAAGGATGGGATCACTCTTTGTAAAAATCATCATTCGAAAAAAAAAAAATCTGTGTGTTTTATTAACTCCGTGGCTTTCTAAGTTCTCTCTTCCTGATCTTTAGGAAGTTTACTATGCTAAGATTTATGATTGTCTTCTCTGAAGATCCTGCATATCAAAACAGATTTTTAGCTTAAGGTCTCCATCTATCTCTGACTAGTGTCTCCAGTATGTTATTACCCTGTTTAGACCGTCTGGAAAATACCGTTTATAGTGAAAACTAGATGACTACATTTACAGTGAGATTGTCGTGGAGCTCCCTGCCATCCACATGGTATTATAATAAATTAATAATCCATCAACCGTGTAATCAATATTCAATATAATTAACCCTTAGGCATTCGAAAGGCAAAAGGCCGGAACGTGAAATTAAAGCTCATTAGTATATATATCCTATATAGTCGAAAGTGAGCTGGACCGAAATATAAATAAATTTGATCTTGAATTTAACTACGAATTTTTGTTTTCAATTTGCTAGAATCAAACTTCAATTTCTTCAACTCCATAGAAAAATGGTGATGGTGATGTTGGCTGCTCTGTAATATTTTAAAGACAAAAATGGGTTTAGCAAAGCGAACAATAAGAATATTGGATCTAATAATCTAAACAACACTTTCCTTTCACAGCCATCCATCCTGGACTGACACGTCAGCTTTATTGTTAGGTTATTAAAACATATAAACAATTCCAAAATATATCCAAAGCCTAGTGTGCATGTCATTTTGCAGCTTGTACATATTTAAAAGTGACCTTGTCAACAGATTGATATTTCTTCAAAAAATGAATTGTTTATTTGTTTGCCGTTGCATACTTGCATGATAATGTGTGATCGAGTCTACAAAAGTCATTTTAAAGTTCCAAGGTGCAGAACTTATAAATATGAATTTAGCTACTATAAATGAACCATATAGTTGTAGTGTTATTTATGAGAGTTATTTTTTTTTCTAGTTATTTTTAAAAAAAATTATCTGAAATCTTTAATTTTTATACATTTTAAAATTTCAAGTTAATGTCTAACAACTAACCCATTAACTACAGTATATCGTGTATGTACAGTAGCTGAACCCTACAAATACAGTCGATTAATCAAATTCTGAAATGGGTTTGGTACTTGATGATCATCCTAATCATGCGATGATAGCATAATATACACACCGGCTGAATGACGTTGCTTTTGAGAGAATTTTGGGCCAATTTGATCATGATTCATGACCACTATTTGGGCTAGACTTACTAGGCTCACATTTGGGCTTTTTAAAAAAAAAATTAAATTATTCAACTGTACATTTGAACTGTTGTTGATGTGCTCACAAAGACGATACCTTTCCAAATATAGACAATTGTAATTCTTTCTCACCACTATCATGCATGCTGCTTGAAGGGAACCATGGTCCAAGTAGTGAGTGTAAGATGAACGACAGAAAAAAAAAAAAAAAAAAAAAAAAAAAAACCCCTAGGTAATTAGAAAATCTGTCTCCCTAATTATTTGCCTCAACTGTCATACACGTACTCTCTATCATAAGAAAATTACTTCTGAGATTGGGTTATGACTTATCATTATAGGCAGGGGAGAAACCGGAATTATAGAATTAGGGGCTAAATGATAACAATTTAAAAATCCATGGTACTAAAATGTAAAATTCATATTTTTTTTATAAAAAAAAACTTATAATTTTTTAACTATAATTTTTTTAATGGGCCAGGGGCCCTAGCTTCAATGGGGTCCGCCCATGATTATAGGTGAATATACCGGTCAAAACATGTTCATGTGATCATGTCCGATGTGTAATAGTTTTGGGCTAGGTCGTAGCTTTCGGGAAAAAAAATAGTCCTACAAAATAATTTCTTTTCAAATTTTGTAAAATTAATACCAATGTTTATAATAATCTCATTTCATTTTGATTAATCGTTGGACGATATTCTATATATATATATATATATATATATTATACTTTAATACTCATTTTCTAGATATAATACTTTTAAAATTTGTACTTTTTTTATAAAAAAATTTTGATATAAATAGAAAATCTGTCACCCTAATTATGTGTCTCATACACGACTTTCTATCATAAGATAATCACTTCTGAGATTGGGTTATGACCTATCATTATAAGTAGGGGCAAAACCAGAATTATAGAATTTATGTCAAATAATAAAAATTTAAAAATTATAATATTAAAATGTAAATTTCATATTTTTTATAAAATAATTTATAAGATTTTAACTATAATTTTTGTAGTGGACCAAGAGGCTCTCTGGCCTGCATAGGGGGTCCACCCCATGATTGTCCCATGTTTATAGATGAATATGCCGGTCAAAACATGTTTCATATATAATGCGTATCAATTTTAAGTTATATCATATCGTAGCTTTCGAAAAAGGAAATTTTTTAAAAATAATTTCTTTTTAAATTTTACAAAATTAATGCCAATGTTTATAATAATCTCATTTCATTTTGATTAATTGTTGGATGATATTCTCTCTCTATATATATATATTTATATTTATAAACTATTTTATACTTTTAACACTCATTTTCTGAATATAATACATTTAAAATTTGTAATTTATAAAATCTATGTGGAAACTCCGGGGTGGGGGGCTGGGCATGGCCATCTTTCCCTAAAAAAAATTTCTTTATTTTAAAATTTCCCTTAAATTTTAAAATGTTTTCACTTTTTACCTTCAATTTTTCTTGTTTTATTATAATAGATTAATAGCTCGTAAAATTAAAATTTCTAACTCTACCATACTTCACGCCATTTTATATATTTTGACGAGCACATCCCAGTAAAACTTTTCTCCCTATCTCTCTCACACACACAAACATCCCAAATAATATTACACTATATTAGACCAATATTATTCACCTCGCTAGCAAGTAAAAAAAAAAAAAAGTAAGTAGAGGTGATCATGTGATATATATATATATATATCACAAAGTTGATGTTATTGAAAGCAATGTACAAGGGAACTAGTGAAAAGAGAGAAGAGGAGGAGAGGGCGTGGCTGAGTGAGCAAGATGTTGATGTGCGTCTGCTGTGCCTTTATCCCATGCCACTTTATTATTTTCACTTTCACTAAAATAACCACTTACCCAATCTTGTTTGTCTTTCATTCCCTCTCTATTTGTCTTTCACTATCCACGTGTGTAATCCTTTTTTTTTTCTTTTTTTTAAAGAAAATTACTAAATTTCCTTTACTCACTTCATCTTCTTTTTATTTTATTTTATAATTTTTATAATTTATCTTTATTTTAATTTTTTTTTTTACTATTTTTAAAGTAAATAAAAAAAATACTTTTAATCCTTTTAAAATTATCTTCATTTTTATTTTTCTTTGCTTTTTCTTAAATTTTTTTCTAAATTCAAATTATTTGTATTATCTTTTACTATTTTTATATTAAAAAATATTATCTTCATTTTTTAATTCAAACAACTATCGACAATTTAATAACTACAGCTTTTAATATATAACTGCCTTACCCCAAATTTTGAAGAAATTTTTAAATCAAATCCTCCAATTTGAAAAATCTATCAAAATCAACCCTACAACTCTAATTGCTAAATTAACAAATAAATTTTATTTAAAAAAACGAGCCAGCCGTTAATAGATTAAGGAAGTCAAAAATAAATATATTAAGAGGCCTTTGTCTTTGTTGTGTTGTGTGGCTTTTGTGCCTTGACGTGTTTAGCCTCTTTAATAAACTCTTTTCGTTTAAAAAAAAACATTACCAATCAATGGGAAAGACCCGGAAAAATGACCAATTAATGAAGCTAATGCTGATAACGTAACATCTTACACATAATGTAATTAATTCAGATGAGTAATGCTAAATATTTCAATTTTATTGTATCTCAATTTGTAAAATATCAATTAATAATTAATGATGATTTATTTCACTTTAACACATGTCATATGAATTAAATAAACATCTAACGGATTGAGATATAAATTGTAATGTCTAACATTACTCTAACTGTAACACCCAATTGAAAGGTCCAATTTAAATAAAAAAAAAAAGATAAGCGTGAAGCAGAAAGGCATCAGGTGAGTAAGCTTAAGTGAAATGCATGGTTGACAGGCAGCTGTGAGCTTGGTTAATTAGCTCACAACTTCAGCTGTGTCCTTCCATGAGTATAAATATTAGAGGATAAACGTTGTGAGAGCTAGAAAGCAATAGAATCCAGCGGAAGAAAAGAAAGAGAAGAAAGGAAAGAGAAGAAGTCAGTGAAGCTCTCTCTCGTAATTATAGATTTCAGATGATTATTCTTTGATATCCAGTTTCTAATTGGATCTTGTGACTGTTAGGGAAAGAAGACGAAGAGAACCTAACATACCCAGTCTGAATTAAGCTTGACATCTAAGTTGTGAGTGAATTAAGTTTATGTTTTGTTTTTTAATTCAAAGGTTTCCAGTTTTATGATTAAGATTAATTGTTGCAAATCTTTTAAGCTTTTTATTGCTTTTTATGATTGATGGTGATGATACAGAGAACTGAAAGTATATGTTTTATGCTTATATTAGCATTCAGAATCAGTATATTATTTTTATAAATTATCCAGAAGAGATTATGATTTCTACAAAAGCACCATGTACCCTTCCCCAGTTATGATTATGGTTGGCTTTTGGGGCCGTTCTATACGTGTATGTCATGAGTCGCTCTGCAAGTGCATGGCCAGAGAAAGAGTAATAGAGTCGCTCTGCACTTGTATGATCAAAGAGTCGCTTTGCCCGAGCATGATCAGAGAAAGAGTAATTGAGTCGCTCTGCTCGGGTATGACCAGAAGTTATTCATGACTCGGCTTTTGCCCGAATGTATTTCGGCTTACGTAGGGAAGATAACCCTGGTACAATTTGATGAAGATTAAGATTTTATAAAGTGTCTTACTCTTGTTCAGAAAAGGGATGCATTCAGTATTCGGTTTATTAAGTATGAAAGTAGATATATTATTTTATACCATGTAATGCTGAATGCTTATTATAAAGTGATTTAAAAAAGTGTTTTTAAAGGTTTTCATTCACTCACTGAGCGTTAGCGCTCATCCTTTCACTCTTAAAATTTTATTCAGGTAGCTGCTCGGTTGTGCGGACTCAGAAGTTTTGAGGTGGGCCACTCGACAACATCATAAGCATAAAAGTCATGCATTGTAAATTTTTATGTACATATTTAGAAATGTGGGGTAGGCATGGTCGGGACGGTAGGCATGGTCAGAACGTGGTCGGAATTCTACTCGGTCTGTTCGGCCTGCTTGACCTATTCGGCCCACTTGACCTACTCGGCCCACATAGCCTATTCGGTCTATTCTGCCTACTCGGATTTCTTACTCGGCCTGTTCGGTTTCCCACTCGGGATGAACTGGTTAGTTTTTTTTAGGGGTTGGTTTTTAGTCCGATCAGTCATCATTGACACTTTCTGTAACGAACAAGAAATATAAGAAAAGAAATTACAATTATGTACATTTTGCACTCCTTATATTTTGTTTGTTTAATAAAAGTATTTCCTATGGAAATCTGAGTAAATCCTTTTATCATCCTAGTAAAGGTAGATCCCACAGGGTTTCCCTCGTACTCAAGAGAGGAGTCGGGGCAGCCCACAGGACCTCCCTCATATTCAAGAGAGAGGAGTCGGGGTGAGTCCCGTCACTAACCTCGTATAGATTTATTATAGAGAGTGTATCTTTAAAATGATAACAATTTGCACATACAATTAAAAAAAAAGTCAGCGATTAGGATTAAATTAAAACAATGTAGTGGTAATCATTCCTTTGCTTCCAAAGGTTTTTTTCTTTAAAAAAATATTAGAGGACCTCTAATTACAATTTGTTCACTGCTGTTTAATATTAGACGGCTACCATCCAAGTTCTAAAGAATTAAAATTTATAATCAATTGATTGGATTTAGGAAATAGGAAGAATAAGTGAACAAATTAAGTGTACTTTTGATCGGATTGATCCATGTAGATCCGTGTGCGTATATCTTAAAAAACATAAAATAATAATATTTACTGGCCCACACAACGAACGACTCAGATGCATTGAATTAGCTGGGGTCTGGTTGTACAAGAATATGCCATGATTAATGATATTGGGGATAGAATATCGAGAAAAGATTGAAGAAAGTAACTATTTGTGTAGTTAGGCCAACCAATTGGTCTATTTGTCTTAAGGCAAAGTCAGTATCTGGAAGGGAAAACTAATGATAAAGGAACACATGCATGACGTTGGGTCCTTCACTTCGTCTCTCCTCTCTCAAGTTGTGTACTCAATAACATTTCAGTATCTGACTTAAATGTGGACTGAGGACACCTTGTACATAGTACAAATGTTTGTGAGAGATTTTGGCTTGTGCCTTATGATCATTCAATTCAATTCTCTCACATTGATTTGGGCACCCTCTTCTCTTTCACATGAAGCCATTGTTACTGGTGAACTTGTTTCGACATGATTAATTAAATGAAATGTATTTGGGTTTTGCATGTCACCCTCTAACTTCATTAATTAAAAATCTCAAGATCCTATTAGCAACAAGAGAGACAATTAAGTTTAGGCTAGGTGCACACTGAACCTTCGATCCAATTCATGGCACGTAACGTATGTATGAAAGTAAGTGTGATTGATTTGTTCATGTCTTATACCGTAATTTGAAGAAAGGTGCACCTATGTTTGTTTTTCAGGTATGTATTGAGGAGGAGGTGTGATGGAGGACTCAATTTATCAAAAAAAAGGTTGTAATACATAACAATATCAAATTTCTAACATATTGTCAGACCGAATCAACGAACGTCTTTACGGAAAGATAAAATCTAGTCTAGTAAGTATTACGAGTGATAATAAAGATACTCGTCCAATGTGGTTCAGTATGACAAGCACTCATTCAATCTGATAATATCTCAGGTTTAAATCGTTCATATTAAAAAAAAAAGACTGACGATGAAGATGAGTTAAAAAACAATAAATGAAGGATAGAGAGGGGGTTGGGGGATGTTTTGTAAGTATGTGAGTGTCTGTCTTGAGAATGACTGCTCTACATTGGGAAAGAGTTTGGGGGTCTCATAGTTCTCTGTAATGCTTTGAACTGACCACAACATTTCATTCTGTTTAAGGAAACGCCATCATGCCATTTGACATCCAGACATTGTCGGGAACATGCAAACTATCAGATTTTGGGAAAAGCAACCAAACACCCTTCAAAAGAACTCCCTCTGTTTATCTTATCATTTACATGGAAACAATGTCAAGTATATCATTGTGTCAAATGAATGATAGAGATTGCTTTTTCATTCATCTTATTAGCTTAGCTCAGATCTCGTCCTCTGCAAACTTTTTATTAGGTTTTCATTTTTTTAGATATCAATCACACTATTGTATATTTGTACTGACTTTTAGAGGAATGCTGCATCTGTGTAAAAAAATTTGCATCTTATACAAAAAATCTTCATTTTGATTATTATTTGATGCTTATGCGAAGCAGCTGATCAACTAATTGTGTACATAAATCTACAGGGATTTTGTCTTTGTTATATTATTTATTGGTTGATAATAAGTAATTTAAGGCAAGCCTATATATAAGATGTTTGGCCCAAGTAACCAACCATATATATGAAAAATTATCAATGAAATGATGCACTGGCTAGCAAGAAAAGAAAGGCTATTGGGGGTTTCATGATATCATGATTGTAAATGGGTATACTACTTGTCAGATTCACCGGTTGTTTTAAATGTTAATTAATGTGTCATCATGTTTGTTAATTTTTTTTTTACTTTATTACTTTATTACTACTTTTTCTTCTTAGAGTTTACAATGATGAATTGAGCGTTGGAACTTGGTTCCAATAATGATATGATATCAATATATCATCATTGTAGTAATGCAAAACGTAATATGAATATGTGGAAAAAGACTTGTCAAAAAAGTTAGGGAAGTCAAATTTGTTCATTTTGCGTGGTTGTAGCTAGATATTGATTTCCATGAACTAACATTTGTTCTAGTCATCAAACAATAGAGCTGTGCTTTTTTTGGAACATATGATCTAATCTCTACTACCTTTTCCCTATGTGTACAGCTACGTATCTAGATGCCAATTTCACACGATTGGCTTGGACATATTGGTTAATTTTAATTGCAGCCTAGTAGATTATAATAGTATTAAGATCATGAAAAACAGATGTGATTTTATTTTTAAATAAATTTGGGTCCCTATAAACTGGGTTTTCCTGTTCTTTAATATTTGGTTCAGCTATTTATTAGAAAGAAAAAAAGAATATTTAGTTTGATTAGCATTACTTGTTTAGACCATCAATTTTTTTTTTAAGTATATTATAATGCTAATATCGAACGCTACATGTACGATTTAAATATCTACTCTTATAATAAGCTTTAGAGAAAATTGAAAAACTCTCAATACATATTTATAAAATATGTACAATGAAACTCAAACTAAGATCGAGGAGATATGTAGATGAGCAAAAGGGTTGTTAAGTATTCTACTATTAACAATACCGGAAACCATGCACCATCATGCAATCTTACTTATTCTCATATATATATATATATATATATTAATTATATTATAAAGTATCTCAGTTTAATTGTTTATGATGTTTACTGTCTTCCTAACTAGTCTCACTTATTTTGGTTAGGCAGGTTTGCAAACCAGCTTGCTAGCTAGCCGAAGCATATATATATAGACCCTTTATATGTTGTCATCATCATCTTCTCATCAGCTTAGATCTCTTTTCTCATATCTTCCATTCAAGAGCACCATGAGGTTGGTTTCTGATGATGTTTTAGTTAGTAGAATTAATAACCACAAAACATAAACCATCCACTTGAGCACTTTTACTTCTCGTTTTTAAATTGAATCAACTCCTTTTGTGGTTAAGTTACAGTTAACCTAACTGCAAGAACATCATACCACCACCACCACCAACAATAATAACTATAACGAAAAACAAAAAGAAAACAATAAAATAAAATTAAAATTAAAGAAACTCAATGACGAGGTAAAAAACAATAATAACAAAACTCTCTCTCTCTCTCTGCTGAGCAATGAAAACTCAAAACAAAGTCATCGTTATCAAAATGTAAAACGGGAAAACAACTGCCAAATATAGTGGGAATCAATACGGAGTTCGAGAGTACATTAGCTACGAAATATAACAATATTGAAGCACCTCCCCTACCAATCTACATGTTTTTTTTTTTGGTTTCATGATTTATTTGAATTTAAACTAGTAAAACATAAATGCAGCTTGTAATTAATGATCACAAAGTGGTGTGTAATGGAGGGCCAACTTGAGAAGTAATGGTGGTTGCATAAACTGCAGATGAAATTTGTCTAAGAGTAGCCTAAACGAAGCTCCAAATCTAGATCCTGATCTTTTGAGCGACTGATCAGACCAATCTCCAAGTCCAACCTAACAATCTCAGCTGGCTTCTTTGGAGGAAGCTCTTCTTCAATGAAACCATTGATCAATTGATTGACTCCGAGAAAACATTTTAAACTCTTGTTTTTGTTGGTTAAATCTGACCCTTCCGGGCTGAGAGGATCATCAGTACTAAGGGTAACACATTTCTTCAATCCAGTTGAAGAAACAGAAGATGGAGAAGACAAAGAAGAAAGATCAGGTGGAGAGACCAGAGAAGGCAACGTACCGGTGAACGTGAACGAAGGAGAAACCGAAGGTGGGGTTGAGAAATTAGGGTTAGGGTTAGGGCTAGGGTTAACATTAAGGTTGAGGAAAGGGTACTGACCATGATCTCTTGGAGGTGACTGTCTCAATCTGGCTCTGTCTCTTCTATGAACATTCATGTGACCACCAAGAGCTTGAGCAGATCTGAATTCTCTTTTGCAGAAGCTACATGTGTAAGATCTTGGTGGCCATGAAAACCCAGCAAGGTAATCTTCTCCATAGCTACTCTGCGTGTTAGTACTACTTATGGAATCTTTAAACTTGTTGTTGCAGTCTCTAATGGCTTTACTACCAATTCTGTGGCTGTCTTTCAAGCTGTTTCTCTCCATGCTTTGCTTTTTGGTTTAGTCAGAAAGCTAGAAAGATCAAAGAGACATCAGCAGTCTAGCTCATATCATTTCAATTATAAAGAAGGAACATTATTAAATAAATAAATAAGCCCCAATGATATCTCTGAAAAGTGAAGAGAGAGAACTGACCTGAGAAATATGTTGATGATATAGATTCGGGTTTGGGTTTTCTCTATCTAGTTATTACAATTGCAGAGAGAGCTCATAAAATTCTAAACCACAAGCTGAAAATCTCATTGGAGGGTAACCTGCAGCAGCAAAGTCATATATGCTTGTCACTACTTTCTATACATTGAACCTCGTTTTGCAGCTTATAAGACTTCTCGTATATAAACTGATCGATTTAGCACATGTTCGCTTCCAACATTTATGAATAAAACGATTCTTATCATCTTATGCATGATGTATGTACATCATGGTACAGTAGTGAACCCATCAGTTCAGTTTTGCCATGACTGTACATGAATCTAATAAATTTTAGTCATCTATGAACATAATTTTTATATGTTTGTCATAATTCTAGCTAGTGTGTGAAATTATATAAATCAATATAGTTGCAAGGTTCGAGTCTCACGAGTTATTCCTATATACTGCGGTGGAAGTATACATATATCATATATTCAGATTTTTTATAAAAAAAAAACTGAAAATTTATCATTTTTTTAGGATGAATTCCATTTGAGTCCCTGTAGTTTGACCTAATATACAAACTAGTCCTTCGATTTTGAATTTTATCTTGACAGGTCCCTCTAGTTACCAAAAATATGGAATTTAGTCTTTACCGTCTAATTCTGTTAGAGTTCTGTCGGATTAGTAAGGGTATAATGGTAAAAGCAGAGTTAAAATTAATAATTTCAATTAAAAACAATTAAAAAAATAATTTTAAAAAAATAATATTAAAAAAAAAAAAACTAAAAAACTAAATAAAAAGTAAACATTATTTAATTTTATTAAAAACAAACATTCACTATCCCTCACTTACCAAACCGATCCCATCTTCATTTCACTAAAAAAAACCTATACTTCATCATCATCTTTTTCAATACACAAGCCAAAACCATAGCCCCTACTATCACTCTAACACCAAAACCACCGAAATCACACCAATCGCCACCCCTACAAGCGTTGATCTCCTCCTTCCCACTGCTCGATCTCCTCTCATAGCGAATCCCTTCTCTTTCTTCCTATATCTCTTTCCTTTTTTTTTTCCTTTGATAGAGGGTGATTGCCGCCGCGAGCTGAAGGGATGGGGTTTCACGGTGGCGGAGGTAGGTGTGGTTATGGTAGATGGGTTTGGTTGAATTTAAACCAATGATGGTGTGGTTGTTTGGTTTTTGGTTTTGGATTTGAGGGTTGGAGTTCGGTGACTGGCATGAATGGTGGTGGGTTTTTGTTTAGGAGATGGATGTGTTTGGGTTGTGGTATTGAAATCCATTTTTTTAATTGATTTTTAGTTTCCGATTGATGGAATTATTTGAAAAAAAAAATGATTTCAGTTTCTTGTTTTGATTCTGGTGAATGGATGAAAAATCGATGGTTTCAAGTTCTTGGTTTCGATTTTGGTATTATGATCTGGTTGTTTTTTCTTACATTTGGTGGTTTGGTTGCTTTTGTTATGGCTTTCTGTTTGTGGGGTTTTTGCCCAGGTTGTGTTTTCTCTAGTTGTTTCTTCTGTGTTGTTTGTGTTTTCGTTTTGTTTTGGCCTTCGTTTGTGATACTGTTTGCCTAGTGGTGTTGTTTTCTGGCTCCTACGTTTAATAAACGTTAGCTTCTAAAAAAAAGGGTAAAAAATCAAAACATATTTTTATCGACTTCTTGTGGTTGGGATCGTGTTATTGGAAGGGTTTTGTGTTCTAGTGGTGGTGTGGTGTTCTGGGTTTGGGTTTTTTTTGTGGTGCGGTGTTCAGGTTCTACGTTCTAGTCGTGGTGATGATGTCGATGGGTCTAGGTTTTTTTTATGGTGATGATGGTGGTCAGGTTTTAGGTCTAGGTGTGGTAGTGGTGGTCAAGTTTTGGTTTTGGGTGTTGGTAAAGTGTTCTGGGTTTGGTTCTAGTTCTGGGTTCTGTGTTTGGTTCTGATCTTCTGACTTCCGATGGTGATGATGTTGAATCTAATTTATTTACTTTAAATCTTAAAATAAAGATGAAATTCATCTCTTGTTTAAAACAAAAACCAGGGACAGCAGGGTCATTTGACCCTTTGACCCTGTCTGATCACACTTTTTTAACGGAAAATCTAACAGAAGGATTAAATGAGATAATACTGAAAACCGGAGGACCAGTTTATGTATTAGATCAAACTAGAGGGACTAAAATACATTTAACCTTTTTTTTATTATTTGTGTTTTTTTTCAAATATTATCTAAATTATTGGATTATTGATTTATTTCTATCCAATGAATATTAACTATTCTGTAGGACTGTAACATAATAAATTTGCAAAATTTACAAAATATTACACTGATTTTGAATTTTAATTACATGAATATAAGATGGGCACTCAGTTAAATGAATTTGAAAACTTGTCTCATTATGATTTGATTCTTAGCCAATTGTAATTGACATAATGACATTTCATCAAGCTATTGGGAGGTTAACTTTCCTCATGCCACCACTAAAATGGAAAATAAATGATAAATGAAAATCAACACAAAAATTAATGTTGTCATGTCCCACAAGTCTCATTGATCCTTAACAATGTACTAACTAATAGTAAATACATGTTATGATCATCATGCTCGTCCATCGATATCACTTAATTGAGGAGTACTATAACTGCAATTAATATCAAATTCCTGCACTAGCCGGATCACTGTTCATCACATGTCAAAATTGAATGAACCCAATCTCTGAGACTGAACTAATTTGACATGCATGAATAAAGACAAGTTCTTGAGAACAACACTAAGTATTATAGCCAACACTAATTATCTCCATTAATATTTATGATGTTTTTTTTTCCTTATTAGTTTTTAAAATGACGTGGTGATTTCTATTTATCATGCATCTCAGATACAAGAAGGTTTTATATATAACTGATTTCTTTCAGCAGGACAATCTAATTTTATTTTATTTTTAAAAAAAAAAGGAAAGTTATTTTTTGTTATATATGTAAAATTTTAAGAAAATAAAATAGACCAAACGGTTATATACATATTCTTAATTCTTAAATCCGTATACACAAAATATGTCTATATCAATAAAATCATATATCCCAAAAAGGAAAAAGATAAGTATAAATCTTTTAAATCCCCAAAGTACAAGTACAAGTACACTCTTAAAATTCTCAGTAATCAAATTGGATTGTCCAAATAATTATTAAATCTAGAAAACCTACTTATAAATACAATTATTAATAATTATTAATGTATAATAAGAGTTTAATATAATATACAAGATTGAGATTGACTCAATGGTATGTTCCTCACACCCATACCAAAAAGTAAGTCTTTCTTCCATTACAAACCCTGAATTATTGTAATATTTAAAAAAAAAAAAATAAGAGTTTCATATAATATAACGTTGCATTTTTTTTTAATATTCTACCCATGACATGACAACTCAAACATAGCTAAGATATTATCCGGTTGAATGAATGTCCTCTCATATCAAGCTATATTACATCAAGCCACATTGGGTGTGGTATTACAACAGTTCATCTTAAAATGTTACATTCTTTTTTTAAAAAAAAAAGAATTTTTTTACAAAATTGTTATTACAGATGTTGTACTTCTTTGTACAGATATAGCTCCAACCAAAAGGCAAGGAAGAGAAAAAATGCATTAACTAGTTGATTCCTCACAGAAAATATTTGCATCTCAAATGGGTTTAGAACTAAAGAGTTGGGTGTGGCAATTGGTTCATGCACTCTAGTGCTAGCACCAATTAAGTACATCGTTTCACTCAAAAAAAGCTTTGATTAAAGAATCTGACTATTCAAGAAAATTGAAGGATATCTCAGTGCATCCGAGATTTAGTTTTCCATTTTATAGTTAGAAAGATAGAAAGTTTGAAGAGAGAAGTGGTGTAGACAAAAGATCCTGCTTGAATTAAGCGAGATTTATTGAAAGACTAGTGGCCAATTAGGTGGGTGCATGGCATGCTACAAATGGCCGTGATTTTATAAGGTTCTACGGCCGAAATTGCAGGTTTTACCCGCAGTGTAACAAGTTGCCGTCTCTTGTACTCATCATCACTACTACACATGGTTTTATTAATGAATGATCCATATATATTACCATTTTTATGTATGACAAAAAAGACAGACCCGAAAGATATCGTGTAGACCAAATTAATTATGGATTGTTTTATTAGCTGTTAATTAGGCTGATTTTCACGAGACTTCTCTAGTCCTCCTCCAATATTTGGCCCTCTCGACTCAATCGACTTTTCTGTCTCATCAACTTTGAATTTTGGTTGTAATCATCTTTAGCTCACCTCCGCTCCACTTCCACTTCCACTTCCACATCAATCTCGATCTAAATATTTTTCTCTTTTTACTATGGAAGCTATAGAAGAAGCACATGGAAACCATCAAAAAAATGGATTGAAATTTGTTGGTTTGTCAACAGGTGCAAATATTAACTCTTTTCAGTGCAAATATTAACTCTTCACTATTCACTGGCTTCATTGCTATATCGAGACTTTTTATTTTATTTTTTTAAAGCAAAAATATTATACAGTATTTACAATTTTATCTGCACAAGAAATTACTTATCAGGATAAATAAAATTTTAAGTCATTTTTTTTGTTGGTTCTAAAAATAATTTAATAACTTAAAATAAACTTCTTTTTTCTAAGATTCCAAACCCTTTATTGTTAACCCATGGTCTTGATTTTATATATATCAAATTTAAGTTTCATATATAATTAAGTTGGGTGATGGGTTAGCTAAACCCATTTAAGATTGTTTTCAAAAATAAACGATTATTAATTTTTATGGGACAAACGAAGCAATTATGGAATTCAAAAGAAAGAATTGGAGCATTTTTTATTTACTGCATTGCAATTAGAACTTACAAATGTGATTTTTGAACGGATTCAATAAACATTGAGCCGATTTTGACGGCCCAAAACCTAACCCACGAATAAACCAAAACCCAAAACCAAGATCTAACCCAACCCACTATTTTTTTCCCCATCAGGAATTTATTAATACATCTGTCTTCTTATCTTTTTTTTTTAATATATCTTTATTAAGGGTCAAATTAAATCAATTTAAAGTTGTGATTAAAATTTTGACTTTAACATCTCAATCCAATGAATAAGATTCGAATGTATTTACAATTCTTAGATCAAGAGCACGTGGATGTTTAAGACATTAAAGTTAAAGTTTTAAGTCATTAATTTAAATTGATTGATCCTGAACTTTTTGATAATATACTTTTGTAAGTATTTTTTATTTTAATTTTAAATGAAAGTGCTTTTATTACACTTCACTCAGCAACCTATCTTGTTACCAAAGGGATTTTGAATTTTACAATCTAAATTTACAAAAAGTTGTCGATATCTTCTTTGTTCTATTTTTATGTAAACAAATTGTTTTGAAGTCAATGGACAATGATTCATCACTTTCTCTATGTAGTTACTACTGTGTGGAGTGTACTTACTATGAACAAAGAGAGTATATTTAAAAAATGGCTTCTGTGCGTTTAGTGCTGTTCGCATATTAGAGCTGTAAAAACTTGCCCGTCAAGCCCATGATGCCTTAGTGTACCGTGCCAGACACGGCCTATTAAGGAAACGAGTGGCAAGATCTATTAGGGTCGTATTTGCATGTCGGGCCGTGTTATTTCCGGTGTCTTGCCGACGGGCTTTAAGGAGTCGGCCCCCTAAAGCTCCAATTCATTTTATATTTTTTTAATCATAATGGCCACTGTGCCAGCTGTTGGGCTTGGCACTAGGGTCTAGCGTGCCGGCAGGTGCAGACCCACTCGGCCAGACCTGGCATGTGCTGTTGTGTCATGCTAACCCAGACATCCAGACATGCTACAGTATCATACCGTGCTAGCCATGACCTGCCTTTTTGACGGGCTTTAATAGGCCGGGCACGCCAGGCCTAGCCACAATTGTCACCTTTAACTTATGTGATCAGTTGGCCCAATTCAGCCAAAACAGAGTCCATTTTCCCAACTTTTACCAGGCCATAATGGGACATGCACATTACATCTGTTTTGACATCTGAATTTGTCAGGAATTATTTCAACACCACATAAATATTGAGGAAATTTTTGAAATTGGCATTGATTAACAAAAGGGTTTCAATTAATATGATCAAATTGACATATAGCTGGATATAAGAGCAACGCAACGCATCTCTGTGAATTATGATCCTAATTACTTCTCACTGCTAAGGAAAACAGGGTTATTGAATTCTATAGACTCATTACAGTCATCAATTGTCAGTGCCCCCACCAGTATTGGATGCACCAGAAATTGGAAGCTTGAGAAATTCCAATTCCATCTCCAATTCAAAGTTTTTCTGTCTCTCATTCTGCAACTCCATTCTCAGCCTCTCAATGTGTTGCACCAATTGATCCTCTTTTGTCACTTCCCCACCAAACATCGCTATCATATCACCAACCTGCTGCCTCTGTTCATCCAAACTCCTCCTCAGAGTCACCAAACCCCCCACCACTGTCTCTCTATCAAAATCACCTCCTCCACCTACATTACTCTCACTCTCTATAATTTCAATATTTCCAGCTTCAATTTTTGCTTCATCATCCCCAGGTGCGCCTGGTGAACCACCCGAATTCGAGTCGCTAGAGTTATCCGATTTCTGGTCCCGAATGATGGTTTCACCGCCAAAACGTACCTGTTTCACTACGTTGTCGTCCGAGTTATCGGATTCACTCTGTTTCTCTCTGGAATCTGTTGGGAATACTGGGTCGAGCTCGAACCCATCTTCATTAAAATTCCACCCACTGATCCTTCTCTGTTTTACAATCGTAGTCGCAGAGTCACTCTCAGGATCTTCTTCTTCTTCACCATCAACACTGCAATTCTTGTGTACAATCCTGGTTTCTCTGAACCTATCTTCAACGGTAGGCAACCCACTCAAAACGTTCTTGACAAGAAAATCAGATCCCTTACAGTTTCTGAAGAACGAATGCTTCAATAGCTTCTCAGCAGAGGGTCTCTTTGAAGGATCATGATCAAGACAAGAACCCACCATGTCTTTAAAAGCCTTTGAGAATTTCTTGTCCTTTTGATTATTGCTTTTCTCGTAATCAGATAATCGAAGCCTCGTGGTCATCTTCATGAGCAGAGACTTTGAAGGAGGAAGATGAGACAGAGGAGGTCTACCATGAGCCAATTCCAATGCAGTTATACCAAAAGACCAAATATCAGCCTTTAAACTATACCCAGTATGCGAGTGTATAACCTCCGGCGCCATCCAGTACGGCGTCCCCGCCACGTCGGTCAGCATCATCCGCGACGTCGAGGACGACGACGACGCCGCCCAACCCCCCTGGCCTGTGTTCGGCTCGTAAATTGAAGCCGAGACGCCGAAATCGGCAAGCTTGATTGACCCGTTAGAGTCTATGAGAATGTTACCGGCTTTGATATCTCTATGTAGATGGCCTTGTTTGTGAAGATACGACAAGGCGTTTAGGGTTTCTTTCAAAACAACGGCGATGCATGGCTCGGATAAGCCGTCTGGAAACGATGAAGATATTATGGACTGTAGAGAGCCACCAGACATGAAAGGCATGACGACCCACAAACGGCAATCGACGGTGAAAGAGCAGTGAGCGTTGAGGATGTTAGGGTGCGAGAGAAGCAACATGGTCTTGCTTTCACGTCGGATGCTGTCAAGATCGGCTCGTGATCGATCAAGATCAATGGCCTTGATTGCAACAACAGTTGAGTTCATCGGAACACAAACGGCTTTGTAGACTATAGCACTGACGCCGACACCGATCTCGTCAAGAATCTTGTAGGAGGTTGAGTCTAATGGGTATTGAATCTTCTTCTTGCTGCATTCTTCTTGTTCATGAGCCATGATTGCAAAACTGTGGAGATGTTTTTTTTTTTCTGGGTAATGGTTGATTTTCGCGACAAGTAATGGATTTGGGGTTTTAATTTCTTAAAGGAAAGCAGAAAAAGTAGGGTTTTAGGCGGTTTTCTTGTGAGGTTTGAAAGGGAAAGAAACTGTTACAGCGGTGATATGCTGTTATCAGTTAGAATGAGACGTTGCATGTGAATTTCAAGTGCTTTTTGTGTAGAGTGATATCGAGGCGGTTGGGGTGATTTATTAGAGCATTGTATATATATTTGTATATCAAGTGTATTTGGAATTTGGAGCGTGTTACATGTTGTGTTTTTAATCGGGCTATTTTTTTTTTTTTAAGTATTATACAATTATATAAATTTAAAGTTTTAAAAAGAAAATAATTTAAATCCGTAATTTTATAATATAGATATGAGGAGTTTTTTTTAAATGGGTTATTAATCATGTATTTTTGTACAACCAGTCACACATTCATTTCCTTGGTTCAGGGACCCTTTAGATACTGAGAGTGATACAGAGGGCTTGTTAATTAGATTTGCATCCCTGAACATTAATTTTTCTTTATTTTCCCAAAACTAGTATAATTAAATAGCTTGATAGGAAGTGAAATTACTGTCTATTGTATCCAGCTTATACATTTTTTTGTGAACTGTGAATGTGAAGAATCTAAATCACATATAAACAATAGCTATGGATGCTGTATGTTGTGTTATTGTTATGAGAGATGACGAAACAAGCACTAGAATCATGCAATTATCTCGCAAACTTGCTCCTGCACTGATGAAACTTGTATCACAATTCAAACCTGAGAGCCATCGAACACAGTGACAAGAATACAATGGAGAGGACAAGAGATAGCAGGGCAACAGAAGGTGGAATACGCGCTTTATCCTTTCGCGATGTCATCCCATCGATTACTGGGTAATTCACTAGCAAGATATAAAATGAGAGGAAAACTTGCCCGAACATCTCGTCCCAACTCCCTTGAATTACCATTCTAGCTATTCCTCCGGCAAATGAAATCATGTTCAATATGACCACAGTAACTAATGGAGTTAACAAATTGGCTGACATTTGGAAATTGAATTTACCCATTTGGTATAGTCTCATTTGCTCATCATCTGCCACTTTATCTGTCAGCAAGAAACTCGGTTGTCTCGTGCCACAATGCTTCCGGATTGTGTCCAAAATTCCATAGGTGTAAGCAGTGATTGATTTTATCATCCAAAACCTTTGTTCATTCCACCATGTCTGGACCGAACCTCCTGTGATGAGAACTTCCTCTAAATGTTTCAATAGGGAAAATACAAAAACAGATGCAAAGATGAGGAACCATGAACTTGAAACCTGTGTAAAAGGGAAAGGGATGTTAGATGTACAAGTGAACCAACACAAGTGCTCAAAGAACTGTTGCTTGATTATCCAAGACTTATAAGTGTTTTATAAGTACTATCAGTTTCGACGTAGTTACCTTGGGATATATTGGAATGCCATTCAAGAGACAAATCTGAGGCACAGTAGCTAAACACCATAAGGGCAACGAAAAGAGGGGCTGCAGTGCATAGTAGCCATAGCACATGGTTTGTAGCACAGACATTCTTGATAGGCCATATATAGGAGGACAGAACTTTGAGAGGGTTACTTCAAGCAGACCACAGTTCCATCTTGTACCTTGAACCAATGTGTCATTCAATTTTGTGGTAGCAGTACCCAAGAAGGCTGGCCGGGATGGATTACACAAGACGGAATTCCACCCTTTGCAGTGCAAGAGGAATCCGGTAAAGTAATCTTCTACCATAGAGTTGTATAAGAATCCTATCTGGTCTCGATTGAGCAAACAATAAAGTTTATTTGACACCATAATCAAACATATAAATTAACAGCAATAGTAGATGCCAATTTTTAGTGCTTGCCTGTTTTCCCCACGGAGTGTCTTCCTCATAGGTGCAAGAAGCTAAAAATTGGGCTTCTTGTTGCAGTGACTTTGACAAGGTCCTGCCGTCAATAATGTTATGTTGGTTGCTAAGTTGAAGAGAGACTATGAACTCATTTGAAGTTCCAAAAGATTGTTTTAGATGTAAAAGATCTGAACCAAGATAACATAATTAGCAGTTTCCTTCTGATTAACTTCATCATCAAGACAATAGTGAATATGTTCCATTTCTAACAAGATGAATACAGGTTGAAGATTGAGGCATTATTAAGTCCGGATAAAATACTTTCTTATTAGGAGACTTCGCATACCTTTCTGTGAAACATTCCCATATAATGCTTCTCTCTTCATGTAAAAGCCAGTTCCAGACAACATTGGTCCCTGAAGTCCATCCATGCCTGGACATCTTATCTGAAACAGAATCCAAAAATCCATTTCTCTGTTTAAATAAAAGACCAATCAAACATTACATGCTACTTAATATTTGTTTTTATGCGATTATTCGTGTAGAAAATCAAGATCAACGTACCATGAATGTTGTTCTCAAGTGGCTATCGTAGATGTCACTCTTAGTAACTGTATGAAATTTTTGAGGGAACTGAACAAACGCCAGCGACGGAGAGATTTTCGTATCAAGGTGGAAGCACATTGCTTGCCTGGCAGAGGTTGGATCATTGCAGTACATGTCACAATCTAATGCCAATATGTAAGGGGAATTGCTTATTATGCTGGAGACCCTCAGCTGAAACAACAAATTAAACAACCATAACAATACTTTATATACTTCATGTGTGTTATAATAAAAAAAAAAGAGAGTGAAAGAGTATGGGGAGACAGAAATTATACAAGAACATTGAGTGCTCCAGCTTTGAAATGGTGTGGATGAAATGGTGTTTTCTCGCGAGAAACGTACATGAGCAGAGGCGTTTGAACTTGCGGATCAGTACCCTCATCAGCATCATTTATCACCTGAAATTATTTGAAAAATAAACAAAATTATTTGAAAAACAATAGTCACAAGCAAGTGTTCAATAAGAAACTCTGGTGCATACCTCAACAATTGAAGGATTGTGTTGAGCTCTCTTACAATCTGTTTCCTTGATCACAGCACTTTCTTCTGCTCTCTTAATGCTCTCTTCAAACAGTTTATACTTTCTCTGCAATGATCAGTGTTAAATATGACAAAAATTATTTGGACAAAATAATAATATAGACTAATTGCTTTCATGGTTTTGAACAAATTGATGCAAGTATTCATCAAACCTTGATTTTCTCTCTTTCTTCATCATATTCCAAACTCTGATCAGCAAAACCATTGTTATGATCGTTGTCCAAATTCGAAAAGTAGGCCTTGGGGCACCTACTCTTTATTCCAAACTTGCTACAAAATGGAAGCCAAGACCTTGAAAACGAACAAGCCTCTCTCAAAGCTTGCAAAGTCACAGAGGAACTAGCATCATCAGAAAGATACACATGAAGCTTATCTGGGGGATAATCCAGTGCCATCGCCGATAGGACTGTGTTCATCACCTCTAAAGGCGGCTCCTTCTTGGGGTCTGCCGTGCATATAAACACATCGATAGATGGAAGTAGTTTATTGTCGGGCAATCTCTCTGGGAAAACATTACGAGAAACAGGCCGCCATAGATATGCTTGGTGAAAGAGCCAAAGAAGAGACAGGAGCAGCTCTGAGGCAAAGACTAGAATATGAAATTTAGAGGGTGGTGTTGTTTGTAGAAAGGAACAAGTTGTATAGTGAAAATGTGCCAACAAAGCTATGATATAAAGGAGAAAATACAAACGGTTGATGATGGCTGATAGCTTTTGAGGTCTGCAGAGATGAAGAGGGAGAGACGATGACTCCATTAGTGTATATACCAGTTAGAACTGTTCTTGAAGCAAATTTATGATTCTTCTTCACAACATGTGATATGTGCAGTTCACATGTGGGCATGCGGATGGAATATGGATGATTAGGTCTTGCCTTTTCCATTTATTCATGCACCATTTCATGTGCCATGTGAGGATGTTCCATGTTATGTTGCCTTTTCCATTTTATATTATTGTTAGTGCGCCATTAAAATAAGTTAGTGCTATTAAATAGATGTCAGTGTCTTAGTGATGTGTCAGTGTGTTAGCGGTGTTGTTAGTGGCGTTAATGTTCTTAAGGGTGCGTTTGTCACGGATATGAGACAGGACAAGGTGAGATTGGACTGAACAGGACAGGATTGGATATGTTGTTCTATGTTGTGTTTGGAAGGTCTGGACAGAACTATAAACTGTATTGTTATACGTTTAGTATGGTTGGGACAAAACAGAACAAGAGATTCAAATGACCAGAGTACCCCTTTTATATATATAACATCATAGACTATAATATTATATATATTTTATATATATTATATATTTATTATATATGTAATTATAATATATAATTTATTGGACATGATTGTAATTGTTTAAAAAGTTAAAGGGTAAAGTGATCTTTTTGACACTTGTCCCATGTCATGGGACAAGTTGTCATAGTGTCTTGGGTGGGACAAGTTTTTATTATTTTTGTCACACCTCATCTCGTCATGTCCCATGCTAAGGACGCGTCAAACGTGGGACAAAAACAAACTGTCTCACGTTATCTTGTCCTGTCCCGCGTACCAAATGCATCATAGTATTTGATATTATTGTTTTGCATGCTAACTTATAATCAGAGATTATATATACCCTGGAATTATTTAAAGAAGACAATGAATATCGAAACAAGTTATCTTCCCTATATACCTTTGTACAATTCCTCTCTCATTTCTCACTAAATTTTTTATGTAATTTCCTGGATCGGAAATATACATAATATCATGTTTACATATATAATAGTGCACTAGAAAGAAATCGTAATGCATGAACCATCTTTTAAAATTTACAGCAAAAATTTGATCTCTTTTTTACTCTTTTTCGTTCTACATTCAGTAACTGCCCGATGAATCCAAAAAATGGTGCAGTAGATCATGTTTTAAACACAAGAGAGTGAATTTGTCCTTCTCGCCTCTATGTATTTTTATTTATTTTTTAATCGGAGAAAGACGATTCGAACTTGAAACTTTAATTTCGTTGAGTGTGATTACGACCGAACCATGGCATTTGATCACAGAAAATACATCATTTTGCTCTCTTCATCTGTCCAAGTTTTGTTGTTGTTGGACTTGATGGAGTTATTTGAACCAGACGGCAATTTCATATTTCTAACCATCCGGTGACCCAAAATTCTCAGAGGATAAAATGGGGAGCCAATTGAATCACGGAATTGTGTAAGAGACAACATGAAAAATTCAAACATCACATCACTCTAGGTCTAGGAAGACCGAAATGTAGACGGAGAGGAGAATTTGTACAAGCATCTTGTCCCAATTGGCAGTTGCCCACGTACACAGTTCTTGTAATCGCACCGATAAAACATATCCGGTTTAAGATTATTATAAACATGTCTGACAGTAATAATTGATTGAAAGTGATATTCTAAATTTTATATTTAATTATATGAATCTTGGGATTGAAAAAAAAAATCAAATTAATTAATTTTTATAAAATTAATTAATTAAGAGAAATAATCCAATATAAATAGGTAAATATATATATATAAGTTTTAAGTAACACTATTATTGTAATAACTTTTTTTAAAAATACAACTACTGACAGGACTAGGGGTGTCAATATGGGTCACGACACGATGGGTTAACACGACACAAATACGATTATTATGGGTTTGGGTTGAGGCTAAACGGGTCGTATCAATAAACGGGTCAACCCGTCTAACCCGTTTATTAATCGTGTCGTGTCCGGATTAAGCTTAACGAGTGACGGGTTAACTGAGGGTAAAAATATAAATTTAATATTAAAGGTATTTTTGTAATTATCACATTATTATATATAGTGAAACTTTGAAACCCTAACAGCCTAAATCATTATTTTCCCTGACCTCACTCTTCACGCAGCCACTCTTCCATTTTCTTCAGCTTCCTCACCTCTCTCTCTCTCTCTTACACCTCTCCCTCTCCTCTCTCTTCATCCGGCGCTGCAGCTTCCACCTCGTCGACATCTCCTCAACTCGCCGTCCCACTCCTCCCTTTCCTTTCTAGCTTCCTCACCTCTCTCTCTCTCTCTTATGCCTTTCCCTCTCCTCTCTCTCTTCATCCGGCACCGTAACTTCCAGATCGTCAATATCTCCTCAACTTTACCGTCTGTGCCGATGATCAATTCTCCAGATTCATTATTTTTTTTTATTTGTAATCAAAAATATATATAGATCTGAAACTTTTGATTTTCTTTTTATTTGTTTAGTTGAGTTCTTTTCTTCTTATTGATGTCAAATGTGTAATGTTATTTTATTTTAATTTTAATGAATGTGGAATTGTGGATTGAGATTTTTTTTGTTTCTGTAATTTTTTTCATAGCAAGAATTACTTTTGATTTGGATGTTTTTTTTAAAGGTTTTTGCCTGATATCTTGATTGGATTATTTAAAATTAGCTTAATTAATTAATGGATTAGATATTGCATTTGATTGATATGTATTAATCTAGCCGATAGTAATTTTAATTTTATTATAAAAGTATGTTGAATGTAGTAAAAGTATGTTGAATGTGGTAACATATGTCTCAAACGGGTTAATTGACACGACCCACTTAACCCTTATAGTAAATAAGGGTTAGACGTGTCGTGTCGACCCATTTATATTCGTGTCTGTTTGGGTCGAGAGGGTCTGATCCATTTAATAATCATGTCATGTTCGGATTGATCCAAAATAATCGTGTCGTGTTCGGGTTGATCCAAACATGATCCGTTAACCCGAATTGACACCCCTAGTCAGGACCTGACGAGATTAATTAGACTCTACAAGTACAGTCCAGAATACTACTTTCACTATCGAGGAGTGGTTACATATGGATTACAACTCCCACTATCGAATAAAGGTTATATATGGACTACAACTCTTACAATCGGAGAGAGGGTTGCTCCCACTATCGATAAGAGGTTATATATGGACTACAACTCTCACAATCGGAGAGAAGGTTGCTTCCACAAACCGGGAGGAAACTCCCCACACGTGCTTGTAAAATACGCATAGTGGGATTTGAATCCCTGGCCATTAGGTGTGGAAAAGAGGTGCACAACCATCTTTATTAAGAGGTGATGTATTATTATAATAACTTTAAAAAATTAAAATTGTTAATAACAAATTTAATATATATATCTTATCTTTCTAATTATTTTATATATATATTATTTTTTTAAAGTGAAAATTATCTTACTATATATATAAAAAATAGAGTAAATTGCATTCAACCTCTCTGAGATTTGTCTTCTTGCACCTAGAAACAACTTTATCACTGATTGACATTCACACCCCTTGTTGACTAATTTCTATCTTTAAAAGACTAAACTACCCATGATCCTTAATAAATATGTAATTTAACTAAAGTCCTTATTTATTTATTTTTGGTAAAATGTCACTTATTTAAATGTTTTTATCATATTAGCAACATAAGTCCCTTATTTTTCCAAAATACATCATTTAAGTCCATTTAATCAAAATATTAACGGTCAACACTAAAAATGAAAACCAATTATAAGTGAGCCATGGACGATTTCGACCGAAAATCGAATCGAACCGACTCGTGCTCACCCTTAGTTCTAACATATTTTCATTTGGTTTGATATATGGATAGCTAAAGTTATTATTATTATTATTTTTATTTTATAATTTTATAAGTACTTTTCAATATTTTTATGAACCATTGGATTAGAATCCAATAATTAATTTTTTAGAATATGTATGCGCCTCTAGTAGTTTATTGTTGATTTTTTTTTTTGATTAAATAAGTGGCTTAGTATCTTTAAAAAAAAAAGTGGGTTAGTAATTTAAATTAGGTGTATTTTTTAACATTTAAAATATGATATTTAAGCTTTAAGAAAAATATTTTTTATTTATAGTGCTTTTACTAAAATATAGGTTGGATATAACTTTTTATATTGAATAGATCTTTTATATGTATAAAAAATAAAGATGAAGAAAGAAAACAACCCAAAAAAAAAAATGATAAATTGATGGCATAGTATATGTTAATGCATAAGAATCCAATAAGAGAACACAATAAAAGATTATATTAAAAACATAAACTAACAAGAAGAATTTAAATAACTTTTTATACGACTTGTATATATAAGTGCGACCGGATGAAATTTTATTTAAATTAGGACTATTTATATCATTTGTGATCGAGAATATATATGGAACTTTATTTCAACTAATAGTTAGGTAAGATCAGTACTTTATCTTTTTAGAAATCTAAATTTAAACTTAAATGTTTCAATATATATATTAAATGGGTGATTGCTAATCATTGACGAATTCTATTATAGTGGTTCACAAAAACATATAATTAAAAATTAAAAAAAAAATCATATTGATATAATTATATATAACACTATAAATTAATATATGTACTTTTTTTTGATAAAATATATATAAAAATTCTTTATAGCAGTCAAATACATTATCTTGTTTGAAAAGCAAAAATGTTCAGAGTTATTAAGTGGTTATGTGAGTCATTCTTTTCAATTTATTTTATTTTAAAAAAAAAATTGTCAAAAAAATTGGATATAAAAAAATTAGTTTTTTTTTATAAAAAAATATTCATAATTGTACTTTCAATTTATTATTTTTTCCATTATCCATACATTATATTTTTTTTCATTATCCATCCATTTAAAAAAAAAATAGTAGAAGAAAAAACTAATGGATGGATAATGGAATATATACAATTGTTTATTATAAAAAAATCTCCAAAAAAATTGGATATAAAAAAGTTAGTTTTTTATAAAAACTACAATTTCAGTTTATTATTTATTTTCACTTTATATTTTTCATTATCCATCAATTAGTTTTTTTTTTATTTAGAAAATAAAATTTGTTGTTAATTTATATTTATAAATCATTTTAATATTATTTATTTTTTAAACTAAATAAATCATTTGATAAAGGTAAAAATGTACTTTTATACATATAATTATAGTTGAGTGTTAGTATTTTGGTTAAATGGATTAAAATGATGTATTTTGGAAAAATAAGGGATTTATGTTGTTAATATGATAAAGACATTTAAATAAATGACATTTTATCAAAAAAATATAGGGATTTTAATGAAATTACCTATTTATTAAGGAACAGGGGTAATTTAGTTTTTTAAAGATCAGAATTAGTCAACAAGGGGTATAAGTGTCAATTAATAATAAAATTGTTTCTATGTGCAAGAAAGCAAACCTCAAGGAGATTGAGTGTAATTAGCTCTAAAAAATAATTAGAAAGATAAGATATATAAATGTTTTATAAATCAGAAAAAGTCCTTTAAAAATATTTTTTAAAATTTTAATAATGTAACAAGTAAATAACAATTTTAAAGATTTATTTTTCAAAAAAGAAATTTCAAAAATAGTAAAAAATAATTATTTACAGTTAAATAATATATATTATTAATAAAAGCAATTTATTAAAATTGTCATTGTATTTTTTAAGAATTTTTCCTCAATTGATATATATTTTTTAGATTAATGCTAAACATCCTAATGTTTTTTCTCAAATTCTATTTTCTCAAATTCTATTCCAAATAATGTGACTAATAAGAAGTTGTCCACATCTTATAAATTGTAAGATTATGTAGTAATTGATGTGATATTAATACTTCATGTGCCATATCACTAAAAACTTATAGCATTACTCATTTTTATTATTATATAATTAATTATTGAGTAATACTAGACTTCTTCGTTTTTTTTTTCCAAATATGTATAACATTTAAAGTATCAATATCTTATAAATCATAAGATTATGTGACACCTCATGTCATTTAGGAAATATTTTGAATTTTTGTTTGAAAAACCTAGTATTACTCTATTAGTTATATATTGTCATGAATCTATATAACCTTCATGAATCTAGGAAGAAATATTAATAGTTAACGATATTAAAAACTTATATTTATGTTGAACACTTTTTGAAAGGTTTTTGGGGTAAAATGGTATTGGATTTATACCCATAATGTACCATTAGAACAAGAACAAAACACATGATAGATACATGATAAATTTTGGAAAAAGATGAATGTTTCAGCCTTTGTTATCATGGTTCTACAGTCTTTAACAATACTTTTTAGTCTTAAAATCTTGCACTAGGAATTTAATTTTTCCAATCTCATTTAGAAGAATTATTTATTTATTTGTTTTAATGTAGTTTTCTTGATAATAAAAAAAAGATGGGAACTAATCAACGGCTTGACAATAAAATTGATGGCTTTCCTTGGGCGACACGCCTTGGCTTTCCAACATAATTCTTCTAATACTTTTCTATTTCGTTTATTGTTTGATGTTTGTTCTGCTGCTTACAGTTAACATTTAACAGAGCAAAAAGCTGTCATTGTGGGCGGCGAGAGCTGATTACTACCTATTAAAGTTGCAAAGTGAGTCGCCATATATCCAGCCAGACTAGTTCAGCTTTTAAATTATGCTTCCCGGATTATATTAAATTGATATAAAAAAAACCGCATAGCACATTCAATATGGTATTTTACTCATAAAGCTACTGCAAACAAATACCTACAGGGAAGACATATAACTCAATGAAATCATACTAAGTGCTTTAAGACTTTTGTACAAAAAAAAATTGAGTAAATCAGATGCACTGTGCATCCCCGTCCAGAATCCAGGTCATTGCCACGTTATCTGGACTGGATGTGCAGGGTGCATGCCGAGCTCCTTTCTTACATAAACAACTGACCTTTCCAAGATGGCATTCCTAATTCTCCACTATTATACTGACATTACAGAAGAATGTCAAGCTATTTTTCCTCGTATTGTTTGTTCTGCATTTAAACCACTAAAGCATAATCTGCATCAACTACAATTTATGTGCCCCCAAATCCTATCAATAACAGAAAACCTCAATCACAATTCACAAAAGACAACCTCCCAGGATTACCTACCAGCAGCTCCTCTACTCGTTTTGAAGAATGATACCATATATGCAAAGTTCATAATCTGACACCCTGCTGGTACTTGAAATTTGTATCCACTCGGAATTGAATTTTACAAGTACTTTATAAGAGTCATCCTTTGATTGGGATGGAGATTTCAGTTATCAGATATATTATCTAAATTCCAATACCGGGATTATCAAACTAATTAGTACATGAACATAGAGAAACAATTGCATTCACTCAAACAGAATTAGTAAGAAATATAAGACAAATAGATAACAAACAGAAATAGTAGCACTATATTTGATCCTAAGAGCACCAATAGTTTGGCAAATTTAGCTTCATATTACTGTATGCACACCTAGTCACCTACAACCGTTGCAAAAGCATATTTGAGTGCATTGGGATGCAGTTGCACCATGCCTCCCCTGTCCGATAATTGCCACAAGGCATATATATCTATATGCCAAGTTATCTGGATGGGGTATGCAAGCTATTTTCCCTCATCCTGAGGTGAGTTGTACTCGATAATCTAGTGCTAGAAAACAGCATCATATTGTTCACTCTGCATTGACACCATTAAAGAATTATCTCCATCAACTACAATGAATGTGTTCTCAAATCCAATCTACGCAAGATAACTACAATCTGCACTCATTTTGTAGAATGCTACCAAATATAAAAGTTCATAAGCGTACACCATGCTGGTACCTGGATCTACTAGGAAGTGAAACCTAACAACTACTTTATAAAAGTTATCCTTCAACAGGGATGGGGATTTCAGTTGTCAAATATATCATCCCAAATTCTAATACTAGAACTACAAACTAATTAGTACATGACATAGGGAAGTATTTACCCAAACAGAATAAGTAAGAAAGAGAATCAAGGAAAATAGTACCACTATATTTGATCCCCAGAACGATCCCCAAAACACTGATGGCACAGTGAATTTAGCTTCATAATACTGTATGTACAACTTTAACCAAAATGTAATATCAGACAAAAAGATGAATGTGAATTGCATCTTCCAAAATTCAGTATAACTGCTGATCTCCCACCAAATAATATTAATATTCCAACCAGAAGACCAAAAGATTATGCAGCTTACCATTTCATTAAACTTTCAATTTAAATATAGTAAAGAATGACGGTCATCCAACAGGGTAAGGAAGAAGTAAACACTGGTGAGATACTGAGATGCATAAAAAGTGATCAAGCTGTCCACAAACATTCAACAGGGTAACAAATTGAATTATCAGCAAACATGCAACTTAAGGAGACAAATTTGCAAGTCATTGAGGTTTGGGAGGACCTAGCTCTCGCCTATAACCGTTTTACTAACAGTATTAACTTAAGAAATGCAAAGGTTCTCATGCAAAATGTTGGAGAATTATCAATTAACAAAAATAGTTTGTCAATTATCTGATCAGATGATGCCATTCATCCATTCATCCATTTGTCAAAGCTTCGTCAGATGCTACTAGCCATGCCTAAATAAAGGAATGTACACATAGGGATTCATGGTCTACTTGTTAACACGAATCAAATTTTACATACAGAATAAACTCGAAGAATTAGCAATACTCTTTCCATAAAGTACTGGTTTCTATAGTCTCATACTTCATTACTTTGACTCGATAAGAGTGAAACATTACCATTATTTCCTGTAAGTGAGAATAGTTATCCTGGTGTATTATGGCTCATATTAAATAAGACAATCGTCATTTACCATTAGAGAGAAAGGCAGCCACAGTTAAGCATCAATTCAGAAACGGAAGAAAAATTCTAGCTATAATTAATTAAATTGACACCATTATAAATAAACTATCAGCTTGAAACAGATCAGAAGATGAAAACAATACATCAACAAAGACCTCTACATCGGGCTCAAGGGAATATGACCTGCCTTGTAAATCTCCAATGAAGAAGCATCTTGACTTGACCAAGAAATTAGGCAAGCCCAGCTTCCTCACCTAAGTATCCAACTATCATAAGTCATTCATAGCAACAGTAACCTCACAGACAAGTGAAAATTCTCCCTCTCTAAATGTGCAAGCATGATCAGTCCTGCCCCATGAAACAATTAATCACAAAATGCCTATGATCTCACACCTTAAACAACTACCTACTTAAATAGGGAATCACATTAAGCATCACACACAAGAAGTAGAATTTGATAATATCTTAAAACTAACTTTTCCAAAAAGAAATTTTTGGACTAAATATGTAATAGCTTTAGAAATAGAACAGCTTTGCAGCATAATACACACATACAATAACTATAATGCAGATACAAGCAAACTTCATGGGAAAGCATATGTATATATATATCAACCCATCTCAACAGTACCTAACAAGAAAAATCTGAAAGGAAACAATAATAGTAATCAAGCAACTAATCATCAACCAAATGAAAAATGCAACCTACCTTTAGCCCATCAATCATAGTTTATCCTTCTCCTCTTCTGCTGCCTCATGTACTCGTGAAGTCTCTCGGCCTTCCTTTTCATCCCCTCTATCATCTCTTCAGTCGCCTCAGTTATTTGCTTTGGCAAATAAACCTCCATGTAATCGAACCACTCCCCAAGTGTCATCTTCTCCAAATCAGGTACATTCTCTTGAACATCACTTCCAACTTTAACTCCAGCAGTATTACTATTCTCCCCAACATCTCTATTAACATCAATTTCTGCTCTCTCCTGAACCTGATCACCACTCTCTCTAACACCTCTATTAACAACATTATCTTCAGCAGCCTTGTCACTACTCTCTGCAACATCTCTGTTAACTTCAATTTCTACCGTGTCCTCAACATCTCTACCACCACTCCCTTTAACACCTCTATTAACAACATTATCTTCAGCCTTTTCACTACTCTCCCCAACATCTCTATTAACATCAATTTCTACTCTCTCCTCAACCTGATCACCACTCTCTATAACACCTCTATTAACAACATTATCTTCAGCCTTTTCACTACTCTCTGCAACATCTCTGTTAACTTCAATTTCTACTGTGTCCTCAACATCTCTACCACCTACCACTTCTTCTGATCTCAACTTTTCATTATTTTCAACGTCAACTTGACTGCTCTCCAGCGGAATTTCCGGCGAATTCCTCCTCCGTCCCCTACCCCTACCCCTACCCCTACCCCTACTTCTTCCTCTTCCTCTTCCTCTTCCTCTTCCCGTCATGTTACTCGATTTCTCCATTACTTCTTCGCATTTCATCTCAGATTTTTCTCCTTCAACATCTCCACCAGATGCCACTTGTTCTAGTTTCAAATTTCCATTGCTCTCGACTTGCAGTAGACCACTCTCTGGTGGCATTTCTTGTAAAATCTTACCCCGTCCCCGACCTTTTCGTGTCACAATTCCCTCATTCTTCACCGCTTCACATTTAACTTCCAAATTCTCCACCAATTCCTCATTCTTCGTCTGGGCGCTGGTCACACTCGCTTTAACTTGACGCCTCGGATTCCTCCTCAGCACCGACTCTTCCTGGACGGCCGCCGTAAATTTGACCGTAATCGAGGTCTCCTCGCCGATTTTGAAGTTGTCGTTGTCGTGGAGGTCCACCGGGGAGTTGGGAGAGAGATCGGTAGTGTTGAGAATGGTGCCATTGGAGGAATCCAGGTCTTCGATGGTCCATTTGCCCGATTTGGATTCGATTAACAGGTGCTTTGTTGAGATGCCGTCTTCAGAGATGGAAAAAGTGTTTCCGCGCTTGATTCGACCGATTCGGATGGTGGATCCGGGTTTGAATTCCAGGGTTTCACCAGAACGTGGACCCTTGACTATGATAAGCTGCAGACCTGGTAATGGCGATTCCATGAATACCGGTGTTGTGAGAGAGAACCAGAGTACAATACTGAGAATATTTTAAGTCGAGTTTCAAAAAAAAAAAAAAAAAAAATTTGAATCGAAAATGGGCGGCTAGGTTGTTTGGCTCCTGTTAACCCAGTCAGTCTTCAAAGTTCAATCTCCATGTTTTAGAAGACACGTGTAATCCTAACATATTATATATATTTATTTACTAAATAAATTACACACAACACCCTATGATTTGACCTTTTACTAGACAATTATCAAAAAACTGTTATTGACCTCCCTTGTTGCTATCAATCAAACTCGATCAAAATTCAAAATTCAGGTTGAAAGGGCATTTATATCATTTTATCCCATTTTTATTAATTTATTTAAAAATAATAATTAAAAGACACGTATCAAAATAAAAAGTGAAAATATTCATATTATTCTTCCTACAAATTAAAACTTAAAAATCACTTATTATTCTTCTTCATTGATACTTCCTCTTCACCGTTTTCTCTATCATCTCTCCCTGGAAACAATTTTGTCTCTCTATTTGTTTGGACTGTTTGAAATTTGACTAGTGAGTGGGGGACAGTTAACAGTTTAAATGAGGGAATTTTAGACATTTTACCTTTTATATAGTTAAAAATATTAAAACAGTAAAAGTATTGCATATGGTGACAAATAATTTTTGATAAAATCATAAGGTTAGTTTCAAAATTTGCCCTCGATTTAAATGAACCCCACTTTGTGGACTCAAATGACCCACCTTAAAATTTTAAATTTCTTTCTAATATGTCATTAAATTTGTAAATATCTTCATTCCAAACTTGCTACAAAATGGAAGCTAAGACCCTGAAACAAACAAGCCTCTCTCATAGCTTGCGAAGTCACAGAAGAACAAGCATCATCAGAAAGATACACATGAGGCTTCTCTGGGGGATAATCCAGTGCCATAGCTGTTGGAGTTGTATGTAATTAAACATGTATATTCGTATTAAATACATAAGCATGAATTCGTATCTGAACATGAATTTCCCGAATCCATTGAATAATAAAAAAAAAAACAATCTGAAATCAAACAAAGAAATATTTAAAATAATAGAGAGTAGAAATAGAGAGTCTTCTACTCTCTACTCACCTTTCTCAGATTGTTCAATGAGGAGACAATTCTGTAATATGTTCAATGTGAGTGAGAGTAGGAACCCCCTATATATAGTATAACTTCCTAGAATCTTAACTCATAAAGGATTCTCAAAACCCTAATAGGATGGCTAGTCCTAAAAGGAATACTAGACTTACACATATACAATAACTCATATCATATCCTACATTTATTTAATATAGCGAAGGTGCACCGAGCCCAACAAATATTAATCACAATCAAACGGGCTTTTCCGGTCAATTCTCACTTACTTAAACAATTCAATCAATTCGGTTTTTCATAAACATAAAATATAATGACTTATATTGCTCACAATTTTATAAGAACCTTACATTCTCCCACTTGAGCTACATAGACATTATTATTTTAGATTTAAAAAATTCATTTTAGAAAACGACTCTCCGAATTGACAAACAATTATATGTGGCCAGAATGAATGTTTAAGAGAGTAACACATTCCTTCCCCTTAGTCCGATAGAACCATAAATATCCAACTACATAGATCATTACACATTTAATCAACATAAGACTATATGTAATCAAAATACCCTTAGCTCTATTTACCCGGAAAAAATGGTATGTATGTGTGGTATGGAAATTACATGCAAATGTGATCATCATGCCTATTTTCATATAGGTCCCACTTCGCATAATACAAAGCAGCTTAAGACGAGCAAACTTAATGTCTTAAACATTTTACACTCATTGATCAAACACTTTGACCATGAGTTCAACCTCCCTTAAGACAGGCAAATTCTTCTGTCTTAAGTAATATTCACTCATCGGTGGAAACTTTATACCTTATGAGTGAAGTGCCCCCTCATAGCCAAAAGCTTTGAGATATCCTGCCACAATAAAAATATACATGCGCGCATATTATGGCCAATAACATACATATACAATGTACAAATATATTCTCGAGAATAAAATTTTATTAAACAGAAAACTGCAGTTAATTTTAAAACAAAACATAACTCCTACTAACCAAGCATATCATAACTATCTACCAACCCCATATGGGTAACATGCCCTTTAAAAACCTTAGGAGATAGTCCCTTGGTTAGGGGATCAGCTATCATCTCTTCTGGCAGTATGAATAATAGAAGTTTGCAACTCTTGAACTTTCTCTCTAACCACAAGATACTTGAACTTCATATGTTTAGACCCTAAAGACCTTTTATTGTTCTTAGAGAAAAAAACAGTTGCGGAATTGTCACAATAGATTGTCAATGGCTTAGAAATGGAACGACAATCTGTAACCCTGAAATGAAATTCCACAACCAAACTGCTTGGATTGTTGCCTCATAACATGCCACGAACTCAGCTTGCATAGTAGATGAAGCTGTAAGTGTCTGCTTGACACTCTTCCACGATATGGCTCCACCAACCAACATAAACACAAAATCCGCATCTACATAACCAACAACTTCCAATAGGTCTGAATGTCTATAAGTGAGCATGAAATCCTTTGTTCATTGCAGATAACGCAAAACTTTCTTTGTTGCTGTCCAATGATGAATGTCGGGATTACTTTGAAATCTGCCAAGTACACTAATTGAAAAGGCAATATCATGACATGTACAAACTTGTGCATACATTAAACTGCCAACCGCAGATGAATATGGGACATCTTTCATTTGATAACGTTCTAGCTCATTATAGGGACACTGTAGCTTCGTAAGTTTATCTCATTTCATGATAGGTACCTCACCTGGGGAACAAGCACTCATGTTAAACCTCTCTAATACCCTTTCAATGTAAGCCTTTTGAGATAATCCAAGCAAACCACGTAACCTATCACGTTGTATCTCAATACCAAGGACATAAGAGGCTTCCCCAAGATCTTTCATTGCAAAGCTATGAGATAGAAAATTCTTGGTATCATGTAGCAACCCTAAATTATTGCCGACGAGCAAAATATCATCAACATAAAGTATAAGAAAAATAAAATTGCTCCCACTGACCTTGAGGTATATGCAATGATCCATCGAATTTTCAACAAAACCATATGATGTAACGACTTTATCAAATTTCAAATACCATTACCTTGAAGCTTGTTTCAGACCATAAATGGATTTTCTGAGCTTACAAACATATGTTCCTTTCCAACCGCCTGAAAACCTTCAGGTTGCATCATGTATACATCCTCTACGAGATCTCCATTTAGGAAAGTAGTTTTCACATCCATTTGATACAGCTCTAAATCAAAATGAGCAACTAAGGCCATAATAATCCTAAAGGCATATTTCCAAGAGACATGCAAAAAAGTCTCGGTATAATCAATACCTTCCTTTTGACTGAACTCTTTCGCTATAGGTCTAGCTTTATGTCTCTCAACATTGTCTTTAGAGTCTCGTTTAGTCTTAAAAACCCATTTGCAGCCAATGGGCTTGCAATCATCAGGGAGTTCAACCAAATCCCAAACACGATTTGTATCCATGGATCTCAGTTCATCGATCATAGCATCCATCCATTTTGACGATTGAGAGCTTTAAACAACTTGATCATAATTCCTAGGATCGTCATCCACTCCTAAGTAAAAATCATGCTCCTGTAAATAAACAATATAATCATCAGGAATGACAAATCTTCGGACTCTCTGAGATCTCCTTAAAGAAACATCAACAACTAGTTGTGGCTCATCAACGACTAGCTGGGGTTCATCAATAGCTGGCTCGGGCACATAAATAACCGGTTGAGGTTCAACAACAACCAGTAAGGGCTCATCTTCTTGTTCAGATAGAGAATCATCATGATGCTCCAAGAGAGATGATATGACAATATCTAATGAAGTAGAAGATGTCAGATTATTCGATTTGTCCTCCTCAAACTCAAAATCCTAAGTTTGCATATTCTTCTCAACTTCATTACCTTCCTCCAATAATACAGCACGTTTAGATTCAATTATCCTCATAGAGTATATAGGACAATGAAATCTATATCCTTTCGATTTATCTGTATATCCCACAAAAAATGCAAAAACCTCGCAAATGGACCAGGATTCTGACCAGCTTCACCATACCTACCATAATATTCACCCCCACCATCAGATCTAACACATTTGATCTTTCTTTCTAATTTCAATTCTACATCAGCCTTATATATTTTGAAGATATCTAAGGCTTCGAATTTCTGGTGAATGAGATAGATGTAATCATAACGCGAGAAATCATCAATGAAAGAAATGAAATATTTATATCCACCAAGTGTGGCAGGTGAAAATGGCCCACATATATCGGTATGGATAATTTCCAAAAGATTTTGACTTTTGGTAGCCCCTTTCTTTTTAGCTTTTGTCATTTTACCTTTCGTCATTTTACCTTTCAAACATTTAACACAAAAAATCTGAAAATTCAAGTGAATCAAGAATACCATTTCTGAATAATCTTTCAATTCAATCTTTGGATATATGACCTAAAGGACTATGCCATAGCATGGACGAATAATTTTCTCTCTGGCGTTTAGATCCAATGGTAGAATTTATCACAGCAGCATAACGAGAACATTCACCAACTAAATCAGTATGTGAATTCAATTTATACAAACCATCACACAAACATCAGAACCAATGAGAAAAGAACCCTGATAAAAAACAAATCCTTTATTAATGAATTCAAAACGATAGCCACTAATATCCAACTTAGAAATGGAAATCAAATTACGTTTGAGAGAATGAACAAAAGCAATATCAACTAACTCTAAAAACTTTACTGAAGCTAAAGGCAATCTAACAACTCCTATAAGCTCAACTAAAGCCTTCTCTCCATTTCCCATGAAAACGACAACTTTTGTATCCCTTGGTTTCCTTTTGCTTCTGAAGCCCTGTAAAAAATTCGTAACGTGAATAGTAGCTCCAGAATCAACCCACCAAGAATTCCAAGGGACATCAACCAAATTATATTCAAAACATATGAGAGCTAAAGGGGTACCTTCTATGTTTTTCTTAAACTTGAAGCAATCCTTTTTCATATGGCCTTTCTTGCTACACCAGAAACACTTGTCTTTCATGTCATCATCCTTAGCCTTAACGAACCCATTAGTCTTGCCAGCTTTCTTTCCAGGATGTTTAAACTTCTTACCCCCATTGAACTTCTTCTTACCCTTGTTGCTGTAAGTAACCATATGAGCACTTTGTTTCTTACTTTTGCGAATAGTCTCTTCCTCCTGGACCACATTTGCAATCATTTGGTCCAAAGTCCATTCAGCCTCTTGAGCATTGTAAGAGGTTTTCAGAACATCAAACTCATTTGGAAGAGACTCAAGAACTTTCCATACAAGGTGAGAGTCAGAGATCTCGGTATCTAGATCCCTTAATTTCATGGCCATATTAGTCATCTTCATAATATGCTCACGAACATCACCGGTACCATCATTAACCATTGTCGCCAGCTGGCTCAGATACTTTCCCCTCTCAGCCTTGCTTCGCTTCTTGAACTTGCCACTCACAACTTTAAGAAAAGCTTTTGTATCCTTACATTTTGGAATACTCTTCTTAATGGTTTTGGCAATAGACAAATGGATGATCATCAGACATTTCCGATTAGACTCTTTCCACTTCTTTCGATAAGACCTATGTTTAGCAGTACTCTCATCAGTGAGTTTAGAAGGCTTCTTCTCACGTAACGAAAGGTCTATATCCCAAAGAGCTAGAACAACAGTGAGATTCTCTTTCTATTCCTCAAAATTAGTCTCATCCAAAGGTTTAATGGCAGACAATTGCGAAGCAAAGTTCTTGACATTGAAAACTGAATAACAAAACAAAGGATTTCATGCATATAAGATAACAGTCAAAACATTTATAGAAATTAAATTCAACATGTGATTGGGCAAAGATCACTACATTCTATAAATGAATTCCTCAAGATGATGAACCTGCTACGGAGAAGAACATCACCTATCACATGTGATAACCCTCCTACGGAGATGATTAAAACATGTATATAGTTTCAATTATTGCAGTTCTATAGATGAATACCTCAAGATGATGAACCTTCTACGGAGAAGAACATCACCTATCACATGTGATAACCCTCTTACGAAAATGATTAACACAAGCATTTTCATCTTTGCAGTTCAAATTTAATAATTGATTACTGACGAATATCTCAAAATCTTTAATGATTAGTCACTACGTGAAATATAATCATCCAAATTACGAGAGTATTCAATCAATTATTAAAACCATCAAATTAATAATCGTCAGCCAACTAAATTCTCAAAATCGAAATGATTAGCCACTACGTGAAAACATAACCATCCAATTCACGAGAATATACAAAACAGATTATTAATTTCAACAAAATAATCAATATGAAAACTTAATGATTAGTCTACTACGTAGAAACATAACCAGAAATCACCAAGATTATCAACTGTAATTTTTCCCAAAACCCCTTTTAGAAAATTACAAACATTGCCCCTGATTTTGCTAAATTACATAAAAGCCCCTCAAGATTTGGTAATTACAAATCGTCTCCTGAATTTCATAAACATTTACAAACTAACCCAGTAGGTTTTGATAATTATGAATTGACCCCAAAACTTTTGAAAATAACAAAGTGACCCCATAAATTTTCATTAATTATAAATCAGCCCCAAAACTATTTTGAAATTGCAAACTGGTCCAGTAAGTTTTAGTAATTACAAATTAACCCCACAATTATATTAAAATTACAAAAGGCCCAAATTAATTGCAAATCAGTCACTCAAGAATATCAAATTCTCAAAAGTTGGCCCAAGCAAAATCAGCCTTCTGGAAACCCTAGGACTGTCGCCGCCACCTCTCAGCCCATCCGTTGCCTGAAGGCAACGCACGGCGGCGCAAGACCCACATCGCGCGGATCTGGAACGAGAAGAGAGAGAACGATTGATCTGCCTCCTAGCGACTAGCGAGATCCTTGGATGATCGATTCGCTGGTCGACCGGCCTTCGTCTGGTCGTGATCGACAGCTGACCTGGTTCGTCGGCATAAAACGATCGAAAAAGCAGCAAAAGCCGTCGACTGTGACGTTGACCCGAGAAGCAACGGGTTTGGTTAGCTGGGTTGATGGTGTTGACCCAAGAGGAAAACTATGGTGGGTCTGGGTTGAATGGCATTGATCACAGATCGATGATGGGTCTGGGTTTGATTGGGATCGTGACTGAATTTGATACCCACATGCAATCTGGGTTGAGTTAAAACTTGATTCTAAATTCTTATTCATTTACCTATTGAATCCAGTAACATCTGATTTTCAAGAAAAAGAAACAACATACAATTTTTTTTTATTTTTTTTTATTTCTTACGGATTCAACGTATTTCAATATAGCTATGTATAAAAAACAATAGATGAATAATGATAGCTTAATCTTCATTCTATGTAAAAATATGATGCTATGATATCATTACTGAAGTTATACGTAATCAAATATATATATTCGTATTAAATATATAAGTATGAGTTTGTATTTGAATTTTCTAAATCCTTTGAATAGTTTAAAAAAAACCAACCTGAATTTTTCGAATCTATTGAATAATCCAAAAAAACCAATCTGAAATCAAACAAATAAATAGTTAAAATAATAGAGAGATACTCACCTTCTCAGATTTTCTAATGGGAAGATAATTATGTAATCCGTTCAATGTGAGTGAGAGTAGGAACCCTATATATAGTATAACTTCCTATAATCCTAACCCATAAAAGATTATCAAAACTCTAATAGAATGACTAGCCCTAGAAGGGATACTAGACCCACACATATACAATAGCTCATAACATATCCTACATTTATTTAATGTATCTAAGGTGCACCGAACCCAACAAATATTGATCACAACCAAACGGGCTTTTCTGGTCAAATATCACCTACTTAAACAATCCAATCAATTCGGTTTTTCATAAACATAAAATATAATGGTATACGTGCTTCACAGTTTTATAATAACCTTACAATAGACTGTTCATCACCTCTAAAGGAGGCTCCTTCTTGGGGTCAGTCGGGCATATAAACACATCGATAGATGGAAGTAGATTGTTTTCGGGGCAATCTCTCTGGGAAAACTGTACGAGAAACAGGCCGCCATAGATAAGCTTGGTGAAAGAGCCAAATAAGAGACAAGAGCATCTCTGAGGCAAATAGTAGAATGTGAAGTTTAGAGGGTGGTATTGTCTGTAGAAAGGAACAAGTTGTACAGTAAAAATGTGCCAACAAAGCTATGATATACAGGAGAAAATACATAACATTGTTTTGAACGAGGGTGAGAAATGGGAAGCCAATTGAATCACAAACATGTGTAAGAGACATCAATGAGTGTGATTCAAACATCCAATCACTCTATGCTTTGCATGAGCACTCTTATCTTCTTCAATTTTTGATGCCATGGATAAAATATTTGGAATTTAGGCCAATTGATTCTTATTGTGGAATACCCTTTTTGAACAAGATTGCAGAAATATGAATTTGAACTTGATTCTCCATTTCTGTTGATAGCAATTGAAGCCACAAGACATCATTACAACTTACACATCACTTGAATACAGTAGAAAGTAAACTCCCAAGAAAGGGAAAATTAACAAATACAGTTGATATTCGAGTAACTGAAGGTGAAACTCGCCCTTTATCCTTCCTTGTTATAATCCCTTCAACAATTGCATGATTGATGATCAAAATGTAAATGGGGAGGAGAATTTGTACAAGCATCTTGTCCCAGTTGCCTACGAACACAGTTCTTGTAATCCCACCAACCAAGCATGTCGAGTTCAGGATTATTACAAAAACCATTGGAACAAGAAACATCGGAGATGTTCGGAAATCTATTTTACCCATTCGGTATATTTTAGCTTCTTCTTCGTCCAAAACCTTACTTGTTGGTTGGAAACTGGCTTGTCTCAAGCCAAGAGTTTTCATAATGGCATCCAAACTTCCATATAAATGAGACGTGACTGACTTTATCATCCAAAGCCTCTGTTCATTTTTCCATGTCTCAATTGAACCTCCTGTTGAAAGGACTTCTTGCAAATGCTTCAAAAGGGCAGATACGAAAATGAAGGAAAATATCATGAAGAATGGACTTGAAACCTGTGTCAAAGGCACATAAATGTTAGTATTTGAGGCATCGAGAAAATTATCAGGATTATTGATCTGTAATACTACAAAACTGATTGTCCTATGTAAGAATCAGTGATTCTGCACGAAATTTCTTAAGTTTTTTAATTAAGGGCAGCACCTCAGGATACAGAGCGATGCCATTCAACAGACACAACTGAGGGACAGTAGCAAAACACCAGAGAGGTAAGCAATAGAAAAGAGGGAAAAGTGCAAGTTCTCCATAGCATAAACTCTGAAGAAAAGACATTCTTAGTGATCCATATATTATAGGACAGAATCTTGAAATGCCAACTTCAATCAATCCAGAACTCCATCTGGTGCCTTGAATCAATAGGTCATTCAAATTTGTGGTTGAAGAACCCAAAAATTGTGGCCTGGATGGGGTAAGATAGGTTGATTTCCAGCCTTTGCAATGTAAGATGAATCCTGTAAAGAAATCTTCTGCCACAGATTGATACAGAAAACCAACCTGATATCAAAAACAAGTAGAGATAATGTCATGTTTTGTCGATAAACAGTTAGTAAGATTATCGTCTTGTGCTCATATATATATATACTTACCTTTTCACCCCATTCTGTGTTGGATTCATACGCGCTGGAGGCTAAAACTTTAGCCTCCTGCAGCAATGTGCTGGAGAGGTTCCCACCATCGACAATGTTTTGACGAATGGATTTAATGAACAAATTTGATGAACCAAAAGAATTTTTGAGTTCTGAAAGGTCAGCACCTGTTTAATTTCATCCAAATTAATACCAAAAACCATATCCTTTTCAAAATTGTATAAACTTGACATACCTTCTTCTTGTGCAAAATGTCCATATAATGACTCTCTCTTGAGATAATAACCAGTACCAGACAAGACAGGTCCAGTCAGTCCATCCATACCATACCAAATCATCTTCAATGTAGAAAATAATACATAAATTAACAACAGAATATTAACTAAAATGTTAAATTCATACAAATAAGCTAGCATTATTAGATTTGATTAATTTGCTCACCCCAAAAGCAGATCTTAATTGACCGTCGTAAATATCATGCTCTCCTACATTGTGAAATTTCTGGGGGAACTGAACATATGCTAAAGAAGCAGAGATATTTCGGTCAAGATGGAAACACATAGCTTGTCTAGCTGAACTTGGGTCAACACAATACATGTCACAGTCTAGTCCAAGTATGTATGGAGAATTGCTTATAACGCCTGAGGCCCTAAGCTGCAAGCAAGCAACAAATTTTTAAGAGATGATGAGCAAATTTCTATAATCTGAACGATCATCAATTCTGGGGTTTGTGTAGAGAATCATACAAGAACGTTGAGGGCTCCAGCCTTGAAATGATGAGAATGAGTAGGCCTTTTTTCGCGAGATACGTATACAAGAAGGGGCAAATTAGTATGGTCTTCTTGCAGAGTCTCACTGGAAGTATCTTGTATTACCTGTAAAAACTTAATTAGATTATATAGTTTTATGTAACTTAATTAATTTTCAAAACATAATTAATAGGTTATATAAGTATGAAAAATTGTCAGGAACCCTGTATGTTTTTTCGTACAATATTTGATTCTACAATGTTATGGAACATATTATGTTACATTGCAACATTGATTATTGTATGAAAAACCGTATGAAATAATCTACCTCAATGATAGAAGGATGATCTCGTTTGTTCCCCCAATATTCTCCATCTTCTTTGCTGCTCTTTAAACATTTCTTAAACATATCATATTTTTCCTACACCGAAATTACAACAGTCATACATCTAATTATCTAAATAATCAAACTAATAGGACATAATAAAGTCAAAATTAATTAAATTCACATACACCTCAATCATGAACACAAGCACAATGATTGAATAATTTGTTTGAACAAACCTTAATCTTCAACTTGTCTGCCATAAACTGATCACTGTCAACATAATTACCACCATCTTGGTACTCTGGTGCAGAAAAATAGATCAGTGGACACCTTGTCTTGATTCCATAGCTCCTGCAGAATGTGAGCCACCATTTGGCAAACTTATAAGCCTCTCTCATGCCATGCAAAGTTTTAGGAGACCCCCCATCATCAGATAAATACACATGAAGCTTCTCTGGTGGATAATCAAGCGCCATAGCTGATAACACGGTGTTCATCACCTCAAAAGTAGGCTCCTTCTCTGGATCTGCTGTGCATATGAACACGTCGATTGCAGGAAGTTTATCGTCTTCAGGCAATCTTTCGGGAAAAGCAGTTCGATACACCGGATTCCAGTGATAAGCTCGGCCAATGAGCCATATAAAGGATAGAAGCAACTCGGAGGCAAAGACTAGAAGCCATGGAATAATTGGTGCAGGTCTGGTTTCTTGGAAGAGAAAAGAAGCTCTATAGTAGACCAAGAAAGCTAGAGCTATGCAGTGAAAAAATGCATGAAATTTGTTGATGATGATTGAAAAATTATTGGTATGGCAGAGATGGAGAGGGAGATCATGATTCTCCATTGCTGACTAAACTATGTTACTTGAAATAAGTGTTGTGTGATAATTTGACACAAGCATGAGTATATGGATGTAGGTTGCTTATAATGTGATGGAACTTTAAAGACCTTTGCTGACTGACAGAGACCGTTGACTCGTTGAGAGACGTGCATATTTTCCTGAACACAAGATGAAGCTGAGACAAGTCCGTTTAAAGCTCCTTTTCAGCGTTGAAAATTAATCAGTAGACTTGCTGATCAAAGTGATTGCATTCCTTGGGCAACAAGGTTCAATTGTTCAACTATATTTCTGCGACCATTCTTCTTAAACTTTTCTATTTTTATGTGGGTCACCACGTATCAAGATTGAATTTGATTCTAAATTTTGATTCACGGCTTAGATAAAGTTAACTGTCATAAAAAATTGCATGGCTTGGTAAAAGTTCCAAATCAAATTGATAATTTCGTTGAAGATAAATAATTTGGGTGCAATAAAGAAGACGTAATGGAATGGAAGTAATTTAATTAAAAAAATTATCAGAATATTTCATAACTATTAAATTAACTCACATTATGGTTTTTTTTCCCTAAATTCAAAGTCTAGTTTTAATTATGAATTTTGTTGTATGATAAATAGGAAATAAAAAAATAGGTATATATGGATTTGTCCGAAATCCTTTGGATATTTTGAGTAACGGATAGAATTTAGTAGCTGAGACTTGACAGAGTGAGATCATTGACTAGATCCTCTTATTGGTAAATGTGCGTCATGCATTATGCCGACATGTTACAAATTAGTAGTAGCAGGAGTACTAATATTTCTGTAAATTATCATTTTATTTTAAACTATTATTTATACTACTATACGTTCCATATAGTTAGAATAAGATGGGATAAGATTTTCAAATGGTTAAAGTGTCCCTTTTATATATATACATATTCTAGAATAATTTATTTCCAATTAGAACTAAAAACATTCAAATAATTATATATATATATATATACATTATAATTATATATTATATATTAAACATATAATATTATAAAATATTATAATATATATATATATACAATTATATTTTTATTATATAATATTATATATATATATATTGTAATTATTTATTTATAATTTAAGAGTTTAGTTTTGATTAATTCATTTTTTGATATATTTTTTTAACTAATTTTTGATGTATTACTTTTGTTTAATTTAAAAATTACAATACAAAAATTATATTGGTTAATTATGTAATCAATTTGTTTATAGTTGTAATAATATTAAACAAAATGTCAAAATTGATATTTCAATTTTTGATAGTTTTCAGTTAACCTACCAGATGCGTTTTTTTTTTTCTGTTTTCATTTTTAAAATACAACTTTCAGTATATGCTACCAGACGTATTGTCAGAATTCGAAACTGAAACCAAAAACACTGTTTTCATTGTTATTTTCAAAAAACAGCAACTGAAAAACGCTTGTAGGACGGACCCCTTCTTGTAGCTGTTTTTCAATCCGTTTTCATTTTTATTTTTCAAAAACGATTTCGAAAACGCGTTCGTTAACAATTTTTCATTTTTTTTTAAATCAATGTTAAAAGTGAAAGATTTGAAAAACACAAAATACTTGTTTTTTATTCACTTTTTGTTATATATATAAAAAATATTTTTTTAAACTATTAATTGTATTGTTATGCGTTTGATATGGTTAGGACAAGACGGAACAGTATTTTCAAATTACCAAAGTGTCCCTCTTATATATATATATTCCAGAATAATTTATTTCGAACTAGAATTAAAAACATTCATACGATAATATATATATATATGTATATACATTATAATTATAATATATGTAATAATAATTTATATATATTTTATATATTATTATAATATGTAAATTTTTATTATATAATATATATATATATTGTAATTTTTTATTTATAATTTTATAATTTAGTTTTGATTAATTCATTTTTTGATATGTTTTTTTTGAATTAATTTTTGATGTGTTACTTTTTGTTTAATTTAAAAATTACAATATAAAAATTATATTGGTTAATTATGTAATCAATTTTTTTATAGTTGTAATAATATTAAACAAAATGCCACAATTGATATTTCAATTTTTGATAGTTTTCGATTAACCTGCCAGACGTGTTTTTTCCGTTTTCATTTTCAAAATACAGCTTTTAGTATATGCTACCAGACGCGTTTTTCAGAATTCGAAATTGAAATAAAAAACACTTTTTCATTTTCATTTTCATTTTTATTTTCGAAAAACAACATCTAAAAAACATTTACATAATGGGCCCTTAGCTTTTCTTGTTATAATCATCACCCCATGTAGAGGGTGATTAGTTTTTACTTCTTTTCCGGCCCTGAAAGTTGCATGTGACCATCTCTCATTATTCAATGTAAATCAAGTGAACTCAAGGTCTAAAAATAGACCACAACTCATTTTGTAAAATATGCTAAAAAATTCATATACAATAGTAATATCTTTTCTCTCTCGTCTCACTAGTCACTGTTCTTCTCTCTCTATCATCTTTGTTTCTTATTTGATTATTATTCTATTCTTTTACGAGTGATATCGACACGATTGTATGTAAGTAAAAATGATTCCCTGATGGATAATTAATTACATATCTTTGGATCGAATTCTGTATACAAGATGACTTATTCCGTTAACAGAACATGTATATAGTTCTGGATTAATTGATTATGCTTTCTTTAAATAATCGTATTTACTTTTATACAACATATAATGTGAGCTTAATCCCTGCATTTGTTTATTTATACTATTTAAATATTTTTATTTACTTTTATGCAACATATCAGGTGAGCTCAGCATATGCATTTGTTTTATCATATTCTTTAAATATTCGTATTTAATTATACGTAATATATAAGATCGACTGTGGTTGTGTCCATAAAGACTGGCTACAGATATGTCGATATAACCTATTTTAGTTCTGAATTTATTTATTATGCTTTTTAAATATCAGCATTTAATTATACGCAATATATAAGACTAGCTACGACAGTGTCGTCAGAGACTGGCTGCGGCTGTGTCAACCGAACCTATTATAGTTCTGGATTTATTTAGTATGTTATTTAAATATTTGTATTATTTAATTAGACACAATTTATGAGATCGGCTACACCGACTAAACATAACTTAAATTTTCTAGATTTATGATATTTAAGTTGATATGATTTTGAAAACTGACGAGAACATGAAGTTCTGGATCTAGTGTTATATTCATGAATGTTATACTTCATTATTTGGAACCGGGGTTTCAAATCCATTCAGAATCTGAAGTTTTATGAATTTTACATATAAACTTACAGTTCATTGTCGAACCATAAGTTCGAAAAATCAATATGTTTAATGATTTTGTTTTATCTCATATATATATATATATATATGTCTGTGTGTGTGTGTTTAATGATTTTGTTTTATCTCATATATATATATATATATATATATATATATATAAAGTGATATGTTTACATGTCATTCATTTGAGAAAAAAGGTCTACACATCCCATTAGGATGATGCGATTATCATAAAATAAAAAGGATTTAAGATCGTAAAGTATAATAAAATTGAAAATAATATTTTATCAATTTCATACATGCTTGATGCTCATGAAGAGCAATACTCAGAGTTACTGAAAAAATAAAATGAAAATAAGAGAAAGAGTGGGCATCTGGGGAAGAAAATGAGAGAGTTTAAGCATGGCCTGATACTAACAAAAACAACAATACACACACACACTAAATGGCAGGGTCCATGATAATGATGCGGGAGATTATCATCATTTTAGATGATATATAAAATGACATTACAAATAATATCCATAAAAATCTCATAAGAGAAATATATATGTCTTGCCAAGAGTGCAACGACTCATATAGTTTCTGCAGAATCATAAATATTTTATGAATTTGACTTTGCTCAGAGTAAATATTAATACTGTATCAGGTTAAACGGATCTGATATAAAGCTTTGGAAGAGCCACGATATTGTTATCAAACAATACTAAATTTCACACCAGATCTAATAGAAAGCTTTAGAATAGTCGCGATATTGTTATCAAACAATACTAAATTACGTATCAATGACACTTGATATTATTCAAGCAGAACATAAAGAAATATGCTTAGTTAAATGGCATATAAGGTTAATACCGTATAAGATCCAGTGGATCTGATTAAAGGCTCTAGAAGAGCCACAATCTTATTACCAGATGGTATTAAATTGTGTATCGTCGATACTTTATATCATTCAAGCAGAATATAAAGAAATCTATTTAGTTTCAATGATTACAGAGTAATGGATATCATATTAAAAATCTGGATATCATATTGAAACTATGAGTAATGAGAATGTTGAATATATGTGCACTACTTCTCACGATTTAGGCCATAAACTCATTATAGAAAAGTTGTGTGCTTTATCATCTAGATTATATTACACAATTATAAAGAGTGTAGAGGTTTATACAGTTATGAATCAAAATTTCCTAAATCCAAAAATATTTGTACTTTGGTGTAACCGTCTCGATCACCTAGGATATTCAATGATGCGTAGAATCATTGAAAATTGCCATGGACATCCATTAAAAAACTAGAATATTCTTTATCCAATGAGAACCTATGTACTGCATGTTCACAGATAAAGATTAGTAATAAGACCATCTAATTCTAAAGTTGGTTTTCAATCCCTATCATTCAAAGGGATATATGTGGATAGAGGTGTACAAAAAACCGTCAAACCGAACTAACCCGTCTAACTCAACCCAAACTTTATAAGTTGGTTCAGTTTCACATATAAAAAGCTTATTAATCGATTTGTCATTTAACAAACCGATCAAAGATCGGTTTGGTTCGGTTTGGTTCGGTTCGGTTTGGGTTGCTAAAAATAAAATTAATACAACTCAAACTAACTCATATATTTAATAAAATCAAATCCACATTTCTCTGCTCTTATTTATACTTATTTGCTTCTCATAAAAACAAGTTTTTTTTTCTCATTCATTATTACCAACCATTTGGTATTGTACTACTCATCTTTCTTTTATATATTATGTTTTTTTAATAAATAAAATACAATTACTCATCCCTTCTGATGTATTTTTGATGAGTTTTATTTTTAAATTTTTTGTTATGATACATGTTATTGTTAATTTGTTAATTATATAATATTTTTAAATTTTAAAATAATTAAGTAACATTTATATTTAATATTTTTATATTTAAATATATTTATTGACCGAAAATTCGCTTGGGGTGAGAAATTTCAGTTAACACTCTCGAGACTACTACCTCGGAGGTCGCGATCGGGGGTGGTACCTTCGGTACCTGGTTTATGCGTGTAATAATAGAGATGAAGATGGGTGATAACACGATGTACTAATGATACGTAAAGAAGGTGGCACTGTTTTACTAATGTAAACGAATCAAGTGTGACATATAAAAATTACTCAAACTCTCGTTCTCTCTTGGGTACAATAGAGGTGGCAGCTTCGTGCCTGTCGATAAGTAGATCAAAGAACGGTCGTGTTCTTCTTAGAGAATTTAGGCAATAATGGAGACTTGTTATTTGTTGGCACATTCTCCCCCTACTACGTGCTATCATCCCTCTATTTATACATGGTTCAACTAGGTTTTACTCGTTATCCCCTCGCCATGAATATCTGAATCAAATCCCTCCTTATCGGGGGGGGGGGGGGGGGGGGGGGGGACTTTAACAGATTCGAAGATATCTTGGAGGTAGATATGTTTGTTTCCTCATTGGACTCAATCACTTGACTTGCACTTATGAAGCGATTTAATGCATGTTTAGAGGATGAATATTATCATGTACGTTGCCCTAGCGAGATGCCTTGTAGAGGTCATCGAATATGGGGCTTGCGAGGTACATCTACGTACCAGTTTCGGCATTAGAAGCTTGATCTGACCTTCTCATATCCCTTTTAGAGCTTGACGTGACTATGTTGGTGTTCTTCAGCGGTGACAAAGCTTTGCGAACTTGCTCTACCTATTTTGATAGATTCGGTTATTCCCTCGGTGAAACAGAGAGATATTGTAGGACGAATTCGATGCCTTGAAGGTCTCTTTGTACAAATGGAAATGGTAACAGGCTTTTGGGGAGACATCAACTATCTCGATCTTGAAAAGTTTAGGTCTTCCTTTGTCGGTCTTGCCTCGAGCTTTTATTTCGATGTAAGGAACTTGATTTGATCACATAGAGCTTTACCTGAATTGCTCACAAATACAAAAGATAATTGATCATCAGATGATCATTGATAAGCTCATTTTTTATGCTTTACGTACCCGTCATTTTGTATAATTTTGCTCTTGTTTTCTTTGCAAACTCTATCTTTTGAAGTTCTTACTGCTTAAACAGGTCCTCTCTAGCCAAGAGTTATCATTGTGCGGAACCAGGAGTTTTCAGAGCGAAAATGAATATTTGAGCTTGGTATGGAACGAGAAGTGCAGTATACGAACCGCACTAGAAGGAAGTGCATACCGCACTTTATACCGCACAGCGGGATAGCAGAAAACACTAGAAGTAAGTGTGGTACACCGTGTCAAAATGTACCGCACTTCATACCACTCAGGAGAGCAGCAAAAATCAGTACAGTACGCTGCGTCGAAGTGAACCGCATATCGTACTGCGTGGGTTGGCAGGCGAATTTGTAGAAAGCTTCAAGTGCGGTATGCGTACCGCACCAGAAGGAAACGCAAACCGCACGTCGTACCACGTATGAAATTAGCCTCTTAAATTAAACTGATGTACGGTTCGATGTGAACAGAGTATGTGCTTTATTGTGGGACCCCTTCTCTTATCTCTGATTAAGCATTTTGGGGGGTGTTCCTAAAGGTTGAAAGGATGTCTTTGGGACCATCCTACACAAGTGGGGGGGGGGGGGGGGGAAGGCTTCTTGTTGCCTATAAAGTAAAGAGATAGAGGAGAGAGAAAAGGGATCTAGGAAATCATCAACACACCAAACCATCTCTGCTACTTCACGTTTTGGAGGTTCTCTCTTCATTTCTGGACAGAGTTCTACAAGATTTGATCAGCTAGGGCAAGGTTTGGTTGATCCAAGGAAGCTAGGGAAGCTTAAGCTACAAGAGATTGAATCTACAACTTAGTTTTATCTCTTCAACTCTTCTTTTCTTTTATTTCTTTATATTGATTCATGATTTGTATTGATGTTAGCTCATCTATTGTTTATTTTTGTGTAGAATGAGCTAATTATTCTTATGTTAGAACTCGAGTCCGCTTCAACCCTCTCAATAGCACACTTGACTCCTTTGACTCCTAATTTGTACTTGTACATGCTATAGATTCGTATTCCCTAAACAAATCTTGATGAAGTGATTGTAGTCATGATTTAGCTCGGTTATTCAGAGAGAATGGAAACAACTTTAGCTTGATGAAGTGTTCTGTTACTTTATTGTAGCGGAAGGTCTCACATATCTTGTTGAAGTTTTGGAGATACTGGTTTGGGTCTTCATGTGGATGGCCATAGAACTTAATCGTGTTCGAGATCATTTGAATCAAAGCTGGCTTGATCTCAAAGTTATTAGCTACAGCTATTGGCCTTCTAATGGACGAAACATTCTAGTCCACCCTTGGACTGATATGAGATCTGCTGGTGTAAAAAGACTCATCCAGTTGAATGAGCTAGACGAAATGCGTCTAGATGCTTATGAGAATTTTACAAAGAGAAAAGTAAGAAATGGCATGATAATCGTTTGGTGAAGAAGGGCATTCATATGGGTAACCAAGTCTTATTGTACAACTCCAGACTTCGTCTCTTCCCTGGAAAGTTGAAGAGCAAATGGACAGGGCCATATACCGTGAAGCACGTTTTCACATATGGAACGGTTGAGATCAAAAATGACGTAAGGAAAAGCTTCAAGGTAAATGGACAAAGGCTGAAAATCTACCGGGAGCAGGAGACGGAACAAATCATGGAGGTAATCCACCTCCGAGACCCCACCTGAGAACGAAGGAAAAGTATCATATTTGTAAATAGTAAGTTTAGTTTTCAGTTTAATTTAAGTTTCCTTTCGAATGGCATAATTGTTTTTGGTATTATTGCATGTTGAATCAACCATTTTCACCTTCACATTTGATGTGATTTTATGAGTTTTGAAAGAGTTTAGGAGTGTAAACAGGAGAGGGGAAATTATGGGAAAAGAATAACGCAATTGGAATGCCTTCAGCAGGCCAATGCTGGTGAGAAGTGCAGTACGCGTACCACACCAGAAGGAAGCGCGTACCGCACTTTGTACCGTGCAACAGGGCAGAAGAATTTAAATGCCTATGTTACGGTACGCTGCGTCGATGCGAACCCAACATGTACCGCACCTGGGCATAAAAGAAGTGCTTTACCACGGGATATGCAGGTAAGTGCGGTACGAAGTGTCGAAGTGAACCGCACTTTGTATCGCATCTCGTCAAAATTTTGGAGATTTAAAGAGGTAAGTCGAGACATTCTTTCATTCTCACCCTCTCTCCCCTCTTTTCAAAACTCTCTCAAGCTAAGGCCTTCCACGAATTCGACCGATATGTATCTCTAACTTCCTCTTCTCTCTCTCTTTATCTTTTAGTCATGGAATCAAGCTCTAGATTAAGCATATTTCAATCAAATCAAGCTAGGGCATAGTTTTATGTATGATTGTATAGGTTAGGGTTTCGAAATTTTGGAAGTTTTTCTTGTTAGTTGCTTTTCTTGAGTTTCTATTGGTTTTGTAGACCACAATTACACACGAAATACCATAATATAGTATTTATAGATTGTTTGAGCAATTTTTGTGTGTGGATTTAGGGGGTTTTGAAGAAATTCCAAATTTAGGGTGATTGTTGGTGCAATTGAGTTGTATTTAATGTTTGTGTGAGTAGTTTTTCGCGTATGATGAAAGAATGATCGATAAACTAGGCTATATTTGTGATTATTTTGGTCATGATTTTTGTGGAAGTTTAAAAGGAGATGGATAATTTGGGTTGTCATGTTGATTGTTTTGTTGAAGTGATAGAACTAAGAATGGTTATGAGTTTTTGTGTTTTTTGTGTTTTTCTTGGTTTGTTTTTGTAGGAGAACATAATTTCACAACTAAAGATGCCACCCAAGAAGAATACAAAGTCCACTCCCACCGGAAAGAGGATAGTCAGATCATCATCCAGAGTGGCGCAGCAGTATGTACGGAACCGTGATTATGGGAGATGAATGGAAAGGCTCAACAATGTAAATATTATTTTTGAGAGAGGTATGCACCTTGTGGAACTTAAGGACACACTAGTACCTACGACCGTGGCACAAAGAGGATGGCAGAACTTTGTCAGTGTCCCGACGAACACTAATGTTTCATTGGTAAAAAAGTTCTACGCCAGTATGATACCTGAGGCAATAAAGGAAGGTAGACTGGTTTTGGTAAGAGACATACCAGTCATGATCAATGCCACCAAGATCAATGCTCACTTTGGCATGTCAGATTACCCACAATTCAGCAATGGGTATAGGAGCAGGCATAATACTAAACAAAGTCTGGCTAGGGCGCTTAGAGGGACAGATGATGGTGTGTGGGAGCATGGTCACATGCTTAAACAGTCAGAGCTGCCTCATGAGTTGGCATTTTGGAACCTTTTCAACACTTTCTCCCTCCTGCCAACCACTCATAGGTCCACAGTTTCAGAGCCTAAAGCAGATTTACTCAGCTGCATTCAAGATTAGACAAAATTGATATAGACCAAGTTATAATTAATGCAATTTTAGAGGCAGCCTCGATTAATGTGCATTTACAAGAAAAGCCAAGGTCAATCATCTTTCCTAGCTTTATCACTGTTCTCTTGAAGAAGGAAGTTGTCTCAAAAATTGCCACAGATGAAGTAAAGATCAACCCCATAGGGGACCTTAATAAAAGATCATGGCAGGACGTTACAATCAAAACCAAGGGAAAGAAGAGACTGAGGATTATTGAGGGTCCATCCATCACTCCAGGTGAAGAGGAACCTGATTTCAAATTTGAGGAATCAGAGGAAAATGACCAGGACTATGAGGACCTTGAGTCACAGTCCATGCTTGCTAAGATTCTGAGCGCTGTAGAGGGCATCTAGCTTGGTATGACTGGCCTCGAGGATAACCTGCAGGTACTAAAGGAGCAGATGGATTTGATCCATTCTAGGATGGATCTTTTTGAGGAGGAGATGAGAGATCAGAGAGATGATATTACTGACATCTGGAGGCAAGCTGGCTTTCAGACATTTCAGAGGAGGAGGAGACCTCGCCCGTCTTCTGTCTGCATCTCAATTTCAGAGGACCAGGCTGCCCAGAGGGTTGCAGCAGAGGCTGAGAGGGTTCGAACAAAGGAGGCAACTGCATGACAGGATAGAGGAAAGTGACACATATAGCACTAGCAGTTTGATACCAGGATATCTCTAACAAACTTTTGCGTTTATGTTTGTTTTTCCATAATATTATTGTTTTACTGTTATAACTAGTAGACTTAGCATATGTTATTAAATGTGTGGATAACTCGTTTTGGTTGTTGTTTAACATATTTCAGATTTATTTAGTTTCGATTCAAAATTTCATTCAGGATAATGTTAGATTTGGTTTGGGGGTGTTGGCATAGAAGTTTAGAGCACATTGTACATTGTACATTGTTCAAAATTTTTATTTTTCTTGCTAAGTATAATTTCAGAGCACTAATCCTGCTAGAACAAGATATTGTTGGGTTGTACCTTTTTCAGGCAGTTGTTGCATGCTTTGTACCACTAGGGTTGTGCTTACTAAAGCCACACCACATGGCTTGCACACATCTTGTCGGGCTCGGCCATTAGTGGAGACTATCCTGTAAGTCTACAGAGTCTATAAATGCGTCACTTGAGCGACAATGTTATTTACCTCTCTATACACTCTTCCGTTAGGCATTTAGGAGGCATCATTAGGAATCAGGCATGTTTGTTAATTCTTCATTGAGTTTGTTGCCATGGTTTCATTTCCGTTTGTTCTATACCTTTTGAGATGAGATAGGCTTATGTGTGAAACCTGAGACAATGGCCTAAACACGTCTCATAACCGTGTGTGCTAGAAAAAAATTCGAACAAATTTACCAAGCCATGTTACACACTACATCACAAATCCTAAACACAATACCAACCCCGTGCTATGATCATGACTTGGTAGTTCTAATGAAGGCTTAAATAAAGAAGTTCGGCAAAATGTGCAGTTCTAAATGCAGTAAAATTTCAGCTAAAAAAAAAGCCTAAGAATGAAAAAGCTTTGGCAATCAACACCTATAGACCCACTTAATTCTCTTGTGTATAATCAATGCCTAGTAAATTGGGCTAGCAAATAAGGTTACTCATTTTTTGTACTTCGTATATCCAAGCTCGATCACTAGCCTCACCTGTATCTATACCAACTCAACCTCGCCATACCCAATTTGACATAAACCCAGTGAAACAAAATAGAAATCCTAGCTGATCCTTGGGAAGAACTTGTTTTTGGAAATGTTATCACGGTAAGATGATATTGTTTGATTCTTGATTACTTTTTCACTTCTCCTAAAATACTAGCGTTCAAACATTTTCATATGTGCACATTTCTTAATCTTTTCATGCATGAATCCAGTGTTGCGAGTATGCTTGTTAAGTGAGCATAGGATCTGTGTGGAAAAACGAGAGTTGAATCCGGTAAGGTTTAGAGTCAATGCAAAATGTAGTCATAAGACTTTTATGTTTGATACTTCTGGATCTAGAGTCATAGTGTAGCCTGGAATTGCAATCCTTCGTGTTGAAGCACCTTGGTCTGCACTCCTCAGTGGTCTTAGCATGTTAGTAATCTGCTATTTGATTCGCCCAAATTCGTATCTCGTTCTTCAGTTGATTCAACAAGAAATAAAGTAAATATAGATTTAGTTTAGTTCTCGTACAATTTTTTGTCATAGGTTTTGCTCGAGGACGAGCGAAAATTATGGTTTAGGGGTATCGATAAGCTCGTTTTTCATGCTTTACGTACCCGTCATTTTGTATAATTTTGCTCTCGTTTTCTTTGCAAACTCTATCTTTTGAGGTTCTTGATGCTTAAGTGGGCCCTCTCTAGCCAGAAGTTATCATTGTACGGAACCGGGAGTTTTCGGAGTGAAAAAGAAGATTTGAGCTTGGTATGGAACGAGAAGTGCGGTATGCGAACCGCACTAGAAGGAAGTGCGTACCACACTTTATACTGCGTAGCAGGACAATAGAAAACACTAGAAGTAAGTGTGGTACACCATGTAGAAGTGTACCGCACTTCATACCGCGTAGGAGAGCAGTAGAAATCAGTGTGGTACGCTGGGTCGAAGTGAACCGTACTGCGTACCGGGTGGGTTGGCAGGCGAATTTGTAAAAAGCTTCAAGTGCGGTACGCGTACCGCACCAGAAGGAAATGGAAACGCACATCGTACCACGTATGAATCAGCCTCTTAAATTAGACTGATGTACGGTACGATGTGTCGAAGTGAACCGCATATCGAACCGCACATTATGGCAGATCTTGAATACTCTGTTTCGTGAACAGAGTATGTACCTTATTGTGGGACCCCTTCTCTTATCTCTGATTAAGAATTGAGGGGGGTGTTCCTAGAGGCCGAGAGGATGTCTTTGGGACCCTCCTACACAAGTGGGAAGAGGGGGGGGCTTCTTGTTGCCTATAAAGTAAAGAGATAGAGGAGAGATAAAGGAGATCTAGGAAATCATCAACACACCAAACCAGCTCTGCTTCTTCACATTTAGGAGGTTCTCTCTTCATTTCTGGACCGAGTTCTTCAAGATTTGATCAGCTAGGGCAAGGTTTGGTTGATCCAAGGAAGCTCAAGCTACAAGAGATTGAATCTACAACTTAGTTTTATCTCTTCAATTATTCTCTTCTCTTGTTTCTTTATATTGATTCATGATTTGTATTGATGTTAGCTCATCTATTGTTTATTTTTGTATAGAATGAGCTAATTATTCTTATGTTAGAACAAGATGATGCTTAACCCTTGATTCATTTGTGATAGACTCTTTGATTTCCCTATTTTTATGCTTGTAAAGCTATATGGATGTTTTGAATGCTTAAGGTTTTTGCTTAATTGATCATTTTATAATCGATCTATGGTTGGATGCTAAGTACCGAGAAGAGATGCATTTGACAAATCTTAGATAAATGTTTACTATGTTTGACTAGAAAGTTCTAGAACCACTAGGCTACCAATCGCTTAACTGATCTATATATATTGTCCGGATTGCTTGAGAAAGATTCCGGGTATATATAGATACTATCTCTAAATACATTGAGAGAGGTTAGAGATTTGTTTAGGGAATACGAATCTATAGCATGTACACGCACGAATTATGAGTCAAAGGAGTCAATTGTGCTATTGGGAGGGTTGAAGCGGATTCGAGTTCTAACATATTTTTCATACATTTCTGTAAGTGTTGAGTTAGATAATTTAGTTTGTGTTTGAGTTAAGTTACTTTATTGCAACTCTTAGAAACTCATGTTTTAGATTGTTCAACTAGTTAGCAAGCCTTTGAATTCCAGTAATCATAATCTTTATCCCTGTGGGAACGATCCCTACATTGTTATTATACTATCATTCCTACCTCGTGATATTGCAAGAGTCAACAAGCCTAGTTCGACACGATCAATCAATAATCTGCGACTTGATATATTAAAGGTAACAAGATTTTATAAGTTATAATCTCATAAACCCCAGCCTAGTAATTGTTCCTAATGAACAATCAAAGCAAAATGCAACAAATAAATCATCTTATACATATTATAAACTTGTGAATCTTTTTGAAATGTATTGTTATCGGGATCCAGAAGTAAACAAAACTCAAGTTATAAATAAATCAACTTTCCTTAAATCAACTCTTTGAGAGTCTGATATATCTAAAGAGACACAAGTCTATGAAAATAACTAAATCCATTGAAATAGAAGAAATCATAATAGAGATACAAGAGTATATAAATTGAGAAAATTTCTATAAATCATATGAGAGAAATATGTAATCATAAGGAAACAATCATTGACGATGTATTTTTATACACAATAGTGCTACTAAAATTATAAATGATAATTATGATATTCATAATATCAATTATTGTACACAAAAAACACGATTAGCATACATGAAAATAAACAATTCAGGAAGAATTGACTTTATAAGTCAAGTATAAAGTGTTTAGACCAACAGTACTCCAAACACCTGGAAATGTCAAACTAGTTGCATACTAATGAGTCTTTATACAGAAACATAATGAGAAAAACGAGATCATAAGATATGAGGCACGACTCGTAGTACAAAGTTTCTTACAAAAACTTGTTATTTACTACTAATGAATAAGATTACGTTCCGAATTTTTGATAAATTTGGTTGTCTTTTAAAGGCTTTAAATAAGTCTTCTAGACGTAGTAATAATTTATCTATATGATTCACTTAATGCAAAGTGCATTATGCTCTTTTTACTTTCAATTAGGTTTTTATCCCATTGGGTTTTCCCGATCAGGTTATAATGAGGCGATTATGTAAGCACATCCAAAAATCTTTTGATTCATAAAGATCATCATAAATATCACATTAATCCAGTAGATCATCGTATATATGTTGGTTTGATAAAAAAGATCATTGTAAATATTACTTTGATCTTGCTAATCATATATATATGTTATATTGATCATTAAGATCATCACAAATATTACTCTGATCCAACAGATCACTGGATATCTTTGTTCAGGTTTTTATCCCACAAAGTTTTCCCTAACAAAGTATAACTATGAGAAATGTTTTGAAGAAAACATTAATCTTGGACATATGTGCACTCTTTTTCCCTCCGATCAAGTTTTATCCTACTGAGTTTTCCTAACAAGATTTTTAACGAAATATTTTTAAGAACGTCCAACACTACAAAATCTAGAAATCATTATAAATATTTTTGCCGAGGTTTATCACACTGGGTTTTACCTAGCAAATTGAAATACAATATCCTTAGCTTGTCTTGTCATGATCATCACCCCACGTGGAGGGTGTTTAGTTTTTACTTCTTATCCAGCCTTGTTGCATGTGACCACCTCTCATTATTCAATATAAATCAAGTGGACTCAAGTCCTATAAATAGACCACAACTCATTTTGTAAAAGCTGCTCAAAAATTCATATACAAGAGTAATATCTTCTCTCCCGTCTCTCTGTTCTCTCATCTTATTTGTTTATTATTCAATTCTTTTACAAAAATATTATTGTATTTCTATTAAAAAGAATCCAATTATCCACTTATAACATAAACGTACTCGGTGACAAGAAGAAGTTGAAGCGAAAAATAAGTGAACTGATCGATGTGGAGTCTAGTGGCATTTTGGTAAAATAATGAACAAAGTAAGGTTTAGGAATTAGGATATAAATAGGTAATTGAGAGTTATATAACTTATATATAAATAAAAGCATAACAATTTCTCTTTATTATATATGGCTCATCATAGACGGTAACTGTCACAGGGAGAACAGTAAGTGAGTTTGACCACCGAATCTAGTAAATCTTTTCCTTCGATTATAAATTATTCATACATAATTTGAAAGGAACAACCTTATGTTTACAAGCTTGATAAACAAAAAGTTGCTTAATTTCTTTTCCTTTTGCTTGGAATCAGTCCTTGAAGAATGGGATAACTAAGAAGTAAATGGTGGGAAGACAAGAAAACCTGTACAAACATCACTTCAATATTGTTCTCCAGGATCACTCTCCTCAAGCCACCAAAGAAGCATACCAGGTTCAATATCGCGAGGATTATCAAAGGAACTGTAAACATTGCTGCTCCCTGGAAATTGAATCTACCCTTTTCGTATTTCTCGAGCTTTTCTTTGTCCACGGCCTTGTTTGTTAACCTTAAATTGGCTTTCTGTATGCCAATCCGCTTCATGATCGCCTCTAGGCATCCGAATAGGCTCCCGGAAACTGACTTTATAAACCACATCCTCTGTTCATTCCAGAATGTCCTCAATGTGGCCCCAGTAGAGAGAACCTCGTATAGATGCTGACAAAGGGAAGATAAATACACAACTGAAAAGACACCAAACCATGGACTTGAAACCTGAAATTTGAATTTACAAAGAGGACATAATAAATTAGCTTCATGATCATCTATCTGATCGACATACGTAGTCAATGCATATATAATATGATACGTGCTCCTTTGAACACGTTACCTTAGGGAACAAGGCAGTGCCATTAATGAGACACAATTGAGGAACAATGGCATACAAGAGAAGAGCCACAGACAAAAGGGGCTGCAAAGTGAAGTATCCATAACACATGCTTTGTAGAATGGACATTCTAGACACTCCATAAGTGAGGGGGCTGAATTTAGAGAGACCAACTTGAATCAATTCAGAGTTCCATTTCATAAGCTGTACCATAGCATCCTTCATGTCAACGGTGGTGCACCCCATGAAACATGGCCTTTTTGGATAAAGATACACTGATGTCCACCCTTTGCAGTGCAAAAGGTACCCTGTGAATGTACTCTCCAACATGCATGCATAAGAGAACCCTATCTGCATTCACATATCATGTTTTTGTAATTGTCAAGCTTTTTCAAGATTAATAAATCATGAATGATGATGACTCTTTAGTAGTACTATATATAACACACTTGCCTCTTTACCCCAATTTGTGTTAGCTTCATAGGCACAAGAGGCCAAAAGTTTGGCATCTTCTAAGATGGAATCTGATGAATTCTCTTCCTTTCTGGAGACATCTTGAATATTGTAATTAGACTTAAGTGAAGCAATTAACTTGGTAGAATTACCAAAATTCTTTTCTGGGTGAAGAAGATATTTATCTGGCATATACCAAAATAAACAAGTTTATTAGCAATAAAGAGTACTGTACTAATAAGACACTTTTTTAAGGAGGCAAATGTTACCTTCTTGATTTGGGCTCCCAAATAATGCATTTCTCTTTAAGTAAAAGCCGGTGCCTGACAGTAGTGGTCCTCTAAGCCCATCCATTCCTTGCCACTTCGTCTGAATTGGATCAAAATTTGATAAATAAATAAATAAATAAAAAGTGATGAAGATCAACATTCAAACAATAAAACTAATTAGCCAATTATTATATATATCATTTGGTTTTCAAGCTTCAGTACTATTAAATTCAGTAAAATTCATGACTTTCCGTCTTTGAATTAATTATTTTTAAAATGCGGGTCAACATTAATAAAGAATAATGGGCCAAGATTTTGGAAGTAGATTTGATTGACCCAGTTGGTTTGTATGTTGGCCAGATTGATTCAAAACGATTTTATACCAGAGAAGATTGTCATGTGTACCGTGTAAGCAGATCTAGCTTGGCCATCATAGATATCATTCTTGCTAACGTTGTAGAAAATCTGGGGGTATTGAACAAAAGCAAGAGAGCGAGACATGTGAGGATCCAGGTGAAAACACATTGCTTGTCGAGCTGAGGTTGGGTCATTGCAGTACATGTCACAGTCCAACACCAATAGATATGGCGCATTACTTATTATTCCAGATACTCGAAGCTGCACGCAACATTATAATTTATTAGGGCTAAGATCGTCTTTTCATAGGTTCGAGCATACGAAAACAATTCTTTATACATAACATAGATCTTATGTTTAATGTACGTATTGGGGATGTAACATCTACGTAGATAATGACTCTTTGTGTGTATGTATGTGAGAATGTGTACTCACAAGGGCATTGAGAGCTCCAGCTTTGTAACGGTGTGGATAGGACGGTCTTCTTTCACGAGAGACATAGACAAGCATAGGCATCTTGTTTTTATCTTTATTGTTTTCTTCATCCTCCCTGTTGTCATGTAATATCTACAAAAAATAATAATAATAATAACATCAAAGAATAATAACCATTTGTTGTTTTTTGTTCTTGTTGTCTTCTCTTAAAATTTGGTTTTGTTTATTTGGATGCACATCTGAAATAAATAAATGGATAGTGTTAACTTGTATTAATATAAAAATTTCTTTTATGGGAAACCCAATCACTATATCTATTGTAATAAATTAATAATACAATAAATAAGGTAGTTGACTTCTCTGAAAATACTGGTTAACAACTTAACACCGTACGTATAAATAAATTCAAAAGTATATTCATAAATTAAGGATGCATTAAACAATTTTTTTTTTACCTTATCAGGTCGGCTTATAAATTTAAATTATAATATATTTGTGTCTTGCTTATTGATGAGCAAAAGACCAAAGCAAAAGAAATTTATTTAATAGATGTACCGCGTATATACAATTTTTTTTTAATTGGCACAGAATTTAGTATTTTTTTAAAACTTATCAGGCCGGCCGATAGATTTAACTTTTAATATATTTGTGATTTGCTTATTTGATGAGCAAAAGACCAATGTTTCTTTAATATATCTTGCATATACAATTTTTCTGTAATAGATGGACACACAATTCAAATATATATATATAGGATATTGACACTATGTATATTTTTTTCTAAGGATATTGACACTATGTATATTTTTTTTCTAAGGGTATTGACAATACGTAGTTAAGATTAAGAGCAATAAAGATAATTAAATACATCTATCACAAAAAATCATCCTTATCACAATATGATAAGATTTACCAATAGTAACATCGGCAATTTGATCCTGATTATTGCCTCAAAACCATTCCAGTTATCTTTGACTTTTACCATATAGATTAAAGCCTCAAATTAGAGAAATTTGTATGCTTATTTAATGGTTGTAGACCCTCGTATCTAAAATGTTTTGGGATATATATATATATATATATATATATATATATATATATATATATATTATATAGAAAAGAATTTTACATCAATTTATTACCTTCGTTAAATAACTTAAGTAATATACATGTATTTCAATGCATCAAAAAGAAATATTACAAATTAAATACTTTTCAAAAAAAGAAAAAAAGAAACATTACAAATAGTTTATTTTATGTTATTGAAACATAACGAATATATAGAAGAAATTGTATTACGACCAAAGTATAATCATCTATAAAAATTTATTAAACATACATTTAACTAGCTAGTTTAAAGAGAGTATAATCTTAATTAGTAAAAGTTCGGTGAAAAACTTCCAGTTATGGAAAAATTAAACAAAATCTTAAATTAATTGCATACCTCAACACAAGGGGGTCGATCCATCTGAGCGCAATTGTTTTCATCTTTTTCACCAACATTCTCCACATTTTTCTTGAAAATTTCATATTTTGACTGTAGAGATGATAGTAGCATAAGCTTATAATTTTGTTACTTCAATTCCAGAATTTGATAATTAGTAGAGTAGTTTTAACAGCAGTAAACTTCAAGAAAGAGTATATCACATGATATAAAAACTGATCTTGTTTTTCGTGTTAAATCCTAATTGAAAAATAAATAATTATCTTTATTCTGTACAAAAATTAATTGTATGTAGATATGGGTGAGAAAGGTGATTGATTAAATTTGCACCAACCTTGATATTTTCTTCCTCCACCTTGAACTGGTCACTCCAAAGAAGCCTCTCATCTTCAGCTAACAAGGAGAAATAAGCCGCAGGACACCTAGTCTTGATTCCATACTTGCGGCAGAAGGGAATCCAGGACATGGCAAATTCATGTGCTTCTTTAATGGCATACAAAGTGATAAATGAGCCTCCGTCATCGGAGAGATACACAGACAATTTTTCCGGCGGGTAGTCGAGTGCCAAGGCCGATATAACAGTGTTCATAACCTCCACAGTTGGCTCTTTTTTGGAATCAGCTGTGCACACGAACACATCAATTCCTGGTAACCTAACATCGCTAGGGGATTTTTCGGGGAAAACGGAACGGGATACGGGGAGCCAGCGAAAGCCTTGACTGAGGAACCAAATGAAGGCGATAATCAACTCAGAGACAGTAACAAGAGACCATGACAAGGTTGGTACGTTGTTTTCATAGAAAAGGTTTGTGGTGCGATAATAAAACAACAACAGTATTGCAGTGAGGTGGAAGAGAATGTGAAGCTTGTTAATGGTGGCACGAGGCTGCTGAACTGTACGAGAGTGAAGAAGTACAGGGTCAGCCATGTCTATTTGATTTGCTTAATTAGAAATATATGATTCAACAACTCACAACCCGGCTCCCTTTATATGGAATCGTCTCCTAATCACTTGTCTAATAAAATATTGATGTCGTACGTTCATTCAAAATTACATAATAAGACATATATAGTAGTTAAAAACTAAAGCAATCAAAAGACATGAGTGTCTTATCTTAACTCATATGGTGCTACTTCCTGATGAAAGGTTGGAGTACACCGTACGTATTTTACTTCTATACATCTATAGTTTTTTTTTTTTCAATATTGTGGTGGTAAATATTCTGGCCATATTTAATGCAGGTAGGAACTCGAACCGGATTTGGATTCTCTACTGATCTGATTTTTTTTCTGACAATTTTAAAATGTGTGATTGATTATTGTTTGTTGGTAAAATAGTTTTGGAAGTCAATCACATCTTAACCGCACATTAATTACATTGTTTATATGTCATGAGATTAGACATGCCTACGGTTCCGATCGGTTCCGGAAGGAGCGAGAACCGGAACCGGAATCGTCGACAGGCGGTTCCGATTCTGATTCCGGTTCCGGTTCCACCGGTTCGGTTCTTTGTTTTTCGTTTTTACAATTTTGCATAAGAAAAATAAAATTAAAAATTAAAAAAAAAAAAATCTGGAACCGAACCGCCGGTTCCAGGACGGTTTTTTTCGGAGGACAACCGGAACCGAACCTTCAGCCCAACGGTTCCGGTTCCGGTTACGGTTACGGTTCCGGTTACGGTTCCGGTTCCGAAACCGGTTCCACGGTTCCGGTTACGATTCATTTCACACGGTTACGGTTCGGTTCCACGATTCGAACCGAACCGTGGTCATGTCTATATGAGATTAGATAAAATCAGAAAAAAGATCAGATCAGTAGATAATCCAAATTCGAACTTCAAATCCTTTCGGTATCCAATTAAAATAATTAGAGTAAAAAAACAAAGGTGCACTTTCAGATTTGAGTACAAATTACAGTGGCTGATGGCACAACTATATACTCAAGTACTTAAAACTTAAAAGTTAAAACACAACCAGGTGTTAGTCCCTCACACGTACTTTCTAAATGCATTACTTGACAGGTAAGTAAAGTCTGAGAGGTACTCAGGAATTTTTTGTTATAGAGGATTAAAATAAAATTATATGATAAAAATTAATAATAAATGAAATTAAATGTACTAAAAAAATTATTAAACAAGATTAAAGTGATACTATATGTATAAATTATAATATAACACTAAAATTATAAATTTTTGTCGTAAAAATAAATTTATATAAAAAATAATAAAATACTAACTTTAAATTATGAATAATAAATGCTTCTAACTTTTTAATTAGAAAAAATAATTTTTAACCGATAAAAAAAGTGAATCGAAGAAATATTTAATTTTGTAATTAAGAATTTCGAAAAGAGAATGAAAGAATTATTAATGGAAAAACTTAGTTGGTAGATGAACGAATTTAAGATTCGAATAATAACTTATAAATCAATTGTTTAAATCTTAAGGATGAAAAAAAAAAAAACGGGGAAGGGTGGGAACTGGGATTTGTGAGAGATATAGAAATAGAAATATAAGAACGAGAGGACAGAGAGGATTGGAGTCGGTAGAACGGATTTAAATAAAATTGATGTGACCATTTGTATAGAAAAAAGAGAATATGATGTTTGCAACTAGCTAAGCTTGCAACATGCAGAGTTAACAACTCTTCGCTAGTTCACTCTATGATTAAATTAATCTTTTTATATATATTTAGAGCTGACTCGGGCTATAAAGCCCAGGTTAGCTGCCACATCAGTCCTCCCCTGAGTGAAGTGGTGGCGGCACAGCCAAAATTTTTCAATCTTCCCAAAACTTGTCTGAAAAAAATCTACATGCACTTATGTTCATAAGACAGTCTTGACGATGGAATGGTCCTTAGTTGAATTTTTTTCTATATTAGATTATTAATTTTGTAGTTTGTAGAGCCTACACATCATTATACGGTTCAGGTTTTAGTATTGTAAATATTATTACACCTTAATTTGATCTTTAAATTGTAAAGTACGTCGAAACCATCTTTTATAAAGAATTATATTTTCGGGACTGTGCTTTAAAGATTGATATTGTTAGGATTTGATCCGACAGATTTTTGACCCAAATGGTGGTACAATTTTTTTTTTAAAATAATAATAATTAAACTAGTTTTTTCTTTTCTGTTTTTTTAATAATAATAAAAACAACGTTTCGTGTTGGGTTAGGTTTTAGTATGTGATTAAAATAAATAAAGATGAATTATATTTTAGTCCCTATAGTTTATCTTGATTTACGTTCAGTCCATAGTTTTTTAAAATTATAGGTTTTAGTTTTTCTGTAACAAAATCCGTTAAAAGAATACTTTTTAGCATGTCAGACATACAAAATGACATTAATGTCCCTGATGGGTGCTGACAACATTGAGAATGCCATTTTATCCTTATTTCTATCTTTATCTGAGTTAAGCAATTTTACATGAAATTATAAATTTACCCTTACTGTGTATTAAAAAAACACAACTTTTTTTTAAAAAAAAAACATAAATAAAAAGATGAATCTCCACCGTCCATCTAGATGGACGGTGGAAATATCTTTTTTTTTATTTAAATTTTAAAACATAAATTAAAAATAATAGGAAAAAAAATCTCATCATCATCATCTTCTCCACCATTTCCAACACCATGAACCACATGCTTTTCGTTACCACCACCACAACTCAATAAAACCTAGAAAAAACAACCACGGGTCTAATTCCTACACCACCACCAGTGCACCACCACTGGTCCACCAAATACCATCAGTCCACCACCACAACTCCTACCACCACCACCAGTCCACCAAATCCCACCAGTCAACAGCCATAACTCCCATGACCACTATCACCACCAAATCCAAATCTATATAACCTATTCACAAACCCTAACACAAAAATCAAATTAAAAAAACACCAACATCGATTTTAACACAAACCAAACGATTTCAAGCCCCCTAAACACAAATCAAATCGATTTTAACAATCACAAACACGAATTGAGCCCACAAACACCAAAATATTCCTTGCCACCATCACTCTTCACAAACCCATTTCATCAGTCCACCATCACTCTCCACAAATCGAGATCAGTTACAGTTTGATGATGAAGATGAAAATATGAGGAGATGAGAGATAGAGAGAGATGAGAGATCGTGATAAGTGAGAGATGAGATGATTTAAATTGAACCCAGATCCGGTCCGAACCCAACAGCGTGTGAGAGAAAGAGATGGTAGTTTGGTGGTGGTGTGTGCATGAGAGTGAGAGAGATGGTGGTGGTCTGTGTGAGAAAGAGATGGGTGGTGGTTTAAGTGTGAACTGTGAAGGCAGTGAGAGGTGGTGAGAGGTGTTGACCGGTGGTGAGAGCCGAGAGGTGTTGGTGAATGGTGATGAAGATTGGGATGGGTTTTGATTAATTAATTTAGTTTTATTTTTAATTTGTATATGGTGAGAGAGATGAAGTGTTTTTATTTTATTTTTTTCTAGAGATTTCTTTTTTAAATTAATTTGTTGTTGAAAAAAATATTTTGTTTTTAAAATTATTTTTCAATTGTCCAGATTCTTGGGTAAATGAATGGGATAAGATCTTCTCCATCCATTATTGTTTAAAAATAAATTATTTATTAAGTATTATATTAATAATGTTTTATAATTTTAATTAGTAAAAAGATATTTTTACCCTTTAGTTAAATAATATTCTAGAACATCATATGATGTTTTATCTTTGACCCTCGTTGACTTGACGGAACTCTAATAGAATTGGATGGTAGGGATTCAAATCTGTATTGTTAGAGAAATGATGTATTAAAAGTTACAATTCTAAAAATTGTAGACTAAACACAGATTAAGGTAAACTACGAGGACTAAAATACGATTTACCCAATAAATAAAGATGATTCTCAACAGAGAAAATGAGACATATTTACAGAAAGGCCTAATTTACACTTTTTTTTTTCTTTAGGCCTCAAATGTTCTCGTGACAGGAAACATGGTGCTTTTATTATTATTATTATTATTTTTAAAAAAGAATAACTATTTTAAACATATATTACAAGAGCAGTAAATTGAATGTACATGTGAACTGATGTTAAGTATTAGTAATTGAATAATTCGAAAGTGGAAATGCTGAGAAATGTCACCTTGTTTTTGATGAGTTGTAGTGATGTCACCGGTTTAATAAGTTAAGTTTAAAATACATATATTATGGAGAACTACCCATATTGCACTTAAATAATCAATTTTTAATTCTCTTTGTACTTCCATCTCCACATTTTGATCACTGAAAGTAGTAACTTCTCTCTCTCAAAAACTTGTCTAAAAATCGATCTACAATTTTTCTGAACATGATCCAGTTTTTTTGATAATTTTACGAGTTATTGCATATTTTTGTTACATTGGTTCGAGTTTTTTTTGATATGTTTACGAGCTATTTTGTAATTGATCAGAGTATTTTTTTTTTAAATTTGTCTAAGCTTTTTTACATTGTTATAAGCATTTTTAAACTGCTGCAAACAAGTTATAATCTTGGACAAAAAAGCTCAAACCTCTGAGAAAAAAGTTTGAGCCCTTAATAAAAAAACTCGATCCCTTTAAAAAAAAGTTGGATCCCTTTAAAAAAAACTCGATCATGTTAAAAAAAAAAGACTTGATCCTTAACAAAAAAAGTTATATCCCTTAAAAAAAAAGCTCAATCCTTAATAAAAAAAGCTCGATCTCTAACAAAAAATGCTCGATTATATACAAAAAAAGCTCGATCATTTACAAAAAAGCTTGATCTCTTACAAAAAAGCTCGATCATGTAAAAAAAAACTCGATCCTTAACAAAAAAAGCTCGATTATGTATAGAAAAAGCTAGATCAAATACAAAAAAGCTCGATCCCTTTAAAAAAAGCTCGATTCCTCACAAAAAAAGCTCGATTAGGTAAAAAAAAAGCTCGATCATATACAACAAAGCTCGATCCCCTTAAAAAAAAGCTCTATCCATCATAAAAAAACTCGATCACTTATAAAAAAAACTCGATCCTTAAAAAAAAAAGCTCGATCCTTAACAAAAAAAACTCGATCATGTACAAAAAAAGCTTGATCATGTACAAAAAAGCTCGATCTCTTACAAAAAAAACTCGATCATGTATAAAAAAAGCTCGATCATGTACAAAAAAACTCGATCCCTTTAAAAAAAGCTCGATCCATCATAAAAAAACTCGAACCCTTACAAAAAAGATCGATTATGAAAAAAAAAAACTCAATCCTTAATAAAAAAAGCTTGACCCCTTACAAAAAAAGCTCGATCCATCATAAAAAAACTCGATCACTTGCAAAAAAACTTGATTATGTAAAAAAAAAAAACTAGATCCTTAACAAAAAAAACTCGATCCCTTACAAAAAAAACTCGGTCATGTACAAAAAAAGCTCGATCATATACTAAAAAGCTCGATCCCTCACAAAAAAAATTCTATCCCTTACAAAAAAAACTCGATCCCTTTAACAAAAAAAGCTCGGAAATATTTCAAAAGTCTCAAAAACCAAGATATTCATCTTCGTCAACACACAACAGATCAAATAAAAAAAAAGCTCTGGGGGCGCTGCCCCTTACCCCCGCCAGCTCGGCGGGGAGCTCAACCCCTAAATGCGTCTGCGTAGCGCCTGTGTTTCAATGAAACTTTCTCTCTCTATTTCATATCTCTCACTGTAAAAAAAAATGAATGAAAGATTCTGATGAAACAACTATTGGGGATATTTTTGTCCGTTCACCATAATAGGTGTCTTTTAAACATAAGTTATAAAAGCAGTGATAGTGTTGAAACGTCACCTCCAAAAAGTGCTATTTATTTTTTGAGCCCTAATTCGAAAGGCAAGCATGCACTCTCTATCCTCTCATAGCTGGTTATTCTTATATCAAACTGTACAAAATATTTGTTCAAAATCATACATAAATGATATGGTATGTCTAAAATATCATTATACTATAAATCATGAGATCATGGATCGAGTGATATGATTTTCATAACTCATATATGACATACCACATGAGCATGATTTTAGATAAATATTTTAGAAAACGTAGTATTACTTTTATTCTTCTTTATGTAAAACATTTTAAGGGAAAGACACAATTATGAATATATTTATAGAATGGGTGCATTGCAATCACTAACTATGGAATTAGGACAAATATTTTAGAAAACCTAACATTACTTTTATTTTTCTTATGTAAAACATTTTAAGGGAAAGACACAGTTCTGAATATATTTATAGAAGGGGTCAAAAAATTATTGGCACTATTTGAGGGGATGTTGTGCAAATATCACCACTTTACTAATGTATGTTTAAAAGGCACCAAAAGAGCGTTTGAGACAAAAATACCCCGAATATTTTAACAGTGAGGAAGTTGTCGTTTTCAAAGTCAGAGAGAAGCAACAGTCAAACCGACGGGAAACTAATCGACGGTGAAGTGACCGGAAGAGCTGCGATTGACAAAGGTAAGATTGGTTATTTTTCCTCGTTTTTGTTGTTGTTAACTTGCATTACATGTTAGAATTGAGTTTTGTTGATAGGAATTGTAGAAACCGGTTAAAATAGAGATGTGAGAATGGTTGTGGTTTAGGTTAGGGTTTGTAATTTGGTTGAATATCAGTTGAGGAAGATGAAATCTGGGTTTTCGAGACTTTTTTCAAGAAAATCAAGCTTATTTGATTAGTCGAGCTATTTTTATCGTGAAAATTAGGTTTTGGTAGATCGAGGATTTTGGAAAAGGAATCGAGCTTTTTAAAAAAAGAATCGAGCTTTAAAAAAAAAAATCGAGCCATTTTGAAAAGTATCGAGCTTTTTTTAATAGGTTTCGAGCTTTTTTGAATAGGTTCGAACTGATTTAAAATTAGATAGAGCGTATTTGAAAGGGATCGAGCTTTTTTGAAAAGGGATCGAGCTTTTTTAAAAAGGGATCGAGCTTTTTTAAAAGGTATCGAGCCTTTTTGAAAGGGATCGAGCCTTTTTAAAAAAGAATCGAGCTTTTTTTGAAAGGGATCGAGCCTTTTTGAAAGGGATCGAGCGTTTTTGAAAAGGAATCGAGCTTTTTTGAATATGTTTCGAGCTTTTTTGAATATGTTCGAGCTGTTTTTGAATTGGATAGAGCCTATTTGAAAGGGATCGAGCATTTTTGAAAAGGGATCGAGCCTTTGTTAAAAGGCATTGAGCCATTTTAAAAAGGAATCGAGCCATTTTAAAAAGGAATCGAGCTTTTTTGAATAGGTTCCAGCTGTTTTTGAATTGGATCGAGCCTATTTGAAAGGGATCGAGTTTTTTTGAAAAGGGATCGAGCATTTTTTAAAAGGGATCGAGCTTTTTTAAAAAGGGATCGAGCTTTTTTAAAAAAGGATCGAGCTTTTTTAAAAAGGGATCAAGATTTTTTTAAAGGGATCGAGCCTTTTTGAAAGGGATCGAGCCTTTTTGAAAGGGATCGAGGCTTTTTGAAAGGGATCGAGCCTTTTTGAAAAGGAATCGAGCTTTTTTGAATATGTTTCGAGCTGTTTTTGAATTGGATCAAGCCTATTTGAAAGGGATCGAGACTTTTTGAAAGGGATCGAGCCTTTTTGAAAAGGAATAGAGGTTTTTTGTAAAGCAATGACATTGTTCTAACTAATATTTCAGATGTTTGCGCTCAAGGAACTGGTGTCGACACCAGCTGAGGGACAAGCACCATATTATGCCTGCCTAGACGATGGGGGATCATGTATGTAGAAGATGACATGGATGATATGCCGCCTGAGGTCCCTAATCATACCACCTTAGGCGGGATCAGTGGTACAGACAGGACCATTGACAGTGAGGGATATGAGCCCGCTCCTGAGGGTTTGAGGCCCAGTGATAGTGATGGATATGAGACAGACCCTCAACAAAAAAGGCATAGGCATAGGCATAGGCAGGTTCGGTTTTCCACCCCCGGACATGGTACATCTGCAGGGGATTCCCGTGGGGGGGTTGGACGTGATGGAAAAGTAAGCTGGAAACAAAGTTAAGTGTTTTTTAGTAACACGTGTTGATAGTTTTTTACTAACATTGTAGATATGATTTCAGGCTCCGTGGACTGAAATGTTGAACGATGTGTGTGAAGCCCTCCGAAAGAGTGACGAGGATCGACAACGTCAACACTTGGAGTTGTTGGATATGATCCGAAAGAGTGATGAGGATCGTCAGCAGCAACACCGATTGTTACTTGATATGATCCGAGGGCTTCAAGGTTCGACCTTAAGTACACACCGGGATGGCCCCCCACCTCCTGATCAATTATTTAGTACCGGAGGGTTGACTGATAGGTTTACGGGGGGACAGACACCCAGGCTCAGGGGTCCCCCCCACCTCCCATCACATCGATCCCCCCACCTCGCAGCACATCATTCCCCCCACCTCCTAGCACATCGATTCAACTACCGCGGTCCCCTCCCCCTCACAGCACGTCCGTGGTGACAGATCGGTCCCCTCCCCCACCCAGCACGTCGGTCCTGTCGGAGCGGTCCCCTCCCAACCTAGCACGTCCGTGGGGTAGGAGCGGTTCCCTCCCCCACCCAGCACGTCCGTCCCGTCGGAGCGGTCCCCTCCCCCACCTAGCACGTCCGTGGCGTCGGAGCGGTCACCTCCCCCATCCAGCACGTCCGTGGCGTCGAAGCAGTCCCCTCTCCCACCCAGCACGTCCGTGGCATCGGAGCGGTCCCCTCCCCCGGTGAAGCGTTTAGGTAAGCGCGGATGGCAGTTGGTGAGCCCTTACACAGATCCATGTCGCCCAAAGAGGTTAAAGACACAACCCGAGTCCGTGGAACACATTTTTGACCCCCACGGACTAGTGGACGGTGACCACCTAGCGGCATACAAGGCCTTCAAGAGGAACATCAACGAGGAACAGTGAGTCCAACTTTTTATAATACAAATGGATGTACATTTCTTGTTTATTCTAATTTATGTATAGCTAAGGTAATTCAATCATTATACAGACGTGATGTGGACGTACTGTCACCAGTTACCGCGGGATGGTTTGTGCGTATGCAGTCCAACTTCATGGACTTGGAGGACACGGTACTTACTTATTATATTTCATATTAACTTTTGTGTAAGTATTGTTTAATTGTTAACAAGTACGGTGGTTTTATTGTTTGTCAGCATATGGATGCATACCTAAATATTCTACGCAAGCGTCAGCGAGGATTCCACAATGTGTACAACCAGAGGATCAACGTGTTGGATACACAATTTTATGTAAGTAGTTATAACATTTGGGAATCACATCGGATTTTATGCTTCTGTATTAATAATACGATCTTGCCAATGCTTGTACAGCCACTTATGTTGTACATGTGGGAGAGGATGATGCCTCGTGATTCCCACGGTGCTGTGAGCATGGCAATGTGGAATGTGTTACAATCCCGATGGTTGGAAGAAGACCTGTTCATGGTCCGTGGAGCAACCACGAGTGGAAACCGCCCATGACACGAGGTTGACCAGGTAAGTTTTACATGATTGAGATGATTTAAAAAAAATTGTAAGTATATCCTCAGCTAACACGGCATGCAAACTATTACAGGTGCTGATTCCGTGCAACGTTGGGGCCCAACATTGGTTGGTGGTGAGCGTCTACCTTTATCGCGGAAAGATTGATATTTATGACCCCTGGAGACAGGAAGTCCCTTATTAGATCAGGCACCAGCAGGTCCGGCCATTATGGTGGTTTTTACCCTCCATGTTGAGTGACACAGGGTTCACCACAACACGACGTCCTGGGCGTCGGGCGTTCACTCTGGAAAATAAGCCCTTCTCGGTCAGTCTAGTGCATCATTCTATAGTCCCCCAACAAAAGAAATCGTAAGACATTCTATTTCATTCACGTGTTTACATATTCTTTATGAACGATTTCTAATGGTGTTTTATGTCCCGAATTGTAGAGGTAACTGTGGTCCCCATACTTTGAGAATTATCGAGTACATAGTGGCGAACCGAAGGCCTTTTGATTGGTCAGAGGACGACATGGGGATGATTCGGGAAAAAATGGTTGTGGAGATTTTTGCTAACTCCAAGCCCGCCAAGTGATTTTTTGTATATTACCATTGTAGTTGTACACAGACATGTCATTAATTCATTCATTATTCATTCATTAATATTAATTCATTCATTAATATTAATTCATTCAATAATAAGTAATTATTGCAATTCAAAATTATTACAATATGATACACTTCCAAAAGTTTTCAATGTGATCAAAAAATTGTCATTCATTCCCTATTAGAGTCAATGTTAGGGCACGTTTGTTTGTTGTGTCCAATTGAATGACAGATGCTACACTTACGGCGGTATTCATCGGGAACAACTCTTCTTGTACCTTCATTAATCATCGGTGGATTAGAACATCTCCTGGAATTATGCCCTTGTTGTCCACATCTTCTACAGGATTGTGTAGTTGTCCTCTCCGAATACGAGACATGGTGACCCGCCCTCTGGCGTCCTGCTTGTCTCCTGGAGTTTGGATTCAAAATCACCCTCTGAGAAATGTCAGATGGCACAACCTAAGTGGAAGGATGGACCACCGGTATAATAGGAACCGAGTACGCGTTAATAAGTGTCTGTGTCTTGTAGTAGTCCGCACACAAAGTTGTGAAGTCCAAGTTTCGCTCTCGGTAAAAAAAATTGAAAACGATCAGCTTCACCAAGAAAATGATCAGTAGGTTTTCAAAGTTGTGAAGTCCAAGTTACAGTAATCTACAGTGTCGCCGTAAGGGCTTGAAAACATGGAAAATAATCCATTTGAAATTTATTACAAGTGCAAGTCTTCCGAGCTAAGTCTACAGTCCACTGTTTTTCAGACCGCCTGACCAAAAAAATGTTCCAGTCGACTGGATTAACTGTCAAATAACCATACTTCTCCACACGTTTTAAGAGCACAAGATGTGCTGCGTCGGTCAACTGATGACGCATGGTTTATGCAGCTCTATAGCGATCATGAAACCACCGTTGAAGCATATTCCTAATGAACTCAGCCAGAGTCAACATAGGCAGTTGGCGTGCAAATTTGAGGCATGAGTTTATGCATTCTGCAGCATTAGTCGTCATCACCCTATACCTTCTTTTCGGGCAGTGTACAAGAGACCACTTGTGTGGACCAGTATCAATGACATAATCATATGCATTCTGGTGCAAGTTTCTTAACTCTTCCATATGCTGGTTATATTCAAACTCGGTGTATGCGCGTGCTGCTTTGTCCATTATTACGGCAACATCATTCCTATGAAATCGCTTTTTGACATTTTCAGTAAAATGCCAGCAACATATGGTATGGGTGACATAAGGGAACACTTTAGAAATCTCTGCTTCAATGCTTGCATGCCTATCAGAAATGAAAACTAGCTTATCAATATGACCTAGGGCAACCTTCAAGCAATCCAAAAACCATTCCCATGAAAGATTGTTTTTTGAGTCGCCGTACCCAAAAGCAATTAAAAACAATCGGATACACCTGTTCGTTCCCATCTTGTGCTGTTGCAACAAACATTGTACCCCAAAATCGTCCCTTTAAATGGGTACCATCAAATGCAATGACTGGACGCATACACGTTCGGAATCCTATAAGTGAGGCACCAATCAACATGAAGAAGTATATAAATGTATCATCTTCGTTGCACTGTAAGTCAGTGATTGCGCCGAGATTTTGTTGTTCCAAAATGTAACCAAAAGATGGAAGCAGTTGGAAGGTTTCCTCATGTGTTCCATATGTCAGTGACAACGCATAATCGAGGGCGGTGTGGGCCTTACTGTATATGATTTGGATTCCATACATTGATTTCATGTCGGCGATTATGTCCTTCGGACGCATTAGTCGACCATCTTGTTGTTGAAGTCTAGGTGCAATAACTTCTCCAATTGTGACTGCACTAGCTTGTCAGTGCCGACGGTGAATTTCCTCTAACGGACAAGTGGGTTCGTTGACAAAACTTCTTACTTGAAAGTATGTGTCTTCATCTCTCCTCACCGCTCTTAACTTCCACGTACAATTTCCCATCAAACAAACTAGATGTAATGTTGTCTTATTGGATTTTTTTACCTTCCACTCGAAGTTCTGCCGCATTGCAAAATGGCCTACTAGTCTCTTCAAATCCTTTTTTGTTGCAAAAAACTGGCCTTTATATATCATGCTTGTAGGTTCATCTTCAAACAAGTTCCTGCTTCCACCAATACCAAACGAGTATGATTCTGCTCCTGGAATAACCCATGTTCTTGCATTATTTGAATCATCTGCAGTTACATTAGCCCTCCCCTCGGAAGTCCCAACTATATCTTGTGCACTGGAACTAAATCTGTGTACATATCATACACGTCTTTCCGTTTCGACAGGTTCTGCATCATCCTGATTGTCCTCTACATTTTCTACAGAATTTAAATTGTCCTCATTATCCACCTCATGATTCACCCCAACATTCAGTGATGTATTCTCCTCATTGTTGATGTCATTGTAGATCTCATTGTATTGGTGGTTGTACTCTCTACCATTCATCTCAATATGACAATAAAATACATCGTCGAATTGAGGTTCCGGTCTATTATCATGGGTGACTACTTTCGGTAGGACAACACATATTTTCCCGACCATCAATCCCACTTCTTTCTGTGAACAATTGGTTGCTTCCGCCTGATGATCAAAATTGTTGGGTGTTATCAGGATGAGGGATATCTTCACCAATGACACCTCCCGCTGGCCTCTCGATTAGACTAACACATACTTGAGGGATCACCCTATCTTCCCCTAGCATAAAATGAACATCGTCATTGTTTCTTATAAATGTACGACATGTAGTCCCAGGAACAATTGATAGAGACTGTAGCTCAGCACTGTATTTGTTCTCATCAAACTTCACAATGGTTTGCACGATCGACACCAGTTCGTCGTAACTCAAATTCTTTGACACATACAAACCTTGGTTATTGGAACCTAAATACCTCTGATTTCCGTCTGGTAATTGCTCCCATCGACCGTTGTAAGATATGACTATTCTCACCCTATCCATTGTCCTGTCAAAACCAACATCAAAAACCATTAATAAGGAAAAAAATATTTCATATTAAATTTACAATAATAAAGGATTAAACAAAAATCAAAAATGTAAGATATGAAGCTTTTTTTTAAAACGGATCGAGATTTTTTTGTATATGATCGAACCGTTTTTGTACATGACCGAGCTATTTCTAACGGGATCGAGGTTTTTTTGTTCAAGACCGAGCTCTTTTTTTACATAATCGAGTTTTTTAATATATGACTCGAGCTTTTTTTCATATGCCTCGAGCCTGTTTGAAAGGGATCGAGCTTTTTTTGGAGGAATCGAGCTTTTTTGTGAGGGATGGTGCTTTTTTATGCGGTATCGAGCCTTTTTCAAAAGGGATCGAGCTATTTGTGTGAGGGATCAAGCTATTTGTGTGAGAGATCGAGTTTTTTTTGCAGTGATCAAGCTTTTTTTATGATGGATCGAGCCTTTTTTGCCAAGGATCGAGCATTTTTTCTAGGGATCGAGCTTTTCTTTTTATGTATCCAGCATCTATATTTGGAATCGAGCTTTTTTAGAATTTGATCGAGACTTAGTTTCACATTTCCGAGCTTTTTTACAAATGTTTCGACCTTTTTTTAAAACATTTTCACCTTGTATGCCCAAGATTATAAACTTATTTGTACCACTACAACTCAACTCGTCCAAATATATATACAAAAAAATATGCATACATGTTCATTCATTCTTTGTAAAAAGTTTACAACTCCAGGACATCAACATAAAAAAATTCAGACATGTTCATAAATGTTCATACGGTGTTATACCACACAGAAATACGATAAAAAATGGAAATGAAGATCAGAAATATTATTTTACCTTCTTGTGCAAAATCTGGAATATGTGCAATATCTGGAATACAATAAATCTGGAATGGAGCTCGTTTTGTGAAGAAAAAATGGAGTAGGTGATTGATTTTTAGACAACTTTATTAGACGACAACCTTTAAAGAATAAAATACCGATTATTTAAGGGCAATTTCGGTAGCTCACCATAATAGGTGCCTTTTAAACTTAACTTATTATAAATGTGATTTCACTGCAATTAACCAATAAAAATGTGGCATTCATCGCTATTTCCACTTTATAGAATGGGTGCATCGCAAATCAATGGACGACGGCGACTTCCTTATCATTATATGATATTAGCAATTAATTAATTACAATTTTCCATTATGCAGTAAAATTAATCTCTATCAATTCCTGTACTAAATAAAATTAACTGATCATCCACGCACTTGACCAATAGCAGGTTGCATGAACACGTTATTATAGAGAGAATAGAATGTTCTTAACAGTTGTTGACGTTTCACATTTATTAATAATAAATTAATTGTCTGAATTAACGATGATCTCTCAGTGTTAATCAATTTGTCTATAAAAAAACAAAACTAGATCTCGGTTGCTACGTTAGATTAATTGAACCTTATAATAGAAATATAGAATTAGTGTTCAACTTATTGTTTGGCTGTGGAAAAAGAGGAGAGAGAGAAAGATATTAAGGATTATATATATATATATATTGGTTTCCGGTCAGTGCACACTGATATATGTTATATCAATACATTGTATGTGGACCATTGATTATGGAGAAGTTTTAATAAGTGCATACACTTTGAGTCAAAACATGTAAATCTAATGGTCAACATCCAACGTACTGACGAATTTATATCAATGTGCGCTGATGTAATTATATAAGGACATTGAATGTGAGCCACTCATTTTACATACTTTGTCTTGGCATGTATGCACTTGTCAAAACTCTTTTATAAACGAGTGGCTCATATCTAATATCTTTATATAATTCCATCAGTGCACATTGTTAAGATAAAGAATATATATATATAGCATATCACCTCTTAGTAGTGATGGTTGTGCACCTCCCTTCTACACCTAGTGGTCAGGGGTTTGTGTGGGGAATGAAGGTAACATCTCCCCGATTTGTTGAGTCTAAGTAATCTCGTCAGGTCCCGGTAGTAGTTATATTTCAATTAAGTGTCCCACTTTTTTTTTTCCAAAATCGTGGCACGTGAGTTGTCAACATCCTATAAATTATGAGATTATATAGTCTCTCATAAGAGATTTTTTACTTTAATTTCTGTAAGGATTTTGATAAAATCACATCGAGTTTTATAAATTTTGATATGATTTTTTTCGTAAATGATAAGTTCATTGAAATTCACTTATTAAAAAAAATCATATTTTTTTCAAGCACTAAAACTATTTTTTCCGATTTGTTAAAGATGAACGAAATATAGGAAATATAAGGAAAATAGTTTTGATGCACATATTGATGTTTAAAAGGAAAAAGTTAACAAACATTCAATTATGATAACAAGTAAAATAGGAAAAAAAAATTGATAATAATTGAGAAAGAATTATAATCAGGTTTATTTATATAATATATTTGTTTAAATTATTATATAAATATAATATTAAGTAAAAGGCTGGGGATATTGCTACCTATAAAACCAATAAATACACTCATTTTTATAAGTATATTCATATTTAAAATTTTAAAAATAAATATTAATATAAGCACCCATCCTAATATCAACAGTACCCTTATTAAAATGAATATATTTATTTTAATAAATTTTATTTATAAACCCTTTTAAATTATAAACACGCTCAATTTATATATAAAAAAATCATATTATTTTTGGAATACTATCCTATTCTAATGATGATACAATTTATACTTGGAAATTTCTCGAATTTATGAGTCTTATGAAAGTGAAGATATATAACCAGATTGTATTTGACCATACGGGGTCAAGAGATTTTCAATTTCTAATTCTCTCATATATACAACTATCTTAAAAAAAACATTGATACTTACGGCTACCTTTTTTTCAAAAAATTATTTTGTTTATTGACAGAGTTCATAACTAGATATTAAAAAATAAACAAAAAAAAAAGTTAAATAATACCAACATGTGTATAGTCAGAGCTCTTTGAAAATTCTTTTTCAATTACTTTATTATTTGATGATCATGTGATGATGGAAAAGTTTGATATTTAAAATAAGAATCAGGGTGTATCATAAAAATTAGGGTTAATCATCGGTTAAAGTTAAGTTTTTTTTAAATAAAGAGATATAATTGAAGATATGCGTGTAATTAATTAGTGTACATAAAATTTAATTTATTTTTAATTAAAGTAATTTGTTGTTTTTGGTAAGTTTGTATTGAGATATTTTTATAATTAAAATTTTTAATAAAATATTGATATACTAGTAAGTTTTATAGGTGGCAATATCAACACCCTAACTAAAAACTATATTTAAAAAAAAAAAAAATCATTTGGGGCACGTTCCCCACCTGATCCTAAGCTAGGTCCACCATTGGTGTTGGTATTGTTACTTATTTGCAAAAATTGAATTCCTTTCTTCTTCTTTTTTGGTAAGGGCAAGATTTTATTCAAAAGTTCCAAAGGCCAAAGATAACCATAGAAAACATAGAGCTAGCTAGACATAACCACGGTTTGCCGTGGAATCGAACTGTAACCGTAATCGAAACTGTAGAACCGGTTCCTAAACCGTAACTGTAACCGTAGAACTGAAGGTTCGGTTTCAATTCTTCTCAGGAAAATATCGGTTTGAAACCAACGGTTCGGTTCCAATATATATATATATATATATATATATTCTTAAGCAAAAATGTAAAAAAATAAAGGAACCGAACCATTAGAACCGATGGAACCAAACCGGAACCGCCGATCTACGGTTTAGGATTCGGTTCTATCTTCGTCCGGAACCGAAACCGAACCGAACCGGAACCTTTTGCATGTCTAGAGCCAGCATGTCTAGAACCAGCATGCCTAAATGGCCAAACCCACCTAAAAACAAAAAAAAAAGGTTTAATTGTACAAACACCCCTAATTTTAGATGAAATTATACTCAAATGCCACATTTCCGTTTATTGTATAAACATCCCCTGTAAAACGTTGACAAAAAAAGAATTACAAAAATACCCTCATAAGAAATTAATCAACCCCCCCAAGCTTTGCCTTTAGATTAAAGGTAAATAACTCTAACTTATCCTGATTATATGCATAATTACATTAAAAACCAGTAATCTTTGCATAATAACACAAACATACATTTGACTCGTTTACTAACGGTTAACCACCATTAATCAATCACAACAAATGGGAAATACCAGTTTTGTCATTTTCCTTACCCTTGTATTTATAAGGGCAAATTACACTAACTTACCCCAATTTTATATATAATTGCATTAAAACCCATGAACATATCAAAATAATAGAAACATACCCTCTGATCCGTGACTAACGTTAACCACCGTTAGTTAACCACAAATGAGAAGAATTGTCGATTTTGCCCTATAGAAATACTTAATTATATAAAATCAGTTAATTAGTTAAAAATAAAATTATTAGAAAATATAATATATAAAAAAGGTATTGTTGTGGATGTTTAGGAGGATGTTAATGTTAATTATTATTATTATTTATTTATTTTTGATGATGTCGATAATTTTTTAAATTAATATTTATTTTCCTTTTAATTAGTTGTTTAGTTTTAAATTTTAATTAATATAAAATTCTTGAATCATCCACGTATATTTTAAATATTAAAGCAGTCATGTTTGTTTTTAATTAATATTTTTACACAAACTTTTAATTAGTTGTTTAGTTTTAATTTTTAATTAATAAAAAATTCTTGAAGCAGCAACATCTGCTTTAAATGTTAAAGCAGTCACGTCTGCTTTAAATATAAAAATTAATTTAAAGCAAACGTGACTGCTTCAAGAATTTTATATTAATTGAAATTTTAAAATAAATAACTTATTAAAATGAAAATAAATATTAATTTACAAAATTATCGTCATCATCAAAAATAAATAAATAATAATAATAATTAACATCATCATTCTCCTAAACATCCACAGTAATAACTTTTTTATATATTATATTTTATAATATTTTTAATTTTAATGAATTAACTGATTTTATATTATTAAGTATTATTTCTATAAGGTCAAAAGCGACAATTCTTCTCATTTATGATTAACTAACGGTGGTCAATGTTAGTCAACGGATCAGAGGGTATGTTTGTGTTATTTTGATATTTTCATGCATTTTAGTGCAATTATACATAAAATCGGGGTAAGTTAGTGTAATTTGTTCTTATAAATACAAGAGCAAGTGAAAGGGTAAAACTGACATTTCCTTTTTTTTATGGTTGACTAACGATGGTCAACTGTTAGTAAATGGGTCAAAAGTATGTTTGTGTTATTATGTAAAGATAATTGGTTTTAATGTAATTATTCATATAATCAGGATAGGTTAGTGCAAGCAATTTGCTCTTAGATTAAAGGATCCATCTATTCTCTATAATAGCAAGTCAACCCCTAAAAACCTTTGAGAAGCCACAAACCCTTGCTCAACCGAGCTACTCAAGTTTATTGTTAGATGATTGTTTATATATATATATATATATATATATATATATATATATATATATATATATATATATATATATCTTAACGCTTAATTGATAAAATAATTTAAAGCTTCTTTCCATAATTTTAACATATTTAAAATAATTATTTTCATTTTGTTTTCTTTTTTTCTTTTTCTTTTTTCATAAATCTACTTTTATATTATATATATACATACATATATATATATATATATATATATATATACCTATATATATATATATACCTATATATATATAGTTATATAATTATATCTTAAGGCTTCATTGATAAAATAATTTAAAATTTCTTTCCATAATTTTAACATATTTAAAATAATTATTTTCATTTTGTTTTCTTATTTTCTTTTTCTTTTTTTTTTCATAAATCTAGTTTTATATATTATTATTATTAAATATGAATTTACTTAAAATATCATATATATATATATATATGAGTTTATTTTAAATTATATAAAAAGATTTAAATTATTTTTAAGGTTTAATGGAACAAAATAATTTAAATCTATTAAAATTATGGAAAGAAACAGATTTTATTTATTTTGTACAATTAAGCCTTAAAATAATTATATAACTATATATATAGTTATACATATATACATTACATAACTACATATATACATTTAAATCAATAACCTTCTTAATTTTTTTGTGTGCAATTAAACCTTAAAATAATTATATAACTTTATATATATATATATAGTTAAACATATATACGTTACATAACTACATATATATTTAAATCAATAATCATCTAATAATAAGCTGGAGTAGATCAGTTGGCTAGGACTTGTGGCTTCTAACCATTAAGTTAATGGTTTAATCCTTGATGAAAGCATTTAATTTTTTAATTATAGATTAAAGGTTTTTAGGGGGTTGACATGTTATTATAGAGAATAGAGGAATCTTTTTATCTAAGGGCAGAGCTTGGGAGGATGCCCGGGGGTGGGGGGGTTTAATTTTGTATAAGGGTATTTTTATCATTCTCTTTTAATCAACGTTTTACCGGAGATGTTTGTGCAATAAATGTATATATGCAATTTCGTCTAAACTTAAGAGATGTTTGTGTGATTAAGCCAAAAAAAAAAATCAGAAACAACTAGAAACCTAAAAATAGTGAAGAGAACACACAGAGACTCATGACAAAGAAAAGCACTAACAAGAGCTACCAAACGGAGAAACCCAGCCAACCCCAACACACCAAAGCAAAACACAAAAACTCAGCCACCCCCACCACACTAAAGCAAAGCACAAACCGCAATACTAATTGTTATTGTACAACGGCATCCCCTCCATCTTACAAAAGGTCCCAACTTAGATTCTTCTAACAATTTCCTCTACCATATCCTTTTTTCTTCCATTAAAATCAAAACCTAAGACCACTACAGTTTCTAGCTATACAAAAATTGAATTCATAACTTAAAAAATTAAATAACAATTATCATTTAGTTGATATAGCAAGCGTGACAACACTCATTTTATTTACCAATGACTTAACTACTGTATTATATATTTATATGTTATTGTTTACTTCTAACAGTTGAGATAGTAGTGTTAAATAATTTTATATCGAATAAAAAGGAATTCATCGAACGTCCCACTTGCATGTAAAAGATTGATCGCTGTTTTATGAAGGGAAAATTGCATTAATTCACCTTGATTATATGTATAATTGCATTAAAATCAGTGATGTTTACATATTAACACAAACATACCTTTGACCCGTTGACTAATGGTTGACCACCGTTAATCAACTACAAAAAAAGAAAATACCAATTTTACCCTTTTCCTTGCCCTTGTATTTATAAAGGTAAATTACACTACCCCGATTATATGTATAATTACACTAAAACCTGTGAAAATATCAAAATAACACAAACATACCCTCCGATCCATTGACTAATGTTGATCACCGTTTGTTAATCACAAATGAGAAGAATTGTTGCTTTTGCTCTTATAGAAATAATATTTAATTATATAAAATCAGTTAATTAATTAAAATAAAAATATTAGAAAATATAATATATAAAAAATGTTTTGCTGTGGATGTTTGAGAAGATGATAATGTTAATTATTATTATTATTTATTTATTTTTGATGATGATGATAATTTTTTAAATTAATATTTATTTTCCTTTTAATAAGTTATTTAGTTTTAAAATTTAATTAATATAATTTTTTTGAAGCGGTCACGTCTGTTTTAAATTAGTTTTATATTTAAAGCAGACATGATTGCTTTAATATTTAAAGCAGGCGTGTTTAAAGCAAACGTGACTGCTTCAAGAATTTTATATTAATTAAAATTTAAAACTAAACAACTAATTAAAAGTTTGTGTAATAATATTAATTAAAAGCATATATGACTATTTTAATATTTAAAGCAGACATGACTGCTACAAGAAATTTATATTAAAGGCAATTACCAATTAGTTCCTAGATTTTTTTTAAAATTTTAAGTTGTTTGCGACTTTTACAGAAGTGACTAAATTGGTCCTCACATCTTTTCCAAATGTCAAATTAGTCCCTCTCTTTTTAGAAGTGACCAAATTAGTCTCTCTAATGATTTAACACTGTTAAATATATCAGTGGACTTTAACAATTTTAATTAAAGTACATAAATACCCTTATTTGTTATATTATAGCAAAATTATTTTATTTTTTATACATTAAATTCACCATTATAATTACAACAAAATTCAAAAATATTATTAATGAAACAACATTTGTATATTTTTTTATTAAAATTATCTAAATATAACTAATAATAATTTAGTAAGACAATGTCAATTATACTCTTATTTTATAAACAAAGTTACCATTCATTTCCTGTTTAGTCTTTTACTCTATTTATATAATTGTTTTTTTTTTGTTAATATTATACAAGCAAGGTTTTCAAAATTATTTAAAAATAAAAACCCAAAAATAAAGTAAACAAAAATATACATGTGTTAAAAAAAATTGTACATGTCATTATTATGTTGTTTAGGAATAAAGTATAATTTTACCCCTACGCAGTTAAAATTGAATGACGGAACTTAGTTAGAGGGACTAATTTGGCACTTAGAAAAAATGTTAGGACTAATTTGGTAACTTTTATAAAAATCACAAACAACTTGGAATTTTAAAAAAATCCAAGACCTAATTAGTAATTTCCCTTATATTAATTAAAATTTAAAAATAAACAACTAATTAAACGGAAAATAAAAATTAATTTAAAAAGTTATCATCATCATCAAAAATAAATAAATAATAATAATAATAATTAACATCGGCATCCTCCTAAATATCCGCATCAATACCTTTTTTATATATTATATTTTCTAATATTTTTATTTTTAATTAATTAACTACTGATTTTATATAATTAAATATTATTTCTATAAGGGCAAAAGTGACAATTCTTCTCATTTGTGACTAACTAACGGTAGTCAACGTGTCAAAGGATCATACGGTATTGTGTTATTTTGATAACTTCACGGGTTTTAGTGCAATTATTCATATAACCAGGGTAAATTAGTATAATTTACCATTATAAATACAAGGGTAAGGGAAAGGATAAAACTGACATTTTCCTTTTTTTTTATGGTTGACTAACAGTGGTCAACCATTAGTCAACGGGTCAAAGGTATGTTTGTGTTATTATATAAAAATTATTGATTTTAATGTAATTATATATATAATCAGACTAAGTTAATGTAATTTACCTTTTTATGAACTAAATTTGTAGGTTGAATGATAATTTAACACATGGGTTACTCGCGTGCACAACTTGAACGGCCGGAAGTAAATAAAAATAGTAATTATCAACTAAAAGATTTGAAATTAGTAATAGTACTAATATACTGAAAATTTAAAATTATATATATATATATATTATTTTATGTAGAAAAATTGACAATTAACAATAGAAGAATGATAAAAAAGTGAGTAGCCACAGCCCACAAATGAATATCTCTACATATTTGAGTTTCTTTTTATTTATGGAAAATTGACAATTCCAGCTACCTTAAAAGGATTAACAAAGAGTTAAGAGATGTGACTATGAAAAAAGAAACTAAGCGCCTTCTAGGTATTGGCCAAATGATTTTACATTGTATTCGAGAAGTAGCTGGCATCTATTTTGCTTCCTAAAATAGGTTTCAAATTTGATTAAATTGTGTTATATCAAAGGATCTGGCTTCCATTTCTTGGAAGATAAAAGAGAGTTATAGTGTATCAAGAAAGGTATGGCTATGCCTATGTAGTGGAAGAGTGCATGAGATAGTCTATGGCTATGCCTATGTAGTGGAAGAGTGCATGAGATATGTAGTGGAAGAGTGCATGAGATAGTCTTCCACGGCTGCTGTTTGACCATCTTCAACCATTGAACCATTTTGTTGCACACTTTGCAGCAACTCCCACACTTCTCTCCAACCCATTTTACAAAATGTTATTCTAAAAAGAATATTTCCTTACTTATTCCCTCTAATCCAATAAAAAAGCATGAAAAAAAACAAAAGCAAGTATTAATTTCTGTTGAACAACGTAAAATTGTTTATGTTGCGTTGCGGTTTGTTTGCTATTGGTTGATAGTGGTTCTTGTTGCTAGTATTAATTTCTTGTGCTTGTAAGTCTATTTAAATAAGGATCGGAAGGTGTTCGACAAAATTAGCAAGTGAATTATAGTAAGGGTGTTGTTGCGCCCAACACTCTTGATGACCATTGGATTTATCATACAATTTATATTTTTGATACGACACTTTAGATCATTGATTTGATCATTCAAATCATGCCTCATTGTATCACACCACATTAACATAAGCTGCATTATTTTAGAAAATCATTCCAAAACTTAGTACATGTTGAGAATGACAGATCCCAAAGACAAGAAAACCCCTGAAATTATAACAGATAAAAGGGTAACAGATGGTGGAATCCTTCCTCTGTCGTTCCTCACTAGCATCCCTTCAATGACAGCATAATTCATAGTCAGGATATAAAATGACAGAACAACTTGTAGAACCATCTTTTCCCACTCTCCTCTAAACATCATTCTGTAAACTCCACAAGCAAAAGCTGCCATGTTCAGGACAATTATGGTGACCAATGGAGCAAGCAACATTGTTGATGTCCGGAAATCAAACACCCCCATTTGGTATCGCTTTACTTGTTCGTCGTCTTCGACTTTGTTTGTGGGCAAGAAACCGGCCTTTGTTAAACCAAGCTTCTCCATAAAAGCATCCAATGTTCCATATAGATAAGATGTAACTGACTTGATCATCCATATCCTCTGTTCATTTCTCCAAGTCCTAACTGAACCTCCACTTGCCAGCACCTCATATAAGTGTTTCAAAAGTGCCGATACGAAAATGAATATGAATATGTTGAAAAATGAATTGGAAACATTAGGATACATAGAGATTCCATTAAGTAGACAGAGTTGAGGGACAGTGGCGAAACACCAAAGAGGGAAGCAGTAAAAGGGGAAGAATGCAAGTTCTGCATAACCCATGCTCTGCAGTATAGACATTCTCGAAGAGCCATATATTATAGGGCAGAACTTAGAGATGCCAACTTCAACCAATCCACAGCTCCATCTGGAGGTTTGGATCAGCACATCATTTAAGTTTGTGGTGGAAGTGCCCAAGAATTGTGGCCTTGTTGGTGTAAGATACACTGATTTCCACCCTTGGCAGTGTAATTTAAATCCTGTGAAGTAATCTTCTACTAGAGAATGATATCGAAAACCTACCTGGAATAAAAAATTTAGTAAATATAATGTATCAATTCTATAATTTAGAATGCTCTGATTTTCATGTCTTCCCCACTTTATTTACAGTATTTTCCGGTAGAGAATTATCTACTATGGAAAATTATCAGGTACGGAATCCCGTTCGTCCTCAATATATAGATACCGGTGTCAATTCAATGGATATCGTTGATCCCTCATGAAAAAACAAAGAGAATCCCATACCTGAAAGCTACTCATCTACTATAATGTACAAATACTTGCCTCTTCACCCCATTTAGAGTTATTTTCGTAGGCACAGGATGCTAAAACTTTGGCCTCTTGCAGCAGTGTGCTTGAAGAATCTCTGCTATCTATGATTGGCCTGTAGTTCACTTGGAGAGATTTCAGGAGCTCATTTGATGTACCGAAAGAATTTCTTAGCTCTGTGAGATCCACACCTGTTAATTAACAACAAAAGAAATATCTTTACTCGAACAATATCCAAGCTTCTTCAATCGAGTACTATAATTTAAGTCCAACATTGAACACATACCTTTGTGCTTAGAATAGTTATACAAAGACTCCCTCTTCATATAAAAGTTTGTACCGGACAATACAGGTCCCCTTAGCCCATCCAAACCATACCAATATATCTGAAATGGTGCAGACAATAAAAAATTAAAACGTTTCAAACGATACATTATGAGAAGAAGATTCATGTATGTATTAAATTAATTAAGGTAGCATTATAAGTTGATACCCAGAAAAAAGATCGAATCATGCTGTCGTAAATATCATTGTTGCTGATATTACGAAATCTCTGTGGGAATTGAACGAATGCTAGGGAGGGAGATATATTGGGATCCAAGTGGAAACACATTGCTTGCTTAGCAGAAGTTGGGTCATTGCAGTACATGTCGCAGTCCAACACTAGTATGTATGGAGAGTTGCTCATCAACCCAGAAACCCGAAGCTGCAAATTCGTTTTAAGTTTTTATTTAAAGACCACTTTTTGCTTTACTGATTTATAGTATATTATAAACAAAAACATTTAAATATTTGTAACTGAGAAATTGATCATACGAGGACGTTCAGGGCTCCAGCCTTGAAATGATGCGGATGAGATGGTCTTTTCTCACGAGTCACGTAAACAAGGCGAGACATCTTTTCATTTTTTTGTATTACCTGCAAAATGAAATCACCCCTTAAGATATGTTAGCATTTTTGTTTCTTAGAGGCAAAAATTGAAGTTATTTTTTTTTAAACGGCAAAAATTGAATTATTAAATAAATAAAAACTCAAAAACATTTAAATTATGTACCAAAACCACACTCATTCTACCATTCTACCTACCAACTACTTGGGACTCATTTGGTAGATGGGATAGGATATAATTATTTTTATAGGATTTGGTTTTATTGGATTGGATGTGATATGATTGAATTAAATTAGTTCCGTAATATGGTGGTTGTTGTATGGGAGATTATATTAAAATAGTTTTGTCTCTTATTTAGCGTGGTACGATATTGGATAAAAATAATGTTAACATGTCTTATGAAATTGATTAATAGAAATTAAATTAAATTATTTTTAAATTAATTAATTTAATATATATATATATATATTTAAAATTAATGTTACAGAAAATAACATTTTTAATTAATATTTTAAAATATTATAATAAGATATATTAAAGAAATATAACTTTTTATAATTAAATAACAAAATAAAGGGAGAATAATTTTTTTTTAAAACATAAAACTAATTAGCTCCACCTCACCTAGATAAAATAATTGTATAGAATTTGATTGGTTAAAACAACTATTTAAATTAAATTTAAAAAAAAATTAAATATGTAAATTGTTTATTTAACAGTTTAAAACCAATTTTAAACAAAAAAAAATTATGTTTATTTGTTGATATTGAAAATTATTATTTTTAAAATGTTTAAATAAAGTATTTTATTAATTATTAAAAGATATTTATATTTTAATCACAACAAAATAAAATAAATTAAAAAGAGAAAAAAAAAAGTATAAAGTGATGGGACTAAATTAATCCCACCAATGTGAGATAAATTACTTGCATGATATTATTTTAATCTCATCTCATGCAAACAGCAGATATTAGATTGAACTAAAAATATTACAATTCTAATCCTATCTCAAGCAACAAATAACCTCATGTAGTATGTTTTACTTAAGTGGTTGAGATGTCTATAGTACTCACAAAAAGGCACTGGAATGATACCAGCATCTTTTTGGGTTCCAAACTTCCAATACAGAGATAGTAGCCAAATCCTCTAATAATCTCATAAAAAATGCTATTAGTCCGGTGTTCCGTAGTTTGAGAAATGATTCGATAGGCTACTCAATCTAGTAATCGTGTAAAAATTACAATCAGTCATGTTTCCGTAGAAGTATTACAAACCGGATATATTATTATTAAATAATTTATGAATTATAAAATTTCATTACAAAAAATTATCTAATATTTTGTTATTTGATTTCAAATTTCAAATGTTATTATATTTAATAAATTCATATTTCATCGAACAATATATTAATTTAGTCGTCTCATATTTCAACAAACACTATATATAGGCATATAGCATGTATTAATTTAATCAATTTCAATCAAATTCATTCTTATATCAATTTTATTTGATTATATAAAATAGTCTAATCATTTGCGTCATCAAGAAGTTAAGATAAATGAGTGGTGGGTGAGTAGTGGGTGTGGTACCAAATATATTAAATATTATTTATTTATTTTTAGTTGAACCACTATCATTTATCAACGAATCATATTTTACAAAGTGAACTCCATAACTTAAAGCATAGGAGTCAAGTAATATATTCTCTCTTTTTTTTGGTCTCGGATTAAATTATCTTTTCTAATATATATTCACAAGAAATTCTCTACTGGGTGCTTGAATAAAATATATAGCAACTGATTATTTAGTGTAGTCATTATCAGGTGAAAGATCGAAAGTAAATGAAAATAGGAGAAAGAGTAAAGAATTGTGGCCGGAATAAAGACTTTGAATACCTCTATCCTCTAATTTGGATTTTGCAAAATATATGATGGAATTGTACCTCAACAACAGATTCATGATCTTTGGAATTGCTCGTGCGTTTGTCCACATTACCTCCTTTCTCTCTGGCTTGTATTATTTCTTCTCTAAAAACCTCGTATTTTTCCTGCACCAAACCCATATGTTCCGATCAACTACACTTTCTTTATATATATATATATCAATTTGTAATTTCATATAATATATATAATTTTTCTCTTATCAAGATCGAATCGAATTTCTCTATATATTTTATAGTTGATATTAATGAAACTAAAACAAATAAAATCAATTCGTTCAGAAGAGAAAAACTGTATATACAGAGAGTATATACAGAGAGTAAGACAGGGTAACAACAGCTAAATATGAAAATAAACACAACAAAACATTTGGGTGGCGTTTGGTTACCATGATGGAATGAGAATTGGAATTGGAATTGGAATGGGAATGAGAATTGGAATGGTAATGAGAATGAGAATGAGAATGAGAATGAGAATGATAATGAGAATGAGAATGAGAATTGGAATGGAAAAGAATGGAAAACTGATTTCTTTGTTTGGTTGGGACTTTAGAATCAATATCTGAATCAGTAATATTTTGTTTGGTTAACAACTGAATGGAATGGAATCAACTGTATTTTGACCAAAATACCCTTAGTTACAAAACATTTATAATAACATTATATATTATGGATAAAAAATATATATATATATATTGTTATAATATAAAATATATATTATTACAATATATGTTATATATTTCTATATTATATATTATATATTATATATTCTATTATATATTATAAATATTATTATATAATATTTTAAAATATATTATATTAGAAATATTGATATTATTAATATTAATATTATTAAATAATGTATATAATAATAATATATATAATTAGAAAATATAATGTTCATTTTGGATAATAATAATAAAATATAAAAGTATCAATTATATAATATATTATAAGTATTAGATAATAATAATAAAATATAAAAGTATAAATTATATAATAATATATATTAAATAATTAGAAAATATAATATATATATTGGATAATAATAAAATATAAAATTATAAAAATATATAAAAATATAAATAATATTATATATTAATATATGAATATAATATATGTAATAATAATAATAAATATTATATATATTATTTTTAGAAATGAAGGTATTTGTGGAATTGAATCGTGGGATAGAAGGTTATTTTTAAAAAGAAAATATGTTATTGGAATGGAATGGACATTCCATTGGATGTCCATTCCACCAAAATGGTGGAATTCTCGTTCCAATAAAATATTTTGAAAAATCTTAGATAATAATATAATATCGAGAATATTGTTGGAGTTGATGAAGACTTAAAACAAGAAGAATGAAAGTCAAAGTTATTTTTTTTTGTCTTTAATAATAATAAATAAAACAAAGTTAAATTTGTTCGGTGGAGTGTGCAGCTTAAAGTCAACAAAGGAAGCTTCGCACTGTGACTTGTACAGCGTTGTTGAAGCGTAAAAGGGCACAACGCAATATATGTTGCACGTGAGTGGTGTGAAACGGTTGGACAGCGGTCCAATAAAATTTGAAGAGTGCTGTGAGAAGCGCTACTAATTATAACAACGGCGGTACAGCTGTACGTTCAAAACCAATATGTGTACCTGTTGTAGCGCTGTGAAGACTTACGGTGGGCGGACACAATTTGCGAGATATATAATTTTTTACACACATAAATAAAATAGGAAAATAAAATAAATTATTTTAATTGGTATTTGATCTATTCTAATATTATTATTATATAAAATGTATAATGTGTATAAAAAAATTTTACTAGAGAGAATAACAGTAAAAAGATTGAAAAAGAGGTAGGAAGATTGTAATCAACTTTAAAAATAATAGATCGAGTGCGGTAGTTTCGTGATTATAGATAAATTATTAAACCATGTAAAATATGTGGTGTTAGTCTTTTTTTTTTTTTTAATATTATTGTTTTTTTATTATTTATTTGTGATTAGATTTATGTGTATGTAATTTTATATTTATATAATAATAATAAAAAATAAATAAAAAATACATAGTAACCTGGATTAGTTGCTTCTCGGCTAAGAACTCAAGATCACTATAATCCTCCTCTAGACAAGAAAAATAAGCATCGGGGCATATTGTCTTGATACCATGGGTCTTGCAAAATGGAAGCCACCACCTTGCAAACTTGGAAACCGCTCTCATACCAAGCAAAGTTATGGACGAACCTCCATCGTCTGAAAGATAGACGTTCAGCTTCTCTGGTGGATAATCGAGCGCCATAGCTGACAAAACGGTGTTCATGACCTCCAAAGTGGGCTCTTTATATGGATCCGCAGTGCAAATAAGCACATCAATGGCTGGCAGTTTATCGTCTTCGGATAATCTCTCGGGAAAAACAGTTCGAGAGATGGGACGCCAGCGATAAGCTATACCTAGGAACCATATAAAGGATAGAAGGAGCTCGGAGGCAAACACTAGAATCCATGGTAATAAAGATGTTTTGGATTGTTGACAGAGAAAAGAGAGTCTGTAACATATCAAAAAAGCTATGGCTATGCAGTGGAGGAGTGCATGAGACCTGTTGATGATCATCGACAACTTGTGGACACTGCTGGAATGGAGAGGGAGGGAGTACTCTTCCATGGCTGCTGCTTATAGGGTGGTTTTTTTCAGCTAAAAAAATGGAGCAACTCGTTAATTGATAATTGTGAAAATTTATAATGAGTGGCCGGTTCCTGTGTGGAGTCAGCTCAAGGGATCAGATTCTCTCTTGCTTTTTTTTTTCACTAGAATTTTCATATATATTCTCTAATGCTTTTTTTTTTTTACTATATATTCTCTGTGGTGAATTCATCGACAGTCAAAAAATGCAATTTAAATTTGATTGTTTTTATCACTGGATAAAATTATAATTGAAATTAAAAGATAAATAAAAAAGTGGTTTTTATTCTGGTAGGGTTACGGTAGAAAAGAAAGGAAAAAAAAAAGAAGAAAAAGGAAGAGAAAGGGAAAGAAAGGCACCAAATCCTTCTTCGGCCACACCAAACCTTTTTCGGCCGAAGTCCCTCTTTTCCGTCTCTCTCTCTCTCTCATTTTACTGTAAGTTACCTTTTCAAAATCCGTTTGACTTCTCATTAAAATCGATTCAAATTTTGGATCTGTGCTCACATTTGGATTATTTATTGCTTTTATTGAAATGGGTCTGTCTCAAGATAGAGTAATTTTAGTTGTTTGTTCTTCATTTGGTGTTTCTGGAGCACAAATTGTTCTTATGTTGTAATTTTTCATAATATTTTTCATGCATCAACAGTTTTAAGAAGGATTTGTTAATCCAGTTTGCATTAGAAATGTTATGTTTGCTTTTCAGTTGATAGTTTGACTACTTTGTTTAACATTAAAAGGAGTATTAAGTCACTTTATTTAGTGTTTACTGATTAATGGGATGTAGAGAAAGTGAAAACTAGATTTCAAAACCATTTCAGATATATACTTTTCATCTTTTACGATTTGTATAAAGTGACTGGATTTTTTTTTCCCAATTCCATGCCTTGTCATATATGAAGCTGAATAAGAGAGATACATGTTTCATGGAATACTTGGTCACTCTCGATGCCAAATTTCCAATTCTGCACTTGTGTGATACCGTGATGCATTATGGATGTCTTTCCACTTGGCATATTGTTACTAAATTTGGATTCTTCATTTTTGTTTCCTTACATTCATTTTATATTAAAGTGATTGTGCTCTAACTTATAAGAAAAAACCGAACTTTATGACGGATTCTGTTTGATGTGTTTTGTATAATTATAATTTCATTGTAGACCTTAATAGAAAATAAATTGGAGTCTAGTCACCGGTGAGAACCGAGAAAACTATTTAAGAGCAGTCGCAACTCTGAATTAAATTTACAATAACTATTTTATTATGCTTCTATTGTTAAATGTGGAAACAGATGAATCTGTTATATATAGATGATCATCATGTCTTTTTTGTTTTGTTACGCATTTAAATGGAGGACCTTACTACTCGCATTTACTGGGAGCTTGTAAAGAAGAGGTATATTACTATATGGAGGAAGGCTTTGAGCAGTTGTTGATATCTCAACCGTGATGCTGGAGAGCGTGCAACCTCCGGTATCTGATTCCATTGATGATTCAGATAATGGTTGGGTCCAAAGAAGTGTCCACGTAACAAGACAATGATAGTTGCGATGCTTCATTTGTAGCTAGGGCTGAATTTGTGTATAAGTTTTTGTAGTCTATTGTAATTGATTTTTATCATTAGCTGATGTAAAGGCAGAATAGAACAGTATGTGCATATGCTTAGTATTTTTGTTCATTAAAATGACTTGTCTTAGTTGAATGGTTGCAGACATATTGTGCAACTTTATATTAAATACAGTGTTGTAGTTCTTTTTCTTCCTAGAAAACTCTTAAGTTTGGAAAATGTAAAATTCAGCTTTATGTTTCATCAACATTAATTATAATTTATACTTCCAAATAAGTTGAGAAATTTCTTTATCTATTTGATACTGCTGTTGGAATGTGACAATTAACCTCCATGGAACTAAGGTGGTGTTTGGTCGGGTGGAATAAAATGGAAAGAAATTTATTCCATTTGTTTGGTTTTTTAAATTCCAATGGAATGAGTATTCCATTGGAATGGAGATTCCACCATTTTGGTGGAATGAGCATTCCATCCAAAAACCAATGGAATGCCAATTCCATCTCATTAACAGATTTTCTTTCCAAAAATAACCCTCTATCCCACAACCCAATTCCAAAAATACCCTCATTTCCAAAAATAATATATATTATTACATATATTATATTATATTATATTATTTATACTTTTATATTATATTATCCAAAATATATATAATATTTATAATATATATTATTATATAATTTATACTTTTATATTTTATTATTATTATCCAAAATGAACATTATATTTTCTAATTATATATATATATATATATATATATTATATATACACATTATAACAATATTTCTAATATATATATATATATATATATTAATATATATTATATACTTTTAAATTTTATTATTATTATCCAAAATGAACATTATATTTTCTAATTATATATATATATTATATATATATATATACACATTATATAATTATATATAATATTTATATATTTAATAATATTAATATTAATAATATCAATATTTCTAATATATAATATATAATATATAATAATATATATTAATATATATATATATATAATATTTATAATATATATTATCATATAATTTATACTTTTATATTTTATTATTATCCAAAATGAACATTAAATTTTCTAATTATATATATTATTGTATATATACACATTATATAATTATATATAATATTTATATATTTAATAATATTAATATTAATAATATCAATTTTTCTAATATATAATATATAATATTTATAATATATATTAAAAAATATATAATAATATTTATAATATATATTATTATGTAATATATGTATATGATATATTTTATTTAATATATAATAATAATAATAATATATATATATATAATATTTATATTATATATATTATTATGCAATATATTTATATGATAAATATTATATAATATATAATAGTAATAATATATAATATATAATATAGAAATATATATATATATATATATATATATAATATTTATATATAAATATAATATTATATATACTTTCATATTTTTATTATTATTATCCATAATATATAATGTTATTATAAATGTTTTGTAATTAGGGATATTTTGGTCAAAATACAGTTGATTCCATTTCATTCAGTTGTTAACCAAACAAAATATTGCTGATTCAGATATTGATTCTAAAGTCCCAACCAAACAAAGAAATCAGTTTTCCATTCCAATTCTCATTCTCATTATCATTCCAATTCTCATTCCACCATGGTAACCAATCGCCACCTAAAGACTAGAAGTGTGAAACTGCTGTAAAAAGTTTCGATTTTTAAATTGTGTGAGACTCAAAGGCAATGTGCATCTGTTTGATAATTTTATACCAAAACTGTTGTAATTTTATAATGTTGTTTTTAATTTCTATAGGAAACATAAATTTTTGTTCCTAGATAACCATAAACGATTACAAATGTGACACTAGACAACCTACACATAATGCAGAGGGTAATTCTAAACATCTCATTATTGTATTTCATTTTTATTTTAATATTTATCAAGTAAATTAAATTATTACCATCGTCTAATGGTGATTGATGGTAAAAAGAGTTTATTTAGTCGGACAATATCCTAATTCGAGTTGCCGTATCTCGGGATATAATTAATATAAAAATTACAATAAATAAACTAATTTATTATGAGAAAATGATTCGGAACCACACCTCGGAAATGACACCAAATAGCACCTTAGCAATTGCTTGGAGTTTTAAAAAGATTTAAATTATTTTTAAGGTTTAATGGAACAAAATAATTTAAATCTGTTAAAATTGTGGAAAGAAACAGATTTAAATTATTTTGTACAATTAAGCCTTAAAATAATTATATAATTATATATATAGTTATAGATATATACATTACATAACTACATATATACATTTATATCAATAGCCTTCTTAATTTTTTTTGTGCAATTAAACCTTAAAATAATTATATAACTTATATATATATATATATATATATATATATATATATATATATAGTTAAACATATAAACGTTACATAACTACATATATATTTAAATCAATAATCTTCTAATAATAAGCTTGAGTAGTTCAGTTGGCTAGGACTTGTGGCTTCTAACCATTAAGTTAATGGTTTAATCCTTGATGAAAGCATTTAATTTTTTAATTATAGATTAAAGGTTTTGGAATTGATAATTTTGTATAAGGGTATTTTCGTCATTCTCTTTTGGTCAACGTTTTACCGGGGATGTTTGTGTAATAAATGTATACATGCAGCTTCGTCTAAACTTAGGAGATGTTTGTGTGATTAAGCAAAAAAAAATCAGAAACAACTAGAAACCTAAAAAATAGTGAAGAGAACATGACAAAGAAAAGCACTAACAAGAGCTACCAAACGCAGAAACCCAGCCAACCCCAACACACTAAAGCAAAACAAAAAAAAACTCACCAACCCCACCACACTAAAGCAAGGCACAAACAGCAATACTAATTGTTATTGTACAGCGGCATCCCCTCCATCTTACAAAATGTCCCAACTTAGATTCTTCTAACAATTTCTTCTACCATATCCTTTTTTTTTTCCATTAAAATCAAAATCTAAGACCACTCCAGTTTCTAGCTATACAAAAATTGAATTCATAACTTAAAAAATTAAATTACAATTATCATTTAGTTGATATAGCAAGCGTGACAACACTCATTTTATTTACCAATGACTTAACTACTGTATTATATATTTATATGTTATTGTTTACTTCTAACAGTTGAGATAGTAGTGTTCAATAATTTTATATTGAATAAAAAGGAATTCATCGCATGTCCCACTTGCATGTAAAAGATTGATCACTGTTTTATGAAGGGCAAATTGCACTAATTCACCCTGATTATATGTATAATTACATTAAAATCAATGATGTTTACATATTAACACAAACATACCTTTGACCCGTTGACTAACGGTTGACTACCGTTAATCAACTACAAAAAAGGAAGATGAGAATCTGATCCCTTGACGACCTCTCTAAAATCCATGTCCAAGGAAGATGAGATGTCATGATCAAGCAGAAGAATGAAGATCATGTTTTCATCTCAAATGTCTATTATGTTCCAGACATTAAGACAAACATCATAAGTCTCGGACAACTGTTAGAGAAAGGCTACCACATTAGCTTTCAAAATATGCAACTCACCATCACAGATGCTCGAGGAAAGCTGGTTACCGGAGTCCAAATGACGAAGAACAGGATGTTCCCTCTCACAATTCACCATGATGCGTCAAGGTGTTTGACAACCATTATCGATGACAAAGACTGGTTGTGGCATCTAAGGTATGGACATCTCAATTTTGAAAGTTTAAAGCAATTGGGAAGTAAGAAGATGGTGAAAGGGTTGCCAAACATCCATCACCTAAATGAGATGTGTGAAAGTTGTGTTATCAGTAAACAACACAGAAATAGCTTCGGAAAGGAGGCAAATTGGAAAGCAACCATGCCACTTGAGCTCGTTCACATAGATGTGTGTGGTCCATTGACACCAGTATCAAATCGACAGAATCAATACTTCCTCACCTTCATTGACGACTACAGTAGAAAAACTTGGGTTTATTTCCTGAAAAGAAAGTCTGAAGTATTTGATTACTTTAAAGAGTTCAAAACTCTTGTGGAGGAGCAAAGTGGCTACTACATCAAAACACTAAGATCAGATCAAGGTGGATAATACACTGCAGGTGCTTTCCAGGAATTCCTTAAGCAACAAGGAATCAGACATCAGTTTACACCAGCTTATACTCCTCAGTTAAACGGTGTAGCTGAAAGGAAGAATCGAACAATCCTTAACATGATCAGAAACATGTTAAATGATAAAAACATGCCTAAGAGTTTTTAGGCTGAAGCAGTCTTGTGTGCGGTATATCTATAAAACAGATGTCCTATGAAGAGTCTTGATACAAAGACACCACAAGAAGCATGGAGCACTCACAAACCAAGTGTGAGCCACCTTAGAGTTTTTGGCTCCATTGCCTACATCAAGATCCCAGAAGCAAGAAGAACGAAGCTTGAAGATAAAGGAGAAAAGTGTATCCTGGTTGGATACGGTGATAGAACTATGGGTTACTGGCTATACAACATCATCACTAAGAAAGTGATCTTCAACAAGGATGTCATTTTTTAAGAAAATGAATCCTGGAATTGGGATCAGAATAAAGTTTCCAGAAGTGCAGAATTGATATCTGAAGAAGAGATAAGATAAGTGGCTACAGAGCCACAAATACCCAGAAATTAGCAGACTCCTCAACGTGGTTCCCCTTCACCACAAAGGTATGATTCTCCATCATCAATTGAACGTGATTTTTCAGATATTATGCATAGAGGGACACATAGCCTAGAAGATCTGTATGAAAATGCAGAACAGGTGGAAGAAGACATTACTTTGTATTGTCTACTGATGACAAGTGATACAGTTAGCTTTGAAGAGGCTAACCAAGAAGGAAAATGGAAAAGTGCAATGGATGAAGAGATTCGATCCATTGAAAAGAACAAGACATGGGAGTTGACTATGTTGGAACCCCGTTCACGGGTCACGCAGCGGAAATAGGTTTTAAAACTTTTTATATAGATCGTAATCTGTATCTGAGACCATTAAACTTGTGATCGTATTTATTTTCGGAACAAATACATATACTAATTATTACACTAATAAAATATATATGTAAATACAGGAAATTGTAATCAATAATAAAAAGGAAGATTAAAATAACCATACCAACGTTTGGAGGATCCTTGATGCAGCAACAGTAGATCAATTGGCATCAGATTATATGGAGAGGTGGGATATGAGAAAAACCAAGGAAATGGTCCATTTCAATCCTACTAGTCCGGGCGACGGAGTCGGAATGACTTGAAATTTTGACAGCTGATGCGTTTCGGCAAGACCTTTCAAACTCATAAGCTTTACTTGTGAGGCATACCCTTTTTTTAGCCGAATTCCATCGTTTAGGCCATGAAAAGACCGTTTTTGTCGTTTTAGGAAAGTTTCGTTTTTATAATAAATCAAGTTTCCCAAGTCCGAATCGACATCCGTCAATTCCGAGATGCTTAGGATTCTTAGTAGAATTAGTTTTTGCTTTAATCTCGTTTTTTTTTGGTAATTTTTCCTTTTTTGGCTCGTTTTCTTATTTTTCAAGGAGTACGATTAGGTTTAGGTTTTATTTGTTTTAAATAAGGATGTAAGCCGAAAGGCTAATCGGTTTTTTGATTAATAAAAATTTAGAGTTTCTCTAATTATCTCCAATTTTGATAGTCTTTGTGAATCAATGAATTTGAAGCCTAATATTCTGGTATTCATGAGCGAATCAATGGAATTTTAGTAGGTTGTTTCTAATTGTTTCTTGTAGGTTTTTTCTCGACAGAGCTTCCGCTACATCAGTTTGGTATCAGAGCCTGGTTCGTTCTGGACATCAACATGTCGTCGAGAAGACGCCCACAACACCAGATGCTCGTAGAAGAAGCTATCGAACGTGACCGCATGACACAACTGGAGTGACAGGTTACGCAATTAATAGAGCAGCTTGCGAAGATGATGGCAAACCAAAACCCTTTTCAGAACCTAAATCCTGAAATGGGTGGTGACAGTGATGAAGGGGAAGAAAGCAACAGAGAGGAAGAGTATCCACAACGCCGACACAGAGTGCTTGCGACTGATGTTAGGGCTGATGACAAAGTTGAAGACATCAGGCGTTGGGAGTTAGGGATGCGGACAGAGATTTCAGAATTTCACAGGAGCATACAACTGGATGAGTTTCTGGAGTGGATCGGAATTGTTGAAGAAATCCTAGAATTCAAGAGAGTTTTTGAGAAAGAGAAAGTGGCATTGGTGGCCACGAGACTCCGGGGTCGAGCAGCGGTATGGTGGCAGGAGCTTAAACTCAATAGGAATCGTTCGGGAAAGCCTAAGATTTATGACTGGGAGAAGATGAAACGAAAGTTGCGTGCTGAGTTTCTACCCCACAATTTTCAGAGGTTGATTTCCCAGAGATTACAGAATTTGTGTCAAGGCATGAGGTCTGTTGATGAATATACCACAGAGTTCTATCAATTGGTGGTGCGAAATGAGATTCAAGAGACACAAGACCAGTTGGTGTCTAGCTATTGTGGCGGATTACGAACCCAAATCCTTGATATGATTAATCTTTTTGATCCAGTAACGGTGACATAGGCACGTCAGAGAGCTTTACAATTGGAGAAGACGTTGTCTCGAAAATCTAGTAGCGGGCATTTTTTGAATTTTGGAGGAGGCTGGAGCAGTCGAAACAGGGCAAGTAGTACCGGAGAAAATACTGGGAATCGGTCAGGTGTTAGTGTTAGTGGCAGTTCGAATTATGGACAACAAAATCCAACAAATAGCATTCCAACCCCCAGGGCAACCACGGGCGGATTTCGGTGTTTCGGATGAGGAGAAACGGGTCACAGATTGTCTAAGTGTCAGAGGCCAGCCAAGAAGGTATTGTTTATTGATCCAGCAGGATTTAACGAGGAAGATGCATAAATAGGTGAAGACCCGTAATCAGTTGCGGAGGAAGTGGCAAGTGAGGAATTGGCAGACGGCGACACTGGAACAATGCTAATGTTACGACGTACCTGTTTGGCATCGAGGACTGAAGAAGGAGATTGGCTTCGAAATAACATATTTCAGTCTACTTGTACCATTCTTGGTAAGGTGTGTCGATTTGTAATAGATGGTGGAAGTTGTGAGAATATTGTGTCAGCCGAGGCGGTGCAAAAATTAGAGGTAAAGGCTGAAAAACATCCAAAACCTTATAGGGTAGCATGGCTGCAAAAGGGAGGTGAGGTAACCGTGTCACAACGAGCATTAATCTCGTTTTCTATATGATCCAACTACAAAGATCATATGTGGTGTGACGTAGTGAATATGGACGCATGTCACCTGTTATTAGGGAGACCATGGCAATATGACAGAAGGGTTCATTATGATGGGTTCAAAAATACTTATTCTTTTGTTTTTCAGGAAACTAAGATTGTGTTACTGCCCAGCAAACCTTTGGAGAAGACGAAGTCGCATGGAGAAAACACCAACTTACTGTCCTATGCAAAATTCGAGTTAGAGGTAAAGGGATTGGAAACGGTGTATGTGTTGGTTGGAAAAGAGGCAAGTGTTGAATGGAAAGTTCCAGAAGCTGCAACTCCTCTCATTACGGAATTCGCTGATGTATTTCCGGAAGAATTATCAAAAGAACTACCACATCTATGTGATATTCAACATCATATAGATCTGGAGCCAGGTGCAGTGTTACCAAACAGACCACATTACCGTATGAGTCCTACTGAGCATGAAGAATTGTGGAGACAGGTTAAGGAGCTACCCGCGAAAGGGCATATTCGTGAGAGTCTTAGTCCGTGTGTTGTACCCGCCCTTTTAATACCAAAAAAAGATGGAACCTAGTGGATGTGTATGGATAGCCGCGCAATTAACAAGACCACTGTAAGGTATCGTTTTCCTATTCCGAGACTTGATGATTTGTTGGATCAGTTGAGTGGGGCACATGTGTTTACCAAACTGGACCTGAAGAGTAGGTATCATCAGATTCGGATTCGACCTGGAGACGAATGGAAGACAACTTTTAAAACGCGAGAAGGTTTATATGAGTGGCTAGTCATGCCTTTTGGGTTGTCGAACGCGCCGAGCACCTTCATGAGAGTAATGAACCAAGCCCTTCGACCATTTATTGGTAAGTTTGTCGTCGTATATTTCAATGATATCTTGATTTATAGTGCAAATCCTGAGCTGCATATTCAACACATTCGGGAAGTGTTGTCTGTTCTACGCAGAGAAAGATTTGTTGCTGTAGCCAAGAAGTGCGTTTTTATGACGCCAAAATTTTATTTTTGGGTTATATTATTTATGGAGAGGGACTATAGGTGGATGAGTCCAAAATAGAGGCGGTGAGGCAGTGGCCCCGACCAAAAACAATTACTGACGTACGCAGTTTTCATGGGTTGACATCGTTCTACCGCCGGTTCATTCCACACTTTAGTAGCATTATGGCACCTGTCACTGAATGTATGAAGGGAGTCAAATTTCAGTGGACAACCGAAGTAGAAGAAGGTTTTCAGCAGATTAAGGAGAAATTGACAACAACCCCCATACTGGTCTTACCATATTTTTCTCAACCTTTTGAGTTGCATAGTGACACCTCCAAAGTGGGCATCAGAGCTGTTCTGAGTCAAGTTGGGAAACCGGTGGCATATTTCAGTGAGAAATTGACAGGTTCTCGAGTTCGTTACAACACGTACGATATAGAATTCTATGTTGTGGTCAAGGCGGTGAAACACTGGCGGCATTACCTTTTCCACCTTGAATTTATTATGTACACTGATCATGATTCGTTGCGGCATCACTATAGCCAAAATAAGATTTCTGCCCGACATGCTTCATGGTCAACCTACCTTCAACAATTTACATTTGTTCTAAAGCATAATGCAGGAGTTACAAACCGAGTGGCTGATGCTCTGAGTCAAAGGGTCAATTTGTTGACAACGATGACTGTCCAGGTACCAGGGTTTGACTCTTTTCGTGAATTATTTGATTCGGACTCATATTTTTCTGAGGTGATGGCTGTTGTACGAGGAGGAGGGGGGGGGGGGGGGGGGGGGGGGGGGCGCCCCAGTTCTAAATTTGTGTTGGTGGATGGGTTTTTATTTCGAGAAAATCAACTTTGTGTTCCCGATAGTAGCTTGCATCTGCAAATTATGAAGGAAATACATGGTGAGGGTCATGTGGGCAGAGATCGTACCCTTCAGCTAGTCAAGGCGTCTTATTTTTGGCCCATAATCTGGAAGGAAGTAGAGAAGTATGTTGAAAGATGTCGGATCTGTCAATTGTCTAAGGGGAAAGCAACTAATGCAGGTCTTTACATGCCATTCCCTATCCCTACCCAACCATGGACGGATTTGAGTATGGATTTTGTCTTGGGATTGCCAAGAACACAACGGGGTTTTGACTCCATCTATGTAGTTGTTGATCGGTTTTCCAAAATGGTTCACTTTATTCCGTGCAAAAAAACTACTGATGCTGTAAAGGTTGCCCAGTTATTCTTTCGGGAGGTGTATCGTCTTCATGGATTACCTACATCAATCGTTTCTGACCGGGACACTCGATTCCTCAGTCACTTTTGGCGAAGCCTTTGGAAAATGGTCCATACCAGGTTGGATTTTAGTAGTGCATATCACCCACAAACATATGGGCAAATGAAAGTGGTGAACCGAGCTTTGGGAGATTTACTGAGATGTCTAGTAGGGAATAATGTCCGGTCATGGGACTTGTAACTTATCCAAGCCGAATTTGCTCACAACCATGCTGTCAATAGAAGTTCGGGATTCAGTCCTTTTCAGATGGTTTACACTTTGGTTCCTCGCAGCCCACTTTATTTATTACCGCTGCCAAACAGAACTAGGATTCATGGAAAGGCTGAAGATTTCGTCAAGGGTTGCGTGATGTCCATCAACAGGTGCAAGGAAATCTGTCCCAAGCGGTAAAAAAATACAAGCTGGCCACTGACAAGAAACAACGTCACTTGGAGTTTGATGTGGGCGATTTTGTTTGGGAAGTCCTTACAAATGACAGGTTTACCATGGGAGATTATAATAAACTTGCTGCTAGGAAGATATGACCACTTGAAATTGTGGAGAAAATTAATCTGAATGCTTATCGCCTGAAGCTTCCTAGCCACATTTGTACTCATGATGTGTTTAATATCAAGCATTTGATTCCTTATCGTGGCGACTCCTTTGATGAAGATAATGTAGGAAATTCGAGGACGAATTTTCTCCAACCTAGGGAGAATGATGCAGCAGCAGTAGATCAATTGGCATTAGATTATATGGAGAGGTGGGATATGAGAAAAAACCAAGGAAAAGGGTCATTTCAATCATACTAGTCCGGGCAACGGAGTCAGAATGATTTAAAATTTTGACAGCTGATGCGTTTCGACAAGACATTTCAAAATCACTAACTTTGCTTGTGGGGTATACCCGTTTTTAGCAGAATTCCATCGTCTAGGCCCTGAAAAGACAGTTTTTACCGTTTTAGGAAAGTTTTGTTTTTATAATAAATCGAGTTTCCCAAGTCCGAATCGACTTCCGTCAATTTCGGGATGCTTAGGATTCTTATTAGAATTAGTTTTTGCTTTAATCTCGTTTTTTCCTTCTTTTTTTTTGTAATTTTTCCTTTTTTGGCTCGTTTTCTTGTAATTTTTCCTTCCGTAACTTTTCCTTTCGTCACTTCAAGAAATACGATTAGGTTTAGGTTTTATTTGCTTTAAATAAGGATATAAGCCGAAAGGCTAATCTGTTTTTTGATAAATAAAAAATTAGAGTTTCTCTAATTATCTCCAATTTCGGTATTCTTTGTGAATCAACGAATTTGAAGCTTAATATTCCGATATTCGTGAGCGAATCAACGGAATTTTAGTAGGTTGTTTCTAATTGTTTTTTGCAGATTTATCTCGAGAGAGCTTCCGCTACATCACTCCTTCACTTTTTCGATATGCTCCTGGTATGTACCACTGATCTTCCTCGCTATATCCCGGGACTGGTAACTGCGTGTGGGCGCGTCACGATTCTCAGGAACTTAGGATGGAGGGTGTAGAGAAAAACAAATGAAAAAACTATTTCTTCTTTAAAAAAAAAACTACCTAGAATAATTCTAGTAGTTAAAAAAAAATAGTTTATATTTTTTCTTCTTCTTGGTGCATTGACTTGCACACACTAAAGACTAAAAAAGTTTTTGTTTTTTTTTCTTTCTTATATATATATATAAGTTGTGCGTTTTCATGCACATCACCTTTTAAAAAAAAAAATATATCACATATATAATATTTAAATTAAAAAAAAAACTGATCAAATCTAATTTGATTTTTAAAAAAATTCAAATAAAAAATATCTCATATCTTTTATTTGATTTTATTTGAATTCAAACTATTTAAATTCAAAAATTAAATATTTAATTTAATAAAATAAAATAATCATATTATCTTATTTTATTCAAAAATAAATATCAACATACACCCTCCATTTAGTGATTAATAACATAATTAAATAATCTTATTATTTAATTTATTAAATCACCATTATTCATTAATTAAATAATCTCATTATTCAATTAATTCCCGAACAAATACGTGTCACTTTCGTAACACAATTAATTAAACAATCCAATTAATTAACCGTGACCCTTGTTACCTAAATCGATCGGACTAGCAAGGGGACCTAATGGACCCACAGTATTTTGAGCTCCAATAATCCTCGAAATCATTAATTAAACTCTTTAATTAATATTCCTTGATTAGACATTTTTTACACAGACCGATACAACTCGGTGTTCATCGATATAGCTATTACATATGGTGTGATCATCCACAGTAGTTCATAATTAGAGCTAAGTCATAATATCCGTTATACCTCTCTAATTACATATATCCTTTAAGTACCATTGATTCTCTAATGGACAATAAATTCTATTTCCTCACAAAATTAGGAGAGCGCTCATATTGTCCAAGCCCCGAATCAACCCTTAAGGGAACTACCATCTGCTTCTCACAGGAAGGAGTGGATTCCACTATTGTGTACAAACTTTCTCAGCCACAAGTCAAACCGCAATCCCAACATACGGAGTATATTGATCAGGAAATGCATCTGACCTCACCCATGGTATATCAAAGACCACGATCTAACCTGAAGGAGTCGATAAGACACTCATGATTAAGATCACTCATATATAGTCATCATTAGTTGATATATATGAATCTCATCGGTAAACGGATCTTGGTATGAGATTCATATAGATCATGACTCAGTCCTATATGATCACATCATACAAGGTGCCTCCATTCCCATATCTCATATGAATGATTCAGGATAGAATCACTGTACATTACGAAATGGACCGCAGCTATAGATTAACAACAAATAAAGTACCCAGCTTTATTTGCTATATATGGACTCTTTAGATTGCACGTCTCTTACTGTATCCATCCGTATATGACACTCATATACACAGTTCGAGATTACACCAGGCAATCCAGGATGTTAATATGTACACAAGTTTATAAAATAAATAACATAACAGAATGAATTGAACCTTTCTTTTTATTTACTTCATAAATCCATTTACAAGTTGCATGTTTAGAGTATAAACAACAGACTAATCTCCCAAAAGGTCGAAAAACCATCGAAGTGAAATGGGTCTACAAGACCAAAAGGAATGTGAAAGGAGAAGTCCAGAGATACAAAGCAAGACTTGTAGCAAAAGGCTACAAACAGAAAGAATGAGTTGATTACGGAGAAGTCTTTGCCCCGGTTGCCAGACTAGAGACCATCAGATTGCTAATATCATTAGCAGCCCAGAAGAGTTGGAAAGTTTACCAACTTGACGTAAAGTCAGCATTTCTGAATGACTTTTTTGAAGAAGAAATCTACGTGGAACAACCATCAAGATATGTGCAGAAAGGCAATGAAGATAAAGTATGCAGACTGAAGAAAGCTTTATATGGTTTGAAGCAAGCACCTCGTGCATGGAACATGAGGATTGATGATTACTTCCAAGAGAACGGATTCGAGAAATGTCCGTATGAGCATGCACTTTATTTGAAGAAGGAGACTAATGGAAGCCTATTATATGCATGCCTATATGTTGATGACTTGATCTTCACCGGCAACAATCCAACTATGTTTGAAGATTTCAAACGGAGAATAGTGAAAGAATTTGAGAGGACTGACATTGGTCTAATGGCTCATTTTATTGGTATTGAAGTTGTGCAAAGCGAAAAAGGTATCTTCATCTTCTAGAGTATCTATGCAAAAGAAATTCTTAAGAGATTTGGTATGGAAAAATGCAATCCTGTCACAACTCCAGTAGAAACATGATTGGAGTTAAGAAAGAATGAAAGAGGAGATGTTAATCCAACCTATTTCAAGAGCTTGGTTGGAAGCCTGAGATACTTGACATGTACTAGGCCATATATACTTTATGGAGTTGGATTAGTCAGCAAATACATGGAGACTCCTGACCTGTCTCACCTAAATGCTGCAAAGAGGATACTTCGCTACATAAAAGGTACAATTGATGATGGTATATTTTATACCAAATGTGAAGATTGCAGGTTGATTGACTATTCAGACAGTGATTGGGGAAGAGATCTGGATGAACGTAAAAGCACGACAGACTTTACGTTTTTTATAGGAGATGCAACATTCACATGGTCATCCAAAAAGTAAGCCATTGTGACACTTTCATCATGTGAAGCTGAGTACGTTACTGTCTGCTCAGCTGTTTGTCATGGTATCTGGATCAGGAATGTGTTGCAGTACTTGGGATTTCCACAAGATAATCCCACAGAGATCTACATCGACAATCGGTCAGCGATTGCGCTAGCAAAGAATCCAGTATTCCATGAAAGAAGCAAACATATTGATACGCAATATCATTTCATTAGAGAGTATGTGAAGAATAAGGAGGTGGAACTAGTCTCTTGCAGGACATTTGATCAAGTTGTTGATATTTTCACCAAGCCACTCAAACATGATGTGTTTTCAAGACTAAAGACAATGCTTGGTATGACGAAGCACGGAAAGTCAAGTTTAAGGGGGGATGTTGAAAATTAAACTTTGACTTCCCACCACCCTTCTAGAAACCGGCAATCACATGGCTCCAACCACCATCCAAAATTTTCAACAAACCAACCCCCACCTACCGTCACCAAGTTGTTTTTGCTTTTATTGTTTTTTGTTTTTTTTATCACCTCATTTTCTTATATAAAGGGATGAAGTTTGTGTTGTAAATGTGTGGAGTGGTGTGAGAAATCTAGAGAGATAAATAAAAAAAGTTTCTCCTTTCATTGTGTTTGTGTTTGGAATTCTCTCTCAGAGGTGCACCACAAGTGACCTCAATAATACCATTCTACCAACATGGAGTTGTACTGATCTTCTAGAGTATTGTGAAATCATGAGTTGGGAGATCATCGATTGTAAAACAATTAGAAACAAAATAGCCGCTTGCGACACTAAACATTTTCTAATAAAATTGTTACACAAGGTGTAAAAATATAAAACAATAAATGAAACATAAAGAGAAGGCAAGCTCTATACTGACCATATAAAATAACAAACCTGCATGTACTATGATTTAAAATTAAATTATGATATGCTTCAACTATAAAAATTATTATATTTTTTCAAACGTTAAATAATGCAAAAAAAAAAATGAATATGCCAAAAGCATGGCCAATCGGTACAAATACAAATTAGTTAACAGAATTCGTAACAAGGAAGCCCTTAAACATTGATACCACCACATCCATAAGTACAAACATTATACAAAGTTATTTGGCAATGCAGGGCAATGAGGAACAAAAGCTATATGCTCAGTTTTTGATGACATAACTAAAGAGAAATTTATATAAATCTGTACTATATAGAATGTTGTTTATGAGCTCAACCTCATCAAACTTAAAAACTCAAATATATATTTCATTTTATTATATTCTGATCCCAAGGACCTTAACCCCTAAAGAGACATTCAATTTTTTACTCATAAATCTACAAGATCACAATAGTGGTGCTAGCAGCTGCTGATTTGATTTGCATGGCTTATAAACCTTTAAAATTTTCCATCATTTTTTTCTTTACTGGATTTAAAATTTTGAAAAGTGAAATCACCTGTCTGATTCCGCGTCTTTGAAGATGTTGTTATTGAAGCATGTTGCTCCATCTGCTGCCTTTTTTCGCCACCACCAACCATCTTACATTGTACGGCAAGGTCTACTTCAAGAGAGAGACACATTCCGGGTTTTCAATCTTCTGGGTTTCGATTGAAGAGAAAGACGAAGAGAGACGCCTAAGAAAGAGACGAAGAAGAAGCCGTTGGGTTTTCTTACGAGTGATGTAAAGAGATTATGAGAGGTCGCTGGGTTTTGTTGATGAAGAGAAAGACGAAGAAGTAGAGGAAAGAAATGCTGGCGGAAATATAATAAAATATTGGATTAATAGCACCAATACCCCTGAACTTATATCGCACTAGTAAAGTGCCTTCTGAATTTTGTTTTTTGACATCAAACCCTCCTGAACTTTCAGTTATTGACAATTTCTGACAGAAGAGAAGCAGATGTTAAAGAAAAAATATATTTACACATCCTGATTATATGAATAATTGTATTAAAACTGAAAAAAAAATATCAACACCATTTGACATGTTGGACTAATGTCTAAAATAATAATAATAAATTAAATAAATAATAATAATAATAATAATAATAATAATAATAATAATAATAATAATAGCCTTTAAACAACAACAACAACAACAACAACAACAACAACAATAATAATAGCCACCACTATCAATGAACACCGACATTGGTGAAAATTGGTACCAGATAAACACAGAGCTCTTGTGGTGTCACTAATGGTTGCTTATTCTATCTTCTTCAACAACAAATAACAATGAAACATGTTGCTATGAAGAACAATTCTACCTTTTACCACCTTTAGTGGGCACAAATGCAAAGCTTTTGTATACATTTTCACAGCTTCTTCAATGTAACCACACCAAACTTCTGGTTTCCTCTCTGTTTCAACTCACTCTCCATGGATTTTCTCTTTGTAATTTCTTCTTCAGACATCAATTTCTCTCTCTTCTTTCTCTCAACCTTCAAAACCCAGATTTCCTTTAAATCCCTCTCAGCTTTCTTGTTCTTATCAACTTCAATTACCCATATATTAATTTTGTGACAATCTCGTAAAGTATTTGTGTAATTGCTTCACCAATTTCTTCACGTTCAACCAAATAAACAAGAAATAGAGCAGCAATGTCTATAGCATTGTATCTTGTATCTGCGTCTTTGAGAAGCCACAAAAGTGAATCAATGGCTATGTATTGCCAATCAAAAGACGATCTTGACACATTGAAGAGACTTTTGATGACTTGTTTCAACTTTGCTACACTTTCTCTTCAAATTTTTATGTAACAGATTGTTTTTATCAATCCAATTCTAGATAATGAATTTGGATTTTCCAAACCACCCCACATTTCACAAACAGTTTTCAAGAACTCTTCTTTGCAACTTAGATTAAAGGACCTTTCTTGTTTCACAAAGCAATTCAATAGATACAGAGTCCAACATTGAAATTGACTGGTCCATTTTCCAGCTTTTCGAATCTCTATTTCGAACACCAAGTGCGGTGGTGGCTAGTGATTTCGGTGGGTTAGGGTTGTGGTTACTGGTGATTTCGATGGGTTAGGGTGGTGGTGGTGTCACACCCCTAAAAATGAGCATAGGAAGCAAGGCCTATGATGGGTTTGGTGTTGGGGCATCAGGCCTAAGACAAGGCATGTTGGGTGGCATGGCCTTGGGATAAGGATTAGCAGAGACGAACAGATGGGTACTTTGCAGCTATCTCAGGCAGAGTATGTTCGTAAGGTGTTACAGAGATTCAACATGGGCAATGCAAAGCCGGTCAGAACACCATTAGCTAGTCACTTCAGATTGTCCAAGGAGCAGTGTCCAGAGACGGACGAAGAAAAAGACTTCATGACTAGAGTATATGCCTCAGCCATTGGAAGCCTGATTTACACCATGGTTTGCACTAGACCAGATATTTCCCAAGCATCGAAGTTGTGAGTCGATACATGTCTAATCCAGGCAAGCAACACTGGGAAGCAGTGAAGTGGATCCTAAGGTACCTGCGAGGTACGACAGAGAAGTGTCTAACCTTCAAGAGAGATGAACTCAAGTTGAAAGATTATGTGGATTCTGATTTTGCTGGAAAGGTGGATCACAGGAGAAGCACCACTGGATATGTGTTCACAATGGGGAGTACCGCTATTAGTTGGGTTTCTCAATTGTAGAAGATAGTGACAATATCTACAACTGAAGCAGAGTATATGGTTGTGACAGAAGCTAGCAAGGAGCTTATGTGGTTACAAGGGTTGTTAGCAGAGTTGGGATTCGAGCAAGTGATAAATGTGTTGCACAGTGATAGTCAGAGTGCGATACACTTTGCCAAGAATTCAACGTTCCATTCTAGGACCAAGCATATAGAATTGCGGCATCATTCCATTCGGTCGCTAATCGACGATGGAGTATTAAAACTTGTGAAGATCGCAGGGAGTAAGAATCCAGTTGTTATGTTAACCAAGCCAGTCACTACGGAGAAACTGGAGCTGTGCGCAGCTTCAGTAGGACTTCAAGGCTGAAGACAGAGGATGATGAGCGTACCGTACCTGTCTACTAGTCATCAAGAAAGGAGGAAGAAGTCTACTCTAGTTTCAGTCTTCAAGTGGGAGATTGATGGGTTGTGAAGTCTGAATCCTACTATGTTTAGGATTGATTCTCTATTCTATTTAGGAGTGTTTTATTGTTTTATTTAGGAAAGAATTCCTACTAGCTTTAGGTTAGACCTTATTGTAAATACTCATGTAACTCTTATGTGTAGGGTGTGTTGCATTGAGAGGAGATAAAAGAATATTGAGAACCGTAAAGAGAGAGATATTCCTTCGCTATTGTAAACATCAATTTCATAGTGGAAATTGAGTGCAAGCGTGCTCCGTGGACGTAGGCTTACGCTGAACCACCTTAAATATCGTGCCTCTTTTATTTTTTTTTGGTTGTGTGTTTGTTTGTACATATTCCCTAAACCGATACACCCACAATAAAAGTTAACAGCGTTGACTCCGACTAGCCCGCTAAGCGGGCACCTAACTCACCTATGAACTTGGTCGCCTACGTCCTAGTGAAAATCCTTATCTCATCTAAGTCATCTCTTTTATTCTTTACTTTTCCCTGATAATTACTACACCAAAAAAATCAGATATTTTAGCTCGATTTTCACCAGCCGTTCAAGTGGTAGGAGTAATCCCTATTTTAACTTACCATTCAACCTAAAAATTTAGTTCATGAATCAACATTTAATCTCTTACGAGTGGCACATGCAATGAATTCCATTTTATAGTAAATAAAATTATTTAATGATACTATCTCCCCATGGGTAACTCATAACAGTATTATTTTCCAAGAAACTATTAATTAATCTTCTACAAGTGGCACATGCTAATCCTTAGCATGACCCCCCCCTCCGATTATCAATTGTCCAAATAAAACCAGTGTTTTTTTTTTAGATGGCAATCTCTTGGATATAAATATCTGGCTTTTATCACTGAATCAATCTTATTTGATAGAGATCACCGTAACAATTGGATATGTTTTTTTTTTCATATAGGATTTAGTTATTTTACAAAAACGGTATATATAATTATTAACAGGTAGTTATAAGAGATAATTATTATTATTTTTAGTTTTTAATTTTTAATTTTTAAACCTTTGATATCAGCAGAACCCCGACCCTTTATTTAATATCCTCTTTAGATCACAACTTTTGGTGATTTATTTGATTAAATCAATAACTCGTTGCATCAGACCGCATATAAACGTACATAAGCTGCATTATTTTAGAAAATTATTCCCACAATTAGTACATGTTGAGAATAACAGATCCCAAAGAGAAGAAAACCACAAAAATTATAGTAGATAAGAAGGTGACAGATGGTGGAATCCTTCCTCTGTCCTTCCTCACTAGCATTCCTTCAATGACTGCATAATTCATAATCAGGATATAAAATGGCAGAAGAACTTGTAGAAGCATCTTTCCCCAGTCTCCTGTAAACATCATTCTGTAAACTCCACAAGCAAAGGCTACCATGTTCAAGACAATAATGATGACCAACGGAGCAAGCATTATTGTTGATGTCCGGAAATCAAACACCCCCATTTGGTATCGCTTTACTTGTTCGACGTCTTCCACTTTGTTGGTGGGCAAGAAACTGGCTTCTGTTAAACCAAGCTTCTCCATAAAAGCATCCAAAGTTCCATACAGATAAGATGTAACTGATTTTATCATCCATATCCTCTGTTCATTTCTCCATATCCAAACTGAACCTCCACTTGCAAGCACATCATATAATTGTTTCAAAAGGTCCGATAGGAAAATGAATATGAAAATGATGAAAAATGAATTGGAAACCTCAGGATACAAATAAATGCCCTTAAGTAGACAGACTTGTGGAACGGTGGCAAAACACCAAAGAGGGAAGCAGTAAAAGGGGAAGAATGCAAGTTCAGCGAAGCCCATGCTTCGAAGAACTGACATTTTCAGTGGCCCATATATTATAGGACAGAACCTAGACATGGCAACTTCAGCCAATCCACAACACCATCTGGAAGATTGGATTAGTAAATCATTTAAGTTTGTGGTGGAAGTGCCCAAGAATTGTGGTCTTGTTGGTGTAAGATACACTGATTTCCATCATTGACAATGTAATATAAATCCTGTGAAGTAATCTTCTACTAGAGAATGATACCGAAAACCTACCTGGAATAAAAAAAATATAGTAAATATAATGCATGCATCATTGATTATTATGATTCAATATTTAAAATTTAAATAAAAAAATGAAATAAACTCCAATTTCTTTACATTAATTTTTGTCGGTACGAGGGATTTTGCCTATTAACATTTCTCTCCTGAAATAACTAATTTTATACTAAAATGAAAAATTATTTAAAATATGAGATCAATAAATATGTACCGAAGAATGCTTATACTATATTGAATAAATACTTGCCTCTTCACCCCATTTAGGGTTATTTTCATAGGCACAGGAGGCTAAAACTTTGGCCTCTTGCAGCAGTGTACTTGAAGAATCTCTGTTATCTATACTTGGCATGTAGTGCGCTAGGGGAGATTTCAGTAGCTCATTTGATGTACCGAAATATTTTTTTAGTTCTGTGAGATCTACACCGGTTAATTAACAACAAAAGAAATATCCTTAATTACTTGAACAATATCGAAAGTTCTTCCATCCATCGAGTACTGTAATTTAAGGCCAACAAATATTGAACACATACCTTCGTGTATAGAATAGTTATACAATGACTTCCTCTTCATGTAAAAGTTTGTACCAGACAATACCGGTCCCCTCAGTCCGTCCAAACCATACCACCGTATCTGAAATAGTACATTATTAGAAGAATCTTCTTGCACGTATTGATTGAACAAATATCAAGGTAGCATTTTAAGTTGATACCCAAAACATAGATCGAATAATGCTGTCGTAAATATCATTGTTGCAGATATTACGAAATCTCTGTGGGAATTGAACGAATGCTAGGGAGGGAGATATATTGGGATCCAAGTGGAAACACATTGCTTGCTTAGCAGAAGTTGGGTCATTGCAGTACATGTCGCAGTCCAACGCTAGTATGTAAGGAGAGTTGCTCATCAACCCAGAAACCCGAAGCTGCAAATTCGTTCAAGTACATATTTAAAGACTCTAGCTTTTGCCTTTAATGATAAATGTCATTTATAGTATATTATAAACAAAAATATATAAATATTTGTGTGAGAAATTGATCATACGAGAACGTTCAGGGCTCCAGCCTTGAAATGGTGCGAATGAGAATGCCTTTTCTCACGAGACACGTATACAAGGCGAGGCATCTTATATATATGGTCTCCATTTGCATCATTATCATTTTCTTGTATAACCTGCAAAATTTAATCACGCCGACTTACTATGTGTTGGTATTGTCTTAATTGTAGGAATAAACTGAATTCTTAACTCAAAAATATTCTATTAACATTTGGTTGAAATTTATATTGTAGGATTTAGCTATTATACCTACATTACTGTATATTTGTTGAGCAGTTATATGAGTTATAGTCAATTGTTTTTAATTTTTCAAAATTTTAATTTCTAGATCATTTCATTTCAATCTGATAAACAGTGTTCTAGTAATCGGACAAATCGGCCGATTAATAGCCAGAAAATCGCTAGGCGGCCTTCCGCCGTGCCGAAAAGTCGAAATCAGCCTTATTAGGCGGAGGACAACTAGTCCACGGCTTTGACTCCGACTAGTCGCTCTCGGTGGACCAGGAGAAGCCGTATATTAAAAAAAAACGGTAACCCGACTTGCTGGAACTCGTCGTTGAAGCCCAGATCCATTGAGAAGAAGAAGAAGAAGATGGAGTTGCATAGAGATGAAGAGAGAGAGAGTTGGAAATTTACACAGATCATTAATAAAAACTTGAAGAGAGATGATTTTGAAGAAGAAGAAGATGGAGTTGCAGAGATAAAGATGGAGTTGGAAGAGAGATGAAGAGAGAGTGTTTAAAAATTGAAATAATAAACAAAACCCAGATCGGTGATGGAGGTTGAAGAGAGATAGAGATGGAGAGAGTGTTGAAAATTTACTGATCGGTGAAAGAGTTGAGAAGAGAGAGAAATGGAGAGGGTTATGGAGAGAAATGAAATGTCTGTTGAAATGAGAGAGAGAGTGTGGTTGCACATTAATTGAGAGAAGATGGGTGATGTTGAGGTTGAGCACTAGGCATGCCCACGGTTTTGACCAGTTTCGGTTCCGATGGTTCAGGCGGTTCCGGCGGTTCTGGTCCAGTTCCAGCGGTTCCACCGGTTTCGTCGGTTCAGTTCTTTTTTTTCTTTTATAATTTTGTATAAGAAAAAATATATATATATTTTTTGGAACCAACTATTATAAAACGGGAACCAAACCGTCGGTTCCAGGGCGGTTTTTTTCGAAGGAAAACAGGAACCGAACCTTCAGCTCCACGGTTTCGGTTAAGGTTTTGGAACCGGTTCCACGGTTCCGATTACGACTACGGTTCATTTCACACGGTTACGGTTCGGTTCTTTTCACATGGTTACGGTTCGGTTCCACGGTTCGAACCGAACCATGGTCATGTCTATGTTGAGCACGTTAACTGAGGAAGGGAGTGGTATTGTGATAGGGTGGATCGATGGCAGATAAGTGATGATCCGTGATGGGTACATTAATTACGATGGTGGTGTCTTGTTTCATCAACAAAAATTTAAAAAAGAAAAAAAATGGCTGACAGGATACTAATAGAATTACAAAACGCGAACAAAAAACATTTCCGATTAATCGGCTTGGACGCTAGGTGTCGGATATTCGTCCGACTAGAGTCTAAAATCTACTAGAATAATGTTAGTAATAATTAAAAATTAATCCAATAACTATGCAGGTCAATGCAGGTCATGTATAGTTATTAGTTTTTTTTATTTAATTTTTAATTTTTCTTTTTATAAATCATTACATTTCAATCTGATGATTAGAAATTAATCTAATAACCATATCGATCATATACGGTAAATAAATCTAATTCAAATATAAGATAACGTGACATTGGGTGCCAAAGAACCGGACTGGTTTTTTTCCCATGTTTGTTCTTATGCATTTAACTCGAGTATATAAACTGCAATTTGGGTTTGTTTGGTTTTTGTGTGGAGTGTGAATAACACTAAATTTTAGGTTAGGAAGGATTAAATGAAAATGATTGAAATTTGAAACCTGAATAATATATTTATTTTTTATTTTTCTCATTTGTGTTAAATATTAACTTAATTTTTGGACGACAGTTAAGTTTAACAAACAGTAAAAAATGAATATCTGAAAGAAACCAAAAGATCCGAAAGTAAATGGAAATCAAGAGGAAAATTAAAGAATTGTCAATTGTGGTCCAACGAAGACCTTTATATATATATAACATCACTTAAATTTGGAAGACTTGGATTAGCTATAATTTGGAAAGTATATGATATACAAATATTGGCATCTAGAAATGTACCTCAACGACAGAGCCATGATCTTTGGAACTGCTCGTGGGTTTGTCCACGTTACCTCCTTTTGCTCTAGCTTTTATTATTTCTTCTCTAAACAACTCGTATTTTTCCTGCATCAACCATTCAAACCCATCTTCAGTCATCAACTACACTCAAAATAAACACACACACAAAAAAACACTTGAAGGAATAAAATTAAAAAAACAGACTTATTTTGTAATTAGATCCTGCAAGAGAAGTATATTAGATAAAGATAAAAGGATAAGACAAACTAATCTGTAAATTGTAATGACTATATAATCGCTACATTATTTCATATGGTACCTACATATTAACTTAATACATACATCATTTATATATATATATAGAGAGAGAGAGAAAGAAAATTTTTTGTACAATTTAACATTTTTCATATAATATTCTAACTGACCTGAATTTTTTGCTTCTCGGCCAAGAACTCAAGATCACTATAATCCTCCTCTAGACAAGAAAAATAAGCATCGGGGCATATTGTCTTGATACCATGGGTCTTGCAAAATGGAAGCCACCACCTAGCAAACTTGGAAACCGCTCTCATACCAAGCAAAGTTATGGACGAACCTCCATCGTCTGAAAGATAGACGTTCAGCTTCTCTGGTGGATAATCGAGCGCCATAGCTGACAAAACGGTGTTCATGACCTCCAAAGTGGGCTCCTTATATGGATCCGCAGTGCAAATAAGCACATCAATGGCTGGCAGTTTATCGTCTTCGGGTAATCTCTCGGGAAAAACTGTTCGAGAGATGGGACGCCAGCGGAAAGCTATACCTAGGAACCATATAAAGGATAGAAGGAGCTCGGCGGCAAACACTAGAAGCCATGGTAATAAAGATGTTTTGGATTGTTGACAGAGAAAAGAGAGTCTGTAATATATCAAAAAAGCTATGGCTATGCAGTGGAAGAGTGAATGAGACCTGTTGATGATTATCGACAACTTGTGGACTTGGATGGAATGGAGAGGGAGAGAGCACTCTTCCATGGTGTTTTCTTTCAACTCATGAGACTTGTCCCATACAAGTAAGTCACTAAAACTAATTTATATGCCGATTTGAGCCATTTTGTTACAGGGTTCAAAAACATACAATATGTAGAAATCAAAGTCTGTACGACAAGGTAGAGGGACTTGACAAGTAATTAGACGACAAGTGGGACGTAAATCATAATATGCTGTCGCTGTTGGTATTTTTATTTAATTTGTGATAGTTACTAAGGCGGCACCGCGGCAGCATCGAGGAACATTCCATTGCAACGAGTTGGAATTGGAATAATAACCAAAATTTTAGCGGATATTGGTATCATTTTTGTTAATTTTCTGTGTTAAGAAATGATAATGTCAAATGAGAATGAGAATGAAAAATTTAATTTGATGTTTTTTTAATTAAAAACACCTCTGCTAGTGTATTAAAAAAATTCTTCATTTATTAGAAAATAATATCAAATTTTAGAATGATCAAAATGTCAGTATAACTGGTTGTTAAATTTAGAATAATACTATATAATCTAAATAAGCTGTTAAGTGATTTATTTTTACTTTGTTATGATCACCGCATCTTTTTATAATTTATATGGTAAAGATAATTCATTTATCACATCTTTAAGTTGAATCTCAAATCTTACTTGTCAATCTTTTTTTTTTTATTCATGGTTTGATATTCCAGTGTCCTAAGCAGCTAGGCATAGATGATCCACACCGATCCATCTCGAATTTGGTGGTTAAACTTTACTGTACAGATAATATTGTAGCAGAGAGGTCCTGCAGAAAAATAGCTTAATGCCATGTAGGTAAAAATTAAAAAGCTTAAAACCTCTAGGTCATATTTTTTAACAATAAAAAAAAAAAACTTGATTTTTGTTTTTGAAATTAATTTTTGAAAACACTATTTAAAGATGATATCGATCGCACAATGTTTCAAGATGTTAGATTAATAAAATCCGAATATCCAATAACAGTGGAAGTGATCCAACCAAACTCGTTACACATGCAACGCATCTAAGAGAAAAATCTTCTTTTTTTTTTTCCTTCGCTTTATCATCTACTGGTCTTGACATTTAATCGTCAAACTTGAACTTCACAATTAATAGAAATTATACATGGAAAATAGTCTTTGGTATAACCAAATCATTCACGTCACGTCTCATATCATCTGTCATATACAGATTAGAGATACATATTTTTATCCGAAATCCTAATTCCCTGTGTCTCATCCCTATTTGGGGAGTTTTCTAAAAGTAAGAATTGAGTATTTAGGGATTTGGGGATTTTGAGGATGAAAAAATTGAAATAAGGAGGGGGATGGGACCCCTCCTCCTCCTCATTTCTCTCAAACATATATAAATATAATTATAATATATATATTTATTTTATTTTTTATTCTTTGAAGCCCTAAGGTGTCGTTTGATTATCATTGTTGAATGAGAATTGGAATGGAAAAGCATAGAAAGTGATTTATTTATTTGGTTGGGACTATAGAATAAATATCTGAATCAGTAATATTTTATTTGGTTAACAACTGAATGAAATGGAATCAACTGTATTTTAACCAAAATACCCCTAATTACAAAGCATTTATAATAACATTATATATTATGGATAATAATAATAATAAAATATGAAAGTATATTTATAAATATATATATATATATATATATATATATATATATATATATATATATAACATATAACATAAAATTATATATTATATGTTAGTAATATTAAAACTATTATATATTATATAATATATATCATATAAATATTATTATATATATTATTAATATTATTATTATTATATATTGTATAATATATATCATATACATATATTAATATAATATATATTATATATTATATATATTAATATATATATATATATTATGTAAAATAATAATATATAATATATAATATAAATAATTAGAAAATATAATATACATATATATATATAGTATATAATAATATATATATAAAAGTATAAATAATATAATATATGAATATGTATATTAAATAATACATATTTATATATATATATATAATATATGTAATAATATAAGATATGCAACAATAATATATATAATAATATATATTATATAATACATATATATAATATTATGGAAATGAGGGTATTTTTGGAATAAGGTTGGGGCATATAGGGTTATTTTTAGAAGAGAAAATGTGTTAATGAAATGGAATGGACATTCCATTGGTTTTTGGATGGAATGTGCATTCCACTAAAATGGTGGAATCCTCATGGAATGTTCATTTCATTGTAATTTAACAAATCAAACAAATTGAATGAATTTCTTTCCATTCCATTACACCCAACCAAACACCACCTAAGTATATATACACATTTACTATTTTTACTGTATTACTGGATTTTATTTTGTATTTGTAATGGAATATTTGTTTTTTTAGTTTAATTTGTAATTTGTAATTAAATGAGAAAATGAAGAACCGAAGAAAATGGGAAAACGGAGAAAAAACAGGAAAAAAACGGAATTGGGGTTAGGGATAGATAATGGGGGGAGGGATGGGGGATGGGGGGAAGGTCTAGAAAGTAGGGTTGAGAGTGAAGAGACCTATATTCATCCTCATTCCCTAAATGTACATCTCTAATACATACTCTCATAAATCCGTCCAAAGTTCAAACTAAACCAATCTTAGTGGGTTTGTTTGATTTTGTTAAATAAATAAAAAAACTGAACGATATATGATAATGTATTAAAGTATAATTTTTCACATATTACTATTTACTTAACCTAAAATGACAATTTTACCCTAATTTTAAAAAAAATTAAAACCTTAACATTTACATTGACTATCCGATCAATACTTATTACACAACATTATAATTTTAAAATGAGAGATTTTCTTCCCACTTTACAAATAATCTACTTACATTCAATTTTATTTTATTTTATTAATAACAATTTTAATCTAAATTAAAATTACCAAATAAGACAAAAATAATAATAATGACACTCCAAAGTAATTTTTTTTTTGTTAGAAAACAACTTTTTTTACTCTTTTGTGTTTCTTTTTCCTCCTCACTGTTTTACAAACCCTAAAATATTTTCTTCTTCTTTTCTAATATATGTAATATCCTCTAAATCAATAACACTAGCCTCTAAACATGACTCAACAGGTTCCTATGGGAAGAATTTGATTAACACAATAATCTAACATGTATAGCTAAATAATTAATTTAAAAGTTTATCCTAAACATGTTTCTATATCACGCTTAATCAAACTCTAAATACATGTTACTAATACATGTCAATTCAAGAGAAATAGGAGAAATAAGAAAGCGGAAGCATACCTGAATTCATTGCCGCAGGTTGGTGGACGGGTTGAGATCTTCCAAATTATCACAATCCTTAGGATAAAAAAATGTTCTCTCTTCTCTAGTGATGTGGATCCAGAAAAACCAACACTGATCGTGTAATTTAGAGACCATAACCCTAAATATAATATTGAGATTATTATATGTTTTGCTATTTCTAATTTGGCCTATCATCAAATTAGAAATAACATTGTGGTATCTACATATTAATTCCATGATAATTATACCTTAAACCTTAAAACTTTAATATTAATTAGATCACTTTAATTTAGGCTTAACTAAAGATAGCATAACACATTTGATATTTATATGTGTGCCCCACGTGATGGAATTTTTCTAACACCTATATATATATACATATAGTCTCATGCATGTTCGCCAAAACATTGAATAAAATGACATAAAAATTGTGTACATACGAGCTCATTTGTTGGCCGAGAAAACATTATGCGCAGACATTGTTGTGATATTACCATCAAAAAGATACCATGTAAGAATAACGTCCACTTTCAGACAAAATAAAGATTGCAAAAATGATGCAGTGAAAACGTTACAAGACCGACGTCTAAATTATATTGAAAATTGGAATCCATCAGAATAAAGTTAAAATTTCTGAAATTTTATTGAATAATAAGTTGTCTGAACCTTTCGGCTTACAAGGCTATTTAAAACGAAAGAACTCTAACCCGAATCCTTGTTGAACAAGAAACGAGATTACATATCAAAAGCTACCAAAAATAACGAAATCACAAATGTTGCAGAAATAAAATATATTAATGACCACAATCAAGCCGGAATTAACGGTAGACGATTCTGGCTTGTCAAAGTCAACTTTTGCAATTTCGGGGACTAAATAATGGAATTTGGCCGAAAAAGGTCGTGTCACATCACCGAAAGTGTTGATTTCTGAAGATCTCATCGATTCCCTTCAATTAAAATCATTTATTCTTATATTTAGGATGATCCCACAACAAAGTCATGTAGGACTCAGCCACTTGTTCTACATCAAAAAACAAATGCAATCAACCAAACATACCCACCATCCACAATTCGATTGCCTTCAAGCAAGTCTTGTTAAATACCCAACAAAATATCAACAATAAAAACCAATAAGGTTTATTAATTATATAATTAATGTCATTTGAGTCTTCAATCACTAAAAATATTACATGACCAGGAAAACAGAGCAAGAAACCAGATTCAATATTACGAAAAATGCATTACTCTAAAAGAGATCAATAATCATTCTCACCTAACAATTAAAACATGAAGAATCCAAGCCACTAAAAGATCTCAAATGCATAAAAATGAAAATTAAACAAAATAATAAAGAAAAACAAAACTAGCCTTTTGTTTTGCTATATGTTAAAATTAAAATTGAAAAATAATAATGGGTAGTATGGAATGTCTAGAGAAATTTTATTTAAAAAATGGAGTATGTCTAGAATAGGAGTATCAAAAGATATAATGGATAATTTTAGAACAAAATGGAATGTCTTTAGTATTTTTTTAAATTTAAAATTTTAGATTGGAGTGTCTGTAGAAAAGATGTGTAAATAAAAAAATTGAATTGTTAATAGATGCTCTCTTTTAAATCTTTACAATTAAATGCCAACTGGGCATACGTAGCTCATCCGGTAGATGGACGAGCTTGGAACTTAGGTAAATTACTCTCAGATCAGCGGTTCGAATCCCACCAATGACGAAAGCTTTTCAAAAAAATACTTGGTCCTGAATTAATAGATATTATCAGAAAAATAAAAAACTTTACAATTAAATGGATTGCTTAAAATTCCCTCCTTACACTGGTCCCGAATTAATAGATATTATCAGAAAAATAAAAAACGTTACAATTAAATGGATTGCTAAAATGCCCTCCTTACACTACTAGTTTCAGAATACCTAACTAGATTTTATTTACATACATCAGACTTAAATACATATAATCATTTTCATCATAGATTATGGATAAGTATATACAAATAAAATCAAAACGGTTGAATCTAATGGTTTATATACATTAATATATATATTTATCAGTACAAAGGTAAAAAATTATATAAAAAACATAAAAGCCAAATAATACGACACCCAACAATAATAATACTACTAATAATAAAAGGGTAGACACCCAACAATAACAGTAATAACTAATAAAAACAGTATTATCAATAAATATCAACAACCAAGTGACCAACAATGGCAAAGAATCACGAAATGCATAACTAATTTCCAAGAAAACTTATAAAAGCCAAAGAAAAATAAATTTGAGAACCAACAACACAATCATAATGCATCTAAAGTACATGAAAAAAAGCCAATAATTAAATGCAAATAACCAATAAAAACCCAATAAAATGTAAAATAATAATAACAACTCAATAATGAAATGCTAAAATAAAAGGTAACAAAAAAATCCGAAGAACAATAAATAATCAAAGATAAAAAAAAAAATTAGTTGTTGGATTGAAAACCAAAGCCAAATACCAACAGGCAAACATCTATAACACGAATCCTTCTTCTTCTTCTCCTTCTTTTTTCTCATGCAAACACAAGGCCAATTAAAAAAAAAGTTTTTTCCAAACATACGAAAGTGTGTATCGATGTATATTATAAAAAATAAACATATTTTTTTTACTCACTTTTTCGATCACTAACATATGCACTTGTGATATTATATATTGACACAATCCTTTATCATCTAAAAGAAAAATATATATTTTTTGTTAGGTTTTGGTTTGTATTCTCAACTGAATCCAATGTGAACCAAACGAGACTCAACTGATGTGAAACTTCCTAGAGATGTGGGATAACATTTGGAAGTAAGAATGGTGTCGTTTGTGGGAGGTTGAAGACCATAAGAACCGAAGAAACGAAGAATGTGGTGCATTCCAGGTGACTTGCAACGGTTTAGGCAGCGGGTGCACAACCGTGACCCGAATCATAGTCAATCATAAGTATGTGTGAAACGGGAAATCTTAGGTAGAAAGGAAAGTGTTCTTTTGGGAAGTTCTTGTGCTTGAAGGAGAAAAAATTCTCCTTAACAAGAAGACTTGTCATAAACAGAAAATAGTATTTATGTGGAACAAATAATTCTTGTACGTTTAGGAGTAGGATTTCCTTTTATCTTAAACTCCTTGTAACTAGTATAAATAGAACATTGTATCTAGGTTATTTTGGGTGAAGCAAAAAGAACACCATGTAACATCAGAGAGAGTGGGTGAGATCCGGGAGAGACCCATGGTAATATCCGGAGAGGGAACTAAAGGAATATCAGTGGATCAAGTTAAAGATCTGTGGGTGATATTCATGGGAGACCTAGGGAATATGGGGGTTCTTGGTGAGGATCTTGTAAGCGTTGTGAGTTGAGAGTCATGATGTAACGCTCAGTTGTGAGCTTGGAGACTTGGTAAGGCTTTGTGGTTTGGGTTTGTTGTGTGAGAAAAAATCCTGGAGTATATGGTTGTAATAATTTATCATATAGTGAAACTTTCTCGATCGTCCTGACGGCCCATGATTTTTTACCCGATTTGAGTTTTCCACATATATATTGTGTTGTGATTGGTTTATTTTCTATCATATATTTTTCTGATATTGACGATATTAATTACTATGAGTTATGTGCATATATTAAGCATGACGTTTCTGCAATCATTGATTTAAAATCCCCAGCAATTGGTATCAGAGCCTTGGTCAGCGATGGTGGTTTCAAGTCTTTACGGGATGGCGTATGGAAGACTTGGTAGCTATGGTTTAGTGATGACGTTTTTCAAGTCTTTACGGGAGATCGTATGGAGGACTTGGTGGTATTGGGATGATGATTCATGGTTGCCTAGTATGGTTTAACAAAGGAGATATGTCTTGAAAGCGGTTTCGAACTCGGTAGGATTTGATGAAAAGAAGAATAGAGATGGAGGATAATATTTTTTTTGGCTTGTGGTGGCAGGTACGAGTCATGGAGATCCAATCTGGGTTACAAAATGCGTTAATTGAATATTAAAAAAAAATTAACGTTCAAAGTCTTTGGTGGTGGTGTGGGGCTTATCCAGCAAAACACTCCATGTTCTAGTGGCAAGTCTTTCACCAGATATGTGATGTAAGGACATGTTAATCCGCTTGGTAGTTTTCCCCATTGGCCATGGAAGAGGATATGTTGCTGCTAGTGGTCCATAATTGTACACAATACATTGGCCAAAAAGTGATGCAAGGTGTGTGGTGGACAAGGATGTCGATGGTTGACGAACTCCCTGGTAATCTGATATGAGGAGTTGCACCACAATTTCAACAAGTTATTTTCAACATGGTGCCGGAACAACGAACACAAAGCAAAAGGAAGAAAATAAAATCTTAGGATGGTTTGTTTCTAAGTGATTATACCTTGTGGTGGGGTATATTAATTCTCGGTGATGAGAGTCGTGGTTGTGGACAAAGGACTTGAGAATTTAAGTCAAATGAGAGAATTGTTAGGTTTTGGCTCGTATTCTCAAGTGAACCCAATGTGAACCAAATGAGTCTTAACTGATGTAAGACTTCCTGGAGACGTGAGATAACGTTTGGAAGTTAGAATGGTATTGTTTGTGAGAGGTTGAAGACCAGAAGAACCAAAGAAACAAATAATGTGGTGCATTCCAGATGACTTGCAACGGTTTAGGAAGCGGGTGTGCAACTGTGACCCGAATTGTAGTCAATCATAAGCATGCGTGAAACAGGAAATCTTAGGTAGAAAAGGAAAGTGTTATTTTTGGAAGTTCTTATGATTGAAGGAAAAAAAATTCTCCTTAACAAGAAGACTTGTTATAAATAGTATTTATGTGGAACAAGTAATTCTTGTACGTTTAGGAGTATAATTTTCTTTTATCTTAAACTCCATGTAACTAGTATAAATAGAACCTTGTATCTAGTTTATTTTGGGTGGAGCAAAAAGAACACCATGTAACATCAGAGAGTGAAGAGATCCGGGTGAGAGACCCATGGAAATATCCGGTGTGAGATTTAAGAGAATATCAGTTGATCAATTTAAAAATCCGTGAATGATATTCATGGGAGACTTAGAGGATATTGGAGGTTTCTTGGTGAGGACTATGTGAGCATGGTTTGTGGTTGAGGTGTGAGAAAGAATCTTGTAATATACATGGTTGTAACAATTCATCATATGGTGAAACTTTCTCTGTCGTCCTGACGGCCCGTGATTTTATACCCGATTTAGATTTTCCACTTATATCTTATATTGTGATTGACTTATTTTTATCTAATCTATTTTTCTACTATAGATTTTATCAATTGATATTGTTTATAGGCATATATTAGGCACGACGATTCCGCAATCATTGTTTCAAAATCTCTAACATTTTTATAGCCAGAACCTACTGAAGCATTAGATAAGCAAGGCTGTGGCTTATGGCTGACCTCCAAAATTTCTCTAAAATTTAAGGACCTCGGTTTTTTTTTTTCTAAACTCCTTATAGATAATATTAAATTAAAAGACCTCCTAATATCCGGCCATGAAAATATAACATCTCCTAAAGGATAAAAATTCCTTTTATATATATTAACATCTTTTATACAACAACTTCTTATACGTATGTTTTTTTTCTCTTAAAATTATTATTATATATTTAGAATTTAACTGTTTTCTAATTTCAAAACAACTTTCTATTTAGAATTTAATTATTTTTTGGTTCCAAACAATCTCAAATAACAAAAGTAAATAATGGAAAAAAAATATCATTCGTTGATTTTTTTAATTCCAAAATACTTCCTTAAAACACCATGCTTTTGAACTTTTGTTTATTAAGATATGTTTATGAACGTTAGGATAAAATTTTGTCTTACATGTATCTTATTCATTTAATTATTTTCTATTAATTTTGTACTCACTATTTGTAACCATATTTTCTCTCTAACTTAGCTGAAAGTTGTTGACGTCGATTTCTGGATTGTGCAAGAAAAGCCAACAAGAACTGGATTTTGGCTATGGAATCAAAGAGAAAGAGATGCAGAGAGAGTAACAAAGACAAGTTTTACGTGGTAAAACTCCGACGGCCGGAGAAACATCCACGGGTGGTTGAAAGATCAACCAAGCCAAAATCCACTAAGAGAATAAGATGTTTTACAAGCTCTCGATCTCTCTTTCTTCCCTCTGTATTTACTGTGATTGATGTATGCTATCTTGCCTATATCTTTTCTGGACCAGATTATGGGTCTATTTATACGTTTATAGAACCCTAATCTGTCTTGTACAAGTAATACAGGATCTTTGTATTTAATTGTGATTCGGTTACTTTCTTGAGGTCGATTTGTCTTCCTTCCTGTTTCGGAGTCTCATGGAAATCGAGTGGGATCCTAGTAGTGCAGTTCAATTTGGACTTGTTTCCTTATAAGAATGTAGTCTTCGTAAAGAAATCAAGTTATTTCCTGATTGGGGACTCTTCTAATTTAATACTCTATTTCATTTGGGATTCCTTTCTGATGGATATCGTCACGTATTTAATGACAACCCGTATGAAATAAGCACCAAGTCCTTACTCGGGTCGTATTTATTCCCGAGTAAGAGTAATATCTGATGGTCCCGAGTAGTACCGTTTGAGCCCGAGTGGAAGTGTTATTTAACCAGTCCTGAGTGCTGTTAGCTGATCCCGAGTAGGTTTTATTCAGTATATGCTTACTCGGGTTTTCTTCTCTTTAATGATGCCTTATAGGATATTTCCCGGATGCCCATTTGGGCATCCACCTGGCTATTTTTTCCTTCCTGTTAATAACGTGTATGCTTGGTAAAATTTACATACAAAAATACTCCCTTAAATTATTTTTGCCGAGAAGGTTTTATTTCGGGCAAGAGTATTTTAATCATCTTGGTTTTCTTTCGTCAGAATAGCCGTCTTGTCATAATGACGCATTTTAATGGTGACTCTGTAATTTCGATTCGCTTTATCACCAAGTTCTTAAATGATAGCGACGTTTTAAAGTTTTGACGGTTGATGGCTACTTTCTGTCTTGACACGCGTCCCTCGTCTCTTCGTTTTTTCAATATCATTTATGAGAAATGATTTTTGCGTTTCCCCAAGCACCGTCTACGTCATCGAGTTTCGTCATAAATTTTCTTCCCGCTTTGAAATCCTAGGGTTTCGTGCCGTCTCATCTTTAAATTCTTAGCTGAGAGACATTTTTGGTTTATTCTCAAAAATTCAGCAGAAATCTCTTAAACTCGGACTTCTTTATCCAGAAATTCACGATTCTCCGCTGGAAGATCTTGCATCAGTCTCAATTCAAGGTTAGTTTTAATGGGACCATCTTCCTGCCATCGTCTCTTTAAAATCGCTTTTAATGCATTAGAGCGCGGGGATTTCCAGTTAGTATCTTGCATTAAACGATTACTGGGGGATGTTTCAATAGATGAACCTCCATTTTTAGAGGTTGATGTTTCTGGGCTTCACCATGACGTCACTTTCAGCCTCGTATCGAGTTCTCCATCTAGTTCTGATTCTGATATTTCTGATCACAGGGTATCTTTTCGAAGGATGGGTAAACATCAGAGCACAAGCAAGGTATATAAGCACGGCTCGAGCAGCGTCCAGACTAGGGAACAGACTGTTAACGAGGGCGACGTTGATGAAGTACATAGGGCGTCTCGCCTTTCATTTTCTGACACTCGCCCGAGTGGCTTTGATACTGGACCGATCGTGGTCGGGCCAGCTGAGATAGAAAAATACCGCTCCCGATTCGACTTGCCCGACTCAGTCACTTTGGTTCCTGCGATGGATAGAGCCGTATGGAATCCTCATGAGGGCATGGTCACGATTTACGGATCGATGCTTTGATGCGGCGTCACATTTCCCCTTCAGCCTTTTATTGCCTGGTTTTTGGCTGAAGCAGGGATAGCCCCAACTCAGTCTTGATGTGCATGTGGCACATGTTCAGCTGAATGAATCTTTCGCCGCCTTCCCCGAATGAAATCAGGTATTTCTTTACGTTGAGGCAGGTTAGCAAAACGGGGACCTATTTTCTTACGTCTACTTCTTCAGATGGTTGGGTCCCCAAAGAAGCACAGGCGAATCAGGGGGTCGATGCTTCTGATGACCCAAAGAAGAAAGGTTTCATATGGGGATTCCCTACATCCAATAAATTTTGAAAGAACAGTTGGTTTTTTGCTGGAGGGGCTCTCGGGCTTGATATAACTGTTCTATCGGGGGATTCCCAAATGGTGTTGAGTGTTCCTCGCTTCTTTTGTTCCCCTGAAACGTGGAACAAGAAAACAATCGACTATAGCGATTCAAAGCTAAAGAGGCTGACTCTGGCAACGGTTCGTACTCTGGAAAAGAAGAGCAAGAGCTATCTTTTCAAAGAGGATGACTTGATAAAGCTCGGTTTCTTCAGACAGATTTCGGGCCATCGCAGGCTTTGTAAGTAACCCGGTGCCTTTTCTGTTGTATTTCTCTGCTTTTCCATTTTCTTTTCTAACAATTTTTTTTAAGTGTTTGATACGGACGTTGTCAGCGATCTTCAGGCTCGCCAGGTGAAGGCGATTCTACAAGCGAGTAGGAAGAAAGCTTCCCACCAGGGGGATGAGGGTATTGCTCCACCCGAGCCTGATGAGAAAACTGATACTGCTGAGCAGATTCCCGAGTGCGTTGATCGGGGTGCTCAGCCTTCTACTCGGGATCTTGCTGGTCCAAGTGGCCAAGATGAGCCGACTGACACCTAACTGCCTGAAAATAGGGAGAGGCAGTATGAGGGTCCAAGTGAAGAGCCTGTTGGAAGGTCTGAAGCTGGCGACAGTGGTAGCGTCTTGACATATCAAGTGCATGTCAGTGCCGAACTCTTTGAGTGCTGCTGATCTTAACTTCCACCGTTCTCGGGGTGAGAAGCGAAAAGCAGTTAGTTCGCTGCCTCTTCCTCTCAAAGTTCCTCGGGTAGTCACATTCATTGACTCCAGCGACGAAGATGTTGCGGATGAGATTTCCCTGAGTGTTGGTGCTGGAGCTTCAGTAGATGCAGCCACTTCAGAACCAAGTAGGGCTTTTTCTACCCCCCGAAGTTGGAGATATGGGGGCTGAACCTTCGGGGGTTCCTTCTCCATCCTTATATCCAAATAGGGCTTCTCCTGCCCCCGAGTCTGGAAATCTGGGAACTGAATCCTCAGGGGTTCCTTTATTCCTTTCTCTAAAAGATATGTTACAGGAGATGTCCTCTGATCGGGCTTATATCGGGGAAGACCGCTGGAGCGGTTTTAGAGATGGTTCACTGACCGAATGTCTCCAAAACGTTTTCAACGGCGCATCTTATGTAAGTTAAATCTAACTCAGTTACTTATGACTCCTTTATTGTTTTGCTTCTGTCGGATTTCTAAGTAAATTATTTTGCAGATGATGGCCGAATTTGCTGAGCTTGTTCAGACGTAGCAATGTCAAGCTGATCGGATAAGGCATTTGGAGGCTCAGCTGAAGGCTAGTGAGGAGGGTCGTGCTCGAGTTGAGCAGGCTTATCAGCTGGAGGTCGGTTCTGTACAGATATTTGCCGACCACTGCCTGGCGAATCAGGTTGTAGCTGAGGACAAGGCATATTTGGCAGAGGAGAAGGTTGCATCGCTACAAACCTTCTTTCTTCTGCTGAAGAATCTATGCTTAAGGCCGAGCAGGAGGCGGAGCAGATGAAGTCGGCGTATATCTAAAAAATTGAAGATTTGGAGCGCCAAGTGCTGACAGTTGAATTCCTTTCCCGAGAGGCCAGGTTGGAGCTGGAAGTCCAAGGGGTGGATCGTTTTAAAAGATCCCCTGCTTACGATGCCCTACTTCTTTGGGAATTTCAACGTGGGCTAGTTTCGGCCGGTGAATTCTTTAAAGTCAAGAATAGGGCCACCGAGAAAGCCTATGCTAATTGGGAGCTGTCAATCAAACACCAAGTGGACCGGTCCTTGGAATCTCTTCGGATTCAGATGAAGGAATGGAGAGCCTACTGCCGTAGTCAAGGCAAAGAGCCCCATCTTATGCATTTAGAGATTCTATCCGAGCGTTCTCTCTTGACCTTTTATGCAAGTCAAGAATCGGTTGAGGGTGTAGTCCCGGATGTCGGGCCAGTCCCGGATGAAGATTACGGCCAGTGGACTGATGATACTGTCGACGATATTACTTGGCCGTCTAATGAGAGCCTGCTTCAAGAAAACGAGATGGTGCCAGATCCGAGTATTGGCAAATGCTTGAAATCCTCGCAACCTTAATTTTATAGATTTGTAGAAGATTCTGATTATTTTTTACTTGTAAAGAACCATTCTTTGAACTGTAACCATTCTTTTAAGAGCAATAAAATTCAATTTTGTTCTGAGTTGAATGGTTTTGGTCTATTTTTTGCTGATTGTTACCGAGTATTGTATTTAACTGGCTGATGGTTGAGTAACTTAACCGAGTATTTTATTAAACCGGTAGTTACCCGAATGACTTCAATTGCCAAGTATCTTATTAAACTGGCTTCTTCGTTCTTCGGGTAACTTAACCAAGTATCTTATTAAACCGATTGTTACCCGAATGACTTCAATTGCCAAGTATCTTATTAAACTGGCTTCTTCGTTGTTCGGGTAACTTAACCGAGTATCTTATTAAACCGGTTGTTACCCGAATGACTTCAATTGTCAATTATCTTATTAAACTGACTTCTTCGTTGTTCGGGTAACTTATCCGAGTATCTTATTAAACCGGTTGTTACCCGAATGACTTCAATTGCCAAGTATCTTATTAAACTAGCTTCTTCATTGTTCGGGTAACTTAACCGAGTATCTTATTAAACCGGTTGTTACCCGAATGACTTCAATTGCCAAGTATCTTATTAAACTGGCTTTTTTTATTATTAACCGAATCATCTTGAAACAAGTTTTTTCACCTGTGTTTCATACCCGGTTGCTACTCGAATGTTACATCAAGGCTCACCATGATCATACGTTCGAGTCCTTACGCAATACCAAGGACGTCTCCCTAGTTTTTATGCGTAAGGTTTTGCCGAATCGTTGAGCTCTTTTTATTTTTTAAAAATTTGCTTCAACACAGCTACGCATTTCACCGGAATTTCTCCTGATAGCGTCCCGAGCATTTTTCCAAAGTCTGGTGCATCGGGTTTGCCTTTTTGCGAAGGTTATTTTGACCCTGCTCGGCTGGCATGCTCCTACGAGCTTCTCTGCCCATTCGGGTTTTGATAGTCCCGAGAATTCTATTTGCATGTTCTTATTATCATGCTCTGCTTCCATATGTTCTTATTATCATATGCCTTTTTTGAAATCCCGAACTAGATGTTATCCTTTCGGAAATTCCGAGTAATTTTATTTATTACTGCAAAAAATCGACAGATTTAAATTACAGTTTAATATTTATCCTACTAATAAAATAATAAAATATTCAATATATATATATATTAAGGATAGAAAATCTTCAGGTATTGGGCATTGCATGGTCGAGGTAACACCCCTCCATTGGGTCGAGCAATCCAATAAGCTCCATGGCCAGCTATCCCTTCGATCTTGTATGGACCTTCCCATTTGTCAGTCAGGGATCCCGCGGCTCTATTTTTTGTGTTCAGTGACACCTTCCTGAGCACCAGATCTCCTAACTGAAATTTCTTGATCCGAACACGAGAGTTATAGTGGCAAGCCACTCTTTGTTGATAGGCTGTATTTCTTATTCGGGATTTTTCCATTTTTTCTTCTAGCTTATCCAAACTTTGTAGCAGCGTATCAACATTTTGTTCTTCATCGTATAGCCTGAACCGGGGGGACGCATACGATGTTTCTATAGGGATGACAGCTTCTGTTCCGAACGCTAGGGTGAACGGAGTTTCTCCTATTGAAGTCCTTGCTGTCGTCCGATATGCCCATAATACTTCAGGAAGCTTTTCAACCCAGCTTCCTTTTTTGTCATCTAATTTTGCTTTAATGGGGTGCTTGATAATTTTATTTACTGCTTCTACTTGCCCATTTGTTTGTGGATGAGCTGGTGTCGCATAGTAGTTAGCAATATGATACTTCTCGCACAATTGTCTGAACTTTTGGTTATCAAACTGAGTGCCATTGTCGGTGATTATAGTGTCCGAAACTCCAAACCTATAAAGTATGTTTTTCTTTACAAAATTTGTGGTGTTGGCTTCCGTGATATGCACCAGCGCTTCAGCTTCGGCCCATTTTGTGAAATAATCGACAGCTACTATGGTGTGCTTTGCTCCACCCCCTGTCCCAGCTGGCATTGGACCGATCAAGTCCAGGCCCCACATGGCGAATGGTCATGGAGCAGTGAGGTTTCTGAGCTTTTCTGGGGGTTATCGGATATCGTTAGCAATCCTTTGACAGGTATTGTAACTTTTCGGCCAATGCTGTGCATCTGAGAAAAGCGTAGGCCAGTAATAGCCTTGTCTGAGTACCTTATGCACCAGGCTTCTACCTCCAGTATGGTTTCCCCAAACCCCTCTGTGGATCTCTTGAAGTATTCGATGTGCATCTTCCTCCGGTACATATCTCTGGAGAGCTCGGGAGAACCCCCTTCTGTATAATTCTCCTCCTATCATGGTATATCTAGCCGATCGATACCTGATGCGCTTTGCTAATACCGGATCTTCTGGGAGTATGCCTTCTTTCAAGAACCTTCTCAGATGGACCATCCAACCTTCTTGCGGTGTTCGGATTTCCAAAATTTCCAAATGCTTAGGTTCAACTGTACTCGGTTCAAGGAGGTGTGCAACTGGAAAGGACTTTGGTTTGATTGAGGTTGTTGTTGACGCTAATTTAGATAAAGCGTCTGCCTTTTCATTTTCTTCCCTGGGGATCTGAGTGATCTTGTATTCTTTAAATTTTTGGAGGAGCTGTTTTGCGATGTCACGGTAGGCAATCATTCCTTTATCTTTGGCCTGGTACTCGTCTATAACCTGGTTGACGACTACCTGTGAATCGCTGAATATCTCAACTTCATCTTCCCTAAGAGCTTTGCAGACTCTGAGTCCGGCTAACAATGCCTCGTATTCGGCTTGATTATTGGTTGCTTTGAAATCAAATCTCATAGCACATTCAACATCATCTCCTTCTGGGGTGCGAACTACGATCCTTGCCACGCTGCCATGAGTGTTTGAAGAACCATCAACATATAGTTTCCATGGGAAACTTTTATCCAACAATCTTTTTGCTTCCAGGTTTGGTTCTGTGAACTCGGCTATGAAGTCTGCCACCGCTTGTCCTTTGAGGGAGGTTCTGGGGACATAATGAATATCGAATTCACTTAACTCGATTGCCCATTTAGTAAGTCTTCCCGATATCTCTGGTTTTTGTAAGATTTGTCTTAATGGGCAATTGGTGAGAACCTAGATCGTATGGGCCTGAAAATATGGTCTCAGCTTTTTTACTGCTGAAACCAATGCGGCTATCTTCTCTGCATGTGAGTACCTGGTCTCGGCCGGTACGAGTGCCTTGCTAGTATAATATACTGGTTTCTGTACTCTATCTTCTGTTCTAACTAAGACTGAACTTGTTGTAAGCTCAGTTATTGACAGATAAAGCTGAAGTATTTCCCTTTTTTGCCGTTTTGAGAGGATGGGAGCTTGCCCCAAGTATTCCTTTATTTTTAAGAATGCCTGCTCACACTCTTTATTCCACTCCAGGCCTTTCCCATTTTTGATTATCTTGAAGAAAGGTGCGCACCTGTCTGTAGACCTTTAGATGAATCTTCCCAATGAGGCTAAACACCTTGTTAAGCGTTGTACCTCTTTCAATGTTTTAGGTGAGGTCATTTCTTGCAAAGCCTGGATCTTCTCGGGATTAACTTCGATTCCTCTTTGATGGACTTGAAAACCCAAGAATCTTCCCGAGTGGACTCCGAATAAACATTTGTTTGGGTTTAATTTCATCTGATATCTTCTCAAAACATCAAATGTCTCTCGGAGGTCGCGGGCATGCTCATCTGCTGAGACGCTTTTAGTCAACATGTCATCAATGTACACTTCCATGTTCCTTCCTATTTGCCGAGTAAAGATTTTGTTGACCAACCTTTGGTATGTAGCTCCTACATTTTTTAAACCGAAGGGCATTACTGTGTAGCAATATAAACCCTGATCCGTTGTGAAAGCTGTTTTTTCTTCATCAGCTTTGTTCATCCGGATCTGATTATATCCTGAGTAAGCGTCCATGAAGCTGAGTAATTCATGACATGTTGTGGCATCCACCAACTGATCTATCCTTGGAAGTGGGAAGCTATCCTTTGGACATACCTTTTTTAGATCCGTGAAATCTACGCACATCCTCCATTGTCCATTTTTCTTCTGGACGAGGACTACGTTGGCAACCCACTGAGGGTAGCTGACTTCTCTGATTGATCCAATTGCTAGTAGCTTTTCTACCTCTTTTTTGATTGCTTGAATTCTTTCAGGATTGAACGATCTTCTCTTTTGTATCACCGGTTTTGCATTCGAGCTTACTGCGAGGTAGTGGAATATTACTATCTATCCCGATCATATCTTCGTGACTCCAGGCGAATACATCTTTGTATTCTCTAAGCAGATTGGTTAAGTCTTGCTTGACCTTTCCATCCAAGTTGGCCCCTATCTTGATTTTCTTGTCTGGTTTGTCTTATTCGAGTAGTATTTCAACCAATTCTGTCTTGTATTCATTCGAGCCTTCCCTTGGATCCAGTTCGAATGACAAGGATTCTTCACACTGATTTGGTTGTATTATGGTGCACACTTGTTCAGCATCATGCTTGTCTATGTATACCGACAGGTTTGCTCTTCGGGCCATCTCTTGGGATCCCTTGATTATCCCAACCCCTTGTTCTGTTGGGAACTTGATCATTAATGCGTAAGTGGCCGTCACAGCCCTTATTTTATTTAGGAATGGCCGGCCCAATAACGTATTATACGGCCAATTATCCAAGTCAACTACCACGAAGTCGAGCAGGACAGTTCTCTGGCATGGTGCCGTTCCGATCTTCACATGTAATTTTACCATCCCGAGTGACCTGACCTCTATTCCCCCAAATCCACTTAATGGAGTATGGAAAGGCTGTAAATCTTTTCGATCTAGTCTTAGCTGGTCGTATACGGCCACACTCCAGACTTCTCTATGGCTAGTCTGGGCACTTATAACCAAAGCGTCGTTAGGTCGAACATCGACGCCATGGGAATCTGCCTCTGTGAAGACTATTGGGTCACATCCTTCCTTTACCCTTTTCGGGTGTGGTTCAACCGAGTTTACGTCGAAGTTATTTCTTGCTTCTACTGCTTCTCTGATTTCCTGAGTTCGTTCTCGGTTGCTTCTCCCAGTAGAAGGTCCTCTGAAAATTGTATGTATTACTTGATTGGCTTCAAGGCTGGTTCTTTGATTTTGACCAGGGTTGTGATTAACCTCGACTTTCTTGGTTTCCGGTCTCTCGTCTTTTTTCAAAATTACATCTCGCAGGTGCCCTTCCCGAATAAGAGTCTCAATGTAATCTCTGAGCTGAAAACACTTTGAAGTTTCGTGCCCGGTTTCTTTATGAAACTTGCAATACTTGGTTGTATCTCTCCGGGTGAACTGTGATTGTCGCCGCGGTTCTTGCACCATATTCTTTTCTTCTAAGATGGCTAGAATTTCTTTTTGTTTCTTCCGAAGAGGGGTGTAATTGGTATATCTGTCTTGGTATTTCTCTGTGGACCGTTCAGTGTTGGGCCCGTTACCCTCATCCTTGTTTTTCTCCTTGCTGTTCCCTTTCCGTTTTTCCTTCTGATTCTGCCCCTTGGATTCGGTATTCTTCTGTTCGGGCTTTCCTCCATGCATATAACTTCCTCTTGTAGCTAACTCTTCTTCCTCGGTCAGAGCGTATCCTCCTGCCATATCCATCATGTCGGCATACCTAGTCAGTCGCGCTCTTCTCTGATCGAAGGATAGTCGTCCATTCTGTAAGTTATTGGTGAAGGCAGCAATAATTGCTTCATCATTAGCGCTGCCAATTTCTGATACTGTTTGGCCGAACCGGCCCAAGTATTTTTTTAATGACTCGTCCTTTTCCTGTTTTATTTGAGAGAGGTAGGCCACCGATTTTTTTCTGTGAACGTTGCTCAGGAATTGCCTTGAAAAGCTCCTGTTCAACTCGCTGAAACTTCCAATGCTTGCCGGGGGTAGTCTTCCGAACCATCTTGAGCCTGTGTCCCCCAGTGTTTGCGGAAAATTGAGACACAATAGGAGGTCACTGCGAGCATATTGAGCCATGGCACTTTTATAGCGTCTAACGTGCTCCTTTGGATCTGTATCTTTTTTGAATTGCTCCACATGCGGCATCCTGAATCTTTCTGGGAAAAGGGTCCTCAAAATCTCCCTGGTGAATGGAGTCATCGTCAGATAGATCGTTACAGCCGTAACGTCTGACTAGTGCCTCCATCTATCGCCTGTTATTCTCTACTTCTCGAGTTAGGCTCTGGATTGTGACATCTTTATCCCCAACCGGGCTTCCTTGACGGTTGAACCATTGGGTAACTGTCATTCTTTCCTCAGATTCTTCAGTTTGATACCGGAACCCTCGTGTGACTCCATGATGACGTTTACGATGGTGTTGATCACTGTCTTCTGATGATGATCGTTCTCTGCGTCAATCGTATTTATGATGTCTGGTTCGTATTGTTTGATTGCAATCCAGCCTCTGGTGATTTTCCTCTTCTAGTGTTTTCTGTCCAGCTGGATTGATTGGGGAAGGGTTCCTTCTGGTTTCTGGCAAAGTTATTCCTGGCATAGTTATTCCTGGCCTACCACCATCGAACGGAGCCTTGCGGGAGGAGGATTGGGAGTATGTGCTCCTGTGGCCAGTAGATCGATCCCTTCCCTTGCTGCGTCCGTCACTAATTGCTGCAGGGCCTCTTGGAAACGCAGCATAAGATCTCTGCTGGTTAGAGGAACTTGATGGATCCCTGTTAGGGGCGCAGGCTGGTTTTCCGTGTTTGCTGCAGGATCTTGTGACGTATTGCCAATATGGAAATTGCCTGGTGATTTTTGGCCATTCCCTGAACTACTTCTGCTTCCTGCCATTGCTTTTTAACAAGTTCGGAGGTTCAACCCCTCCTTCTAGTGCCAATTGTTGACGTCGATTTCTGGATTGTGCCAAAAAAACCAACAAGAACTGGATTTTGGCTATGGAATCAAAGAGAAAGAGATGCAGAGAGAGTAACAAAGACATGTTTTACGTGGTAAAACTCCGACGGCCGGAGAAACATCCACAGGTGGTTGAAAGATCAACCAAGCCAAAATCCACTAAGAGAATAAGATGTTTTACAAGCTCTCGGTCTCTCTTTCTTCTCTCTGTATTTACTGTGATTGCTGTATGCTATCTTGCCTATATCTTTTCTGGACCAGATTATGGGTCTATTTATACGTTTATAGAACCCTAATCTGCCTTGTACAAGTAATACAAGATCTTTGTATTTAATTGTGATTCGGTTACTTTCTTGAGGTCGATTTGTCTTCTTTCCTGTTTCGGAGTCTCATGGAAATCGAGTGGGATCCTAGTAGTGCAGTTCAATTTGGACTTGTTTCCTTATAAGAATGTAGTCTTCGTAAAGAAATCAAGTTATTTCCTGATTGGGGACTCTTCTAATTTAATACTCTATTTCATTTGGGATTCCTTCCTGATGGATATCGTCACGTATTTAATGACAATCCGTATGAAATAAGCACCAAGTCCTTACTCAGGTCGTATTTATTCTCGAGTAAGAGTAATACCTGATGGTCCCGAGTAGTACCGTTTGAGCCTGAGTGGAAGTGTTATTTAACCAGTCCTGAGTGCTATTAGTTGATCCCGAGTAGGTTTTATTCAATATATGCTTACTCGGGCTTTCTTCTCTTTAATGATGCCTTATAGGATATTTCCTGGATGCCCATTTGGGCATCCACCTGGCTATTTTTTTCTTCCTGTCAATGACATGTATGCTTGGTAAAATTTACATACAACAAAAGTTGTTTCAATAAATTTCTTCAAAATCAATTATTAATAATTTGAGTTATTTAAAGATATACAACTTGTTTAGAAAGATCATTCTTTCCACTTTAACACTTTACGGGTTTTATAATTAATATTTGTATATCATATAAAGGAAGAAAAAAACCTTAATTGTAATTTTTTAGTATAAAAAATGATTTTATAATAAATATAAAATAAAACCTCATTCGAAGTTTTTATCTAGGACCTCCAATATCGTTAAGTTGGGACTGTTTATAGCATAAAGATTATTCCCTGAATAGTTGTTCGGTCGTTGAACTGAGTATCCACACTTCTTATCAACACTATTATTAGCGCATTGATGTAAAAAAAAACGCATTATTGTAAAAAAAAAAAAAAAAACTATAATTAACATCATAGTTGGTGGAAAGTTTGAGGATTGGATTGCACACTTCCTCAATTTAAACCCCTTTATTATGATCAAGATGGTGTCATGGTTGCCGGGGAGGTACTATACCAACTGGTTGGTCTATAGTTTATCCTATCTATATATCACTCGAAGTCTTGAATTAATGTAAATAAAATTTAGGTTAATTGATACTGATACTCTTAAAATATGTTCGAATTTTTATTTTACTTCCTATACTTTTTTTCTCTGTTAAGCCCGGTTGATTTTTTTGTAATGACAAATTATACTAAATTCCTTTTATTATATATAATTGTATCAAATCGGAAAAATATAATAATATGACTTAAATACCCTTGACTAAATTTTAAAAATCAAATTTTATAAATAAAAATTTTAAATTAAAATAATAGTTAAATAATAATAAAATATTGAACCTTTTGATGAAGAAAATTAAATAAATAGAGAAATACAAAATTAAAATTATTTAACAATTATTTAAATTATCTTTTTTATTTAGATATCCCTAAATATAAATCCAAATGAATATTTAAATTATTTAAGGGAAATTATCATTTTATTTAAATATCTCTAAATATAATTTGTTCATTTATAATAATAAGGATATTAATAATATCAAAAATAAAAATAAAAAATTAAATAATATAATAATATAATAATACTAATATAATATATTTTGGTCTTTATAAGCTAGATCTATGCAGTGAAAGAATGCATGAAATTTGTTGATGATGATTGAAAATTTATTGGCTTGGCAGAGATGTATAGGGAGATCATGATTCTCTATTGCTGACTAAACTATGTTACTTGTGACGAGTGTTGTATGATAATTTGGCACAAGCATGAGTCTCTGGATGTGGTTTGCTTATAAAGAGATGGAACTTTAAAGACCTTTGATTTGTTTGCAGCCACCAGAGCTGACTCTGACCCTTAGAGTATCTTTGGTTGGGAGGAAAGAAAATAGAAAGGATCGAAAGATTTGGAGTGATAAAAAATATAAAAAAATAAAAGGAAAATAATTTTTCATTGAATTGTTTAGTAAACAGAAAGGAAAAAAGAGATCTTTCTTTTCCTTTGTATTGTATTGTTGAGGAAAAGATAAAGGATGAAAAATCTTCTTTTATCAATTTTACTATTTTACCGTTATATTATAGCTTATATATTATATATTTTTTTAATTAATAAATAAATATAATTTAAATAATATTGAATTCAACTCTTTTTAAAAAAAATGACTTTAAAAGGGTAAAATTATTAAATATTATTTATATTTAATAAATAATATAATTTAAATAATATTTTTGCCATTTTGTTTTATTTTATTATTATGAGGATTAACAAAAGGGTAAATTTGTCATTTTATTTAAATCAAAAACCAATTTCTTTTTCCTCTCCCTTTTCCTCCCATTTTGCATGGGTCTCACCCTCCCATTTTTCCTTCCATTTTTCCCTTCATACCAAACACCTATTTCCCTATTTTCCTCTCCCTCTTCCCTCAATCCTTTTCTTTCCTCTCCTTTTCATCCCTACCAAACACACTGAATCCAGACTGAGAGATTGACGGACTGTTGAAGGACGTGCATATTTTCCTTGTTTTTTTTAATGATTTAATTATATTGGAACACAAGGAGGGGATGAATTAAGAATTTAAGATGAATAGACAAGTCCGTTTAAAGTTCCTTTCCAGCGTTGAAAATTAATCAGTAGACTTGCCGATCAAAGTGACTGCTTTCCTTGGGCAACAAGGTTCAATTGTTCAAAGATATTTCTACTATCATTCTTCTTAAACTTTTCTATGGGTTTTTTTTTTTTTTTTAAATAAACTTTTCTATTTTGATGTGGGTCACCACGTATCAAGATTGAATTTGCTTCTAAATTTTGATTTACGGCTTAGATAAGGTTAATTGACATAAAAAATTGTATGGCTTGGTAATAGTTCTAAATCAAATTGGTATTTTCGTTGAAATGTGATTCTAAAAGTGAAAAATTCAAATGGAAGACTTAATGGAAGATAAATAATTTTGGTGCAATAAAGAAAACTCAATGGAGTGGAAGTACTAACAAATTAATTAAAAGGAAATATAGCAGTTTTTTGAAAAAAAAATGTGAGCGGCTTATGTTGAAAACATTTTGGGTCAAATCATATTGGATTTGGGTCCGTAATGTACCGGTTGGAGTCTTAGGCTCCGTCTTGCAGCTGTTTTTCAGTCCGTTTTTATTTTTATTTTTCACAAACGCGTTCGTTAACCGTTTTTCATTTTATTTTTGAAAAAAAAAATGAAAAACAAAACTAGTGTTAAAAGTGAAAGATTTGAAAAACACAAAATACTTGTTTTTCGTTTTTTGTTTTTCGTTTTTGTTTTTCGTTTTTGTTTTTCATTTTGTTTTTCATTTTTTTATATTAAAAAAATCTTAAACTATTAATTATACTGTTATACGTTTGATATGACTAGGACAAGACGGAAGAAGATTTTTAAATTACCAAAGAGCCCCTCTTATATATATTATATTTAAATATATAATATTATTATATTTAAATATATAATATTATAGAATATTAATATATAATATTATATATATATAAAAAATATTATATATTAATATTAAAATATATAATATATATTATATATTTATATAGAAAAATATAATATAAAAATATAAAAATATTTCATTTATAAAAAATATAATAATTATAATATATGTAATAATATTTATTATAATAATATATTTTTATTATATAATAATATATATAAATTATAATTATTTATTTATAATTTAAGAGTTTAGTTTTGATTAATTCATTTTTTTGATATGCTTTTTTGAATTAATTTTTGATGTGTTACTTTTGTTTAATTTAAAAATTACAATACAAAAATTATATTGGTCAATTATTTAATCAATTTGTTTATAGTTGTAATAATATTAAACAAAATACTAAAATTGATATTTTAATTTTTAATAGTTTTCGGCTAATCTACCAGACGCGTTTTTTCCGTTTTCATTTTCAAAATACAGCTTTCAGTATTTGCTACCAGACGCGCTTTCAGAATTCGAAAATGAAATAAAAAACACTGTTTTCATTTTCATTTTTATTTTCGAAAAACAACAACTGAAAAACGCTTACAGGACGGGCCCTTAATAACTTGCACAAGGAGTTTTCATTTTCAATCTCATTTAGCTCATTGAGTTTATTTAGATGAATAATTTATTTATTTTAATGTAGTTTTCTTCCAAAAAAAGTGACTTTTTTGTGAAGAACTTTAATCATTGGACGACGTGCCTTGGTTTTCCTTCCCACATAATTCCTTTTAATACTTATGGTAACAGGGTGGGATGGGATCGGGGATTGTTTTTCCATCCCCATCCTTATCCTCATCCCCACCCACCAACCAAAACATTGAGTCCAAAAATTAAATGACACTTTTTGATGTTTATTTTTTAACATTGTTACTGTTTTAATAACTTATATTTAAAAGACATTTATTATGGTGAACGGACAAAATGCCCCCACAGTAACCTTCTTCACCATTTAGGTTTTTTTTTTTGTTTCAAAAGGTGGAACTAATGAATGGACAAACACACGTACACCTACGACAACGGTGGATACACGTACACCGACCACGACCAAACACAATAGCGGCTTTTGATTTCTCTGAAAAAACGAAGTATGTAATTTTCTCTAAAAATAAAGGGTTTCAAATTTCAGATTCCTTGTTGGAGAAGATGAACATAACAGAAACAGATGAGCATAGAACAACAACCTAGAAGTCTCGAAAAGCAATCACAATGCCTCGAACAGTTTACAAAAGTCTTGGAATACAAACATAAAGTCTCGGAACATAATCATAAAATCTCATAACACAAACACAAAGTCTCGGACAACATACAAAATCTCGGATACAAAATCATAAAGTCTTGGAACACAATCACAAAGTCTCGGACACATAAACACAGCTCGGACATCATACAAAAGTCTCGTAAACTAAGTTACTGTTCATCATCTTCCCCACTCAAAAATCCCAACCTTCAACAACTTTAACAATGGAAGAATCAAAACCAAAACCCAATTTGGATTTTAAATTGAACAAAAATCTCAAGGGGCGTTGCCCCGACCCCTGAGTGCGTCAACGTAACGCTACTAAACTAATCCACTGAAGATGCATCGATAATGTTATGAAGTTGGTTTTGTTTGAGTTAAGAATAACTATACAGTGAAAAGTAAGAGAAAAGTTAAAGTCAAAAAAATAATTAAAAAATATGTAAAATAAGGGTATTTTTGAAAATCACTTACTTTTGTGCATTTTAAACATAAGTTATCAAAGTGGTGTTGCATGCTCAAAAAAGTGTCATAAACCCCTATTTCCTCTGTTCACAATTCCATCAGCTATTGCCAAATTATGAAAACTCAGAGGGTTTAATGGCGAAAAAATAGTATAGAGGGTAAAGTTCAAATTCAAGCATAGTTCAGAGGGCATCAATGTCAATTAGCCTAAATTTATGTAAATTAAATATCATTTAACTTTCATAAAAAAAATTATCTAAAAACAGTCATGGTTATGGAAATGATAGTACAAAATCATCAATGAAAGGTTAACATAATAGTTAGGCACGTGGTTTGTTTCCATAAAGCTCTGGATTCAAATCCTCTCATGAGTTGTGGGTATCTATATGGTCAAAAGTCATTTTTCACGTTTCTCAAATATTGTAGGGTTCGACTTGAGATCCAATTTTAAACTCGATCGGACTCGTTAAACAAGGTCTGAGAATTTATGGATTATAAAAAAAAATGACAGTAAAAATAAGTTTGTATTTGCTCCCTTTGTAAAGTGCTTGTCAATTTAAGAGTTCAGAGTCAAATCAATATAGTGCATTGCCTGATATTACGAAGAAACAAAACAAAAACACAAAAATAGACACCATCAATTACTCCACCCTCAAAAACCGGATGCTACGCGGACCCAACATAAACCTCATCTCATCACTGGGTCCGTCGTGGTGTATCTCACGCAATAGCAACTGATGCACAAAACCACTAGAAAATGTCATTCCTTGTTGCATGAGTTGGAAATGGTCAAAACATAACTGCCAATACATATCTCGTTCTTCAGTAGCATTTTCCCATACTCCATCAAGTGCCTTGTTGGTTACTTGTAGGTTTTCTAGGTGGTTGTGGTGAGTAATCTTGGTGTCATACCAATTGGAATGGGAAGTTTTTAACATGGCCCTCAAATCCCTAGTATTCTTTATCTGCAATACACAAACATATAGAACTTAGATCAGAAAATTTTCCCAGTAAATCTTGGAACACTATTCCAAAGTCTTGGAACAAGTATAAAAGTCTCTGAAAGCAATACAAAAGTTTTAGAAAAAAGTCTCGGACAGTGTTACAAAAGTCTCGGACATAAGTCACAGACAGTGTTACAGAAGTCTCAGAGTAAAGTCTAGGAAAGCTTATACAAAAGTCTCGGGTAAAAGTATCAAACAGTGTTACAAAAGGTTTAAATTGTCCGAGACTTTTGTAACACTTTCTGATACTTTTATCTGAAACTTTTGGATAAGCTTTCTGAGACTGAGGCTTTTGGATAATTTTTCAGAGACTTTTATCTAAGACTTTTGTAACATTGTCCGAGACTATTGGTAACACTGTCCGAGACTTTGATAACACTTTTCGAGACTTTACTACATGGTCCGAGACTTTTATTACCCTATTTACTATTTATCATCTTCCCCAATCTATCCCTAGAAACAAGATCTAACAATGCAACAATACGAAATAACCCAACAAAACACAATCAAATCGATATTCAAAATCAAATCGTTGAATTTACATACCTTGTTTTTCACCGAAACGTTAAAATCGAAATGTAAATGGAAAAAAATCCGTGTCCTCTACTATAGAAATCTGGTTGCTTGCTTGCTCTGAACCGTAAAGTAACTTCTCTCTGTCGCGTAACTTTTCTCTCTACTACTTTTATTAAATGAAATGTAAAAAACTAAAGATGAAATGTAAGTTTTCAAAATAGCTGACATAGAGGTATTTTGGGGGGCATTTTTATCTGTTCTCCTTCATAAGTGACTTTTAAATATAACTTATTAAAACGGTGACAGTGTTCAAAACCCACCTCCAAAAAGTATCATTTAATTTTTGGACTCATTCAAGCGGTGGGAGTAACCCCTATTTTAACTTACCATTCAGCCAAAAAATTTAATTAATGAAACAGTAATTAATCTTTTATAAGTGGCACATGCAACGAATTCCATTTTACGGTTAATAAATTTTTTTGATGGTACAATCTCCCCCGTGGGTTAACTTGTAACTACATTATTCCAACGAAAAATAGCACCGGACCCAATTCGAAACAAATAAAACCAGCAATTAATCTTTTACAAGTGGCACATGCCAAACCTTAGCATGACCCTCCAATTATCAATTGTCCAAATAAAACCAGTGTTTTTTTGTTTTGAGGTGGCAATCTCTTGGATGCAGATATGTGGTTTTTACTGAAACAATACAAAGAAAACTAGAAGAAAAGAGTTGTTGATATATTGAACATGATATTTTATAAAAGGTCACAAAGAGAAAAGGCTTGAATACACCATTGTTAAAAGCTCTTGATACTTTTCTCTATTTACAATATCCTCCCAATCAAATTTCTTCAGCTAAGACAAAGAATTTATATTACAAGAATATTGGTTAATAACTAATGTCTAACTAATCTCTAAATTCATAACTAATTTTTACCATGTCAGACTCTTAACTATCTAACTAACTTTATATCCAACTTCATGCCTCCTAAGCTTGATGTATTTACTGTTACTTATTTTCTCAAACTTACCAACGCTAGCACATAAATCAAGCCCAACTTGATACGTATATGATACACCATTTCGTACTGGATTACAATTTCCATCTTCATCATTTGAAGTGTTTTGGTGACCAATGTCATGATGAACTTTATATTGCTTGAATTGTTACTAACGTGAGCTAGAAAAGCAGATGTTGAACTAGCATTATCTGCCATATCCCCTCACAAGCTGAACTGTGGTGAGACAAACAGGTTCAGGTTGGAACAAAAGAAGTGAAATTTGTCTTTTGTTAATGTATTTGTAAACACATATGCTATCTGAAATTCTGATGGAATATAATGAGGCTCCACTACGGGACACAAATATCTCTCGAATAAAAAGTGTCTATGTCAATGTGCTTCGTTCCAATGAATTCGCTCCTGTCACACCAAATAACAGCATGCATCTGATCAGAACGATTTATATACTTTTTGAGGTCTTTATTTTCTAGATTTTAATATTGTTTTTAAGTATATTTTGGTATTTAATGTGTTTGTAAGCCTTGTGTAGGTACATGTTTCCTACGGAAGGTATTTGAGCTTAATTGAAGAGTTTCGGAGGTTAAATGGTAGAATTTGGAATAGTTTATGCAGACACCCCAACTTCGAAAAGTCATATCGCTCTCCTTCGATTGCACTACGTTTTCCATAACCACTTTTCAGAAATCCCTAGAAGTCTACTTTCTAACTCACTTTACAGATCACAATTCCGAGGTTTCTGAAGTAAGTTATGACTATTTTTGTAATGGTGCGCAGAGCTGTACGGTACGCAACCGCGTGAGACCAAGTTACGTACCTTGTTTCGTACCGCATTTATGGATAGAAAGCTCAAAAAAGTGATGTGTGGTACGCCTGTTGATGTGTACCGCATGACGTATCACATTTTGGCCCAGAATTGTATTTTTCAGCCATTTTTTTAGAGGTATCTTGTCTTTTCACCCCAAAGTCATGCCCTAACCCCCCACACTATAAATACCCTATTTCTGTTCATTCTTAGACCACTTTCCCTCTCTCCCCTCTTTCACGCCACTTCTCTTCTCTCTTTCATTTTCTTCATCTTCTTCATCTCCTCCACCCAATAAGGAGTGATCTAAGCTCCAATTAAGGTTTTTCCTATATGGAAGCCCGCCATACACCTCCACCATACTACTATACACTTCCTTCATCTATATTAGAGTAGATTACAAAGAAATTATGAGTCAATTTTGAGCTAGGAAGGATTTGGAGCATCTTTGGAGGGTTTGTCTTCAAAGGTTGTCTCTTATTTATTCATTTCTTTGTATTTCTTGTAATCTTTGATGTGTAACCCCGATTTGGGAATATTGTAAACCTTCACATGGGCTATGTATGTATTTTTGTACTTAATTCATTTAGGTTTTGTTTTGCTCTTTGATGTATGTGTTTTTATGCTCTTATTATGATACGTATGTGTATGAATTGTTAGAAATCAATATGTGTCCATGATTGGGTTTAGGAGTAGTTGTAATTTAGAATTAGAATTAGATGTCCATGATTGTTGATTGTTTGATGGATGACTTGAAATGCCATGTATTAAGTAATTTGAGTGTTAGGGATTTTAGCCTTAAATAGTAGAAAATGTTTCAGTTCAGGCTTTTAGTTGTTAAATTGGCATTGGTTCATATCCTTGTGCTTAGCGGGTCTTTGTATTAAAACACGATTATCCATCCTTGACCGGATTGGGTGATGAATTGATTGTGGGAAAGTTCCCAAATCAAGAGGATGAACCAATTGCTTATGCAGATACCCCAACTTTGAAAGATCATATCTCCCTCCTCTGATCGAACTACATTTCCCATAACCGCTTTTTGAAAATCCTCGGAAGTCTACTTTCCAACGCACTTTATAGATTGTAATTTCGAGGTTTTCTGGAGTAAGTTATAGTCATTTTCGTAACGGTGCACAGAGTTGTGCGGTACGCAACCACGTAAGGTATCCTCTAAATTTAAGCTTTAATTTGAGTGCTTGTAGAGTAGTTGTAGACTTGGGCGGGAGCCGACCATGTACTTAATGTTAAGAATGCTTTGCCTTTTTTTTAATTTAATTTTAGTTTAGATCTAAAAGTGGAATTGTGTTGTGCTTAGATCTTAGGGTGTTTGTTTTAGAAAATTTTTAAATCTCTGCAAAAAGTGTTTGTTTTGAATATTTTTATGGTAATTGTTTCCTTAAAACTGTACTAATTGGTAAGGAAATTAATTTTCTGCTCACGTAACGTTCTTCAATTTTTCGTTACGATTCTGAATATATAAAGAACGTAAAATTCTGATCGGCTGTTCAAAAGTTATGATCATTTCATCGATCAAAGGTCAAGGGCGATGTCCTATTTTTCGAAACAGCACGTACACTGTTTTTACCGTCCATTTTAACACTTTTTCAATTCAAATTTTGAATTATTTTATAAATAAAAATTGCGTATTTATGTGTCTACTTGATGGAGTTAAAATTTTGTCAAATGATTTTGAGATTTTTTAAAGATATACACTAAAGAGTGGACACTGGACGAATTTAAATTTCGACAGTTTTTGAAATTTTTGGCCTCCATGTTGAGTTGCTTTCTTTTGTGTGCTGATAGATACACGCATTGTATGCTTTTAGCTCTGTGCGTCACTTAAATTTGCTTGTACAGTATCAATCTTTTGATGTTAAGGTGGATATAACTATTTGCTTATTTAGCTTAGAAAAATTGTGGAGACTACCCGTGAGCTACACTTAGCCTAACATAATGAAAAAATTGTGGGTTTTATTTCTACTCTTTAAACACTTTCTGATTTTGTTCTTAACTGTGATCTCATTGTAATTCAAAATTGCATTGATTGTCATTGAACTCTATCGTGTGGACTGTTTATTGAGATTTATATTCCCTTTTTAGATGGACTTTTAGAAATGATTTTGTATTTGAGTGTGTTCTTAAACTCCATAAATAGCCCAAACACTCTCACGTCCCTATGTGTGCTTACATTGTAAAAATTTGAGGCCAAACACTAAACCTACATACACTTTCCAACCCAAACATATGTCATGCCCTAGTTATTGATCTTGTTAAGGTGTATAGCTTTAGAGAAGTTATATTTTGCTCTAAATTTTATAAATGTGTACTTAGGAAATTATGTATAAATCTGTAAAGGCAAGGGCTTAAAAAAAAGTGTGAGTTATAAACACTTAAGTCTTCAAGTTCTTCAAATGTAAAGTTACTCATCAATGAGTACAAGTGTAGCACAAATGTGCAATGTAAAGTTTAGTGTCTAGTCACTTGTGATGTAATGTGTTTTAGAGCTAACTAAAGTATTATAATATGTATAAACACCTTGGCATGATTAGTAGTTTTATCCTTCCCACTCTTACCATATCTTCCATCCTATACACCACCATAAATCACCTTGGCCCCAATACAAGTGAGGGAAAGTCCATTTGATCTCTTAGAAAGTCTATATTAGGAGTATGAGTGATCGAGTCATGATAACACTAGATTTCGAGTCCCCCTTCCTATGTTTATTGCTCAATTCTCGAGTAAAATCAAGTGTTTAATGGCTCGATTAAGTGTATTTATAGGATTTTGTATTAAGGGCATCATATGGGAGTTATGGGTGAAGATTGGGACCCAAAAGAGCTGGAAATTGGAAACTTGGACAAAATGACACAATATATTGCTGTCATGATTTTCGTCATGGGAGACCGTGACACACCACGTGACAACAACTTTTCTAAAGTGGCACTTGTGATGTCGTTATGAAAGACCGTGACATGTCGTCATGGACAACCGTGACATGTCGTCATGGACAACCGTGACATACAGGGAAGCGACAGTCCGCTAGCACGTGTTTCTAGGTTGATTTCTGACCTATTTTTAGATCCATATAAATACACATATTAGATTTTGGTGAAAAAAACATCAGCCATATGAACTATTTGACACTTTCACCCCTCATCCCCATCCTTGGACATTTTCCCTCCATCCATCTTGGAATCTTGGAAAACAAGAAGAGAAAGCTTACAAGTCAAGGAATTTCAATGACCAACTTTGGTTTCTTCTTAAACTCTTCTTGGTTTGATTTTTTTTCCTTGATGTGTAACTAATTTCTATGTTAGGAGATTAATGTAAACCTATTGAGCAACTCTTTGTAATCCTAGTCTAATGGTTTTTAATTAAATATCTTGGTAGTCTCTTTTATTGAAATAATTGCTCTAGTTCTTCCACTTATATTCAAATGAGACCTCAATGAATGTTTGTGTTAGGATTAGTTTATCTATGATGTTGAGGGTTAGATGTGGGTGACCATCCCATTTAGTCCTTGACTACAAGCTTAATAATTGAGAAAATTTCCGTATGCATGACCATGTTATGTGTGATTTGGTTTAGAGTTTTTAATTAAAAACTAATTATAAGCATTGCTCATTACATTACCTTGTGTGAGTAATAGGAATGATTAGGTGCTTCATGAAACAAACCCTATCAAGTGGATTTAAATGCTTAAATGAGGCTTAGAGATTACATTGAGAAGTTTAATTAGGTTGCATTAATTCCATAGCATTCCTTCATATTAATATTTTCGTGTGAGCTTCTTAGTTATTTAGTTTATTTCATTTCTTTTGCATATTAGTGAATTAAAATACCAACCCAAGACAAGCATTATGCCATTTAGTTTTCATGCATTTATATTAGGATTTAATTAGACTAATTAGTGTTCGACTAGTAGAATCACCGATCCCAGTGAACAAACTTTATTTTAAATTGATGAAGATTAAAATACTACAATCAATGAATCAATGCATATGCTTTCCACGTTCAGGGCATTTCAGTTCTTTCCATGAGATCTATCACTATAAAATGTGCTTCATTGAATATACTCATACGTGATATATTAGATTCTATGAACATAACTTCCAAATCATATGTGTTTGCTAGAGAGTGATCGCCTAGGTTCTGAGTGGAAAAATCTGACTGAAATCCGGTGAGGATTAGTGTCGAGGTGAATTTTATCTTGAGCATTCAAGCGTAGTTGTTTTGTAAATCAAAAACATCCTAAGTATTGGTATACTTGAATTGTGTGAAGCCTTGTTATTGATTGGTATATTTGAAATACTTACATGTGTGTGATGTTTTTACATGGTATGTTTGGATTGCATCTCAACTTTCTTACAGAGTAATACGTTTATGGGTGTTCGTATCTATAATCTCTCAGAAGATAAAAATTCTTAATCTAGGGATCGCCTAGTGGTTGAAAGGCTTGTGGCACGTGCCTAGTATTATCGTGTTTCCTATGAAAGTGTACTAGACTAGCTTAGATTTTAATTATGTTTATTTTGTTTAATTGTTTTTCGTTCTAGTTTTGCTCGAGGATGAGCAAAAGATAGTTTTGAGGGTATTGATCGGAGCGATTTATATACGTTTTGAGGTCCTCATTTCCTAGATTTTGTTCTTGGTTTTTTAGTATATTTTGGTATTTTATGTGTTTGTCAGCCTTGTGTAGGTACATGTTCCCTACGGAAGGTATTTGAGCTTAATTGAAGAGTTTTAGAGGTTAAATGACAGAATTTGGAATAGCTTATGCAGACACCCCGACTTCAGAAGGTCATATCTTCCTCATCCAATTGAACTACATTTCTCATAACCACTTTTAGAAAATTTCCGAAAGTCTAATTTCCAATACACTTTACATATTGCAATTTTGAGGTTTCTGGAGTAAGTTATGGCCATTTTCGTAAAGGTGCACAGAGTTATGCGGGACGCAACCGCGTGAGACCAAGTTGTGTACCGCGTTTCCTACCGCATTTATGGCCAAAAAGCTCAAAAAAGTGATGTGCGGTAATCCTGTTTGCGTACCACATGACGTACCGTATTTTGGCCAAAAATTGCTTTTTTCAGCCATTTTCTATGGGGTATTATTGTCTTTTCACCCCAAAGTCATGCCCTAACCTCCCACACTATAAATACTCCATTTTCTTCTCATTCTTAGACCATTTTTCCTCTCTCCCCCTCTTTCACGCCAATTCTCTTCTCTTTCATTTTCTTCATCTCCTCCACCCATTAAGGAGTGATCCAAGCTCCCATGGAGGTTTTTCCTCCATGGGAGCTCACCATACACCTCCACCACACCACTATACACTTCCTCAATCCATCTTAGTGTAGATTACAAAGGAATTAGGAGCTAATTTCGACCTAGGAAGGATTTGGAGCATCTTTGGAGGGTTTGTCTTCAAAAGTTGTCTCTTATTTGCTCATTTCTTTGTATTTCTTGTAATCTTTGGTGTGTAACCCCGATTTGGAAATATTGCAAACCGTCACACGTGCTATGTATGTATTTTTGTACTTAAATTCATTTGGGTTTTGTTTTGCTCTTTGATATATGTGTTTTTATGATCTTATTATGATATGTATGTATATGAATTGTTAGAAATCAATATGTGTCCATGATTGGGTTTAAGAGTAGTTGTAATTTAGAATAAGAATTAGATGCACATGATTGTTGAGTGATTGATGGATGACTTGAAATGTCATGTATTGAGTAATTTGAGTGTTAGGGATTTTATCCCTAAAGAGTAGAAAAAGTTTCAGTTCAAACTTTTAGTTGTTAAATTAGGCTTGGTTCATATCTTTATACTCAGCGGGTCTTTTTCTTAAGACACGATTATCCATCATTGATCGGTACCAGACACCTGTTCTTTTTATCGTGTGTTCACAGTGCACGACTCACTTGCCTGATCTATTTTTTAGTGTGTTTCACGCACTCATATACACTTATTCAAAATCCAATGTTTTGATGCGTGTCTTTCTCTTTTAATATCAATGCACATCCAAACCTTTACATCAAATACAAAGTGTGTTTGTGTGTTTCTCTTTTCTTGTTTTCACGCAACCTGTGTTTGCATCATATACAAACACTGATACATGTGTATTGTTGATATTTGTTGATTGCGTTTTTATCTTATCTTAAATATTTAAAAACATATATATATACATATCTATAAAACTAACTAATTTAAATCTTTTAAAAAATCTCATATCTTTAAAGATGTTAATCAATTTGTTTTGAATTCAAACTCTTTAAATTTAAAATTAAATATCTAATTTAATAAAAATCAAATAAACAAATTATTTTATCTTCATTCAAATTAAATATCAATCAACACCCTCCAACTAATGATTAATTACACAATTAAATAATCTGATTATTTAATTTATAAAATAATTAATATTCGTTAATTAAATAATCTATTTATTCAATTAATTCCACAGTAAACACGTGTCACTTTCGTAACACAATTAATTGGACAATCCAATTAATTAACCGTGACCCTTGTTACCTAAATCAATCGGGCTAGCAAGGGGACCTAATGGACCCATTATATTCTGAGCTCCAATAATCTTCGAAATCATTAATTAAACTCTTTAATTAATATTTCTTGATTATTATCTCCGGTATTATTCCACTAAAAACCCGAAGCTACACCCTCTCAACTGCAGACGCTTTTATACAGACCGATACAACTCGCTATTCATCGATATAGCTATTACACATGGTGTGATCCTCTACATTTGTTCATAATTAGAGCTGGGTCATAATGTCTGTTATACCCCTCCAATTTCATATATCCTTTAAGTATCTTTGATTCTCTAATTAACAATAAATCATATTTCCTCACGGAATTAGGAGAGCCCTCATATTGTCCAAGCCCCAAATCAACTCTTAAGGGAACTACAATCTATTTCTCACAAGAAGGAGTTGATTCCACTATTATAGACAAACTTTTCCAGCCACAAGCCAAACGGCAATCCCAACATACGGAGCATATTGATCAGAAATGCATCCGACCTCACATATGGTATATCAAAGACCACGATCTAACCTAAAGGGGTCGATAAGACACTCAGGATTAAGATCACCCACATATAGCCATCATTAGTTGGTATATATGAATCTCATCGGTAAACGGATCTTGGTGAGAGATTCGTATAGATCATGGCCTAGTCCTAAATGATCACATCATACAAGGTGTCTCCATTCTCATATCTCATATGAATGATTCAGGATAGAATCACCATACATTATGGAATGGACCGTAACTATAGATTAACCGTAAATATAATACCAAGCTTTATTTGCTATCTGTAGACTCTTTAGATTGCACGTCTCTTACTGTATCCATCTGTATATAACATTCATATACACAGTTCGAGATTACATCCGGTAATCTTGGATGTTAAATATATGCACAAGTTATAAAATGAACAACACAACAAGAATGAATTGAACTTTTCTTTTATTTATTTCATGAATCCATTTACAAATTAAATATTTAGGGCATAAACCCCAACAATCTCCCACTTACATTAAAGTATGTGAGGCATGTTTCGTAACCCTAGACCATCTAGGTGATCCAAAAATACTTTAGCCGATAAGGTCTTAGTAAATGGATTTGTAAATACATGTGAGGCATGTTTCGTAACCCTAGACTATCTTGGTGACGATCACATCTACTCTCCGCACTATCTCTCTAATGAGATGATACTTTCTCTCTATATGCTTCCCTCTTTTATGGTTTCTTGGTTCCTTATAATTAGTCATAGTTCCACTGTTATCGCAATAAAGTGTGATGGGCTTATCCAGATCTGTAACAACTTCCAGATCACTCAAGTACTTACGGAGTCAAATAGCCTCTTTAGCAGTTTCATAAGCGGCTACATATTCGGCTTCCATACTGGAGTTCGAAATACAAAATTGCTTGATACTTCTCCATACAATGGCTCCTCCACCTAGGGTGAATACTAATCCAGACGTGGATTTCCTAGAATCCCTATCTGATAGAAAATTAGAATTCGTGTATCCTAACGGGATCAAATCTTGTCCGATATACACTTATATATAATTTTTCATTCTCCGAAGATACTTGAGAATAGTCTTGATAGCAACTCAATGATCCAATCCTAGGTTGGACTGGTATTAGCTGACTACTCTCACTGTATAGCAGATATCCGGTCTCGTGCATAACATAACATACATGTGACTACCTACTGTTGATGCATAGGGTACATGTATCATATCCTTAACTTCTTAAGGTGTCTTAGGACACCGTTCCTTAGACAAAAGAACTCCATGTCTGGAAGATAAATTACCTTTCTTGGAATTCTGTATCAAAAATCACACAAGAATTTTATCAATATACAATGTCCGAGACAGTGCTAAGAGTTTATTCTTACGATCCCTTATAAGTTGGATCCCAAGAACATAACTCGTATGTCCCAAAATCTTTCATTTGGAATTGGCTAGCCAGCCAACCCTTTACATCAGACAATACTCCCACGTCATTCCCAATGAGTAGGATATCTTTTACGTATAGGACCAAGAAAACTACTATCTTGTCAATGATTCACTTGTAGACATAAGGCTCATCGATGTTGTGCTCAAAGCCATAAGTGTTGATCACATCATCAAATCTGATGTTCCAAGATCTAGATGCTTACTTAAGTCATAGATGGACCCTTACAGCTTACAAACCTTTTGCTCTTGATCTGGAGACACGAATCCCTCTGGTTGATTCATATAGATGCTCTCGTCAAGATTGCCATTCAAGAATCCAGTATTGACCTTCATTTACCAAATTTCATAATCGAAATAGACAGCAATGGATAAGAGAATCCGAAAAGACTTAACCATGACTACTAGCGAGAAGGTCTCTTCACAATCGACTCCCTCTTTCTAGGTATAATCCTTAGCCACTAGCCTTACTTTGAAGGTCTCCACCTTCATGTCTACTCCTCTCTTCCTCTTATAGATCCACTTACACCCTATGGGTTTTACCCCATCCGGTAAGTCTACAAGATCCTAGATTGAGTTGGAGTGCATAGACTCCATCTCGAGATTCATGGCTTTAAGTCATTCCTCATTGTCATGATCTTCCATTGCATTCTTAAATGTCAATGGATCATCCACACTATCAGCAGAGATAACACATTGTCCCTCACATATACCTAAATAGCGTTCAGGTTGTCTCACAACCCTCTCACTACATCTAGGTAGTAGTGTATCCTGATCATGGACCATTTGACTCTCAGATGTTTATGGATAACAACTCTTGTTGATGAAGCACTAATCTCACTAGGCTCCAACTCATTCAATACAATCTTAGAATGAGATTTATGGTCCCTAATATAATTATCCTCAAGAAACGTTGTATCTGTCGATACAAATACTTTGTTATCTTCAGGACTACAGAAGTGTCCACCTCTGGTCTCCTTGGAGTATCCTACAAACAGGCAGACAACAAACTTGGAGTCTAACTTTCCACTTATGTTCTTCAGCACGTGTGCTAGACACCCTCATATGCGGAAATGTCACAAACTAGCTTTACACTGTTCCATAACTCTAGAGGAGTCTTAAGGATATATTTGGATGGCACTACATTCAAAATGTATGCCGCTATTTGTAACGTATATCCCTAGAAGGAATTTGATAATGATGAGAAGCTTATCATAGATCTCACCATTTCCATCAGGGTAATATTTTTCCTATCCATTACACCATATTGCTGAGGTGTATCGGGAGCTGTGAGTTAGGAAACTATCCCTTGCTTGACCATGAAGTCTTCAAAATCTTGGTCAAGGTACTTACCTCCACGGTCCGATCGTAGTGACTTGATAATCCTACCTAATTGATCCTCAACTTCAGCTCGAAATTCTTTAAAATTTTCAAATGTTTTCGAATTCCGTTGCATTAGGAAAACATATTTGTATCTTGAGTAGTCATCTATAAAGGTGACATAATACTCATAACCACCTCTAACTTTAACATTCATTGGTCTGCTGAAGTCTGTATGTATAAGCTCTAGCGGTTCTTTAGCTCTAAGATTTTTCCTAGTAAAAGGTCTCTTAGTCATCTTACCTTTCAGACAAGATTCGTAGACATGTAAGGTGCCAACCTTTAACTCACTTAAAGGTCTGTTTTTTACTAGTCTGACTATCCGATCAAGGTAGATATGACCAAACCTTATATGCCAGAGATACATGTCATTATCTGGAGAAATCTTATGTCGTTTAGTTTTTGGTTTTTCAACCTTAACATTTCAGTGTTGAGCAGTGTAGTATGTATTAATGGTCTTAACACATAAAATTGTTTTCATTAATTCCTGAACAAATATGCAGACCATTCTTTCCAATAATAACAGACTTATTATTAAAAGAAATAGAATATTTTTGTTCTAACAACTTAGAAACAGAAATCAAATTCAGTGTAAATCCAGGAATATAAATATATTGTCCAACAATATATAATTATTATAAAAATGTAATCTAATTACGCTCACTGCTCGAGCCGACACGACATCCCCTGACCTCACACGCATTAAGAAGGCTCTCTCCTCCAACTGTGTCCAAGAATCAGTCCATTGCAATGAAGAACAAACATGGTTACTGGCCCACAAATCAGTTATCCAGGGTGAAGAATCATCTTATACAAAACATGACTCAAGAACAAGTAAATCATATTTACCTTTCTTGGACTTCTTCTTATTTTAGGCTTTCTTCGGTTTAGGATTACCCTTCGCCTTCCCAGCATACCTCTTCCTCTTCTTATTATTAGAGGAAAAAATGGCTCGGCAACATTTGACTCGCCGGTCTTACCCTTGTTGTCCTTAGTCAAGGACTCAAAGGTAGTAAGCTCATTGAGAAACTGTATGAGACTAAACCTTAACTTGTTCATCCCGTAGTTGCTTTTAAACCGATCGAACCTCTTCGGAAGAGTTGTTAGTATGATGCTCACTTGATTGGGTTCATTATTGGCCCCGCTATTGACTTCGGTCGTATTGAAGTAAGTCATTATGCTCAAGACATGTTCCCGAACTGATGTATCTTCCTTCATGCGAGCGAGCATAACAGAACGAACAACTTCGTATAGCTTTTACTTGGAGGGCTGCCCGAACATAGCTTGCAATGACTCCATGATTTCGAATGCTGAAGCCATTGTTTCATGCTTTGTGATAAGTACGTATGTCATAGAAGCCAATAGATATGTTCAAACCTTCTCATCAGATGAGACCCGTCGCTCGTATGCCTCACGAACTCTTTGTGAGTCATGGCAGTAGGCACTGGAGGACATTCCTCCTTAAGCACAAACTTGAGGTCCTTTGTGACTAATATTGCATTAAGTTTCCACTTAATGTAGTTAGCATCAGTTAATTTATCGTTTGTAAGAATTTGTAGTAATGCAGAAAACATAATTACTTAAATATATAAAACATTCATCCAGTCATTTATTAAAACAAGTGTAAGTTTTTTGGCATAAATTTAAACATGATGCACGAACACATTTAACGAACTAGAACTACCCTAAAACCAGTTACTATGCCACGACAATCCAACATACCACAAAGAAGTGTCGTCTTAGGGTCGGTCAAGTCTTTGCATGTTGGACCGAGACAATCTCAATCAAATGATATTCTAGAATAACTCTTATTCCATATCATTCAATCATCGTTTATTCAGTCAGGTTTTTAATTAACAAAACTTAATCAAAACCTTCGCAAGTGTAACCCACCATTTTAGATCTCACGAGCTTAACTCGAGAATTACCGTTTTAGGGTCGGTCAATCCCGAAATACCCTTAGAAATCATATCCGTTTGGAAGTCAACCTTGATATTGATCTTTGTGGAAACCCTTCTTAGGGAAGACGAAAGAAAAATCATCACGAGGCCCCAGTCGGATCTCACGTAGTTGAACTAATGATGGAGATTGCGATATATATATATATATGTGTGTGTGTGTGTGTGTGTGTGTGTGTGTGTGTGTGTGTGTGTGTGTGTGTGTGTCATATATCCATTTCCCACTCACTATTTTATAAGTAGGGTTTTCTATTATCCGTTAATGTACCTAGACTCTATAAGATCAAATGGTTAACTTTAATCAAGTTATCTAGTGCATTAACTAATTCATTATTAAAAACAAGTTCTAATTAACAAATAAATTATTTATGATTTTTAACAATTAAAAATCTAATCTATTAGTGAATAATCGAAGCCTTTGTAAACTATGTACTAAGGTCAGATAAGTACGATAGTATTTACCAAGTTTTAACTATTACAACTCTAACACTTTATTCGGTTCATTTATTATTAGGTAATTAGTCATATTAATCATAATTACAATAAATGACCCTATTAATCTAACATTATTAAACACTTTAATAACAAGATTAATATTAACGAGAATTACTAAGTTTTTTAACCATTAAAAAATTAATCTCATTTTCATAGCCAATTATGTATTTACCCATTTTAATTATATTTAAAAAATACATAAAATATCAGGCTATGATACATGTATGACATCAAATATATTTATGTATGCACATCTAATCTAAATGGCATACGTATGCATGGCAATGTTTTTATCATCACATAATATAAAGCATACATGAATTGATCGAGTACTGTGGATTATTTAACCTAAAAAAGTAGAATCTAAATTACAAAAATACCCCCAAGGTATTCCTTGATCTTCTTATAATTTCTGAGTCTTCCAGTCGCTTCAGGTCACTCCGATTCATCTCATGATTCCGAAACAAAAAATTGGCACGGAACGCACTAAGCAACACATGCCAATGGAACCGTACAATACGACATGAACAGTGCCGTGAACAGTGCCCGATGAACAGCGCCCCGTCGCACGAGTTTCTGGTTCTTCGTTTACAGGTTACAATTATATTTATTTACAATAATATATATATAACCATAAACCCTAAATTCACAGTACCATAAAAAATTATGATCAACTATATTTAAATTAAAAAATCTAATTATAAACATCCATACAATCATATAGATGGTGCATACACATTCATACATATAGGAACATTGAAAACAATTTCCTGTTTCGAAAAAAAAAATGGTTCTGGTTCCGATTGTTGGAACCTCGTTCACTGGTAACGCATCAGAAGTAGGTTTTAAATTTTTTTATACATATCATAATAAATCATGGACCAGTGAACTTGGGATCATAATTCTTTTTCGGAACTCATACATATTAATTACAATAATAAATAAATATGTATACAAGGGAAATTGTAATCAATATAATCAGAGGAAGAAAATCTTACCAACGTTTGGAGGCTTCTTAACTTTACGATTTGCTCCTGTCTGAACCAATCTTACCAACGTTTGAAGGCTCCTTTACTTTACGATATGCTCTTGTCTGAACCACTCGATCTTCCTCGCTATATCCCGAAACTGGTAACTGCATGTGGGCAAGTCACGGTCTCAGGAACTAGAATGAAGAATGAGAGAAAAGACTTGAAGAAACTCTTTCTTCTTGATTTTCACACACCTAATTGCATCTCATGCAATTTGAAAGATCTGTTGCATGTGTCTCCTTTGTTTCACGCACACCTTCTTTTTTTTTTGTGTTCACAATGCACGACTCACTTGCCTGATCTATTTTTTAGTGTTTCATGCACTCACATATAATGGTGTCCACGGTTCGGTTTCGGTTCGGTTTTAGTTTCGGTTTCTGTTCGGTTTCGGTTTCGGTTTCGGTTCGGTTTCGGTTTCGAACCGCCGGTTTCGGTTTCGATTCCGTGGAAAGGCCGAACCGTAACCGTAACAGGAATAGGACGGTTTTGGACGGTTTTGGAATTGCGATTTTCAGTTCGGTTTCGGTTTCGGTTTTTTGAAACCAAACAGTTCGGTTCGGTTCGGTTTCAGTTTCGGTTTCGGTTTGGGTTTGTGAAACCGAACGGTTCGGTTCGGTTCGGTTCGGTTCGGTTCGGTTTCGGTTCGTTCGGTTTTTTTTTTCTGAAATGCTGCCACGTGTCAGCATTTCATTGGTTTTTTTTTAATTTTGAAACCGGCGGTTTTTGGTTCGGTTTTTAAGATCCCATAACCGTAACTGAACCGTCGGGATCCGGTTTCCAACCGGTTTTGTAACAGACGGTTTCGGTTTCGGTTTTGATTTACAGAGGTCGGTTTCGGTTTCGATTTTCAGAGGTCGGTTTCGGTTCGGTTTCGAACGGTTTAACCGAACCGTGGATACCTCTACTCACATACACTGATTCAAAATTCAGTGTTTTGATGCATGTGTCTTTCTCTCTTAATATCAACACACATCCAAACCTTTGCATCCAATACAAATTGTGTTCATGCGTTTCTCTTTTCTTGTTTTCACGCACCTTGTGTTTACATCATATACAAACACCGATACATATGTGTTGATATTTGTTGATTGTGTTTTTATCTTATCTTAAATATTTAAAAACATATATATTATATCATATATAGTGTTTTTATCTTATCTTAAATATTTAAAAACATATATATTATATCATATATATATATATATATATATATATATATATATATATATATATATATATATTGATAAAACTAATCGATTTAACTCGTTTAAGATATCTTATCTCTTTAAAGATATTAATCAATTTGTTTTGAATTCAAACATTTTAAATTCAAAATCAAATATCTAATTTAATAAAAATAAAATAATCAAATTATCTTATCTTCATTCAAATTAAATATCAATCAACACCCTCCAACTAATGATTAATTACACAATTAAATAATCTGATTATTTAATTTACAAAATCAGTAATATTCATTAATTAAATAATCTATTTATTCAATTAATTCCATAGTAAACATGTGTCACTTTCGTAACACAATTAATTGGACAATTCAATTAATTAACCGTGAACTTTGTTACCTAAATCAATCGGGCTAGCAAGGGGACCTAATAGACCCACTGTATTTTGAGCTCCAGTAATCTTCGGAATCATTAATTAAACTCTTTAATTAATATTCCTTGATTATTATCTCCGTTGTTATTCCACTAAAAACCCGAAGCTACACTCTCTCAACTGCAAACGTTTTTACACAGACCGATATAACTCGTTGTTCATCGATATAACTCGTTGTCCATCGATATAGCTATTACACATGGTGTGATCCTCTACAGTAGTTCATAATTAGAGATGGGACATAATATCCGTTATACCCCTCTAATTACATATATCCTTTAAGTATCTTTGATTCTCTAATGAACACTAAATCATATTTCCTCAGGGAATTAGGAGAGCGCTCATATTGTCCAAGCCCCGAATCAATCCTTAAGGGAACTACCATATATTTCTCACAAGAAAGCCACAAGCCAAACTGCAATCCCAACATACGAAGCATATTGATCAGAAACTGCATCTGACCTCACACATGGTATATCAAAGACCACGATATAACCTAAAGGAGTCGATAAGACACTCATGATTAAGATCACTCACGTATAGCCATCATTAGTAGATATATATGAATCTCATCGGTAAACGGATCTTGATGAGAGATTCATATAGATCATGGCTCAGTCCTATATGATCACATCATACAATGTGCATCCATTCTCATATCTCATATGAATGATTCATGATAGAATCACCGTACATTACTGAATGGACCGCAGCTATAGATTAACCGTAAATAAAGTACCCAGCTTTATTTGCTATCTATGGACTCTTTCGATTGCACGTTTCTTAGTGTGTTCATCTGTATATAACATTCATATACATAGTTCGAGATTACATCCGGCAAACCTGGATGTTAAATACATGCACAAGTTATAAAATAAACAACACAACAAGAATGAATTGAACTTTTATTTTATTTATTTCATAAATCCATTTACAAATTACATTTTTAGGGTATAAAGCCCAACACTCAGTGGCATCCACTAGAGTCCATGTATTGTTCCTTTTCGAAGCCTGAAGCTCATCATTCATTGCATCAAGCCATTTCTGATCTTGCATAGCAAATTTGACAGATTTTTACTCTAACCCAGTGAGAAAATCTGTAGAAAAATTACACTGTGAGAGGAACACTCGGGACTTGAAGATCGCATTTTCACTCCTAGTAATCATAGGATGCTGAGAGACAATAGATTGTATAAGAGCTTCAGCATCTGGTGTACTAATTGCAGCACTCAAAGAAACATCTGTATTTCTTGAAGCTGATGAAGAAACTAAGGTTGTGAGCTCTTGATTATGAGTCAAAGATTGATCAGATAAATAAGGACAATCAGCAGCAGAAATTACAGGAGTAGAATGAGACGATGGGAAAAACTGAAAAAGTTTTGGAATAACATCAGTTATATATTTATGTCAAGATGAAACTTTGTTCTTTCAAAACAAGCTCTTGTAAGGGAAATCCAGTTCAATGAATATAATATGCCTGGAAACAACAGCTTTTCCTGATGAATAGAGACACCAATAGACTTTGTGAGACATGTTATACCCAATGAAAACACACTTGCTTGAGTCAAAGTCCAGCTTGTGTTTAGAGTGATCTCTTTAATAAGAAAAGCATGAGCATCCAAACACTATGAAGAAATTGTAGTTTGGTTTTCTACTGCACAATTTTTTAAAAGGAGAGGCAAAGTGTAGGACTGGTGTTGGCAAAATGTTGATCAAAACTGTGGCTGTGGAGAAAGCCTCAAATCAAAACTTCAAAGGAAGACCACTATGAGCTAGCAAGGTTAAACTCATTTCTACAATACTTCTATGTTTCCTCTAGGGTACCCCATTCTGTTCATGAGTATAAGGACATGAAAAACGAATTTGGATATCGATGTTAGATAAGTGAGAGACAAAATGAAGATATTCCCCACCCATATCGGTTTGGAAAATCTTGATTTTCTTATCAAATAGCAATTCAGCCATAATTTGAAATCTTATAAAGACTGACAGTGCATAAGATTTGAATTTTAGTGGAAATATACAAGTAAAACGAATTAAAGCATCTACAAAAGCGATATAGTATCTAGATCCATCAGTGGACAGTATAGGAGCAGGGCCCTAAAGTGACAACAGAAATAGGTATTGAGCATCTACAAGAGCCATAGTGCTTTGTTGTGAAGAAAACAAAGTGACAACAGAATCGTACGCATGGTCCACACCGTTTATGAGAGTCATTATCATATCTCTATCACTAACGATCTCTCCAGTAGCAGCTAAGGTATCACTAATGGCTTTGATTTTCATGACAAAATCACAAATAGAGTCAGATCCCTTTTTGACAAATTGAAATTGTTGTTTTAATTACATAATCATAGCCATAGAATGTTGAGAGAAGGTTCGTTCAATGTTATACCAGACTTCAAAAGAGGATTTAGAGTTGGTTACCAGACCAAGAACACAATGTGTTAATGTTGAGAAGATCCAATTCATCAAGAGTTTATCAGATTTCTTCCAATAAGTAAACTCAGGATTCTCTTCTTGTACTTTAATATCACCAAATCGAAAAATTGATAAGCTTTGGCGGAGGAGATTTCTCACCAGTGATGAAATCTTCCAGATCGAGAGCTTCAATAGCTGTGAAAACTTGTGCTCTCCAGTAGATATAGTTACTATGATCAAGCTCTAGCGTGAGATTGAGACTCAAAGTCTTTGCTAGAGACGAAAAATCCATCGTTTTGATAGATTCATTTGAGATGTTGAAAGATTCAGTTGAAGAAGAGCTATTGGATCGATTTTCCTCCATTGACGTAAGTCAGGAGCTCTGATACCATAAAACAATACAAAGAAAACCAAAAGAAATAGAGTTGTTGATATATTGAACAAGATGTTTGATAAAAGGTCACATAGAGAAAAGTCTTGAATACGCTAATGTTAAAAGCTCCGGATACTTTTCTCTATTTACAATAATATTCTCTCAATCTAATTTCTACAGCTAAAACAAAGAATTTATATTACAAAAATATTGGTAAATAACTAATTTGTAATTAATCCCTAAATTCATAACTAATTCTTGTCACACCAGACTCTTAACTATCTAACTAACTTTATGTCCAACTTCACACCTGCTAAGCTTGATGTAATCACTTGTACCTATTTTTTCAAGCTTGTCTACACTAGCACATAAAGCAAGTCCAGCTTGATGTGGTACACCATTTCCTACTGGATTACAATTTCCATCTTCATCATTTGAAGTGTTCTGGTGACCACAGTTACTGATGCACTTGGTATTAAATAAATTGTTGCCAACATGAGCTAGAAAAGCAAATGATGAACTAGCATTATCTGCTATATTTACCACTGAACCAACCTTATCTTATATGGATCACTAAACCCGTTGCTTATTGGATATGCATTTTTTTTATATAGGATTTAACTACTTTACAAAAACGGTATAATTATTAACGGGCAGTTATAAGAGATTATTATTATTACTATTATTATTATGAGTTTTTTATTTTTTATTTTTAAATCTTTGATTTTAGCAGAACCCATTTATTTAATATCCTCTTTAGACGACAACTTTTGATGATTTATTTGATTAAATTAATAACTCGTTGCATCACATCGCATATTAATGTAAATAAGCTGCATTATTTTAGAAAATTATTCCCACAAATAGTACATGTTGAGAATAACAGATCCCAAAGAGAAGAAAACCACAAAAATTATAGTAGATAAGAAGGTGACAGATGGTGGAATCCTTCTTTTGTCCTTCCTCACTAGCATTCCTTCGATGACTGCATAATTCATAATCAGGATATAAAATGACAGAAGAACTTGTAGAAGCATCTTTCCCCAGTCTCCTGTAAACATTATTCTGTAAACTCCATAAGCAATGGAGCAAGCAACATTGTTGATGTCCGGAAATCAAATACCCCCATTTGGTATCGCTTTACTTGTTCATCGTCTTCCACTTTGTTGGTGGGCAAGAAACTGGCTTCTGTTAAACCAAGCTTCTCCATAAAAGCATCCAAAGTTCCATACAAACAAGATGTAAATGATTTTATCATCCATATCCTCTGTTCATTTCTCCATATCCCAATTGAACCTCCACTTGCAAGCACATCACATTAGTGTTTCAAAAGGGCCGATAGGAAAATGAATATGAATACGATGAAAAATGAATTGGAAACCTCAGGATACAAAGAAATGCCATTAAGTAGACAGACTTGTGGAACGGTGGCAAAACACCAAAGAGGGAAGCAGTAAAAGGGGAAGAATGCAAGTTCAGCGAAGCCCATGCTTCGAAGAACTGACATTTTCAGTGGCCCATATATTATAGGACAGAACCTAGACATGGCAACTTCAGCCAATCCACAACACCATCTGGAAGATTGGATTAGTAAATCATTTAAGTTTGTGGTGGAAGTGCCCAAGAATTGTGGTCTTGTTGGTGTAAGATACACTGATTTCCATCATTGACAATGTAATATAAATCCTGTGAAGTAATCTTCTACTAGAGAATGATACCGAAAACCTACCTGGAATAAAAAAAATATAGTAAATATAATGCATGCATCATTGATTATTATGATTCAATATTTAAAATTTAAATAAAAAAATGAAATAAACTCCAATTTCTTTACATTAATTTTTGTCGGTACGAGGGATTTTGCCTATTAACATTTCTCTCCTGAAATAACTAATTTTATACTAAAATGAAAAATTATTTAAAATATGAGATCAATAAATATGTACCGAAGAATGCTTATACTATATTGAATAAATACTTGCCTCTTCACCCCATTTAGGGTTATTTTCATAGGCACAGGAGGCTAAAACTTTGGCCTCTTGCAGCAGTGTACTTGAAGAATCTCTGTTATCTATACTTGGCATGTAGTGCGCTAGGGGAGATTTCAGTAGCTCATTTGATGTACCGAAATATTTTTTTAGTTCTGTGAGATCTACACCGGTTAATTAACAACAAAAGAAATATCCTTAATTACTTGAACAATATCGAAAGTTCTTCCATCCATCGAGTACTGTAATTTAAGGCCAACAAATATTGAACACATACCTTCGTGTATAGAATAGTTATACAATGACTTCCTCTTCATGTAAAAGTTTGTACCAGACAATACCGGTCCCCTCAGTCCGTCCAAACCATACCACCGTATCTGAAATAGTACATTATTAGAAGAATCTTCTTGCACGTATTGATTGAACAAATATCAAGGTAGCATTTTAAGTTGATACCCAAAACATAGATCGAATAATGCTGTCGTAAATATCATTGTTGCAGATATTACGAAATCTCTGTGGGAATTGAACGAATGCTAGGGAGGGAGATATATTGGGATCCAAGTGGAAACACATTGCTTGCTTAGCAGAAGTTGGGTCATTGCAGTACATGTCGCAGTCCAACGCTAGTATGTAAGGAGAGTTGCTCATCAACCCAGAAACCCGAAGCTGCAAATTCGTTCAAGTACATATTTAAAGACTCTAGCTTTTGCCTTTAATGATAAATGTCATTTATAGTATATTATAAACAAAAATATATAAATATTTGTGTGAGAAATTGATCATACGAGAACGTTCAGGGCTCCAGCCTTGAAATGGTGCGAATGAGAATGCCTTTTCTCACGAGACACGTATACAAGGCGAGGCATCTTATATATATGGTCTCCATTTGCATCATTATCATTTTCTTGTATAACCTGCAAAATTTAATCACGCCGACTTACGATGCGTTGGTATTGTCTTAATTGTAGGAATAAATTGAATTCTTAACTCAAAAAAATTCGATAAACATTTGGTTGAAATTTATATTGTAGGATTTAGATACTATACCTATATTACTGTATATTTGTTGAGTAGTTAAGTGAGATACAGTTAATTGTTTTTAGTTTTTATTTTTGCTTGTTGAGTAGTTACGTGAGGTATAGTTAATTGTTTTTAGTTTTTTTTTTCCCTTCATTTTCAACTTTTTTTTTGTAGATCATTTCATTTCGATCTAATGACTAAAAACTAATCCAATAACTGGAGGTCAATGCAGGTTATAGTTAATTGTTTTTAGTTTTTTCAGTTTTCAAAAAATAAAAGATCATTGCATTTCAATAAAATGACTAAAAATTAATCCAATAACTATACGGTCCGTGTATGGTAACTAAGAGGCTATTTATTTTTTCCACTTAAAAACTTAATAGATCTGAATCATAATTATTAAGTAGTTTTATTTATTTTTTTAAGTGGTCAAACAATTTAAAATAAAAAGTATAAAATCATGATGTTTCACTTAATTGTAAATCACTTAATTGTATTAAATGCAATCCAAAATCTTTTCTTCCGATATTATTCTCATATATAACATATTTCCAATTTCATCGTAATTATATATGGTGTAGAAATCTTTACTTTAATATATTGTTTATTTTAAATAACTTTAAAAATATAAAAGAACCCTAATCATTCCTCATATTGGTGTTTAATATCAATAATTTACTATGATATTAGGGTGATGTATTTATATATTAATTAGTATTTGTGAAAGTTTTCCTATTGCATTTTTATTTTTTTGAAAAAACAAATTAAAATCTTTTTCTTTTCTTAATAAAAATGAAGTTTATTTGTAATTGAAGAAGAATATCATGACCATATGTGTTCATATATAATTATTATTTTTTAATTATTTTTATTTCATATTATATGTATAATTGTTTAACACAGGTATAAACGTAAAATTACTTTTTTTAAGATAATTTTAATTTTAAAAAACAAACGTGTTGATAATACATTCAGATATGAGAAAAAAAAACATATCATTCAAATTCAGATTTCAATCATATTTAATATTTAGATAAAAAAACCAAGACTTTTAAATCTAATTCAAATATAAGATAAGATGACATTGGGTGCCAAAACACCGGACCGGTTTCTAGTCTCTTTCTCATGTTTGGTATTATGGATTTAACGAGTTTATAAATCGCAATTTGGGTTTGTTTGGTTGGGTTTGTTTGGTTTCTGTGAGAAGTGTGAATAGTCTTAAATTTTAGGAAAGAATGAATGAACATGATCGGAATCTGAAATCCAAATAATATATGTCACATCCCATATCGCTAGCGAGTGAGGTCCATGGTTTGTATATAAGTCTTGGTCTCTCCTTACTAAGTAGACGCGTTTTGTGCCATTGATGAATGACGCTTGCGTGAAGCCCATGATCCAAAGTAAATCCGTGAGGGTGAAGAACATGTGCGTGAAGTCCAAAACGGACAATATCTACTTGGTGGGTCTGAACTGTTACAATATATATATGTTTTTTTATTTTTCTCATCTGAGTTAAGTGTTAACTTAATTTTTAGATTACGGTAAGGTTTGACGGATGGAAAAAAAAGGTAAATGTCAATTTTCTACAAATAAAGTTATTTTCGTATATAAAAAAACGTACTTTAGTTATGAATGTATGTTGTAATCCGCTCAAAGAATTATATTCACACGAAATTCTCTAAGGCTGCGTTTGTTACATAGTGGACAGGATTGGGCTATTAACAGTCGTCTCCCCTTGTTTGTTGAGCACACAATGGGACTGTGTACAATCCTCTCACCACGGCGGGACCCAGCTGTTGTCTTGTTGCATCTGGATTATTTAGTCCCACCACAGACATTGAGACTATTTTAGTCTCACTCTTTTTTTCTTTTCTTTTTTTAGCTGGGGTCCAGCCTTTTCTCCTTTAACATGTATCTTTTTTCAGTTTTTTTTTTTATAAAACGGTTTTTTTTTTAGTTTTTTAGTTTTTTACTGAGACTATTTTTGTTCAATCTTTTGTTCTTTTTATTTAAAAATATATATCATTTATATTTAAAATATTAAATTTATTCAATCTAATTTAAAATTTAATTTAATATACGTTATTTGATTATAATATTTTTTAAAATATTTTTTAATTAAAACTTAAATGTTATTTTATTCAAAATAATAATTTAATAACTTTCTTAACCAGATTTAATTTTAAATAGTTTTATTTTTATTTTCCTCAAATTTAAAATGATTTTATTTATTTAATATAATTTTATAGTTACCTCTCACAAAAAAAAAACACAATTATTTTTAATTATTTTTTATCCGATCCTATGTTTTACCGATCAAGAGACCGTATTATTTTAATCTAATCCATATTACACCAAACATGTCTCTAGGGGCAAAGCCAGGATTTTAGCTTTGAAAAGTAAGACAAAAACAAATATTCAAGTTAATGCATGAAAAATGTATTAATATTTAAAAACCAAATGTAATATTGTTTAATGATATCGAAGATGAACTAATGTTTTAATTCTTTTGTAAAATCCATCAATTGTCGATGACTTTCTCATACAAATTCGAAGATAAAAGAAATATGTAACTCATTTTTATTTTGTTTTAATATTATATATATATATTGCAGTTATCAAGTGCGAGATTCTATATGATTTTTTATACGTGATCCCTAACTTAATAATTGACATATATATATATATATATTGCAGTTGGTTTGTCCACGTTACCTCCTTTCGCTCTAGCTTTTATTATTTCTTCTCTAAACAACTCGTAGTTTTCCTGCATCAACCATTCAAACCCATCTTCAGTCATCAACTACACTCAAAATAAACACACAAAAAAAAACACTTGAAGGAATAAAATTAAAAACAACAGACTTATTTTGTAATTAGATCCTGCAAGAGAACTGTATTAGATAAAGATAAGAGAATAAGACAAACTGATCTGTAATGACTATATAATCGCTACATTATTTCATATGGTACCAACAAATTAACTTAATACATCATATAAACAATTTTTTGTACAATTTAACATTTTTCATATAATATTCGATCTAACTGACCTGAATTTCTTGCTTCTCGGCCAAGAACTCAAGATCACTATAATCCTCCTCCAGACAAGAAAAATAAGCATCGGGGCATATTGTCTTGATACCATGGGTCTTGCAAAATGGAAGCCACCACCTTGCAAACTTGGAAACCGCTCTCATACCAAGCAAAGTTATGGACGAACCTCCATCGTCTGAAAGATAGACGTTCAGCTTTTGCGGTGGATAATCGAGAGCCCTAGCTGACAAAACGGTGTTCGTGCCCTCCAAAACATCATTGGCCGGCAGTTTATCGTCTTCGGGTAATCTCTCGGGAAAAACTGTTCGAGAGATGGGACGCCAGCCATAAGCTATACCTAGGAACCATTTAAAGGATAGAAGGAGCTCGGCGGCAAACACTAGAAGCCATGGTAATAAAGATGTTTTGGGTTGTTGGAAGAGAAAAGAGAGTCTGTAACATATCAAAAAAGTTATGGCTATGCAGTGGAGGAGTGCATGAGACCTGTTGATGATTATCGACAACTTGTGGACTTGGTTAGAATGGAGGGGGAGAGAGCACTCTTCCATGGTGGTTTGTTTCAGCTCATGAGACTTGTCCCATGCAAGTAACATTGCCGGCTCAACAATATTGGAAGCCTCGGTGAAAACTTTGAATGAGGCTTTATTTTACATTTATTATAAAATCATTTGTTTCAGTAAAAAAAACTATTAAAGATTTATTTTTCTTCCTTTATGTGATACAAAAATATCAGCTATAGTGATGCAGGGACTCAAAGGCCCAATGGATGATAGCGGAAGGCTATCAAAGCATATCAAGGGTTCAAACCCTAGTATGAACAATCTCTGAGCGATGCCCGGGAACGGGCCTCATGATGGGTTGGGGGTGCAGGTCTGCAGGCCTGATAAAGCAGTGGGCCATGCTCAGGCCATGCCCGGCCATGCAGTGCGCTGCCTCTGAGCCGGATTGGGCCTCTGAGCCCCTACATCATAAAAGGTAGCTCAATGGATGATAGCGGAAGGCTATCAAAGCATATCAAGGGTTCAAACCCTGGTATGAACAACCTCTGAGCGATGCCTTGGATTGGGCCTCAGGATGGGTTGGGGGTGCAGGTCTGCAGGCCTGATAAAGCAGTGGGCCATGCCTGGCCATGCAGTGCGCTGCCTCTGAGCCTGATGGGCCTCTGAGCCGGATTGGGCCTCTGAGCCCATGCATTATATAGAATCTAGAAAATATCAAAGTGGAAAGAATGGTCCTCCTAAATAAGTTGTCTTTAAAAAATTCAAAATATTAAAAATTGATTTTGAAGAAAGATATTTAAACAACTTGGAGCTAAGTTAGAGATAAAACAGAGTTATAGATAGTGAATACAAAATTAGTAAGAAATAAAGTAGATATAAGATAAAAAATTTAACCTAGTTACTGTTTTTTTTTTAACAAAAAAAACTTTTAGAAGCATGTGTTCTAAATAAGTATTAGAAACATTAAATGATTAAGTCTTTGTAACTATATTATTCTTAAAAGTAGGAAAGTATTAATTATTAAGAGTTCTTTTAGAACCATGAAATAATTAAATTCTAAATAAAGAGTTATCGATAAAAAAAATGAAAATTGCGAGATATGTTACCTTTTTTTGTGTGTTGCAATGATATCACCGTTTTAATAACTTAAGTTTAAAATGCACATATTATGATGAACTACCCAAATTGCCCTTAAATAATCTATTTTTTATTCTCATTGTGTTTTCATCTATAATTTGAAAACGATAACTCTTCTATCTCTCCAAAAAACTCGTCTCTCTCCAGATTCTACACAAGAAGATAACATATATTTATGATCTTCGTTTATATATTTTCATATATTTCTGTGTGGTTTAACAACGTATTTATTCGTTATAATTTGTTATCCAGACTTTGTATGAACATATATAAACATTTTATTTTTCAAAGGATCGATCATTTTATTTTTAAAAATAGGATTTAGTTAAATCGAGTATATTTGTAGCAAAATCGAGCCTTTTTTTTAAATATGATCGAGCTTATTTTTTAAAGAATCGAGCATATTTTTGAAAGAATTGAAACAATCGAGCATTTGTCAAAAGATCGAGAATTTTTCAAATAATCGAGAATTTTTTTCATAAGATTGAGAATATTTTTCATAAGATTGAGAATATTTTTCAAAGGATCGTGATTTTTTTTTTAGAAAATGAGGTTTAGTTAAATAGAGTATATTTGTAGCGAAATCGAGTATATATTAGAAAGAATCGATTTTTTTTTAAAGAATCGAACATACATTTCAAAGGATCCATAATATTTTTTTCAAAAAAATTGGTTTAGTTAAATCGAAAATATTTGTAGTGAAATCGAGCATATATTAGAAAGAATCAAAGATTTTTTTCAAAGGATCGAGAATAATTTTTTTAAAAAAATGGTTTAGTTAAATCGATAATATTTGTAGCGAAATCGAGTATATATTAGAAAGAATCGAGCATTTTTTTAAAAGAATCGAGAATACTTTTCAAATGGTAGAGAATATTTTTTTTAAAAAAATCTGGTTTTGTTAAATCGAGAATATCTGTAGCAAAATTGAGTATATATTAGAAAGAATCGATGATTATTTTGGAAAAATCGAGCATATTTTTCAAAGGATCGATAATATTTTTTTAAAAAAAATAGTTTAGTTAAATCGAGAATATTTTTATCGAAATCGAGCATATATTAGAAAGAATCGATGATTTTTTTTTAAAGAATCGAGCATACATTTCAAAGGATCGAGAATATTTTTTTAAAAAAAATGGTTTAGTTAAATTGAGAATATTTTAAAAAAAATGGTTTAGTTAAATCGAGAATATTTTCTGCGAAATCGAACATATATTAGAAAGAATCGAGTATATTTTTCAATGGATCACAGCCTTCTATTTCCCCGCGAGCTGACTGGGTAGCTCGATCAGCGCGAGCTCGGTTGGGAGCTCGACCCCCTAATGTGTCTGCGTAGCGTCACTCAATCGCCATTAGAGTGATTGCATGGGTTTCAACGAGACTTTCTCTCTTTACTTTACAACTCTATCACTGTAAAATGAATGAATGAAATTTGATGTTAAACAACTATTTAAGGTATCTTTGTCCGATCACCATAATAGGTGTCTTTTAAACATAAGTTATTAAAGCAGTGATATTATTGAAATGCTACCTCCAAAAAATGTAATTTATTTTTTAAACCCTAAAAAAAATAAAGAGTTGTTTTGGAAATAGAAAGCAATTAAATTTTAAATAAAAAAAAATTCTAAGAGAAAAAAAAATATACGTATAATAAATTGTTATATAAATATGTTAATATATATTTAAAAGAAATTTTTATCCTTAACTTTATGAGATATTTATATTTTTATTGCTATATATTAGGAGGTTTTTTTAATTTATTATTATATATAAATAAAAATTGAAAAAAAAAATGAGGCTCTAAAATTTTGAAGAAATTTAGGAGACGATGACCAATTGCCTAGCCTGTCCGGTGCTTCAGCCGGCTCTAACAAGTGAGTCGCTAAAACTAATTTATATGCCCATTTGAGCCATTTTGTTATAGGGTTCAAAATCACAGATATATTAGTCGTATGATTAGCCAACAGAAGGATAATGATGATGATATTGTTAATGTAATATTGAGTGGCCACTGTAGACTGTAGAGCGTAGAAATCAATTTATATACGACAAGGTAGAGGGACTTGATAAGTAATTAGAAGACAAGTGGGACATGAATCATAATATGTTATACTTATATGTTGTCGCCATTGGTATTTTTATTTAATTTGTGATACTTACCATTTTTATTCAAGGAACTTTCCATGCAACTAGTTGGAAACTTGGAATTTGAATAATAACCAAAATTTAGCGGCTACTGGGTATCATTTTTGATAATTTTCTGTTTTAAGAAATGATAATGTCAATTGTCAAATGAGAATGAGAATAAGAAATTTAGGGGGTGTTTAGATATGTTTTTAAAAACTGTTTTTTGTTTTTAAAATAAAAAACAACTGGTTGCACATTTTTCAAAACGGTTTTTAAAATTAAAAAATAATTTTTTAAAATTTATAACAAAAACGTTAAAAACAATTTTTATTATTTTTCATCAAAACAATATTTCAAAGCAAACCATAATTTTTCCCTCCAAACAACTATTTTATTCATTCTAAAAACAATAATAAAGATATTTACATCATATTTCGATTTTAAAAACTACTTTTAAAAAACATTACCAAACACAATGAATTCCACTTTTAAAAATAGTTTTTAAAAACATCATTTTAAAAACGATACCAAACACATCCTTAATTTAATGTTTTTTTAATTGAAAACACCTCTGCTGGTGTTTTAAAAAAAGTCTTAATTTATTGTTAATGATATAATGAAAATAAGAATATAATATCAAATTTTAGAATGATCAAAATATCAGTATAATTGGTTGCTAAATTTAAAGTAATACTATATATCTAAAATTAAATCGAAATGATCTATTCAATAATTTATTCTTATTTTGTTATGATTATCATATCTTCTTATAATTCGGTAATAACACTTTGCTTGTCACATCCTTTAAGTTGAATTTTACTTATCAACATTTTTTTCATACATAGTTTGATATTCCGATGTCTTAGGCTTACACCAATCCATCATAATTTTAGTGATTAAACTCTATTGTGTTGATAATAATGTAGGGAGGTCCTATGGAAAAATAGCTTAAAGCCATAAAGATAAAAATTAAAAAGCTTAAAATCTATTTTTGTACAATATAAAAAAGAAATTAAACTTTGATTTTAATTTTTGAAATTAAGTTTTAAGAACACTATTTAAAAATTATATCAATTGCACAATGTTTCAAGATGTTATTTTGATTTTCACCGATTAATAAATCCGAATAGTCCAATAACAGTGGAAGTGATCCAACCAAACACGTTACACATACAACGCATCTAAGAGAAAAATATTTTTCGTTTCTTCGCTTTATCATCTGCTCGTTTTGACAATTAATTCATTTAATTATCAAACTTGACAATTAATAGAAATTAAACATGGAAAATAGTTTTTGGTATAACCAAATCATTCACATCACGTCTCCTATCAATTTTACCTAAAATGACAATTTTACCCTCAATTAAAAAAAATCAAAACCTTAACATTTACATGGACTATCCAATCAAATCAACCCTTGTTACATAACATCATTTACCATTTTATCCTCAAACTTTTTATAATTTTAAAACAAGAGATTCTCTTTACTATTTACAAATTCTCTTTACTATTTACAAATTATCTGTTTAAACTCAATTTTAATTTTTTTTATTAATTACAATTTTATCCTGAATTAAAATTACCAAATAAGATATAAAAAAGTTTAAAGACACTACAAACTAGTGATTTTTTTTTAGAAAACAACTTTTCTTTTATTCTTTTGTGTTTTTTTTCTTCTTCGTTTTACAAACCTTAAAATATTTTCTTCTTTTTTTCAATATTTTAAAGTTTTTCTTGATTGAAAAGTGATGGAGAATGAGATGTAATATCCTCCAAATCAATAAAATTAGCTTCAATTCTAAACATGACTCAACTTGAGTTCCTATATATAGTCTCATGTTCTCCAAAACATTGAATAAAATGACATAAAATTTGTGTACATATGATTGGCCGAGAAAACATTATGCGTAGACGTTGTTATGATATTACCATCAAGAAGCAGATACTATGTAAGAATAATGTCCAATTTCAGACAAAGTATAAATTGTAAAAACAAATGTAATCAACAACATGCCTTCAAGCTAGTCTTGTTAAATACCCAACAAAATATCAACAATAAAAACCCATAAAGTTTATTAATTATATAATTAATGTCATTTGAGTTTTCAATCGCTAAAAACAATTCAATGACAAGCGTCATGTAAAACATGATCAGGAAAACAGAGCACGGAACCAGATTCAATATTACCAAAAAATCAGTGCTCTAAAAGATATCAATAATCATTCTCATCTAATTACAATTAAAACATGAAGAATCCAAGCCACTAAAAGATCTCAAATGCATAAAAATGAAAATTAAACAAAAATAATAAAGAAAAAGAAAACTATCCTTTTGTTTTTATTTTGCTATATGTTAAAATTAAAATTAAAATTGAAAAATAATAAGTGATTTTAGTAAATATGCCCTATCTGAGGGCCTATATTGCAAACATACCGTATGAAAAAATTATAGCAAAAATACCCCGAATAAATGAAATTGCCCTCAAAGAGTATTGCCCCCAATTCGTCCATCATTTTCAAATTGCCCTAACCATCCCTACCAGTCATCTCAGCCATCCCGATCGACTAGATAACACCAAACCAGAAACCCAGTTGTTACCGTTAAATCCCCTCATCGTCATCAAGCCACTATTAGCCATTAAGCCGGCTCGTTGACGTCGGCCTTCACAAAACAAGGATGCGTGGCCATCCCGCCGCTTCGTTCGTCATCCCAGGCCATCCTTCCAATTTTGGCTGCAGTCACACCAACTGCTGCACTACTGTACCGTCTGTTGCCGACGTTAAGCCGTCTGCTGTCGTCCGCTACCATCTGCTACCAAGTTTAGTTAATGTCATTGTTTTGTAAAGCAAAATGGTTAATAAATTGAAATTGAAATTGTTCAAATTTGATTTTGTTGAAATCGAAATAGAAATTGGTCACTACTTGATATTGTTTGCTGTCGATTTCTAAGAGGTAGAAATGAGTTCGATTTTATTAAGGATATATCAATTGGGTTTGTTGCAATTTTCAAATTTTGTGTTTTCATTAATTTTTCAATGTTGGTATGTTGAGTGTGTAATATTTGTTAATTTTGCTTCCTTGCAATTGGGATTGATTATATTGAGCTTTTGTCTTTCGATAAAAGTATTCGATTGTTAATCTAATTGATTGTCGTTGAACGGGGTTTTGGATTCTATTGAAGATTTTAATATTAGGGTTTATTTCAAAATAATTTTTAGAGGTAGGTTTTTTGTGTACAAGATACAAATGTTGAATCAGTTTATTTCTTAAAAGAAAATAGCAGTCTCAGAAAGATGAAGTATTTTCAAAATTTTGTGGTTTGCAGTATTTTGGGTTTTCTGTAAATTAAATTATATCAACATCTTGATCAAATCGTTGTAGGTTGATTATTTCATTGGAGCCTTTTGTTTTAATAGCTCCAATCAATGAAAAATCAATTATCCTAGTTAAAATTTCTTTAACTTTTTTCCACTCCTATTAGCAGCCAAACAAATGGTTTTTGGATACAGACTCGATATCTTTGAGGCTGGAGTTAATTAAAAATAGTGGTCTACTGGTATGAAATTGGGGTTTTTATTATTTTTTATATTATGGTGTTAAGATGGTTGAAGGGGATGTTTGTAATGTGTATATTGTTTTATCTCCTATAAATGATTTTAAGAGCTAATGTTGACTCTTTACGTGGGTTCTTGATAATTAGCAAGTGAACTGATTATATAATATCATTGATTCTTTGTGGGTGCACACGATGTTGGATATCTATAATGATGCTTTGTCATTTGATGTACAAAGACCCGAGAAAGACATTCCACATCAAGGGAATGGGTATACCACAAACCAACTTCATTCATCTTTTACAACATTAAGTAGTTTGATGTTAGTGGATTACGCAGAAGCGTTGCTAGATAAAACATAAACAAACAATAGCAAAATAAAATAATTAAGATGAAGAGAATAAATCTAATCACACACAAAATAAGAATTTTACGTAGAAACCCAAATTGGGAAAAAACAACGGCCGTCAGGACGACAAGAGAAAGATTCACTATGTAGAAATTTGTTACATCCACACTCAGGATCCTCTCTCTAAAATACCCTAAACCCAATTACACTCAATGTTCTCTTGAGATCTCTCTTTGTATTTGCTAATTTGCTCCACCACAAATAGCCTAGCTTTTATGGTCTATTTATATGAATTACGGGGAGTTAAAGGAAAAAGGAAATCCTACTCCTAAACGTATAAGAATTAATTGTTCCATATAAATATTATTTCCTATTTATGACAAGTTTTCTTGTTTAAAAGAAATCATTTTCTTTTAAGTATAGGACTTTCCTATTCTTCTTGAAGACAAACTCTTTTTCCTTTTTGATTAGAACAAGAACTTCCGAAAGAAAATACATTTCCTATTTTCGTGCAATATTCCTGATTTGGACAAGATCCGTTATTGTCGCGGTTGGCCACCCGCTCCCAACACCACGGATCAAAACTGTCGACCACCGCTTCGAATACCGCAGTTGGTACATTGTCTCCGCCACGGTCCACGCCGCGAGAATTCACAAGCGTTCGACCTCTTCTTGTGTCGCGATCTGTGCACATGTCTGCACAACGGTTCATACCGCGGTACCTACCAGATTCTGTTTTCTTCGGTTCTTTTTAGTTTTCAAGCCTCTCTTAATCACGATCTCTTACTTCCAAACGTATCTCACGTCTCCAGGAAGTCTCCGTATTGGTTGAATCCCGTTTGGTACTCATTGGAAATTCAAGTCATATCCAACATTTGATTGTCACTTACAGTTGATATATTTGTTTGTTTTGGATAAAGCAGGTCAAACTGTAGGATATTTGCTCTCTCAAATTCCTGTAGTACTTGTGGGTCGGGAAACCGTTCAACTTTGAAGCAAAACACGGAGCAACCCTTATAGTACAAATTGCAACTGAAATTTTTAAAATTTGTAAACAAGTGCCATGTAATAATATAGTTGAAGGTAACTTGGTTGAAAATGATTGTAATTAACAGATTGTTAGTTTGATTAATGAGAATTCTATTTGTATTCGTTGTGATATTAGTTGAGTGTGAAATGAAACGTTTGGAGTTGAGAAATGTTATGTATATTGGGAGTCTTGTTTGCAGGTACAAAAAATGGTATGGATTTGTTAAAAATACAAACATTACTCTGCTAAATTTTTTATATATTCAGCAGCACATTTTCAATTTAACGGGATATGGATTTGTTGCAAGTTAACATGATGACATAAATATCCATGTTGACATGTCTTGTCAATATTCTTTGCTTGTTCAAGAAAAAAAAAACATGGAGTGTAGCTAATAAGCTATCAAAATGCAAACACAGTAACCAATGATTCTCCCTAGTCTGATCCTCTTTACAAATACCTTGGTCAAAGTAGTCGTCATACTTGAGGTGTCATCAACAATGAGAATGACCAGCCAAAATAACCCGGTAATGATTTCTATCGATCCTGATCAAACAGTACACTTTATCTAATCAACTAGTTGATTGTAATTTGTATTCCTTACAAAATTAAATGTTCATCCTCTCCGATCGTCGTATCAATATACATCGTGATCACTTTTCCATTCTTCCTCCAATTTAAAACCAATTATACATTTGTTATCTTCAATCCTGAAAAATTTAAACATTGAATATCAATTAAAAAGAACTTTACTACATCAAAAATAAGGAGTGTAAATTAATATTTAAATACATAATTATTATTTTTTTGAAACTTTTTTTTTGTTCTTCGAATTGCCCTTACTTGAAACCATGAAATTTGTTCTTCGAGGCAGGTATGACCCGATGGGTCACCAATGACCCGAAGAACAAATTCCAAACCTTCGGGTAGGGGTAACCCAAAGCCCTAAATTTTTTTATTCGGGTCACTGATGACCCGATCGGGTCATACCTGACCCGAAGAACAAATTTCAAGGCTTCGGGTTGCCTCTACCCAAAGGCTTGAAATTTGTTCTTCCGGTCATTGGTGACCTGGTCGGGTCATACCTGACCCAAAGAAAAAAATTCAAGCCTTTGGGTTGCCCACCCGAAGCCTTGAAATTGTTCTTCGGGTCAGGTGTGACCCGATATCGGGTCAAGAACATTTTAAGTTAACCCAACAAAAAAAAAATGTCCACATTATTTCTATCAAAATATGGATTTAAATGAAATGATTTCAATGAATGAATAGTTATTTTTTTTGGGGGAAAACTCACATTGTCACCACTTCATTTAAATTTCTTTTACATTTTTATGCATTCAAAGGGGAAAAAAAAAGAATTAGAAGAGTTCAATGTCATTTATGTTATTCAAACAATGTTTAGTTTACTTCTTTTATTTTATTTTTGTATCTTTGGTCGGTTAAAAGTAATAATGGTAATAAATATGGTGGTTATTATCTAAGTGGGGGTATTTTTTGAAAGTTTGGGATACTTTTACACGTATTTACCTATATGGGGTATGTTTGCAATTTAGGCCCTCAAATAGGATATTTTTACTAAAATCCCTAATAAGATTTTAGTCAATAATTGGTAGTATTAAAAAAGTGGAATGTCTTGAGAAATTTTATTTTAAAAAATAGAGTGTCTTTAAAATGAGAGTGTCAAAAAATAAAATGGATAATTTTAGAATAAATTGAGTGTGTTTAGTATTATTTTTTTAAAATAAAATAAAAAAATGGAGTGTCTATATAAAAGATGTGTAAATAGAAAAAATTAAATTGATAAAAGAAACTCTCTTTTAAAACTATTAAATGGATTGCTTAAAATGACCTCCCTGCAGTGTATTTTCCTAGTTCATAATGCCTAGCTGGATAACAACATTCATCGCCATTGTCCACTGTAATGGAGAATGGAGAAGTATTTTCCAGTGACAACAGATTTTATTTACATACATCAGACTTAAACACACACACACATATATATATTCTTTTTCTTCTTGGTGTTTTGATATAAATACATCAATGTATTGTATGCGGACCACAGATTATAGATAAGTGCATGCAGACTGAATTAAAGAGATTAAATCTAATGATCCACATATAAGACACTCAGTGGCAGATTCATTAGAGGGCTAACCCGGGCTATAGCCGGGCAACCCTCTTTCAAATATATATATATATATATATTATATTATGACTAATTACACAAACAACCTTGATATTAAGTCTAATTATATTTATATATAAAGTTTGTTTACAATTTGACTAACATCACCTACCATTAATAAAATTTATTTCATATTTATTCTAATTTAAAATCAAAAGTCAACAATAAAAATTACAAACAATTAATCACAATTGATAAAAATATTATTTTATGTTTGTTTTAAATATAGTAAATTTTCATAATATGTAGAATCCATTTAAAAACAAAATGTATATTGACAAACAAATCAATGCGAGAATCTATGAGTCATTGAATAGGCATTCAATTATATTGACTAAATAATTTAATGTAAGGGTTTGTGGGCCACTAATTAAGTATTAGAACATATTGACCAAACAAAATTAGATAAATCTAACCATTGATAGCTAATGAAATGACCATATACTACTAGTGTGTATTGAGAGAAAAAAAATTGTATATATAATTTATCCCGATTTGTAAATATTTTCTGGATCCGCCCCTGAATGCACTAATATATATTTATCAGTGTATTTAGGAGAATATATATATAATGTTGAATTCATAAAGAGACAAAATTTTTATTGGTGTATTGTTTTTAGTCACCGATTTTATATTTTATTGTTTTTGTCAATATTTACTACTTTTGGACAAAATTATCCCTAAATATTACTTCTCTTGACATGAACTTGGTTACATGTCTTTTGATTCCAGATTACATGTTATTGGATTTCAAGTTACATGTTAGTTAAGTTTTAAATTACATATAATTCGACTTTCAAATTACATGTCAATATGTCAATGATTTTCAAGTTACATGTTAGTTGATTTTTAAAATTTTTGGTGAGTGAAGTATAAACAGAATGGAGGACAATCTTGTCTGTTTGAGGTTAAAAGTGATAAATTTAATAAAATATAAATTTATGGCTAAAAATAATAAACCAATTATTATTTTATTATTTCTTACAATTATATATATAGCGATTTATTACAATTATATATAGCGGTTTTTCTATCGATGCGTACTTATATAACTTATATCAGTACGTTTGATGTGAACCATTGATTATGAAGAAGTTTTTACAAGTACATACACTTTGAGTCAAAATATATCAATCTAATTGTACACATCTAACGGACTGATAAATTTATATCAGTACGCACTGCATTGAAAATATCGATATATATAACATAAAAAGTCAAATAATACGACATAAAAGCCAAAATGCCAAATAGTACGACACCCAACAATAATACTGGAAACCTATTTATGACACCCAACAACTAGGGGTGGGCAGGGCACGGTTCGGTTCTGTTCGGTTCGGTTCGGTTCGGTTTTTGGTAAAACCGAACTAAACCCAAAACCGAACCGAACCGAAAATATTTCGGTTCATCCAAAATTGAACCGGTTTAAACCGAATAATAAATGGTAACCTAACTGAACCGATTTGATTTTAACCGGTTCGGTTCATTTCGGTTCATTTCGGTTTTAGACCTAATGGGCCTTATTAATTTGATGGGCTTAATGAGTTCTTTTTAATATGTTTTTAAATTTGATGGATTGATGGATTCTAATTTTGGATCAGAATTTTAATATTTTTAATAGCCCAAGCCCCAAGCCCAACATAAAAAACAAATCAAACCTAACTAATAATAATGAAAGAAAAGCTAAAGAAGTTTGTTAGGGTTTTTTTTAGTTATACTTATATCGGTGGTTTAATCGGTTCAAACCGGTTTTTAGGAAACCAAACCGGTTTGAACAGAAATTCTTTTCGGTTTTTAATTTTTTAAACCGGTTTAAACCGAATTCATTTGATGAACGGAACCGAACACCCTTTTTTTGGTTCGGTTCGGTTCGGTTCGGAACTTAATGCCCACCTGTACCAACAACAATAATAGTAATATAAGGCCCCGTCATGAAGTTGTTTTTCAGTCCGTTTTTATTTTTATTTTTCAAAAACGATTTCGAAAACGCGTTCGTTAACCGTTTTTCATTTTATTTTCAAAAAACGAAAAAAAAAATGAAAAACAAAATCAGTGTTAAAAGTGAAAGATTTGAAAAACACAAAAAAATTATTTTTCGTTTTTCGTTTTTCGTTTTCGTTTTTCACTTTTTTTATATATACAATTTTTTTTTAAACTATTAATTGAACTATTTTGCATTTCATATGGTTAGGATACGACGAGATAAGATTTTTAAATGAATAAAGTGCCCATATATATATATTCCAGAATAATTTATTTCCAACTAGAACAAAAGTATTCATGCAATAATATATATATATATATATATATACATTATAATATATAATATATTATTTTATATAATATATTATAATATATATTATTATATATAAATTATTATTATATATATTATAGAATATTAATATAATTATATATATATATATATATTATTATATATATATATATATTAATACTATATATATTATGATATATATACATAATGTTATATATATATATATATATATATATATATATATATTTATAATATCAAATATTATATAATATAATATAATATAAAAAATATAAATTAATATATGTTTTATATATTATTATAATATGTATATATATTTATTAATATAATATATACATTTATATTTTTATTATATAGTAATATATACATATATATTGTAATTATTTATTTATAATTTAAGAGTTTAGTTTTGATTAATTCATTTTTTGATATGTTTTTTTTAATTAAATTTTGATGTGTTACTTTTGTTTAATTTAAAAATTTTAATACAAAAATTATATTGATTAATTATATAATCAATTTCTGATGGTTTTCGGTTAACCTACCAGACGCGTTTTTTTCGTTTTCATTTTCAAAATACAGCTTTCAGTATATACTACCAGACGCGTTTTCGAAATTCGAAACTGAAACCAAAAATACTATTTTCATCTTCATTTTTATTTTCGAAAAACAGCAACTAAAAAACACTTACAGGACGGACCCTAAGTGTTGTAACCACGCCCAACAAGAATATTGGAAATCTATATATGACACCAACAATAATAATAATAACTAATAAAAACAGTATTTTCAATAAATATCAACAACCAAGTGACCAACAATGGCAAAGCAATAACGAAATGCAAAATGAATTTCCAAGAAAATTTAGGGTGATTGGCATCGATGTCCCTGAACTATGTTTGAATTTTCACATTTTCTTGTATAAATAACTTTCACTATTAGGTTTTCCAAATTTTCATAAATTGGTAATAGGTGACGGAATTATAACGACTTTGACTTTTCTATCATGGCAAATTGCACTATATCCCCTTATTATATACATAATCGTATCAAACCAGCAAAATATACTAACATGACTTAAATACCCCCGACCAAATTTTAAACATAAAAATAAAAATTTTAAAATTGAAATAATAATAAAATTATGAACCTTTTGATAAAGAAAATTAAAGAAATAGATAAATAAATAAAAAAGTAAATTGATTTTGATAATTATTTAAATTATATATTTTTTATTTAAATATCCCTAATGACGCGTCTACTAATCGGTAATCAAACACAAGAAAGGGAATTAAGTTACTTATTTATAAATTTCGGTGTTTACTACATTTTTAGGGAATTAAGTTACATGGATCCCACTCTCAAATCGGTAATTAAGTTACTGATAGAAAGAGAATTTTATTCCTCTCACCCTCCATAGGAATCAAGTTCTCTTTCCTGATTGAAAAAGGAAATTCATGTAGTTTTACTGAAATATTCTCATTTATAATAATAATAATAATAATAATAATAATAATAATAACAAACAACAACAACAACAACAACGTCTTTTCACTTTATCATTCTATTTTATGATCGTTCTCTGCCATTCTTTTTTGTTTATTGTTTTTCTCTTAAGCGTGCTATGGGTACGCTTCTTTTTTAATCTTAGATTATATAAATATACATAAAAATCACGTTGATGAATATTATTGACTTGTTGCACTATTCTGTATTTATGAATATAAAATTTGGTATGAAATCATGATATATATATTATAATGATTTCCTTTTTCTTTTTCATAAATCATGTATTGCATATATATACACTACATGCAATGACTTCAATTTTTTTAATGAAGTAATCTTAATAGATCTGCATCTAATGTTCATTTTTTTTTTCAAATATGAATTACTCCTCAACTTTGAATTATTATTGACTAATTAGTTGAAAGTTTACGATATAAAGATGTTAATTGTTAAAGATATATTGTTATGAGTAGTAAAAAAAATAGTTTTTCATAAATAAATAAAAAATCAACATATTATATACGCAATGGTCATTTTGTAGTCAACTATATATCATTCCAATTCTTTAGTTGAAGTAAACACGTAGAAAGAGAATAATTTTGATTCCATTTTTTATTCCTAAGTTGTTAGTAAACACAGGAATGAAATTTAGTAACTTAATTCTGATTTACCTCCTTTTCCTTTTCAGTGGAACTCGATTCTGATTCTTTCCATTCCTGATTAGTAAACGCGTCCTAAATATAAACTCAAATGAATATTTAAATCATTTAAGGGAAATTATCATTTAAATTATCTTTTTTATTTAAATATTCATAAACATCACTTTTTCATTTACATATAAGGATATAAATAATATCAAAAATTAAATAAAAAATTAAATAATAATAATAAAAATAATAATGATGATGATAATAATAATAATAATAATAGTAATAATAAAATAATATAATGATATATATATATATATATATATATATATATATATATATAATAGCACTACTAAAATAATAAAATGATAATAATGATAATAATAATTGTTAACAATCTTTTTTAACGAGGGACCAAAGAAAATTTTTTCATTGAGCTAATACCTGGTAGGTTCTGGATAAGGACCAGTTCTCAGGTACCAAGAAATATCAATACCACAATCTAGGAAAGGTCGATGCCACATCAAACATTTACTTGGTATCAAGAAGAACCGGTACCGCTGTACCTCCTACCTAGTATCTAGGTATTGCGACACCTATCTAGAACCCAAGTACTACAATATCAGTCCAAGACTAATCGGGTACGGGCATCTCATCCGCCCAGTAGGAAGAATGACACCAAGAAGGTGCTGGCGTGCTAGAGTGAGAACCACGCCAACAAAGGCGAACTGGTATACCATGGACAATAGACCAGTACCGTGCCTAAAGAAACAAAGCTAGCATTCGTCTCGAGCAAGACAAAAGAGAAGATTGACCTCCTCGACATTTAAAGCGTCATAAATGAGATGAAATGGTCAAGTCAGTCATAATTCAAATATAATGAAAACCATTACGTAATCAAAGGGAGCAATTCCCACGCTAATTTACGGTTTCAGTCAACGCTAATCGACACTGATGATTGCAAATCAATTGCCCAGATTTGTGGATATTGATTGAAGAATCGGAGACCATAAATGTAGCGATAGGATTCGAAGTAAGGGTTTCGAAAAAAAAAAGGAGACCGAAGGAAAGGGATAGGCCATCACCTACAGAGAGTTTCCGCCATCACCTACATCGAGTTTCGCCATCACAATATAGAGAAATATCCACTTATAGACTAACATGAGGTCGCCATCACCAACTGTGTAAGAGTGAGAGAGAGGAAAGAGAGTCCTATATTAAAAACAGTTATCACCCTTGTATCAATTATGTGAGTAATAAAACAACTCATTCCCGTTATTTTTACTTGATACGTGTTGCACCACTTCCCCTGTTTATTATATCCACCATGTTAGAATCACAGTACGAGGTATATACCCAGCTACAACCAACCAGGTTGTGGCTCGAGGATGTTGATCGAAATTCTACACCCAAACGAATTTTCAGTTAACAATAATTATTAGCATCAATATTATTATTTTATTAGGATTATTATTATTATTATTATTATTTAATTTTTTATTTTTATTTTTTACATTATTAGTAGCCTTGTTATTGTAAATAAACAAGTGATATTTAGGGATATTTAAAAAAAAAGATAATTTAAATGATAATTCCCCTTAAATAAGTTCAATATCCATCTGGGTTTTTATTTAAGGATATTTAAATAAAAATGATAATTTAAATAATTGTAAAATCTATTTAATTTTTTTCATTTCTCTATTCATTTAATTTTCTTTATCAAAATGTTTGTTTTTTTTTATTATTTAACCATTATTTCAATTTAAAATTTTTAAATTTTATTTTTAAATTTTGGTCAGAGGGGTATTTAAGTCATGTTAGTATATTTTTCCAGTTTGATACAATTATGTATATAATAAGGGAAAGTTAGTGCAATTTGTCATGACAGAAAAATCAACGGTATTATAATTTTGTCAGCTATTGTCAATTTATGAAAGTTCAGAGGGTTTAATGGCGAAAAAAAATTATTGATGGTAAGGTGTGAATTCAAACATAGATCAGGGGACATCAATGTCAATTAGCCTAAAAATTATGAAAATTAAATATCATTTAACTTTCATAAAAAAAAATTATCTACAAACACCAATGGTTATGGAAATGATAGTACAAAATCACCAATGAAGGTTGTGGTTCGTTTCCAAGAGGTTTTGAATTCGAATCCCCTCACAAATTATGGTATCTACATGGCCAAAAGTCATCTTTCACGTTTCCCAAAGATTATAGGGTTTTTCTCACGGATCCAAATTTAAACTCGATTGTACTAGCAAAGCAATTCAGAGAATTTATGGACCGTACAAAAAAACGACAGTAAAAATAAGTTTGGTTCCTTTGCCTATTGCTTGTCAATTTCAGAGTTCATAGTCCATTCAAAATGATACATCGCCTCATATTACGAAGAAAGAAAACAAAACAAAAAATAGACACCATCAATTGCAGCCACTCTTAAGTCACGAGTGATTATATCTACAGATAACAGATTTGATTTTTTTTTCATGGAAATTTGACAATTCCAGCCGCATATATGTAAAACATCAACGATTGTATCAAGAAAGAAAGCACCTTCACCTTTCCAAAAAAAAATAAAAATGTAATAGATATCAGCCACCTTATTTTACATTGCTTTTGAAAAGTAGCTAGCGTCTGTTTTACTTCCTAAAACTGCTTGTCAAATTTGATTTCCATGTTTAACATCAAAAAATCGAGAATATGATTTTTCTAAACCTTATAATATATATATATACGAAAATTTTCACCTTCATGCACACTAATAAATATTTATCAATGCGTTGTATGTGAATATTATATTCTATTGCTTTGATCCAGTCTGTATATATTTATCGGTGGTTATCCATAGTCTATGGTTCACATGAAATGTGCCAATGTATTTTATATTAGTGTGCATCGAAAAGAAAATTATTATATATATAAACACCCTATTAGAAGATGCTCAATAAGAAATCGTCATATCATAATAAATTGTTAAATTGAATTACATTAATTTGATAAACACAAAATTTATAGTTAACTAAAGTTTTTTTTTTTAAAAAAAAAAAGATAATTGAAGAATTATCAAAAAAAGGTAAATCCAAATTATCCAAGCACATAGCATTTATATACAAGTTTGAGTTATTGCAAGTACATTGTCGGATTTTGGTAATAATGTTTTTTCTTTAAATTCAAAATTGAGGTTTTGAAGAGGTGAATACAATTTAAACCTACGATCTTAATTTGTGAACGTGAAGAATTTATTGTAAGCTACTTTAATTTATTAATTAATATAAATTTTTTAAGAACGTTGATTTAAAAATAATGAAAGTAATATCAGAGATGCCAACATCAACAACTTGTGAAGAAAGATTTTTTTTTTTTTTTTACGCATTAGTTTGTGTTAACCAAACTTAACGAAGTTGAGGTTACAATTTCCAATGATTCATGAAATTGATGAATAAGTTTGAAAAAAAAAAAAAAAAGTAGTGGGCTCTCTCTGATCTCTATCAGCCAACTTGCAGAATTATTCCTGTAAACTTACCATATGAAGTTGTGTGAGCAGTGTTGGGTTAGTGAATCCCACATCGGTGAGATGTGGACACTAAGCATAGAATAAATAATTAGGAGAAGAGACCCAATAACATATCGGGGGGTGAGGAGCTGAGAATTGTATGCGGCCCACCAACCCTAAACCCCATCCAACAATTGTGGGGTCTTTATCCGGTGTTTCCCCCCGAGCGGTTAAAAAAAGAAACGCCGATGCCCTGCGCATGAATTCTCTGATGTTGTTCACTGCCCCTTGAGAGGTTTGATGGTGGTGCCGCCTGTGCCTTGCCTGGTGTTTCGCGGCTACCTGTTCTCCTCGCCTCTCAACCACCCCCACTTTTTAACTTGGATACAATAATCTGTTTTTTTTTTCTTTCTGAACCATTAGAGATGTCCGAATACATTTAATATCATTAATAATAGTAACTCAATCCATGGTTAGCTTCCCTTACAGCCACACTATAAGGATGTAAGTTCGAATCTCCCCTCTCCTTAAACCTTGAAATATTATAATATTAAATAATTAAAAAGAAAAACTTAATCCATGGCCAGAGAACCAGCCACAATAATTGTTCTCTCTAACTTACCAAAGATCAATTTTCCACTACTATACAGTATATATACAACTTGAGAATTTTTACCCAATCAAGAATTCTAGATAGAGCTATGCAACCCATTAACAGACAATTAAATGTAAAATTATTGGATGGATTCATAGTAACAAATTATGCTCAAAACACTCACAATTCACAAAACAATGCAGATTCACAGGAAAGAATCAAGAATCAAAACCACGGTTCAAGTCGATAGAAAAGAAGCGAAGGGTATACTTATTTGAATCCTCTTAACGTTGATTGCGTAAATTAAGATTCAAATGAAAACAAATTTACATGCATTCAGTAAAATTACACATTCATTTTAACACTTTGTCCTCTGTTATTCTAGAGTATTGGTCTTTACATGATATATTTTTCAACTTAATAGAACAAGGGTCCAGAAGTGACCTTTGTATTTGTCATGTAACCCTGCGAAAATTATTTTGCTTAGGCCACAACTGCTCAACACACCGTGCCCATAACCGTAAAGAAAAAACAGTTACTACATTTAATCACATAAAAAGATGACCGTACAAATTACGATATTAAGCTAACAAATTTCTACTAGTGTGGTTACTGGAAATACAGCCCCTTCGGCCAAAATTAGGGCATTATATTAGATGTATATTAATAACATACATATTCCTACAACTATCAAAAGCAATTCCACTGGAGTACGAATTCAATTACAGGTTTGAGGTGCGAAGCAACCGGGTAAAAGCTAATACCAGCAATAAAAAGATCCCAGTAGATAAGGAATCAGATGCAAAGTTCACTGGAATGAAAATAAACCATCATGGCAATACAACTGAAGTATGAGATTGAGGAGTGCAAAGCAATAAAAAGATCCCAGCAAATAAGGCATCAGATGCAAAGTTCACTGGAATGACAAAAGACCATCAAAGCAAATTCCATTCAAGTATGAATTCCTTTACAGGTTCGAGGCGTGAAGCAACCAAGCAAAAGCTATTGCCAGGAATAAATAAATCCCAGCAAATAAGGCATCAGATGCAAAGTTCACTATGATGAAAATAGACCATATGATCTGGGCAGCTTGCTCCTAATAGATACATCTTCTAAAAGCCGATACTTCCATCACCAATCCCTAACAAAACACTGAATAAGAAGAAAGTAGACTCAGCACTGTTAATAGAAATAATAAATTTATGTCTGAAAAGTAAATCGAACTGGCAAACTTACAATCAATATCAATTTCCTAGCGAGCAGAGAAAAATCGTGAATCCATACAGGCATCATAGGTCCCTAGCTTGATAGCAATTCAATCTATTCCTGAATGCAACAGTAATTTCAAATAAGAAATTCAATTAAAACAAGAAGTCGTATAATTATTAATTAATCATATTATAAGGGCCTCACAACAAACATTTTATAAGTCTGAATTACTTAAAGTTCAAATTTTCATAAAGTAATACCAATAAATTTCCTAAATGCCTTTGTTTATTAGATTTATTTTTTTTTAAGAAAAGGGGTTATGCACAGGTGTCATCAGGCCCTGAGCATTAATGATTTAGATATATAAAGAACAGTCACAAATTGAATAAGCAAGCGAAATTTTTACCAATTTACCCACTGTCGGACATTCATATGTAATAACTAAAGATCATTCATGCTGTGAAATCATCATATGTTGTATACAAAGGTAATAATTCATGTAAACTAACCTTTCTGACAAAAAAATCATTTCCTTAAGGAAGATGAGCGATATTCCAGAAACTTCCATGAAGGCCGTAGAGTATTCGACAAAGGAGTCCCCACTTGTAAGATACCCTTAATCCATTTAACCCGGTTTACAAGTTCCTCCAGGTCCAAAATTGCTGCTTCTATTGTATCAGAACACAAGGAATTCAAAGGAACGCTTCCATCAGTTCTCATCTTCTTTAAGGATCCACTATTCTGACAACCTTCATTTGCAGCAGCCGTTCCATCCATTTCAGCTGTTGCATCTCTAACATGTGAACTTGACACACTATCAGAACAACTAGATTTACCAACACCAGCATGCACCACATCAAAACACATATTTGTTTTCGGTGTTTGTGTCTCCTTACATGCAGTAGGGCTCAAAGGTCGCTTCCCATGTTGCTCTGATTTAGCTGAAATATGAGAAGAAAATGAAGCATTATTTTCAAGTGATGCTCCGCCTGTTTCTTGAGCATCCTTTCCCACTTCATCACCAGCATGGATTGTCAAGTTTTGAGATCCCTCTGCAGTCATAATGATTCTATGTTAAGCAAGTTCAATTCTACTATCTAGTCAATTAACAAAGTAATAAAAAGCACATCAATAAGAATCCTGATGAGAAGAAGGCTGCCAAAATCCATTAACAAAATTGCACCAGCTTTCAAAATTGAAATTCAATATCAGTCAAGCTCCTGAAAAATTATCTAGTAAATTAATAAAGTAATAAAAAGCACAGCAATAAGAATCCTGATGAGAAGAGGGCTGCCAAAATCCATTAACAAAATTGCACCAGCTTTCAAAATTGAAATTCAATATCAGTCAAGCTCCTGAAAAATAATCAGATCCTTGCTTGCTATTATAAAATAACCCATTTAAGGAACATATAACTTGAACAGTAAAAATATTAGTCTTATAGTCATGACTTTCAAAATAAATTTGGAAGTTAATTCAACTTATCAACAATTCAACATCAACAATAAATTATATAATCTTCATTATCGTTGCATTATCAAACACCTTGAATAGGACACTTGAGAATGTCAGGAGTGCATCAAGCCACATCTTTATGAATTTTTTAGCATCGCTTAGAGTCTCATCTTACAATTTCCCATAAAAATAGTACAGATAGGCTTTTGTCATTTAAGTGGACATGAATCTTTTAATAATCACAAAACAGCTCCAGTCAAGTTAAGCTGACCACCCCAAATTTCAAGCTAATATGCTATTTAAATAAAAAAAAGGTGCAATCTTCTTTATATGTCACTTGTACCATCTGATTTTTATAAAAAAAAACTCTTAAAAGATAATGATTAGTTTATAAGAAACAAACAAGAGTGAACTTAACAACAAATCCACACCAATGATATTACTAAAAATTTGCACTCGAGGATATTTCTCGTGAAATAACTCTAGCAATCAGAGAGAGAAATTCTGCACCTAATGCCATCTTTAATGAAGTCTGAGCAAAGTTGGACTATAGATATTAGGACTTCAGAAATTTGAAATCATATGCAATGTTTAAAATGTCGAATGAGCCAACCACTTCAACCCTTCAATGGGTCAGTGCCTTGAGGCGGCCGAGGCAGTTTGCACAAAAAAAAAATTCTTAAAAAAAAAAAAAAAAAAACCGAGTATAAAGTGTCTTAAAACCCTAACATCCTCCTTATAACAGAAAGTCTAACCCTTCTATCCAAAAAAGCACCTCTAACTTCTCCAAACTCTTTAAAACACCCCAACATCAAACCCTAAGTTCTCCAGCAGGTTTTTAGTCCAACAGCATAAACACTAAATATCTATTTTATTTTTTGTCAGGCACTTTTTTTGTTTGGGATGTTTATGTTATTAATGTTGATTGTGGACTATTTATTAAATATTATGGTTGATTTTCAATTTTAGTTTTTTTTTTTACATTATTTATCTTTTCGAATTAAGGCAACCGCCTCACACCGTTTTAAACATTGATCACATTGACATGATTTAAAAATATAATAGTTTTTTAATACTTAGAACATGCTACATGTTACCTCTATGACCACAACTAATTTTAAACATTAGGAGCACAAAACCAACAGACAAAGACGAAATCAAAATACAGATCGACTCATATTTCTCTTTTATACAATTGCAAGGAAATGTGATCCTTTCCGACTCTCTTACCTTGATTATCAAGCTTGACTAACCGAGCACAATATTCTCTCTCCTGTAACCACCGAAGCATTGCAAACAAATGAGTAATTGCATAAGATATGATGTATCAACAAGAGAGTATAAGATATCTAAAATAAAGAGTGAAAGAGAGAGCATTGTATGCGACAAGATAGGAGTTGCGTCAGAGCATACATAACAATTTAAAACATCATAAAAGCAAGGAGGGCAAAGAAGGCTCTAAGTCATGATCTGAAGATTTAACAGAATTTGAGCTAATATTAGCAAAGCAGAAATCATTAGTAGTGAAAATCGCAATTAAAGGGGATACAGAAGCTCAAGATGATCAAGATATGGAACTAAGCAAAGGAAAGAGGACAATGGATCTCTAATTTTAAAACAGGATAGACAACTAAAAAAGGATCTGTTGGTCCCCTCACCCCTTTTCAGGGCAGATGTGGTCTTGTTCTGTAGCATTGCAATGGATAGAAGCTGAATCCAAGAGAATATATTGATTATATGCATAAGCAAAAGGAGACAAAATTGATAGTTTAATCTCAAGTATATGGCATAGTTAAATCTCAAAAATATATGGACGGACGACAATAGGATGGAAGCAAAATATAATGAACATCCCCCTCCCCTTCTTGTAAGACAAAAGAAAGGCAATTTAACAGCATTAATTACCACGTTCTTATAAATGTAACGTGATTTAGACTACAAATGGTTAATAGAAAATTCCAAATTAATATGATCTGACATCTTATACTCATCTCACTTGTTAATATAGAAATACAAGCAGATACGTGATACATAATCCCTGTGGCAAGGTGAAAAAAAAAAGGGGAAAAGAAAAGAAACAAAGAATCAAATGCAGGTATCATCGGTAAGAGTATTTGGCTCCTATTTCTTCCCCGTCACAAGCAACATTTCTGAATGCAAATTGTGTTTCAAATGTAAAAAAATAAAACTATCAGCCATTTACAAGAATAGAAGGCGCCATGGAAGCTACTGCTTCACGGTTAAAGCAGCAATGTATCTATAGACAGAAAACAGAGAAAAAAAAAATACTAATAGTGACAAACATGTAAATATAAGAGAAGAGAGCCACTACCGGAGTAGGCAATGTCCAGCCATTAGTGGGAGACCAATCCAAGGATGGGCGTAGGTCCTTGGACAAAGCTTCATAAGTAGATCCCTCACCCACAGGAGGAAGGGGAAAATCAATCTAGAAAAAGAGACGGAGACATGTAAAAGCTCCTCAAAGTAATTAAATGTCAAAAATAAAACATAGTGATGGTGTTGAAATTAAAGACCAGTGCAACTTTAAAAACCTGGTGTTAAGAGAGAGGTCAATGATGCTTGTAGAAAGACATATTGAGGGTTTAGATTTAATCCCTAGATAATTCATACACTCAACCCAAAACGAAACATGAAAGGGATGAAAGGAAAACCTTATACACAACAAAACAGATTAAGAGTCACAAATTAGAATGGTTCAAGCTAATGTTCTCTGTATTATTGGTTTTCTCCTACAGTTGCTTCTAATGCATTGAGGCTATAATCATAATAAAGTTCTAACACAAGGCCTATATTAACATTATTTTAACATGCACGTGATTTTCATTCAAGTGGGTATTTGCACATTTCCTAAATATGACTATCCAATGATTCTATTGTTATAATTGTCAATGCTACAATTATACATTGCATTTTTCACTTGCTGACACAAAATAAGTAAAGAAGATAAAGAACAATAAGTCAAGACACAAAATTTATGACCTACTAATATTCTTATGTTAAAACTCAGAAGTCAGAACTAGTCCCAAAAAATAGGGTGGATAATATATATATATATATATATATATATATATATATATATATATATATATAAAGCATTTTAACATTCATGACACAACAAACCGGCCTTTACCTCACTGAAAACTTGAGACTCAGTTGGAAAGCTACCAAGACTTGACAAGTATAGCAGAGAAGTAAACTATAAAATGGAAACAATACAAAAGAGAAACTCTGAACTAATCAATAAACCAAGGCATGAAGCATTTCAGTCTAGATTTCTTTTAAAGAAAGGAAAATAAAAATTCTCACAATAATTTGTATTGCACAATACAAAGTTTAGTAAGTTCTTTCTCTGGTGATAATATTGTGTATATATATGACAGCAAAGCTCTAATCAAATTTATTAACATCATAGTAAAGAGAAATAATTGTTTGAATAGGAAAGTATAAGAGAAAATCAAAGTCTGTTTAAAAAAATTCTAGCTTGGTAAAATACAAAAGCAACTGAACATGCGTACAACAGATAGTATGATAAACAATATGAAATCATAACAATTAAAATACTCAGGAAACAAGTAACAAGCACAAGCCACAATAAGCAATCACAAAAATAAGCACACATAAACAAATAGGCACAGAACTATTACCCGAAACTTTCCTTCCCCTAAAATTTCAGTTATCCTTGCAGACCAATAACAATTATCAGACCACCAATCTACCAAATCCCCCACCTTCCAGACAATATTGACAATGACAGCTACTTCTGGTATGGAATTATCATCAGGCATTTGACTTTCACGATATACAGGCGGGAAAGAAGGGCGAACCATCAATTTGCTTTTCATTGCCCTCGACCTACTACCAGCTGAAGGCTTCTGATATAACTTTATCCATTCTATTTCTGCAAAATTAAACATACACAATAAACATAAGAACAAAAATAACACAAACAGACAAAAAATCACTAAAAGAACAGAACCAAAATCTCTCATCCAATAAAGGTATTTCTAGCATAGAAGATCTTCAATCTAATGTCAATTAATAAGGAGGTAAGAAAATATTCAACAATAGGCACCATTAGTTATCTTCATGGCGAGCACAAAACTGCTCATGTGTTTTGGAATACAAATCTGAAGGCAAGCTATTATGCAATTTTATGATTGAGAAAGCCTATAAGGTTACAAATATAATTATAAAACATTCAGATAAACCACAAGTCAACATAAATATTCAATCCTCAAGCCAACATTTCATGCATAAAGAAGTGAAGATTATAGAACAGATGGCAATAGCCTACGGACACAAAAAGAGAGAGATTACTTACTTTCATCTGGAAAGTCGGTGTATTCCAAGGCACATTCAATCTCCTTTCTCCTCTGTCGAAATTCCTTTATCTTCAAAAATATCATTTAAAGGAGAAGTTAACAACTTAAAGAAAAAGAAAAGAGATAAGTTAAGACCTCTAAGGTATTCGAAGACAATTACTGAACAGCAACTGCATGTCTGTCGGTAAAAGGAACTGTAATGCCAAAGATGACTAAACTAAAGAAAGAACCTTCGGTCTTACTGTCTTGGAAAAGAACACGATCCTTCATTAAGTAAACACTAAACAGACACTAAAAGAAGCAGTTCAATAATGGGCCCATGTTTTCACATAAATTCCATTCAGGAAAGTATCTGATCATTAAGAAGAACAAATTATGCCATACAATTGAAATGGAAATGAAGTTTAGACAAATTAGTGAATGCAAAGCACATGGAAAAGAAAAAAAAAACAGCACAGAAACACATGTAGCTAATTAAGCTTAATCATTCCCTCAATGATCAACACCGCCAGATCTCAAGCAGCCAAAAACAGCAGATCGTTGTCATTATTACTCATTCCACTAAACATTTTATTCTTTTCCAAAATGTATGGTTGATTAAAGCCAAATCTTCATAAAACACGTTAAGAGAATGGGTGGCTCCATCGCCACCCAAAATAGTTCTCGCCTTCTCGGCACACCCATTTAATCCCTACACTCACCATAACAAATTTGAAATTTAATAATTTACTTTTTAAGATCTTTAAAAAATGTCAAGACTAACCCTAAGGGCAAGTTTGGTATTGCTGTAACTTTGAAAATAATAATTGTTAGCTATGGTAAAGGGGAATAATCAACTGTGATGTGAATTAGCCATTAGTTGTATTTTTAAAACTATTGTATAACTCAAAAGCATAATACATATATTTATTACAAAAGTGTTGAGATTAGTTACAATGACTAAATTATACATGATTTTAGAACCCAACTTTCTTTTTTTATTATTAATTATATAAATTAAATCACTATTTACGTAGAATATTTAAACGAGGAAAAAATCCATATTTTAAAAGATGTTATAAATTAAATAAATATTTAAGTAGAATATTTAATTTTAAGATGAAATTTGGTATAAATGATTTTAACTTGATTTCATAAGGACAAAAGGTATATTTTAAAAGATTCATTAAATGCTGAAATAAATTATTCTATAATAACTTTCAAAAAGTAACCCCTCGTCTACTCTTAAAATCCTGGAGAGATTATCAATTAATTACTTTTTGAAAGTTTTTAACAAACATCATTTTTATGTCAAATTTATAATATAATATGATTTTAATTTTTCAAAAGCAATACAAAACTAGCCCTAAATATTAATAACCATTTTAATTAAATTGTTTCTCTTAAAACCCACACAAAACCAGATTAAATTGGAAGACTAAATTGGAATTATATGAAAAGAAATGTTGACAATAAAGGCTCTCTCGTAGCATCAAATTGTCAAAAATATACTGAATAAACTAGGGAGCTTTTAATCCTTTTTTTTTGTACCTTTTTACTATTTTTCCTAGGTTTCTTGACAACCAAACAGGGTAATGGAAAATTACAGTAAACACACACAATGATCTGCACCAAAACTTCAAAAATTCAAAACAAAAAAAAACAAGCAAACCTATAACATTATAAGAAAAAATAAATAAATCTTAATCTAAAACATGAAAGAGAAAGTGCGGAAAGTACACACTACAACACTATAAAAGTCAATAAATGCGAACAACAACCAATACCTTCATATAAATATTTAAGGTTCATTTGATGCTACGGGTAACGAGAGAGCCTTTACCGTTGACATTTCTTTCCATATATTTCCAATTTCGTTTTCACATGTAATAAGTAAGAAAAATAAAATGACCACAGATTGTTTGATTAAGAGTTCTTCACCCAGATTGATTGTGTGGGTTTGAAGAATAAAAATTTAATTCAAATGGTTATTAATATTTAGGAATTTCAATTTTTTTATGGTTGGTGTGGGTCGTGGGGAGTAAATGGGTGTGCAGAGAACTATATTGGGTGGTATAGAGCCACCCTGAGAGAATAGGCAATCTCTACCATGCCTCTCAAGTTTTAAAATTGATGGGTGATGACATAACAGCACCAAGTTGTGCGGTGTGCCACAACCTTTTTTTAGAGATCATGATGCTCTCCCATTCTCAATACTAGCTCAAATCAAACCATTAAACATACATAGAATTAAAAGAGATGCAGCAATCTTTCATTACAGTTCAAAAGTGGGTTTAGAACTTAGAAGGGCAAATCATGGATCGGAAAAATAAAAAACAAAAAACAAAAATAAAAGTGGGATCAGTTGAAATATCACATATCAATGAATGTTGCTACAGAAAGAAGCCAAAAAAAATGAAAAAACAAAAGCCAACCACATGTTAGGTCTTTGTTCCGCATTTTTTATGAAAAAGTCAGATAGTGTACGAAATTCCATTCCAAACAAAGCATGTTCACACTAAAAGCATAAGATTTAATCAAAGGTAATCAGGAGATAATCTTAACATGTCATAACCTTAAAACAAACCTTGCATCGGAACCATGCACCACGATAACCTGAAAGAAAAGACCTCGACTCTGCTAGTTGACCAACCTTTAATGGAAGTTTGTCATTATCCATGATGGCGCATCAAGCAGTATGTCACTGCAATATAAACATTAAAATAAATTTGGTGATCAACCATGAAAAAATAAAAAAAAAACAATACGTCAAGTTTTTACTGGTATTATTCTCTTGCCTCTTCCTTCTCTCTGTTTCCTCTATTTTTCTCCCTTTTTACCCTTGGCTCCTCCCTATCTATTTTATAATAGTCTCTCTGTTTGCCCTATATTCCATATTTATCTTTACTATTTCTCCTTAATTTCTTTTATTTTTCTCTCCTTCCCTGTACTTTGTAACTTTACTATTTCTACCTCTGTGCTACATCCAAAGGCATCAAAGTTTCTCAGTCCTACTCCTACATCAGTTGGTATCAAAACCCAACATCCCAACCTCACTTCAAACACTTTCAAATACTTAAGTAGTTAAGTGAAACTTTTACAACCCTCGTAGACGCTCAAACCCACTTCCCAGTCCCTGCACAATCAATTATCATTCTAGTGTAATTGATTTTTCATTAATTGGAGCTATTAAAACAAAAAGCTTTTACACAAAAGCCAAAACACTGTAAAACACAAAATTTTGGAAATACTTTATCTTCTGAGACTGTTCTTTTTCTTTTAAGAAATAAACTAATTCAACATTTGTGTCTTGTACACAGAAAACCCACCTAAAAAAATAATTGGAAATAAATCCTAATATTAAAATTTTCAATAGAATCCAAAACATAGGTCAACGACGATCAAATTAGATTAAAAATCGAATACAATCATCGAAAGACAAAAAAAAAAAACTCAATAAACAAAAATATATGACAGACCCAATCGTAGAAAATAAAATACCCATGAACCCAAAACAATCTGTTACCGAAATATTAAGACCCAAGACATAAATCCCCAAAACCCCAATTAAAAATCAAACCGTAAAACAGGAACACATTATATACAGGGAATTGGGATAACGAAATTAAGAGAACAGAAATTATAAAAAAAAAATTGGATTGATCGAACCTGGAACCGAATACAGAGGCTGTTGTCAAATTGGCTCTTAAAATTTTTGAGAAGAGAAAGGAAGAGAGATGCCAGATGCGGTTTACTACTTTCACTCGAACAAAAACTGGTCAAGTAAGCCCAAATTGTGCCTATTATTTTTAAGGCCTGCACAATATTAGATGTATTAGATAGGGAAGTGGTCGTTTAAAGGAGGTCCAGTGAGCCCAATATCAAACCTTTGATATTTAAGGCCCAAAAATACCCTCCCATCATCCCAAACCCTAAAAACTGGTCAATTACTCTCCATAATAAGAGAAAAAATAATTATAATGATAATAAAAAATAAAATAAAAATAGTGGACCCCGCAATGTGTTAAGCCAATCAGCATGTTCTAAACCCAACCTAAAAAATAAAATAAAATAAAATTTGTCAAGCAAAAGAGGCACCTCCCTTGGTCTGCTCTCCAACATTTGTCACCGACCCAACCTTGAAAACATACAAAACTGCCTTACCTCTCTCTCTCTCTCTATTTTATATTCTAGTTATACCGATTTTTTTTTTTAAAATTATAAACCCACCCAAGATTTTTCATTTTTGGTCTTAATTAAATAAATAATAAAGAAAGAAAGAGAAGAATAGGGGGGGGGGGGGAACAAAAACAAAGCTAAAAAGCTCCCTCGTGTTCTTCGAATCTCACCTCCAAGGTTTTCTTTTCTCTTTTTTATTTTTAGGGTTAATAGCACTAACACCCTTATATTTAGATGATATTTTGCATGTAACGATAAATTTTGTTATATCATACAAACCTCCTCTGAAATACGTTGTCTTCCATATTAATAGTTGTTGTTTTGCTAATGTTTGAAGAGTAATTTCTTTTATAGTTGTTTGCAGATTGTCACTAAACATGCGTGGTAAGATTTAGGGATGAGTGTTTCTCCATGGAGCTTTATCCCCCATTACCCCCATGGGGTTTTAGGAGCAAATTTTGCCCATAAGTGGGTTTTTGGGGTGAGGGCGGGGACCCCTATTTCCCCCCAATATATATACACACATATATATATATATATGTATATATGTATTTATTTTAATTTATATATAAAGTTTTAACAATTAAAAAAAACTAATAAATTATAAAATTAATTTGATTTAGTAGTTAATATTTAGTACTTAGTACATGAATATTGATCGAATATGTAACCTTTAAATTTGATTTGATGTATACTATATTAGATGTATTGGTATTTGTTTTAGATTTATTTAAACCAATTACATATTTAGAATGACTATTTTGGTTACTTTTGGATTAAATATTTTAATAGGATCAAATTAGAGATTGGAATAATCAGATTCCAAAATTCGAATTTCAATTTTTGGATTGAGAATTAAAAATTTATAATTAAAAATAAAAATAAACGAGAAAAATGAGGTTTGAGGTGGGGGAGGGGGAACCTCCCCCAAAATGCCTCCACCCTAGTCCCTCTAAATGGATTTCAGGGGAGGTGGTGGGGGGACCATCCCCCGCCCCATTGGCCCCCATGGCCATCGTTAGTGAGATTGCATGTATATATACAATGGATGATTAAAAGTAGATTTATTGACGCTAAAATTAAGTCAATAGAAACAGTCAAACGAGCATTTATTGTTAAGGTGGAACAAAAGGTTTTTGCCGAAAAGTTCCATATCGTTGCGAGGGATCGACTTATTTATTTGTTTGCTCTCAATGGGGAAATTAAAAACATGGAAAGAAAAGAATTTGTTAAAAGCATCGGTTAGTAATTGACATTTATACTTCGATGATATAATGCATATAGATTAAGTTTATCGTAAGATATAGAAATAATGTCTAGTACTGTTATACGGTATAAAAATGAGTACTTTTTGTTCTTTGAGAGTTCTCTCTAGTAAGATGACTTGTGTTGATGAACTTTTTGTTCAAATAGTTGATGAACTATTAACATTCATGATTATAGCCAGATGACTTATGTTGTGCGCTTTTTAAGCCTTGAAAAATAATGATTTTTCGGACGTGTCTTCATATAAAATTCCTGCTATGATAAAGCATATCACAGGTTTTGATAATCACATGTCGGAGACTAGTTTCAAAATTTCAGATCAAATCATAAGGGACATCAATGTTTTATTACTAGAATATCTGCATTAAATTTTGAATAAAGAATTCAATGCAATTATAAATACTATTTAGTGTTTTCAATGTGATAAGATTAAGATGATATTGTTTCACTTGTTTGATGTGACATAATCAAGAGGTCATCTGTTAACCTGTATACAATATATGTTATAACGGTTCCTTCAAACCTTTCTCATTTCATTGTTTTTTGGCTTCTCAAATCTAAATTGCAATTATAAAGACGTTCGTTCTCACTTATCCAGGTGCAAGGGAGTTCTTATGATGATAACTATACCAGATGAGATATCTTTTATGGAACTCTACTCCATTTTATAAATTTTGTTTTTTTTTTAAAAAAAAAAGCAAAATGTTTATCATCATTTAGTTTATTTTGAAGGTATTTTAATAAATATAATACAATAATAATAATAAAAGAACTAAGTTAAAAGCAGTTTTGAAATGTTACAATTTAAGGTTAGTTAATTTATTTTACTTGTAATTAACGAATGTTAGGTGATGTAAGGGTATGTAGGATCCAATATTCGTTCCATTTAATTGTGTTTAACTGGATTGGAACAGATTAGAGAGCAATTTCCCATATCTAATTGTATAGATTGAAGATTGGATCATATAAAATTCAAAAGATTGGTTTCGCAGCATATCTCTAAGAAGATGTTTGTGCAATTAAAATAAAAGTTGATACCATATGGAATTTAATCTAAAATCAGGGAGGTTAGGGCAATTAATATCTTTTAATAATAATCGTTATATTTTCAAAAAATTTAAAATAAAATGTTTAATATTAAAAATCTCCCCTCACTTTTGAACTAATATTGGATATATAATTACAAATATTTTTATTTTAGAAGCCATGGACTAACACCGTTAGCATTTCGTTTACATGGTTAAGTTTGACCGTTACAAAATCTAAAAGGTCTCTATTTAAGTTTCAATTGTATGAATTGACCATTTTGCCCTCATGCTTTTACAAAGTAAATTAATAAAATGATACCAAAAAAAGGAATGTTAAGGCCACGTCTTGCAGCTGTTTTTTAGTTCGTTTTCGTTTTTATTTTTAAAAAACGATTTTGAAATGTGTTCGTTAACCGTTTTTCATTTTTTTTTTTAAAAAAAATCAGTGTTAAAAGTAAAAGATTTGAAAGACACAAAATACTTGTTTTTCGTTTTTATTTTTGTTTTTCATTTTTTTATATAAAAAAATTATTAATTTTAACTATTAATTATATTATTATGCTTTTTATATGTCTAGGATAAGACGATACAAGATTTTTAAATGACCAAAGTGCCTATATATATATATATTTCAGAATAATTTATTTCCAACTAGAACTAAGGCCCAGTTTGGTATTGTTGTGCTGTGAGGAGGAGTGCTTTTGAAATTGCTGTGTGTTTGGTAAACTGATTTTCAAAAGTGCTGTGAGAACTAAAAACAATTTTAATGTGTTTGGTAAACTGAAATAAAAAGTGTTGAGTGTTTAAAATTATTAAAAAGACATAGATATCTAAATAGTACTAATGTGCTATACTTTACATTTTTCTTATTTATTTGTGTTTAGTGTTAAGTGATTCTACTTTATTTAATTAATTAGTCTTATTTAATTATTTATTTATTTTATTATACTTTATTTTGTTATTTCATTTTTATTCTACTTTATTGAATTAATTATCCATATATTTTTTATACAATTATGATTTTTTTTTTGTGCAGGAATATAAACCCAATTTGTTTTTGTTAAATTTCATTAAAGGCAAGAACAAAGTTGGAAAGTTAGTACCATTTCATTTAATATCAGTGTAGCGCGTTTTCTAAAAGTAGAAGCCAAAATCCAAAAGCATGTATTTGTAGTTTCTCCAAAACTCAGTTGAGAGAAGCTATAAGTGACCAAAAGCACTTCCCCGTGATTTTACCAAACACCATGTCTTAGGTGCAGAATCAATTTTGACCCCAAAAGCAGCTGAGGAAACAATGCCAAACTGGGTTTAAAAGCATTCATACGATAATATATATATATATATAATAATAATAATATATTTTATGTATATATTACTATATATAAATATTATATAAAATATAATATATTATAATATTCTATAATATTAATATAATATATATTTATATAATAATATTAATATAATATATATTTATTATATATTTTTATTATTATAATTTGTATATATATATATTAATATCACATACACAATTATATTTTTATTATATAGTAATATGTATATATATATTGTAATTATTTATTTATAATTTAAGAGTTTAGTTTTGATTAATTCATTTTTTTATATGTTTTTTTGAATTAACTTTTGATGTTTTACTTTTATTTAATTTAAAAATTACAATACAAAAATTATATTGGTTAATTATGTAATCGATTTTTAATAGTTTTGGGTTAACCTACCAAACACATTTTTTATGTTTTCATTTCCAAAATACAGCTTTCAATATATGCTACCAGACCCATTTTCGGAATTCGAAACTGAAACAAAAAACACTATTTTAATTTTAACTTTTATTTTTGAAAAACAAAAACTAAAAAACGCTTACAGGAGGGCCCTAACCTGTAAATAAAAAGTTATTTTGTGCATAATTTTATCCTTAAAAATAACAAAATTACAAATGAATCAAAAACATTTAAAAAAGCCAGTACGTATTTATTTATGTATTTATTTGTCTTTCTTTTTATAAATCTAAGTAAATATTTATTTTCAATACTTTTGATTCATTTATATTTTTTTTATTCTAGATTTTTTAATAGTTAAATTCAGTCAACACATATGGAATACTAACAGTGTTAGTTCATAGAATTATAGGGAAGATTTTTAAAATAAAAATATTTGTAATTATATATCCAATAATAGTTCAAAGTTGAGGGTAGGTTTTTAATATTAACCCAAAATAAAATTGACAAAAACAAATTTAATTGAAATAAAACCAAATTAAAATCTAACAAAATTTCTTTTGGGTCTCTTTCTATCTCTCCCTTTTGCTTCTCCTTGGACCTCTCTCTCTCTTTCTCTTCTAAAAAATTGTAAGAGCTGTCATAACCCAATTTGACAATAGCCTCTGTCTTCGGGTTCAGGTTCGATCTATCCGATGTTGTTTCTGATTTCCGTTCTCTTAATTTCGTTATCCCTGTGTTCTTGTTTTAGGGTTTGATTTTTAATTGGGGTTTTGGGGATTTATTTCTTCGATCTTAATATTTTGGTAACCGATTGTTTGAGCTTCATGGGTATTTTGTTTTCTACAATTGGGCCTGTCTAGATATTTTTGTTTATTGAGTTTTTTTGTCTTTCAATGATTGTATTCGATTTTTAATCTAATTGATTGTCGTTGAGCGGGGTTTTGGTATTTATTGAAGATTTTAATATTAGGGTTTATTTCAACTTAATTTTTAGAGGTGGGTTTTCTGTGTACAAGATACAAATGTTGAATTAGTTTATTCCTTGAAAGAAAAGAGCAGTCTCAGAAGATGAATTATTTTCAAAATTTTGTGTTTTGCAGTATTTTGTGTTTTGTGTAAATTAAATTATATCAACATCTTGATCAAATCATTGTAGTTTGATTATTTCATTGGAGCTTTTTGTTTTAATAGCTCCAATCAATGAAAAATCAATTATTCAAGTTAAATTTCTTTAACTTTTTTCCACTCCTATTAGCAGCCAAACAAATGGTTTTTGGATACAAACTCGATATCGTTGAGGCTGGAGTTAATTAAAAATAGTGGTCTACTGGTCTGAAATTGGGGTTTTTAGTATTTTTTATTATTGTGTTTAGATGGTTGGAGGGGATGTTTGTAATGTGTATATTGTTTTATCTTCCGTAAAGTGATTTTAAGAGCTAATGTCGACTCTTTACGTGGATTCTTGATAATTAGCTAGTGGAGTTGAAGGAGTGTGGGGAAAGGAGTTTTGGAGTGGGAAATGGCAGGGATTTCGAGCGAGGAGTCTGGAGTGGGAAGGTCTGTGGAGGGGATTTCGAGTGGGCAGCGTTGCCAATCAGGGGAAGCATTGGCAGAGTGGCGGTCTTCTGAGCAGGTGGAAAATGGAACCCCATCAACTTCGCCCCCATATTGGGACACTGATGATGACGACGACGGCTGTATGCTTTTGGTGCCCTATACTTTCGTTTTGAATACATTATTGTGTTTTTGTATACTCCACAACTGTCATCTAATGGAAATTATTTCTCATTTTTGATATTTTGAAAGACCGAGTTGAAGGAAAAAATAAAGTGGACAATGATGCCAAAAGGAGAATACTGTAATGCATAATATGGTTTCCGATTATTTTTTGTTCTTTTGGTTAATTAATGTGTTGTCTATACACTTGAAGTTTGAAGATGAAGATTGAGGGCTCTGAAATTTTTATGCTTATTTACTCCATAAAGTTTGTTTGGTCAAGATAAATAGATTATTATAGCTGTTGTGACTTGTGAGATAATATTTAGTGAAATGGGCTTCCTGTGGCTTTCAAATTGTTGGTGCCTGTGTGATTGTATTTCGTGTATATTTATCTATCTGTTTGGTATTAGATTGCAAATACTTTGAGTTTTTTTAATATTTACACTTTTAAAGCCATTGTCATGATATATTTTGTGTTTCATCTGTAGCAGTCTAGTTGTTAAACTACTGAAATGATATATGGTGGTGACACTTTTATATTACCCTTCTTCTTTAGCACCTTGATGATGTGCTGCCTGCTTTTTCAAAAAGCATATGGAAGGAATAAAGTAAAATTGCTTGCTTACCATTTCATTTGACTCTTCCCAATGAAATTCAATGGCATAAGAGGGATAATGAAATAAATTGGATAGGAGGAATTTGTAGGATTTATTTTTATTTCCTGGTTTCTACTACAAAGTGTAAAAAAATTATCATGTAGTGTCATTGAAAGTAGTAGTTCAGTCTGTTGTTTTGTCGCTTGAATTGGTTTTAGGTGGGAATTACTCATCCTTGTGCACATAAGAGTGTGATTAGTAATATAATCATGCATGGGAATATATGATGCCTCATCTTAGACATATGAATACAATAGTGTGAATTAGGTTCTTGGGCTATTGTAAAACCATATATTATTTCTTTAACACAATTGCAAAGTGTTTAATGTTTGGTTCTAATATGTTATTATTTACTTTACTAAAGATGGTATAGCTGAGGTTAATTTCTGAAATTTTGTTGTCTTCATAAAGTTACTTTATAATTTTTCTGATGCATATAGGCAATTTAGTATGATGATGATGCTGATGGATCCGAGATGTGCTATATTTTTAATTTGGTAGCCTGCCTTGGAAGTAGGACCACTGTTGCGATTTTACAAATTTTCAAATGCTGTATTAGACTTTATGTTTTACTCGTTAGGTTATCTCATCATGGACTGTTGTTGATCTTGTTTCAGTGTTATGTTCATTCACCTTCTGATTCATTATGTTTCTCAAACTAAGGTCACTTCTGTATAGGGCCAAAACCTTCCGAGTTATATGGAAAATACACATGGAAGATAGAGAAGTTTTCACAGATTAGCAAACGAGAACTTCGTAGTAATGCATTTGAAGTTGGCGGCTACAAATGGTATGATGTTTTGAACTAGGGTGGTTTGTCATACATCATTTTGATCTGTTTATTGTTTAGTTTCCCAATTGTCTTCGACATGAACTCTTAGTCATTGTTTGAAGATCAATGTTTGAACTTTTCAGATTGTTCTAACTTCTAATTTTGTAAGTGGGTAATTTTCAAATGTTTTCTTCTATTGAGATATTATGACATCATATGTATAATTAGTATTATGTCATGTATTTAATTATTCATTGAAATTGATGAAATTTTTTAAGTTGTTATTTATGCTTCGTCTCTGCATATTGAATTATCTCTTAGAGTATTATTATAAGTGTTTAGTGGATTATGTTTTCCATCTTGTATGTTGAATTCTATTAGTTTTGTTTTAACTTTTTTGCTATTGTCAACAGGTATATTTTAATATATCCCCAAGGTTGTGATGTTTGCAATCATCTCTCTTTGTTTCTCTGTGTTGCTAATCATGACAAACTCCTTCCAGGTTTGATATTATCCATGGGTTTAAATTTCTTTCGCCATCTTTCTTAAATCTCTATGGTGGTATTCATATGGTTTCTGTTTTGCTTGTGAAACAGGCTGGAGTCATTTTGCACAGTTCACAATAGCTGTCGTGAATAGAGATCCAAAGAAATCAAAATATTCCGGTTGGTTGGTTGAAAATTGGTTTGATTAATGTATTGAGGTTCTTGATTAATGAGTGACTAATGTATATTTTTCAGATACCTTACATCGGTTTTGGAAGAAAGAGCATGACTGGGGGTGGAAAAAGTTTATGGAGCTCTCAAAAGTGTCTGATGGGTTTAAAGATGGAGACACTCTCATTATAAAGGCTCAAGTTCAAGTCATCAGGTATTCTGTAGTTTATCAATTCAAAACCTTTTATCTCCTTGAATTTCTTATCCAATGGTTTGGGACAATACTCCTTTTAATTAGATTTAGCTCATGCAAATGAAGTTTGCGTGTACTGCATGTTTGTGGGAAAAAAATGTGTTGTGACTTCTTTGAAGATTGCTTCAGCGTAATTTACGAGTGTTGTAATCTTGACATTGACTTTTTTGTATTAAGTTGAATCTGCTGAGTTATTTAACTTGGTTCAGGACCTCAGGTATAATCCATTTTAATGAAACGTTTGTAATATATTTCATTTGGTTTGTAGGGAGAAAGCAGATCGCCCATTTCGTTGCCTTGATTGTCAGTATAGGAGAGAACTTGTTAGGGTATATTTAACAAATGTAGAGCAAATTTGTCGGCGTTTCGTGGAAGAAAGGCGAGGGAAACTTGGGAGGTTGATAGAAGACAAAGCTAGGTGGTCAAGGTATTGTATATTTTCACCTTTGTTAGCTTAAAGCACCGACTATTCCTTCATACTGTTTAATATATATTTTTTGGAAGATGGCCGTTTAAGGTTTTCTTGTGAAATGTTTATTTGGTTCCTGTGATATCGGTTCAACATTCTGCTGCATATTCTTAATGGGCTGACTTTTGTGTGTGCATGTGTGTATATTTCTATATCTAGTTATCTTTTATTGGTGTAATTATTGTTTGTAATCATTTTTTTTTTTGCAATGGGTGCAGCTTCTGTGCTTTCTGGTTGGGCATTGACCAAAATGCCCGGCGCCGTATGTCTAGGGAGAAAACAGATGTGATTTTGAAAGTAGTTGTAAAGCACTTTTTTATAGAGAAGGAAGTCACATCTACTTTGGTTATGGATTCCTTATATAGTGGGCTGAAGGCTCTTGAAGGACAGGTCAAGGGAAAGAAAGGGAGGACAAAGTTGTTGGATGCTGAAGATACACCAGCTCCTATTGTGCATGTGGACAATGATATGTTTGTTTTAGTGGACGATGTATTGCTACTACTTGAGAGGGCTGCCTTGGAACCATTGCCGCCAAAAGATGAGAAGGGTCCTCAGAATCGTACAAAGGTGGGTTTCTGTAGATGCTGGAGGATTAAACCTTTTTTCTGGTTCAGTGTTATGCTGTCAGCTGGTTTGTATCTCCAGCTCTTTGCATGGGCTGTCTAATTCAATTTAATATTTTCAAGAGTTGCTACAATTTTCCTTCTAGATTTTTTCTTTTTATTGCTTCTTTGGTTTATGTACTAGACATTTCTGAAAATCTGAACCAGTGACATTGGGCATGCATATTTAATATGTAAACTTGAATTTGAGCCATCTCTCTATCTTTAAGTTAAGGACGGGATCATCCATTTATGGTGGTCAAAGGTGGTGACCGAATTTTGGTGATGGTAGTAATATGGTGTTAGGGGTGTCAGGCGACATTCATGGTGATAGTGGTGGTAGTTATAGAAAACTTACGGATGGCAATGGTGACATTTTGGTGGAAACAACATCTTCCTTTTTATACTTGAGGTTGCGTTCGTTGTTACGGTCTTGGATTATTTCAATTCCATTCCTGTGAACTGTTCATAATTTCAATATTTAAATTAATTAGCCTTAACTATATCAAGAATAACATAAACCTGTTATGAGTGGAAAATTAGATTTCTCATTCTAATAGTAACAGTTTTTGTACGTCAACATATGTGAGCACCCATCTTGCAAATCTTGCGCCATCATGATATTCTACTGTTCTCCCTTTCTCTATCCCCTTATTTTGTGAATTTATTTTGTTTTAAGTGGTGTGTGCATATAAAGTGAGATCATGGATGTTACACTGAGGATATGATCCTGGATAATGAGGTGGAAATGGGGAAGGATCTGTGCTCACCGCCCCCTTAATATTGCTTTTTTCTTTATAAGTAGTTTCATTTTATTTATTTCACAGTTGTGTGCCGTGTAGTTTATTACCACTTGCTAATTGTGTTGTTTAACCTCACTTATGTTGATTTGAGTGTATACATTTGGATGTGCAATCCCCTGAAAATCTAAGTTATGTTTACAATATTACCAACTGTTTGTTGAATTTGTGTTGTTTTCATTATATATATATATATATATATATATATATTATTCTTTCCAATCTTGTGTTTCTTTTATATTTTTTGTTAGTCTTAATTTAATATATATTATTTCTTAATTTTGTATAATCACTTAGCAACACTTCCATCTTGCAGGATGGTAGTTCAGGAGAGGACTTCAACAAGGATTCCATTGAACGTGATGAAAGGCGCCTCACAGAATTGGGGCGTAGGACTGTGGAGATTTTTGTCCTTGCGCACATTTTCAGGTAATTTATTTTATAATTATGCATTTTGCCATTAAAAACCCTTTGTATTTTCTTCTATGTAATTATCAATACATTTGGTTTTTTACTTAAACATTTATGCATGCAAGTTAGGGTGTGTCCGGTTGGCATTTTTCAAGCCCAATTTTGTTTTCATTTTATGTAAACACAACCCAATGCCTGCTTAGTAACTGTTTTTCAAGTTTTTAGAAAATAAACAAAACAAGGAAAACAGAACTAGTGTTAAAATTGAAAAACATGGAAAACACATCTTTCAATTTTTTCTGTCTTATCTGCTTCTTCTTCTTCTTCTTCTTGGGCAGCCGATCTGTTTCCCCAACAAATGGAGGAGCAGATCGGCTCCTCCAATGCCAGTGGTAGGTGAGATCCTCCTCCGGCGACCTGGCCAGATCATCGTCGCCGGAGCTCATCCTCCATCGCTGGAGGTGGCTGACAGTGAACATATATATATATATATTTTTAAAAATCTATTAGATGTGGTATTTTTACATTTCTTTGAGTCAGGATATAAAAAAAAAATCTTTTCAAGCTAATTGATAGGAAATTTAAAATTATGTCTACCAAGTGCAATTCAATTCACTTTGTGAACTTCAAACCTCATTTTAAATCTGTTATTTCATTTGTTAGTAAAATCAATATTTTTTATCTAAATTATGGGTTTATTGTTGAATGCTGGATTAGTTGATTATGATTTGTGATCACTGATGAGTTATTGACCTCCTTTTAAGTATTGAAGTTTACAAATTACAGCAGAAAAATTAGATCAGCCAATTATTTAACCAAATTGTTCAATAATTTGAGGTTATAATGTCAAAACAAAATGCAAACTTTATATTATTTTTATTTATATATTTTTAGTTATTCTACCAGATGCGTTCAACATATCCTATCAGATGCATTTTCAGATTTCGTAAACTGAAACAAAAAACATTGTTTACATTTTTTCTAAAAATACAACAAATGAAAAGTGCTACCTGACCCTTAGTTATGTTTACTAGTTTCCCTTTATAAAAATCCGTTAAACTGTTTGTTGTCTTTTGGTATTATATATACATCTTTTTTCCATCCTTTTTTTAATGAATGCACTGCTATGGAAAATGTTACTATTTTTTATTTTATTCAATGAAGTTATTGTTTGATAATGTAACTGCAATTTATATCTGTTTTGACACGCTAGCATAATGATTATATTTTTGGATGCTCATTATTACCCACAGATGCCTAATTTTTTCACTTTTACGTGCAGCAATAAAATTGAAGTTTCCTACCAGGAAGCTGTTGCATTGAAGAGGCAAGAAGAGCTAATTCGTGAAGAGGAGGTAGCGTGGCTGGCTGAAAGTGAGCAGAAGGCTAAGCGTGGAGCAGCTGAAAAGGAGAAGAAATTAAAGAAAAAACAGGTATGCTATCCTAATTTCATTTGGTAAGACTCAGCCTCAGACTGTTACTCTCCTCATGTATGACCGCTTGAGCTATAACTTGGGCAGTAAAACTCTAGAAAACAGGTTTGATTGATATCATGATAAAACTTTCCGGGTGGTATCAAAGACATCTGTTTTCCTTATTAAATTGACTTGCTAAATAATTCTTTTCCTTGCTTATAAAAAAGTATTGTTAAAGCAAATTTTCAAACGCTGTTTGCCATCAAGTGAGAATTTTGGTGGCTGTGTCACCTGATTGTGGTATTTGAAACTGTTGCTGATACTGGCCATTTTGTGTCTCCTCCATGTCTAGCTGACATTCAATATCAACCGTTAGCTTTATTTGTTCCTGGATAATGCCTTTATTTTTATATTGCATAGCCATGGTTTATTGTCTTTATTTATCATGTATTTTGGCAAACTGTTATTAATATTCAGTTTCTCACTCTTAAAAATTTCTTAGACTTGCATGGATTACTTGCCTTTTGGGAATTATGCATTTTGTTTTCTTTTCGTGGCAGGCTAAACAAAAACGGAACAATCGCAAAGGGAAAGACAAAAAGAGGGAGGAAAGGCCTAGTGCAACTCTTCAAGAAAAGAATCAAGAAGAAAGTCTTGGTGATAAGAACGAAGAATCAATTGTAGAGGATGCCCAACTTGTGCTTGAAAAGCCTGAGATGCTGGAAGACGTTTCTGATGTTTCTGATTCAGTGGATGGTGTTGCTGAAGTACTTCAGCCTGATTCAGAAGACAGAGATGCTAGCCCTGCCAATTGGGATACTGACACATCTGAAGTTAATCCTCCTACAGAAGCATGTAGCAGTGGAATTTGTAGCTTATCATCTGTACCGAATGGAATGGCCGAAAAAAGAAGCCCATCTTTAATGGATGATAGTTCTTCAACATGTTCTACTGACTCAGTTCCATCGGTGGTAATGAATGGGCCCTACAAAGGGAGCTCATTTACTAACTACCAAAATAAAATATCGTCTAGCAGGTACACATATGGAGTATATTACTTTTTTGTGCTATCAGGAAGAAAATATTCAGTATTTATTTGATTTGGCTCCTTAAATTTGTAGAGGGAAGAACCAGCAAGGTAAGGCAACATATGATGGGAGTTGGAATGAGACGGATGATCAGTCTTCTAGACCTGCTACAGATGCAGGGGAGCATAATGACATCTCTGAAAGCAGCAAGGCTGGTGAATCTGAGTCTCAGTCTGTTGTTCCGTCCCTTCAGGATGGGATGAAGTGGCATGAGCAGCACGTTGGTAATAAGGTGAGTTACTATGAATTCTTCACTCAAGTTTCAAATATGTAATTGGGTAAGAATTCTAAGGCTGTTAGTAGCACGTGGGAGTATCTCATTGGAAGTTGGATCCATTTTTGGGTGACTTCATCTATTTGTGAATTTTTATATTTTTGGCTTTTGACAGGGACACATGGTTGGCTATGCTGTTATTTGGTTTGTACCTTAGGAAGTTTTTTTCTTTCAACTTTTTTTTTTGAGACAAAAAAAAATCTTTCAATTTTTACAGTGACATTGGTTTGTAAAGTCAGTATCTGTCTATTTGATCCTTACCATTCATATCCTTCTACCTTTATAGTCCTTTTCCTTTTTAATTTTTTATTTGGGGGGGGGGGGGGGGAGAGAGAGAGAAAGATGGACGTGATTAGCGATGATTCCTGGGATACATTGAAATTGATGCAGGTTGGATGCTTGAGGGCACGAAACTCGTTCTTATTGCATCTGGAATCTTGTTCAGTCTTTTGTACTAGAGTTTTCCTTGATATTCCTAAATTATGCATAAATTATTGAGGGTTCCTGAGGGCACAAAACTCGTGCTTATTGCATCTGGAATCTTGTTCAGTCTTTTTTACTAGAGTTTTCCTTGATATTCCTAAATTGTGCATAAATTATTGAGGGTTCTATACTAACTGCTTTAATAAATTTTCACATATGTTATATATATATATATATATTTTCAGTTTGAACTGATATAAGATATATCAGTTCCTTCATGTTGGCCATTGGATTGAAATGCTTTGATTTGGCTGCATGCACTTGTCAAAACATCTTTTAAATCCAATGGTCCACATGTAAGAACTGACAATAGAAAGACTCTCTCTCTCTCTCTCTATATATATATATATATATATATATATGGTTGATAGTTATCTTAACTTTAGTTGTCTGAAGGCTGGCATTCTAATACACAATCATATATATGTTTTATGTGATAAAGGTACAAATATACGTATCTATGGCTGTCTCCTTGTTTTTAGACTTTTGAGAGTTGTCATATTTGATGCTTTCTGTCCAAGCCAGAATAGAACATTTGTATCTTTGTTTATAAATCATAGTTGATTAGGGAGCAAATAGAAGTTAATGTTTTTGGACGTCAGGATCTATCAAAATTGAAACAGTTATTAGAAGTTTTATTGCTAAGGGTTGGTATGTTTCTCAATAGAATACTTTTGGATTGTATGCTCAAGCTTTCTACACTATTCTTCTTTTTCTGCGTGTAGAGTTCTTTTTAATCTCTATAGTTCTTTTTCTTTCAAACTTTCTACTGGAGGGCTGTTCCACAAATTCAGTATGTGAAACTTTTGCAATTTTGTTCCTAATGGTTAATTATGTTATGATGATGGGCATTGTTTTTTCATGTGATAGGAGGTTTTGTCGCTTCAAAAGAAACTGAGCATCAAAGACATAGGTGATGCAGAAAGACCTAAAGAGAAGACATCTTCTGTGTCATCCTCTCCAAGAAGCCCTCCCAGAGATCTGCAGTCCACTGTTCATTTGAAGTCTCCAAGAAGCCCTCCCAGAAATCTGCAGTCCACTGTTCATTTGAAGTCAGAGTCCAGGAGCATTGCTAATGCAGATCCTGATCTACATAGGAAAGCATCTTCAAATGGCCAACAGACTGATAAAGGAGCAGCGTCAAGCAGTTCATCCCAACCAACCATGGTGCTAAAATCTGAGATTCAGAAGGCTGCAACTCCGAAACCCACTGAAAAACCTATGGAACAGCAAGTGCCCTCGATGTCAAGGCCCTCTAGTGCTCCTCTCGTTCCTGGTCTCCGACCAACTGCTCCTGTAGTTTCCATGGTGCATACAACCCCACTACTTGCCCGTTCAGTAAGTGCAGCTGGTCGATTAGGTCCCGATCTTTCACCAGCTACCCATAGTTATGTACCTCAGTCCTATAGAAATGCCAAAATTGGAAATCCAGTTGGTTCAAGTTCAGCTGGTGTAAGTCATTCTAATTCTCCAAGTTTGGGAGTAAACTCATCACAAGCATACTCACAGCAACCTGCCTTGGTATCATCCCCGATGTTTTTATCCCAGAGTTCTGAAAGGAATGACCCAAATCTAGTCCAGTCAAGCTTTCCATTTGGTATGGTAACTCGGGATGTCTTACAGAATGGGCACCAGTGGATGGAGGGTTCTCAAATGGATACGAACAGAATAATGCACCATGATCCTTCTTCCCTGGTCAATGATATTCAAAACCTAGACTTGTATAAGTCTCTGCCCAGTGGATCCCGAGAGCACTTTTCCAACGAATTTCCAGCCTGTTCATCTGGACGTCAAAATCAAGGTGTGATGGCAGATGATTTCCCACATCTTGATATCATCAATGACTTGCTTGATGATGAACATGGAGTTGGGATGGCAACTAGGGCAGGTACAGTCTTCCAGTCTCTCAGAAATGGGCCACAAATGTTAAATAGGCAGTTTTCCTTTCCATGTGATATGAACATATCAGGTGATATGGGGCCTTCAGCTGCCTCATGTAGGTTTGAGAGGACACGGAGTTACCAGGATGATGGCTTTCAACGGGGATATAGTTCTTCTGGCAGCCATTTCGAATCACCAAGGGAATACGTTCCCCAAGCTAGTCCACTGCACTATTCAAATGGGCAAATGGATGGGATGGTTCCAACCCTGTGGCAGATGGGTGGTACTGATCTATCTTTACTTGGCAGTGTGAGGAATCCAGAAGGTGACAGCTACCCGTATTTCCACCCGGAATATTCTAATTTGGCGTGTGGCGTCAATGGTTATACTGTATACCGACCCTCAAATGGGCATTGAAGGAAAGCTACAATGGAGTTGGCCCGTGAAATTAGAGGGTTGATGTGCCATTGTAATATAAAAGAGTATTGGAGGAAATTGTTGGGTATTAGGTTTGAAGTGAGGTTGTAATCTTTCCATAAGAAAAATATTATGTAAAGAGTGTTTCTGCTTTGCATCCAGTTATTTAGTTTTTTCTTAGAAATGAGGCTTTCATGTATTCTGGCTTTTTCTTTAATGGTTAAATGGCATGATATATTTCTCACCCACATCTCTTTTGGTTTCTTCAGGAAACACAACCATTTTTTGTTGTGTTGGATTAAACTTACCAATTCCCTTGGACCCGAAAACCTTGAATGCGTCTGAGCACTTGTGCTCAAACACGTTCGGACCATTTTTATCTTGCCTAGTGATGTGGACACTGGACACGAGAGCTTCTCTTGTGACTTAATGTTTGCGATATATGTTGGGATGCCAATAGATAGACATGATCACGGTTCGGTTCGAATTGTTGATCGAACCGTAACCATATGAAATGAACCGTATCTGTAACCGTAAAGGCTTTAAGGTTTGGTTTCGGTTCCGGTTCCGGTTCATCCAAAAAAAAAAAACCGGTCTGGAACCGTCGGTTTGGTTTCGATTTTGAACCGGCGATTCTAGACTTTTTTTTTTTTTTTTTTTCTTTTTAAATGTCCATCTTCTGGACTCTTCTTTCTCCCTCTCTCTTCTTCTCTCTCCCACTTTTCTTAAAATCTCATATGTTTCTCTCTCTCTCTCTCTCTCTTCTTTCCTTTAACGATCTCTCATCTCTGATCTATCTCTTTCTTTTTTCTTTTTGATTACTGATTCTTTCTTCTCGGTGACGATTTCTTTCTTTTCTTGTCGTCGAAGACGATTTCTCGCCCCCTCGTCGGCAAACTCTTCTTTGATTGTTCTCTAGTCGACGACCTCTTCTTCAATCGTTTTGTTGTCTGCGATCTTCCCTTAAAAACCCACTCTCTTCGATCTCTCTCTCTCTCTCTCCCTCCTTGAGTCCCTCACATCTTTTCTTCGATCCTTGGTGACTGGTGAGTGGTGGTGGTGGATTGGTGAATGATTTAGATTTTAGGTTTTGATTTTTTATTTGGGTTTGATTTATGTGATGAATCACAAGTAAAAGAGATTTTAGGGTTTGATTTTTTATTTTGGTTTGATTTGAGTGAATGTGTAATAATGTGTGATTAGTGATGAAGTTATAAACATATGGAGGGGATTTTTTTTATTATTTTAAGAAACTGAACCGTCGGAACCGGACCGGAACCGGCTTCAGACGGTTCCGGTTCCGGTTCTGGTTCTAGATCTAGGTCCCTCCGGAACAGGAACCGACGGTTTGGAACTGGAACAGAGGTCATGTCTATCAACAGATGGTCATCATTGAAATTAAAGTCGATTCAACCACCAAATTTTACGGAGTATCTAATTCTATATACATCATGCTGAGCTTGTCTACTGAAGTTTACCATGCCAAAAGACACATGGTATAGCCGTATAGATATAGCATATGATTGAATGGTGAGACCATCCCTGATCCCACTAAAGTTTTTCTCATGTGTTGTAGTCCAATGTTGTTAATTAGACCACTTATTATCGGTTAAAGATGGTGCTTGAATATGCCCAATTCTTCTGTCAGTAAATAAACACACAAAGAATGGAAGTGCAAATGGCTGCGCCAGACCCTCCAGAGTAGTTAATTAACTAAGGTTTAATTTATTTTAATTTTGTTTGGCTATAATTCTATATAACTTGTCGTGTACAGCTTTCTAACTACAGGAAAGATTGCAACCTTAACCTGAAGCACGATTGTATTTACAATAACTTATTTCTTTTTGATACTCCAATCATGTATCATAAATTTGACCTTTTTTTTTTACACTAGAAAACAAATAGCTACGCAAAGTACCTCAAAAGGGTGCTCTTATTTATATCCTTAGAATTTGATTCTTGATTCCATGGTTTGCATTCCAATAAGCAGCAATTGGACAGAAATATTAATAAAACCTGAACAATGTAATTTATTGTCGGTTTTCTTGTTAAAGGGAGATTATCTACAGACGTTGACCCTAGAGCCTAGAGGATCATTTCTTTAATTTTGGCTCTTTGGAGATGGGATTCTCATTGTCATCAACTTTTATCATTTAATTAGTATGTTGAGTCAATTTATAATTAAACGAAGATTTTTCTACAATATCTACAGGGTGGTTATATGGAATCCACTAACGTTTTCAATTTTTTTCCATAATATTTTTTAAATTTCTAATTATTTTTTTACATTTTTTTTATTACAATAAAGATAGGAAAATGTTAATGATGGAAAAAGTGAATAAAAAGTTACATTTATACATTAAAATCGACACAAGAGGTTATGTAATGATATAGTGAAAGAATCAATATAATTTGTGTAATTAAGTTTAAGTCTGAAGTCATTAACATATGCAACATGACCCGTATATAAACCAAACATTTCCCTACTACTGTTTTTTTTTTTTTTTTAATTTGATACCAAAAGGGTTAGAAAATTGTTAAGACTTGTCGGGATCAATGTAATAAATATACGATTCAAATATCTATTTTCATAATCATGAAATACATCTACTTCTACAATATCTAAGAAAAAACTCCTCATAAATATTTATAAAATTTACTACTTGAACTCCCCATCGTTAACCTGGAAGCAGGGTACACCACCTAAGTGATGAGCTAATAGAGTATGTACAAACATTTCTCTACCTTGGTGTGAACGATACTTGAACTCAAAAGTCAAAACCTCTTATATACTGCATATAATACAACAACTACAAAAGAATTACTAGCAAAAGTATTCGAAAATTCTTAAAACCACAACCTCAAAATCTAATAGCTATTGATTAAATGTATATTTATATATATATAGTTGCATGATACACAAATTAAACATATTAATCCTACTAAGAATGTTTTTTTCATGATAAAAACCGAACGAGATGACCCATGTCATGATCTAATCACATTCAAAGTCATGAAACATTTGTATATCACAGTTGAAGAACGCAATAAGCACGACTTCTCTAATATATAACACAAAAACAACGTTAATCAATTCAAGGTCCGAGCAACAGCATTCTTCAAGAAGTTTCCTCTCACATTACAAAGACCTTGCATATCAACAAGCCAAAGTTTATCCCCATTAAGCAATCAAAGACACGATCTAGATCTGTAGTGCTTAATTATAACTAATCTATGTTATTAATTTACTCTAATATAAAAAGAAAGAAAAAGGAAAAACACGGAAACCAAGGAATTTAAGTTCAAAACCTACCCATATTCCTTGCTTATGACCCATTCAATTTTTTTGAATTTTAATAGTAGAGCAAAATCAAGTAGTCAAGAGTCAAAAAATCTGTATCAAATTAAATAGTAATCAGTTATTCACAACTCTATAAATACCTTCAATTTATATATGGTTCATGAAATGCTTCAATATTGTCAAGTTTAATTTGTTATATACACAGCAAGAAACATGAGCCTTTTCAATGTTATTTTTGCAGCTCTTCTTTTTCTTCTTCTTGTACACACCCAACCATGCAAAGCTGGTAGGGTTTTGGGTAATAAAGAGTTAGTGGGGTTACAATTACAGTCTCTTCAAAAGGCTCCTGTAACTCCACCTGGCTCCTCAGGTTGCACCTTCATTCCTGGCAGCGGCGGGTCAGGTTGTCCAATTGAAGAGATGAACTTTGCCGGTGATCATCTGCCTCGTGATTCCAGGGCTTATCCACGTCTCATGGTTCCATTTGGAGTTGCTACTGGTGATCACAAAAAGTTGCTCTTGGATTCAGAAAGTTGAAGTCTCACTTCAAGATTTTAGTTTGCCAATTGAATCAAGGAGAAAATTATGATATTGGACTAAACTCCAAAGGCATTTTTGATTTATTTTTATTTTTTAATGCAGCGAATTTGAGACATTGTCGGACATAGGGGTGGTCCAAAAGGGCAGGTCTTAATTGGTTACAGTGTTTCCATTCTTTTTATTCTTTTCATTTTTTTTTTAAATTAATTGGGTCAGTTACAAGTTCATTCAATTTGTAAATCATCAATATGTATGTGTTTTTATTTTCTCTATATCTCTTTTTGTGGTAAAGAGAGTTTGTATATTTTTCAAGAATAATTCTTCTCAGAAGTTGAAAATTTGGCGAATACGATCATTGTGTTAATGCTTTTTCATGATATATATATCCTCAATATTATGTGGATATTTGAATTAATTACACTATAGTTGTACGTACCATGCTATTTTTTGATTACCTTTAAATGAAGTTGGCAAACAAATCAGAAAGGTTTCCGTCATCTGTTTGGTTGCCAAGAAAATGGAAGGAAGAGGGAAAGTTGACGGCTTGTGCTTTCTAATTACCTGATAAATATGTATTTGTTGGTCATACCCGCGATACTGCTTTTATAGTCCATCAAGTGGATTCTGACTCAAATTAATTGTATATATTTAATCTAAATTTAACTAAATTGCGTACTAAAGTTGAGAAGGTAACTGGGTTTGGAAATGAGAAAAAATTAGGTGGCCGGGCCGCTTTTGTTTGACCAGACGTGGTCAAGATTCACCAGTTTATAATAATTTAATTATTCCTTTATAATTAGATGAATACCGACGGTGCCATCTAATGTCAAAATTATCTATTAGTTCTTGAATCCGTGGAGACCCGTCTTTTTAGAGACGATTTAATGATTACCATTTATGTTATGAGTCTGGTAATTTTTTCGATCTTCGATTTAATTTCATAATGGTTTTGAGATTTTTAATCTCGATCTCAACCCATGCCGTATCCATTATATATTGAAGAACACCATCCAATATTTATGTATATCAGTAGATATACCGGTATTTTCAATCCGAATATTGTCTTTGGTGCAAACTTTGCACTAAAATAGTACAACCGTTGTACTATTTTACTATTCCATCTTCAATCCATTGTACAAAACTTTACATTAAAGAGAATATTCCCCATAATATTCCCCATAATATTCCCCTTTTTTTTTAATATTTCTACACAATTAACATTTCACCCCATAATTAACATAATATTACAATATAATAAGAAAATGTGAAATTAATACATGAAAAGAAATTAAATTGATTAGGTTAAATTTTACATTTATTATTAAAATAACTTGAACATTACATTTCAGGAAATATAAAAGAAAAAACATAAAAATAAAAGTACATATTGATCATCATCTAATTATCTGAATTAATATAATTATCTCACAAATGATCTATTAACGCATTTCGGAGTGCAATACGAGCGTCTTTATCCCTGATTCCTCTATGTCGAGCTAGGAATTGTTGAAATCGGGCATTTTCATCTAACACCATCTCAACTTCTGGAGTTGGTGTTTCCATATGATCCTCAATTGATGTAGTTACATCACGCTCCTCCGCGATTATCATGTTGTGCATAATAATGCACGTAGTCATTATATCATGTAAAATATGTTTATGCCAAAAACGTGCCGGTCCTGCCACAATTGCAAATCGTGATTGGAGAACTCCAAATGCACATTCCACGTCTTTTCTACAGGCTTCTTGTTTCATTACAAATAATTTTTTTTAGGACCACGTGGATCGTGAATAGTTTGTACAAGCGTAGACCATTTTAGGTATATACCATCAGCTAAATAATAACCCATATTATATTCTTTTCCTTGGATGACATAATGAGCTGGAGGAGCAATACCTTAAGTAAGGTTGGAAAAAATATGGAATGCCTCTAACACATTAATATCATTATTCGTACTAGGCAAACCAAAATATGCATGCCATATCTACAGATCATAATCAGCTACAGCCTCTAAAATAATAGTTGGGGATCCACTACGACCTACATATTGCCCTGCTTAAGCTGTTGGACAATTTTTCCACTTCCAGTGCATACAATCTAGACTACCCAGTATTCCTGAAAAACCACGATCTTTACCAATACGAAGTAGTTATGCAACGTCAGTAGCATTAGGTGATCTAAGATACTCACCTGCAAAATCCTCCACAACAGCTTGACAAAATCTCTTCAAACTCTCAATTGTTGTGGACTCTCCTATTTTTATATACTCGTCAGTAGCATCTGCTGGACAACCATATACCAACATCCGAAATACTGCTGTTATTTTCTGAAGCGCGGATAAATCCAGTTACCCACACTGTCTCTTTGTTGCATAAAGTAGTTGTCACGAGTTTCTACTTTTTCAACAATACGAATGAATAAACTCCTACCCATTCGAAAGCGTCGACGGAACATTTGATCGTTGTACCGAGGGTTCTCGACAAAATAGTTGTAGAACAAATGACGATTAACACTTTCCCGATCTCGATTGATGACTATATGACCAGGAATTGAGTCTCCACGTGGCACTGAGTTATTTTGTTGATTGAGATACTGAGCCATGGCCTATTGGAATTGTCCATATTGGGCAATCATTTCTTCTTCTTCTGCATCCATCGCACCAAGAGCTGCCAAAATTGCCTCTTCCTCTTCGTCGGAAGATGAAGATGAAGATGACAAATTAGATGGACCTCCAATATTGAAATTCATGTTTTTCTTGGAGTTTAATTGAATGAGTTTTAATCGACTTTGGTGCAGGCTATTTATCTTTGTCCATGTGACTGACAATTATTGCAAGCCCACATGGAAAAAGTATAAACGGACAAAAAAATATCGAGCAATAATTTCATTCAAGGAATCTTATCTTCGCATTTATCAAAATATGAAGATAAGATATCTGAGTAGTTAAATGTTAACCATTGGATGGATTACATTACCATCTGAACTGTAGGATTCAATCTCTACAAAAATATCTTCTCTTTGTCCATGTGACCGACAATAATTGCAAGCCCATATGGAAAAAGTATAAACGGACAAAAAAATATCTAGCAATAATTTCATTCAAGGAATCTTATCTTCGCATTTTTCAAAATATGAAGATAAGATATCTGAGTAGTTAAATGTCAGCCATTGGATGGATTTCCTTACCATCTGAACCGTAGGATGAAATCTGAAAAGAGTACCTCCAAGTTTATATAAATATCAAACCACACTAAATTAAACATATCCCACCAAATCTTTTATACATTCAAACTACTTTTCTCTTCAAGTCACGAATCCCTTCAAATCACGAATCCCTTCAAATCTCTTATACCTTCAAAGCACTTTTCTATCCAAGTCATTTTTCCCTTCAAATCCCTGTTTCCACAAAATGTCTACGAAAAGAAGTTCTTCATACACAAACACAGAAGACACACATCTTTGTCACATATATCTTGATGTTTCACAAAACCCGATCATAGATATATTTAACAGTCAAAGGATATGTTCTGGAGCCGATTGGAGAATGATTACAACAATATCATACCATCTTTTATCACTGAACTTCGTAACAAAAGAAGTTTACAGTGTCGCATGCAGACTATCCTTACTTCTATGGGGAAAATGCGAGGATGCATATGACATATTGAAATGCTAAAACCTAATGGTGCCTCGGAAGCTGATATTGTGAGTATTTTTTAAAATTCAATTTGTAGAAAAAACAAATTTCATATTTGATTTCAACAATATTTTTGTATCATTTTACAGATGAACCAGACAAACATTTTATTATCCCAGGATAACAAATATAAACATGGATTCAGGTTTGACCATGTGTGGCCCATCCTAAAAAACATGGAAAAATTTACAGACAACGAGACAGAAACATCACCCTTTCAACAGGAAACTGGTCATTTCGTTTCATCACAAGAAGACTCTCCAACTCCAGATTCTCCCACCACGGTATATCCTGGACTATCTCTGTTTTCTTTAAATATAAGTAGTGATGACGGTGGGGGTAGTTCATCTCGACGGCCCATTGAGGTGAAGAAAGCAAAATAAAAAAGGAGGGTTGAGAAACAGAATTCAACCGCCTTCAATACTTTGAAAGAAAGACAAGAGAAATTTTTAAAATTTTCTAATAGAAACGCTATGCAGAGGGAAAGACTTAACGATATTTTGGAGAGAAAAGTGGAGTATCTTGAACTCAAAATTATTATGATAGATTTGAATACCATAACTGATCCAAATAAACGGGAGTTTATGAATCAACAACAATTAAAAATTGTAGCAAAACGAGCTGAACAACAAGACAAGAGATCTCAAAATGCATCTGGGTCTTTTGGTGATTTTTTCGAAAATCTTCAAGGACTCGGAAATGGTCTTCCAGACTACTAATGGGTTTTTGTAGTTAATATTTTATTTTTTCTTCATTTTATTGTATTCCAAATTGTGGTAATTTATTTATCACCATGAAGTTTGTATTTTGTTCTTAATGTATTTTGTTTTAATTTCCGTTGTATTGAATGAAGTTACTTATTTACAAAAATTGCATTTTAAATTTGTAAATATACACTACATTTTAGTTTATTATAAATAAATATAACAATAAAAATTAATTCACAAAAAAATCATTAAATATTAAAAATGACCAAATTAAAATAAATTAAATTGATTAGCGTAAAACTGTGATTAAATAAAACCTTGAAATGAAGGATATAATCAAAATTCATTTTATTAAATGGGGTTAAAATGTGATTATTTAAAAGTTTTGGATTAAAAAAAACAGAATTGTTTTGCGCAAAACATCAGTGTCGCGCAATCTATTGTGCGACACTATTCACCAACTGAAGTTTTGCACAGAGAATGGCGCGGGTTGGAGGTGATTTATGGTGGGTTTTGGAGATTGGTGTGGTGTTTGATGATGGGTTGGAGAAGCTCTAAAACTGCTCTGCACTCTTAAAAAAAGTAGATATAATAAGAGAGTTTGTTAATGAGTTGTAACGAAATTTGTTATGCTATAATTGATTGTTACTGGTTTTCTATTATATTTTTCATATTATTCGCTAATTTTGATAAGATCTCTATTAAAAAATCATTAAAAAAAATACATTAATGATATACGAATGAGTATGGGGTAAGAAACCGATCTCTAATGGAAAATCCCCACACTCGCATTGTTTATTTTAAGACGAGCATTCATCGGAATGATATTTCTCGTATAAATTGGGATCGAGGACGATAATAAAAAACTTGTCTCCAACCCTTACTATTGATACCCCTAATGCCGTCAAGATATATAAATGTGGTGGTTGGAGTTTTCAAAATAAAGTCTCGCCTGACGTGGTTCAAACCCCGCATTGTATATATTGTCACACAATTTCTTCTATAGTGGGACAGTGGGACAGTGAGACGGTTTGATGTCAAATTTCAAAAAAGAAAAGATGTTATATTTTTTTTAAAAAAAAGAGAGAAGGAAAACACACGCATACGGTGCGTTTTGAATAATCCTTTACTACTATAGTCATAGAGATAAGTTTTCAACCAATCAATTTCTACCATTAATAATGATAATGAGCAGAGAAAAGGATCCCATTTAAACTTTGTTACGGAAATATATTAATTTAAATTCATAACTTTTAGCATCTTATAATCAATTGTACATATAAAACATTGAACAGAACACTAGAACAGGGTCATAATTTTGTTATAATGATGTGACTATGTGAGCTACAGTACGTAGTTTCTCAAGAAAAATGCATATATTGAACATTAAACAGAACAGGGTCATAATTTTGTTATAATGATGTAACTACGTGAGTCACAGTATGTATTTTCACAAGAAAAATGCATATATAGAACATTGAACAGAACAGGGTCATGATTTTGTTTTGACTACTTTCTGGTAAACTAAACCAACATGTCAAATTCAAAGATTAGATTTCAAGTCTTTTTAAAACTGGCCTTGAGTCCAAAGTTTGACATCGCAGCCATCTTATTTATTGATTCACGTATTCCTGTCTCCCGACAACAATTGACAAGCTATAGAGACTAGAGAGAGGCACGAACCACATTAAACTTTAAATTCTTTTTATTTATTTTATTTTATTTTATTTTTAAGGATGACAGTAGGATTACAGAACGATCGAACAATAAATGGACGGTTTGAATATCTACTCTTATAACGGGAGATAACTATAACTATAATTCGAAAAAAAAAAACTTCATACACATACTTATAAAATATGTACAATAAATTAAAAAAGAAATACAATATTAATTCTGTTAAGAGGTATTAAGCATTACATTCTAAAACTACTACTACATTTAATGTAATGAAGCTCAAATTTATTCTTCGTCATTAATTTACACATTTATCATGCTTATGCATTAAGGTTTTATTTCTATATGAACATTATAAAACAGAAACATAACTCCATGTCTCCATCACAGCAATTTTTCTTGAATTTTCATATATTTCACCCTTTTTTGATGCTTTTATATTTAACAAAATCGGGATAAATAATTGTGGTGTTTGAAAAATTCTCAAATTTTATTCATAGGTAGATTTCACTGAAAATATCATTTATAAAAAAAAATTAGATCAAAATTCATAAAAATTGATGTGATTTCATGGTGGTCTTTACCGAAATTAAAATAAGGGATCCCTTATGCGAGAATCATTATATATATTGATAGTGGGTACGAGAACAGGGGCGGGGCGGGGACTTGAAATCCCGCAACTGTACCAAAATTAAATTGAGGATTGAAAAAAATACCGGTCCCATACCACAACTTTAATGGAACGGTTAAAACCGCCATTAACAGATCAAGTCCTCACAGGTCTCCAGACAAATGAGTAATTTTGAAAGAGTAATGTTAAACGTCCCAATATTTTTTCCCAAAATCTGTTCCAAATGATGTGGTATGTAAGATATCAACATTTTATAAATTATGATATTATATGGTAAATGAGGTGATGTTGACACTTCATGTGTCATATCATTTGAGATAGAATTTGGGACATTTAACATTACTCATTTTGAAAAATTCATACCCCAAGCCCACATTTTTGTTTTTAAAAGTTTATTTACATTTCATCCTAATTTTTGTATTTACATTTTGCTATTAAAATTTAAATAGTTTTTTAAATTGACCCCAAGATTCCAGGAGATCGCTTCGCCTTTGTGGGCACGTGAGTGGCACTTGAATTATTTTGATAGCCCATAGCCCTTTATACACTTTTATTTTTTATTGTTTTGAAATACACCCATTTCTTTCTTTACAAGTGCATGGCAACTAAATATGATGATATGGTGTAACAGAGCTATTAAAAGTTGTCTCAAGTTTACATGCTATTGAGATCAGTAAAGACTTGTTTATATGGATAATAAGATAATAACAAAGAATGTGGTAGGATAGATCGATGTTCATATTGAAAAAAAGATAAAAAAAACGACACATGAAATTGTGTAGTGATGCATTGAATGATTAAATATGAATTTCTTATTTAATTTTTGAATCCTTACCATATATCCTTACAATTAAGACTCGTAAAATAATTGACCATATGTTCATCGGTCGAACTGAATAAATAAACAACTTGTGGATTTAATAAACTTTTCCAAGGTATTTTTTTAAAGATCAATGACATAATATTCGTTAGTTTCTTCCATATGTAATCTTATAAAATGAAGTACTTGTTATAATTGGAGCAAGAATAAAAGATGGAACAATAATAAAGTATAAATTATAAATTTTTTATTATATCCAAGAGTATACAAAACATTATCTACCTTTTTCGTGGTAGAATAAAAATAAAAGGAGACCTGCATGGGTATACAATCTGACATGTTAATCGTTGCACCCCCCAGCAAAAATAAAAAGAAAATAACATAAAAATAAAATAAATAAAGATATTGTAATTACATTGTTGAATTTATTATAGTAGTGTATGAAACTCTACTGCCTGATGAGAAGATCAAGTTAGTAGTGAAATGGTATCTTGGTTGTTGTACGTTCTTATCATTTTGTTGAAGCCGTCGCTGAGAAATCCACAACGGTGTCTGGTTTTGGAGGTGGCGGTGCACGGTTGACATGGCCAGCAAAGTTCTTTCCGTTCAAGCTGCAGTGGCCGCTACCTCCGGGAATGAACGTGCAAGGAGAACCGGCAATTGGTGGGACAGGAGTACCCTTTTGAAGGGACTGCAAATAATTATTGGGAAAATATTTCTTCAACAATTGGCTACTATCGTGCAAAGGCCTAAAAGCTGCACTCAATTGTATTGTACTTGAAGTGAACAAAATGGCGAAAATGAACAAAAATGACAACAAGCTACTGGATTTATGGTACCCCATTTGTCTGGCTTTATTGAACAAAAATGGCAACAAAATGGTGTAAGTGAAATAGAGTTAATATTCTGCTGGTGGAGAGGAGTTTGGTGAGATCATTTGGGGTGCATACATGCATTTATATAGGCAGGGTTTAATGGGTCAATTTTTTTTTTAGAGAATTCGGTTGTTTTGACTTCTCTCTAACATGAATTGTTAATCTTGACTTGGCCATGGTTTGAAATTTGAACCTCTATGTAGTCTACATTCTGAATCAAACACACGGAACCGTGAATGCCAAGAAGTGATATTGTTTTTAACGGAAAAAGTTGAAACAAAGTCATGATCTTGAAGGGGTCTTTTATTAGTTATATATATATGGAGCTTAAATTAATTTTCTGCAATGTCTTGCCATTCCTCTAGTTACCGATCGAATTTTTGAAGTATTGCATACTATGTATGGGAATTATATATATATATATATATATATTAAAAGAAAAGTTTAATTGGGTACATAATTAAATTATCGATTTCTATTTTTGAACTAAAATAATTGATGTTAGACAAAATCTCTTTAAGTTGACGTATAATTGCACATGAAAATAAAATATTACTTGACTTTGAAACCAACTAATTAATTATTTAAATAAAGATTAAGAAAGGAGGAGGAAAGTTACAGAGTTGAAGAGTTGAAAATAAAAGCACATTAGTTTATATAGAAAGAAGAAGACTTAGTAAAAGCACATGTATGCATATACCACCAAAACGCTCTGGACAAGCAAAAACAACAGCGGTCTCAACTGAAAATGGTATTTTTACATATTAGTGTCAGTGTATGGGGCATTGGGGCACGACAAACATGCCTTGGACCTACCTAGTGATCAAGACACATAATTTTACTACCATTAATTACCAACATATATGGAGGATACGAGATTAAAATTATGGGATTAAATTATTATCATCAAATTAACAACTAATAATTCAATTAATAGTCATCTCATCAGTTATATAATAATAATAAGTGGAAATGGTGAAGAATGTCACCTTTTTATTGGTCACTTGCAGTGATGTCACCTTTATAATAAGTTAAGTTTAAAATACACCTATTATGGTGAGCTATCGAAATTGCCCTTAAATAATCGATATTTTATTCTTTAAAGGCTGTCGTCTAATAAAGTTGTCTGAAAATCAATCACCTACTCCATTTTTTCTTCACAAAACGAGCTTCATTCCAGATATTGCACATATTCCAGATTTTGCACAAGAAGGTAAAATAATATTTCTGATCTTCATTTACATTTTTTATTGTATTTCGGTGTGGTATAACACTGTATGAGCATTTATGAACATGTTGTCTCAAATTTTTTATGTTGATGTACTGGAGTTGTAAACTTTTTACAAATAATGAATGAACATGTATGCATATTTTTTTGTATATATATTTGGGCGAGTTGAGTTGTAGTGGTGCAAACAAGTTTATAATCTTGGGCATAAAAACTTAAAATGTTTTAAAAAAAGGTCGAAACATTTGTAAAAAAGCTCGAAAATGTGAAACTAAGTCTCGATCAAATTCTAAAAAAGCTCGATTCCAAAAATAGATGCTAGATACGTAAAAAGAAAAGCTCGATCCTTGAAAAAAAGGCTCGATCCTTGACAAAAAAAGCTCGATCAATCAGAAAAAAAAGCTCGATCCCTGCCAAAAAAAGCTCGATCTCTCACACAAATAGCTCGATCCCTCACACAAAAGCTCGATTCCTCAAAAAAAAAGCTCGATCCGTAAAAGTAAAAGGTCGAGCCATATGAAAAAAAGCTCGAGTCATATGAAAAAAAGCTCGATTATGTAGAAAAAGAGCTCGGTCTTGAACAAAAAAAGCTCGATCCCGTTAGAAAGAGCTTAGTCATGTACAAAAACGGCTCGATTATGTACAAAAAAAGCTCGATCAGTTTTTAAAAAAAGCTTCATATCTTACACTTTTGATTTTTGTTTAATCCTTTATAATTGTAAATTTAATATGAAATATTTTTTTCCTTATTAATGGTTTTTGATGTTGGTTTTGACAGGACAATGGAGAAGGTGAGAATAATCATATCTTACAACGGTCGATGGGAGCAATTACCAGACAGAAATCAGAGGTATTTAGGTTCTGATAACCAAGGTTTGTATGTGTCAAAGAATTTGAGTTACGACGAACTGGTGTCGATCGTGCAAACCATTGTGAAGTTTGATGAGAACAAATACAGTGCTGAACTACAGTCTCTATCAATTGTTCCTGGGACTATATGTCGTACATTTATAAGAAACAATGACGATGTTCAGTTTATGCTAGGAGAAGATAGGGTGATCCCTCAAGTATGTGTTAGTCTAATCGAGAGGCCAACAGAAGATGTCATTGGTGAAGATATCCCTCATCCTGATAACACCCAACAATTTCGATCGTCAGGCGTGAGCAACCAGTTGTTCACAGAAAGAAGTGGAATTGATGGTCGGGAAAACATATGTGTTGTCCCACCGGAAGTAGTTGCCCATGATAATAGACCGGAAGCTCAATTCGACGATGTATTTGGTTGTCATATTAAGATGAATGGTAGAGAGTACAACCACCAATACAATGAGATCTACAATGACATCAACAATGAGGAGAATACAACACTGAATGTTGGGGTGAATCATGAGGTGGATAATTAGGGCAATTTAAATTCTGTAGAAAATGTAGAGGACAATCAGGATAATGCAGAACCTGTTGAAACGGAAAGAAGTGTAAGACATGTACACATATTTAGTTCCAATGCACTAGATATAGTTGGGACCTCCGAGGGGAGGGCTAATGTAACTGCAGATGATTCAAATAATGCAAGAACATGGGTTATTCCAGGAGCAGAATCATACTCGTTTGGTATTGGTGGAAGCAGGAACTTGTTTGAAGATGAACCTACAAGCATGATATATAAAGGCCAGTTTTTTGCAACGAAAAAGGATTTGAAGAGACTAGTAGGCCATTTTGCAATGCGGCAGAACTTCGAGTGGAAGGTAAAAAGGTCCAATAAGACAACATTACATCTAGTTTGTTTGATGGGAAATTGTACGTGGAAGTTAAGAGCGGTGAGGAGAGATGAAGGCACATACTTTCAAGTAAGAAGTTTTGTTAACGAACATACTTGTCCGTTAGAGGAAATTCACCGCCGGCACAGACAAGCTAGTGCAGTCACAATTGGAGAAGTTATTGCACCTAGACTTCAACAACAAGATGGTCGACTAATGCGTCTGAAGGATATAATCGCCGACATGAAATCAATGTATGGAATCCAAATCATGTATAATAAGGCACACGCCTCCCTCGATTATGCGTTGTCACTGACATATGGAACACATGAGGAAACCTTCCAACTGCTTCCATCATTTGGTTACGTTTTGGAACAATAAATCCTTACACAATCACTGACTTACAGTGCGACGAAGATGATACATTTCTATACTTATTCATGTTGATTGGTGCCTCACTTAGAGGATTCCGAACTTGTATGCGTCCAGTCATTGCCGTTGATGGTACCCATTTGAAGGGACGATTCCGGGGTATAATGTTTGTTGCAACAGCACAAGATGGGAACGAACAGGTGTATCCAATTGCTTTTGGGTACGACGACTCAGAAAACAATCTTTCATAGGAATGGTTTTTGGATTGCTTGAGGGGTGCCCTAGGTCATATTGATGAGCTAGTTTTCATTTCCGATAGGCATGCAAGCATTGAAGCAGGGATTTCTAAAGTGTTCCCTTATGCCACCCATACCATATGTTGCTGGCACTTTGCTGAAAATATCAAAAAGCGATTTCATAGGAAGGATGTTGCAGTAATAATGGACAAAGCAGCACGCGCATACACCGAGTCTGAATATAACCAGCACATGGAAGAGTTAAGAAACTTGCACCAGAATGCATATGATTATGTCATTGATACCGGTCCACACAAGTGGTCCCGTGTACACTGCCCGAAAAGAAGGTATAGGGTGATGACAACTAATGCTACAGAATGCATAAACTCATACCTAAAATTTGCACGCCAACTGCCTATGTTGACTATGGCTGAGTTCATTAGAAATATGCTGCAACGATGGTTTCATAATCGCTATAGAGCTGCACAAACCATGCGTCATCAGTTGACCAACGCAACACATCTTGTCCTCTTAAAATGTGTGGAGAAGTGTGGTTATTTAACCGTAAATCCAGTCGATTGGAACATTTTTTTAGTCAAACGGTCTGGAAAACAGTGGACTGTTGACTTAGCTCGGAAGACTTGTACTTGCAACAAATTTCAAATAGATAATTTTCCATGTTCTCACGCCCTTGCGGTGGCACGATAGATTACTGTAACTTGGACTTCACAACTTTGAAAACCTACTGATCATTTTCTTGGTGAAGCTGATAGTTTTCAATGTTTTTTACAGGGAGCGAAACTTGGACTTCACAACTTTGTGTGCGGACTACTACAAGACACAGACACTTATTAACGCGTACTCGGTTCCTATTATACCGGTGGGCCATCTTTCCACTTGGGTTGTGCCATTTGACATTGCTCAGAGGGTGATTTTAAATCCAAACTTCAGGAGACAAGCAAGACGCCCGAGGGTTGGTCGCCATGTCTCGTCTTCGGAGAGGACAACTACATAATCCTGTAGAAGATGTGGACAACCAGGGCATAATTCCAGGAGATGTTCTAATCCACCGATGATTAATGAAGGTACAAGAAGAGCTGTTCCCGATGAATACCGCCGCAAGTGTAGCATCTGCCATTCAATTGGACACAACAAACAAACGTGCCATAACATTGACTCTAATAGGGAATGAATGACAATTTTTTGATCACATTGAAAACTTTTGGAAGTGTATCATATTGTAATAATTTGGAATTGCAATAATTACTTGTTAATGAATGAATTAATATTAATGAATGAATTAATATTAATGAATGAATAATGAACGAATTAATATTCATGAATTAATTACATGTCTCTGTACAACTAAAATGGTAATATACAAAAAATCACTTGGCGGGCCTGGAGTTAGCAAAAATCTCCACAGCTATTTTTTCCCGAATCATCCCCATATCGTCCTCTGACCAATCAAAAGGCCTTTGGTTCGCCACTATATACTCGATAATTCTCAAAGTATGGGGACCACAGTTAACTCTACAATTCGGGACATAAAACACTATTAGAAATCGTTCATAAAGAATATCTAAACACATGAATGAAATAGAATGTCTTACGATTTCTTTTGTTGGGGGACTGTAGAAGGATGCACCAGGCTGACCGAGAAGGGCTTATTTTCCCGAGTGAACACCCGACGACCAGGTCGTCGTGCTGTATGGAACCCTGCGTCACTCAACATGGAGGGTAAAAACCACTGTAATGGCCGGACCTGCTGGTGCCTGATCTGATAAGGGCCTTCCTATCTCCAGGGGTCATAAATATCAATCTTCCCGCGACAAAGGTCGACGCTCACCACCAGCCAATGTTGGGCCCCAACGTTGCACGGAATCAGCACCTGTAATAGTTTGCATGCCGTGTTAGCTGAGGATATACTTACATTTTTTTTAAATCATCTCAATCATGTAACACTTACCTGGTCAACCTCGTGCCATGGGCGGTTTCCACTCGTGGGTGCTCCACGGACCGTGAGAAGGTCATCTTCCAACCATCGGGACTGTAACACATTCCACCTTACCGTGCTCACAGCACCGTGGGAATCACGAGGCATCATCCTCTCCCTCATGTACAACATAAGTGGCTGTACAGGCATTGACAAGATCGTATTATTAATACAGAAGCATAAAATCCGATGTGATTCCCAAATGTTATAACTACTTACATAAAATTATGTATCCAACACGTTGATCCTCTGGTTGTACACATTGTGGAATCCTCGCTGACGCTTACGAAGAATATTGAGGTATGCATCCATATGCTAACAAACAATAAAACCACCGTAATTGTTAACAATTTAACAATACTTACACAAAAGTTAATATGAAATATAATAAGTACATACTGTGTCCTCCACGTCCATGAAGTTGGACTGCATACGCACGAACCATCCCGCGGTAACTGGTGACAGCAAGTCCACATCACGTATGTTTAATGATTGAATTACCTTAGCTATACATAAATTAGAATAAACAAGAAATGTACATCGATTTGTATTATAAAAAGTTGGACTCACTGTTCCCCGTTGATGTTCCTCTTGAAGGCCTTGTATACCGCTAGGTGGTCACCGTCCACTAGTCTGTGGGGGTCAAAAATGTGTTCCACAGACTCGGGTCATGTCTTCAACTTTTTTGGACGGCATGGATCTGTGTAAGAGCTCACCAACTGCCATCCGCGCTTACCTAAACGCTTCACCGGGGAAGGGGACCGCTCCGACGCCATGGACGTATTGGGTGGGGGAGGGAACCGCTCTGACTCCACGGACGTGCTGGGTGGGGGAGGGGACCGCTCCAAAGCCACGGACGTGCTGGGTGGGGGAGGGGACCGCTCCGACGCCACGGAAGTGCTGGGTGGGGGAGGGAACCGCTCTGACGCCACATACGTGCTGGGTGGGGGAGGGGAGGGGACCGCTCCGATGGCACAGACGTGCTGGGTGGGGGAGGGGACCGTTCCGATGCCACGGACGTGCTAGGTGGGAGAGGGGACCGCAGTGGTTAAATCGATGTGCGAGGAGGTGGGGGGATCGATGTGATGGGAGGTGGGGGGGACCGCTGAGCCTGGGTGTCTGTCTCCCCCGTAAACCTATCAGTCGACCCTCCGAGACTAAATAATTGATCAGGAGGTGAGGGGCTATCTCGGTGTGTACTTAAGGTCGAACCTTGAAGCCCCCGTATCATATCCAGTAACAATCGGTGTTGCTGCTGACGATCCTCATCACTCTTTCGGATCATATCCAACAACTCCAAGTGTTGACGTTGTCGATCCTCGTCACTCTTCCAGACGGCTTCACGCACATCGTTCAACATTTCAGTCCACGAAGCCTGAAATCATGTCTACATTGTTAGTAAAAAACTATCAGCACGTGTTACTAAAAAAATACTTAACTTTGTTTTCAACTTACCTTTCCATCACGTCCAACTCCCCCACGGGAATCCCCTACAGATGTACCATGTCCGGGGGTGAAAAACCGAACCCGCCTATGTATATGCCTTTCTCGTTGAGGGTCTGTCTCATATCCCTCACTGTCACTGGGCCTCAAACCCCCAGTAGCGGGGTCAGATCCTTCATTGTCAATGGTCCTGTCTGTACCACTGGTCCCGCCTAAGGTGATCTGATCAGGGACCTCAGGCGGCATATCATCCATGTCATCTTCTACATACATGCTCCCCCCCTCGTCTAGGCAGGCATAGTACGGTGCCTGTCTCTCAGCTGGTGTCGGCACCAGTTCCTTGATCGCAAACATCTGATATATTAGTTAGAACAATGTCATTGTACAAATACTAACTAATAAAAACATTAACAAAATAAATACATACCCTAGCTTTGAAAATCTTTGCTAGCTTCTTTCCTCTCGGTTGTTTGGTCAACTCCCACTTCAAAATACGGGGAGTCAGATCAGTAACCCTCCGGACACTGACCTCTTTGGCCAACTCAGGGATCACCTCCAAAACAAATATCTGAATCATAGATAAGTACGATAAGTATCCATACAATTTTGGGCACCAACAATAAAGTACAATTTGTAGTTCGAACTTCATACCAACAGGGCATGAGAAAGACCGTATATGTTGTAGGTCTCCACCCTGTGTACATCAGCGCCATTTTCCTGCCGGCGTCGCTCGAACCCGTCTCTTCGCCCGTCAAGCGCATGCTTGAATGAGTGAATAGAATGCCTATACAAGTGGGCCCCCCACGGGAACGCATCGAACACATCGAGGTCCTCAACTAGCCGAAACTGCCAAACTGGAATCTTGAATCTCTCATCCACCCCCATCAGTATCCAGTTCAGCATATATAAGAGGCAGAGTTTGACAGCATCGTACGCCTGTCCGAAATCTGTGCCGGTTACAACACCCCCAATCTGCTTTAGCGATACCTCATCGGCTATAGAAAAGTACCACTCATGTATGCCATTCTCCACTGCTGCATACATTGTGGTCTCTGGTACAACTCCAAACCGCAGTCCGGTGATCAGACAAAATTCCACCTTGGAAAACCTCACCGACTGGGTTCCTAACATGAAGTGCATCTCATCTGTGGGGCCGTTATGATGGAGCTCCCTCAAAAGCAACCGATGGATAATACCACCGAAAAACTTCATCTCCCCATGCATCGTCAGAAAATGCCCGAAACAAGAAGCCATGAACCACCGACGGTCTTCATCTGCAAATTCTACAGGGACACGGTTCAGTGCGTCGTCTATATGGGCGAGGGCATCAAAATGGTTGTGCCGTGTCAATTTGCCCTCGTACCAGTATCCTTCTGGAGTTTTAAGTGAATCTCTCAACCTATTTCTCATCTGCAATGTAACAAAAATACAATATCATTAGACAAAATTTTATTAAAAAGTTCGATCCCTTTCAAAAAAGCCCGATTGATTTACAAAAATGCTAGATTTCTTTTCAAAAAGGCTCGATCCCTTTCAAAACAGCTCGATTGCTTTACAAAAAAGCTCGATTCATTTTCAAAAAGGCTCGATCCCTTTCAAAAAGGTTCGATCCCTTTCATAAAAGCTCCATCACTTTTAAAAAAAGCTCGATACTTTTTTAAAAAGCTCGATCCCTTTTAAAAAAGACTCGATCCCTTTTCAAAAAAGCTCGATCCCTTTCAAATAGACTCGATCCAATTCAAAAAAAGCTCGAACATATTCAAAAAAGCTCGAAACATATTCAAAAAAGCTCGATTCCTTTAAAAAAGGCTCGATTCCTTTCAAAAAGGCTCGATCCCTTTAAAAAAAATCTCGATCCCTTTAAAAAAAATCTCGATCCCTTTTAAAAAAAGCTCCATCCCTTTTTTTAAAAACTCTATCCCTTATTTAAAAAGCTCTATCCCTTTTAACAAAGGCTCGATCCCTTTTCAAAAAAAGCTCGATCCCTTTCAAATAGGCTCGATCCAATTCAAAAACAGCTCGACCCTATTCAAAAAAGCTCGATTCCTTTTTAAAATGGCTCGATCATTTTTCAAAAAAGCTCGACTCCTTTCAAATACGCCGATCCTTTTCAAAAATGCTCGATTCCTTTTCGAAAAAGGCTCGATTCCTTTTCGAAAAACCTCGATCTACCAAAACCTAATTTTCACGAAAAAAATAGCTCGACTAAACAAGTAAGCTCGATTTTCTTGAAAAAAGTCTCGAAAACCCAAATTTCATCTTCCACAACTGATATTCAACCAAATTACAAACCCTAACCTAAACCACAACCATTCTCACATCTCTATTTTAACCGGTTTCTACAATTCCTATCAACAAAACTCAATTCTAACATGTAATGCAAGTTAACAACAACAAAAACAAAAACAAGGAAAAATAACCAATCTTACATTTGTCAATCGCAGCTTTTCCGGTCACTTCACCATCGATTTGTTTCCCGTCGGTTTGACTGTTGCTTCTTTCTGACTTTGAAAACGACAACTTCCTCACTGTTAAAATATTTCGGGGTATTGCTGTCTCAAACGCTCTTTTGGTGCATTTTAAACGTACATTAGTAAAGTGATGATATTTGTCCAACACACTTCTCAAATAGTGCCAATAATTTTTTGACCCCTAATAATAATCTAGTTAGGTGTGAAAAATATTTTCAGGACCAAAATTATATAATATTATGGAACTGGTTTCATAACGTTTTATAGTTTTCGAATGATTTTTTTTTTCAATATCAGTAGAATTCTTTCTTTTTTTTTTCTCTTCGTCGCAATTAACAATCTTTGTATACTGAACATATCCTCATATAACAAATTGAGATTGTCAGACGATCAAAGTTTTAAATACATGTTAACATGTAAATCAGTCATGCAGCGACACAACTTACGGATTTTCTTTTTTAAAGAAAAATATTTATATAAAGTTATAGTTTTATTTGGTTAGGATTTTGAAAAACCTCAATCGATAAAAGATCTATTAATAGTAGATCTATTGGAAATAGAGTTTTTTTTTTTTTTTTTAAATTCTACTTGTTTGGTTGATAGACTTTTTTTTTTTTAATGTCTATTCGGAGAATCGCCTTCTCACGAGCTTTTGCCTATTAGACCATCTCCAATACATGTGTTATTGTCAATGTCAAATTTGATAAAAAAAAATGTAAAATACTATATTTGACACAACAATTTAGTATTGTGCTCCAATGTACAGTTGTATTTAACATGTTATTTTTATTATTTTATTAATAAAAATCATAAAAATCAATATTTATCTTTAATATATTCATTAAATTGTCGAAGAATAGTTGAATAAAATAGATTTTGATTGTAATATCATTAATGTACATTAAATTTAAATTATTTTAAGTATTATATATATATATAATTGTATTTTTGTAATTAGAAAAGAAATATTTATTGTGTGTCAAATTTGATATATGTTATACCGTGTGTCAAATTTGGCATAAAGTTTAGCATTTACCAAATTTAGCATAGTATTTGATACTGTTTTGGAGAAATATTTTTACACTCTATGCTAAATTTTAATATTGATATATAAATTTGGCACAACATTGAAGATGCCGTTAGATGTTTAAACTCTACTGGTCTCTACTCAATTTAAAATAGATAATCTTAAAAGCCCAATCAATTAACTCTAAAAAAACTCATAGGTAGTAAAAGCTCAACCAAATGAGCACTTATATACTGTCCAGGAGGTGGTTGTTGAATAAATTGTAAGTGATCTAATCGAGTAGATCCTAGCCGTCCACTAGGTTGACGGTGCTGTCCATGTACAACGGGGCATTTGACTTTGATGATCAAACTCCAAATGTAGGTCATACACGCACCTTTTTACTTACATACATCACAAGACTAAGATATATATATATATATATATATATATATATATATATAAAAGGCAAAGTCGAAGCATTTTCTCGATCTTGACTGATATCTTTAATGCGTTTATTTTACATTACAAACACACGCGCTAAAAACCATTAGAAAATACAAAGAAAAAAAAAATGAATGGACTTTGAAAAGTTTGTGATACAAAGTTTGTCCCCAACGGTTCCTCTACTTTTCCTTACATTATTTTGTATTTTTAAAACTATTTTCCTCCTTACTATATATTCAAACATTCTTGTCTAAGAAGGAAGATGTGTTTTTTCTTTTCCGGTATCTATATGTATCCACCTATCTAGATGAAGTATTTATTTTAAACTTTTACTATTAATAGGATTTGAGCTACTGATTTAGAGGTTATTTGTTCAAACCCCAATCTCATCCAACTACCATTTGAGCTATGCGTTTGAAAGCAAGAAAGAGGTGGTTTTATTTCCTTACAATGTTGTAATTAAGTGATTTAAACCAGATAATTAGATGCATGTTTCATTATTTTTATTAATTAACAACAATATAATATTCAGTTTGAATATTTCAATAATGATATCACTAATTAACTTTGATTACATACACCATCTAATGTGACTTGGTAGTAATAATAATTATTTAATTTGTCAATATTTTAGATTCGAATTGCCCCTAACGCAAATGGAAGAGTGATATATATATATATATATATATATATATATATATATAATTAACTTCTATTTAACTAAATTAATTAATAGCTTTTTATTTACGATCTATTTGAATCATTTTTTTTCTTATTGTTCTACTTCTTTTTTATTTTAGAATATATATATATATATATATATGTATATCGTTTGGATTAATAATTAGTAATCTTTCTCGCATATAAATCTTCTTACATAATATTTTTTTCAAACTCCAAATCATGAAATTAACGTTACACAATGGATTATATACTTATATAACATAAAATAGTGGATTTGTCGCTTTTTGAAGAAAGTGTAAGTCACTTTGTAATATTACCCACTATGTAATATTAATTTCATGATTTGGACTTAATTTTATGTTTGAGATTTGCATGTGACAAACCCTCAGATAAGTAGTATATATGTTTGTTTGGAGTTTGGGTAATTCAAAATTATGATGTACATCTTTTTTATCTGGTATTTACTAAACATTTCCTAGTACTTTTTATAGGATTTGGATTCTCTATTGATCAGATTTTTGTTTTCTGATATAAAACGCTTAAAGATAATAAAAGTGAAAAAAAAAAAAGTAAATCTAGTTATTGATTATAAGGTTCGGTTTGGAAGAGTTTCTTCAAATAGATTTTTTAGGAGTAGATATTTTAAAATAGATTTTCTATAAATAGAGCTTTTTTAAAGGATATGATTACCAAAATATTCAAAACCTATTTTAAATGATAGAGTTTTATTAGACAATTTAGTGTTATTAAATAAACTCAAAAAGATCTATTTGAAAAAACTTAAAATTTGAGCTTTCTCTAAGTAGACGTAAAACAATTTTTTTAATCAAACAAAAACTCTATTGAGTGACAACCAAACGATACATTTAAAAAAAAAAGTTTTTTTTTAATTAACCAGTAGACAAGCTCTTCCAAATGGATACTAAACATCGTTAGATTTATTTAAATCATGAAAAAGATCAAATCAGTCGAGAGTATAAATTCCTTTTTATGTACATTAATTAAAAAACCGATTATTCTGTATAATGACAGAGCCCGGTGCCAGCTGCTTAGTTTTAAATAAATTAAAATCTGAAATCGTGTGTCGATCACTCCATGTCACATACCCAACAAATCAATTAAATTCTCCATATTAAAAGTTGAGAAATATCTTCCCTTTGTGCTTTGGTTATTACGTTACATTTTTACTGTAACTTTGATCCAGAATTCAATACTTTTGAATAGAAAAACTATTTGTATAACCAATATAGCATATGTTTTTTTTAAGTAACAATATAGCATATGAAATACACATAAAATATATAATCATAAGCACTGCCTTATAATTAACAATATTGCATATGAAATACACATATAATATAATAATGATGTGGATAAGTTGTGCATGCATGGATAGGTGATCGATAGGCTTAGCAATGAATTTGACATTGTTCTCCCTTATTCTCTGGAATATATGTACAGCCCGACTGCCCAGCACTCCAGCAGGTGGCACAGAAGCGTTGTAATGCGAGTATGCGACACGGCCACAATTGGTGGCAGCTTTCTGTTCAACGGCCTTGCCATTGCTGCTCCAAAATATATGTACTATAATTTTCCTAAGAAACTTCAACAAGAATATGGGTGGGTATTAAGTTCCAAACCGAACCGAACCAAAAAAAGGGTGTTCTGTTCGGTTCCTCAAATGAATTCGGTTTAAAAATTAAAAACCGAAAAAAATTCGGTTCAAACCTGTTTGATTTCCTAAAAACCGGTTTGAACCGATTAAACCAACTATATAAGTATAACTAAAAAAAAACCTAACAAACTTCTTTATCTTTTCTTTCATTATTATTAGTTAGGTTTGATTTGTTTTTTATTTTGGGCTTGGGGCTTGGGCTATTAAAAATATTAAAACTTTGGCCTAAAATTAGAATCCAACAATCCATCAAATTTAAAAACATATTAAAAAGAACTCATTAAGTCCATCAAATCAATAAGGCCCATTAGGTCTAAAACCGAAATGAACCGAACCGAACCGAACCGATTAAAATCAAATCAGTTCAGTTCGGTTGCAATTTCTTATTCGGCTTAAACCGGTTCAATTTTGGATGAACCAAAATATTTTCGGTTCAGTTCGATTTTACCCAAAATCGAACCGAACCGAACCGAACCGTGTCCACCCCTAAACAAGAATCTTAAATATATCTGAAATCAACTTTTGACAATAACAGAGACTTAGATAGAACTGAAGGTTCGTTTGGTATGGAGATGGGACAAGACAAGGTGAGACTGGATTGAACATGACAGAACTGGACAGAACTATAAACTGTACTGTTATGCGTTTGGTATGGTTGGGAGATAACGGAACAAGAGATTCAAATGACCAGAGTACCCCTCTTATATATATAACAACATAGACTATATTATATATTATATATATTATATTATATTATATATATTATAATATATATATATATATATATATATATATATTTATGTAATAAATATAATATTATATATGTAATTATAATATATAATTTATTCGACATGATTATAATTGTTTAAAAATTTAAAGGGTAAATTAATCTTTTGACACTTGTCCCATATCATGGGACAAGTTGTCTTAGGGTCTTGGGTGGGATAAGTTTTTATGATTTTTATCCCACCTTGTTCCGTCCTGTCCCATACTAAGAACGTGTCAAACGTGAGATAAAAATAAACTGTCATACGTTATCCTGTCCTGTCTCGCGTACTTAATTTCTTATATGTGGTATCACATGCTTACACTAATTTTGAGGTATCGCATAAATGATCCGAATTACCGGTGAAAGACATATATATATATATATATATCCTTTCCAGCTAAATATGAATTCTCACTTAAAAAGGCATATATATTAATTTTTTAATTGCATTAAATGAAAGAAGAAAATGAAATTGTATTAACACTATATTTATAAAAAAAATCATACTTGTATCATAATTTATGATGTGACAATTTAATTCGATTAATATTATTATTCCATACGCGGAACCTGTTTTTTCCCATGTTTTGTATTTCCTGATTATGAGTATAATTATTCGAACTCCTTAACGTTTGATCTCATTAGGTAGAGGTAAACCACTTATATCAAATTTTAAAAAGAAAAAACAAATAAGGAATGGATATTGATCCAGATGTTATATATAAATAGTACAATATCATTTAATGAAGGAATACATTTTTCTTTGTTCATATATATATATATATATATCCTATATACCCAACAAAATTATTTGGATAGATATGCTGACTTATTTGAACCTGGAATGGTTTGTGGTCATCAAATCAAAAGATTGGCAACGACATGTATTCAAAGGAAAGGAGGGAACCATGAATTGCAACGAAAAAGATAAGTATTGAGATTTTTCATGCAATATTACAAGCTTTTTGGAATTGTATATCCAAGGTGTTCTGTTAATTGACTCATAAAAGATAAACATAAGAAAAATGTCTAGTGGAAACAGAATAGAAAAAAAATTAATATAAAATTCGGGAAACAAAGAAAGAAAGAAACAGGCACGATGATTGTTTTTTTTCCCGTGAGCTACAAGTGTATGTATGTACACATATAATGATAAAATTACTAATTTTTTTTTAATATATCATGTAAAGTGACAACGACTCGAACTTATACTATTGTTTGACTGAATAAGTACCCTTTACTGTGAAACAACATCGGTCAGTAGTTTTTAAATAAAAATTTAATTATGTACGTTCTTATATGAAATTAATAAGTGGTTTGAAATTTGTTGTTTACAATCAGTACTTAGAAGGATTTTGTATACAATATTACGATCCGATCCATTTCAATTTGATTTTCTCAAATGTAATAAAATTGGATCGGTAGGAGATTTGTCCAACCGATCCAATCCAATAAACAAAAGTCATAGTATTGGTTTTAAATCAGATAGGCCCAAGCCCATAAAGAGCACACCCAAACCCAATATTAATTATTATTTTTTTGATAGATAACCCTATACTAATTAATCTGATTCTAAACATGTACAATTGGAAAAAAAAAAAAAAAAAAACAAAAGGAGGTATTAAAAAAACAAGAGTAGTTGCAAACCTGATCAGTGATGTCCTTAATGAATATAATGATCAGTTTAACTTAATTTGATTGTATTTCATTTTTTTTATATATTTAAGTTAGATTTGTTATACTATCATAATCCCATCATAAATCTCATCATTCTATCTTAATTAAATATTATAGTTGGATCATTACCTATTAACATAAATTTTTGGGTTTAATAGTTAACAACCAGGAGGCCTCATATTTGAAATTCTTAATCATTGCACATGTTAACGGGAAGTATTAAACATGTGTCCGTGTCTATTAACTTAAGCTTTTAGATTAACAGGTTATCAACAAGATTGAATTGCTCAAGGTTATTGAAATAACTCCATTGAAATCTCTTGCTTGCAAACAAAACACGAGACAAACAGGGGGCACTTCGATGTTCCCTAAAAACAAAGATCAACAATTACAAAGTACAACAACATAAAATTGAAGATGAAATGAAAGCATTAATCCCATTTTTGGTTATTGGTTAAAAGACGACTGAAAAGCCAATCTAACCAATTCTGGGCTCCGAAGTCACAATGCCATGACCATCGACAAAGATTCGGACCCTGTCACAGCGAAAATCATCCGTAACAAACGATCCCGATTTCACAACGATGACTCTGACCCCGCTGGTTTCAGACTTGATGACATCCTCTGCTGCCTCCCCATCGATGCCAACTACCTCTGGCCATGAACTCTTAAATCCTGCAAATGCCATTGAAATACATGCACTAATTAATTAATTCAATATTAATATATTTTAAGGTGGAAAAATAACTCACCCTTGGGACACCTTGACATCTTCTCTTCACTTCAAATGTTATATTGAATTTTTGGTATAAGAGTTTGCAGGATTTGACAGGTATTTATAGCAGACTCTGCTGTGCTGGATGGTTGTAATAGTTCAAACAAACATTTAAACCAGACGGGCCTTGCATGGTGTATTTACCGGTTCAAAGCTTTTTTATTTTATTTTTTTGACTGGTTTGTTTTCTTCATACGGCCAGGTGACATCCTCCAAGGAGAACAAGACAATTAGCTGGTTAAAGCTTATTTATACATGTTTGTCATGCTTTGTTGTGAAGAACGAATTAGCAAAGAGAAGCTGATAAAAAGATTAACGTAATGTTAACAGAACCAAACAGATGAACAAGACTGGAAATATGTTCATGAAAGGAACCTTTGATTTGTGATAATTACTTGTAGTTGGTCCCTTGCAGCCAATCGATGATGTGTAGATTTATTGATATCAAAATTTATACTTCTGCTTCTATGAATTGGTCAATCCTAATTTCAATGGAGTAGTAGCACTGTTGGTCTGTTGCTAGTTGCTACTACACAACCAAAATTTTCTTATAGCAACCTTGATGGACCGTTATGATTTTCTGTTGATTTGAACTTGATCTGAGTTCTTAAAGATCATGTGACACATTGTTAGAGTAGTTTTGTTGGGTTATTTATTTGTTTAAATTTTTGAATCCAGTAGTATATGACGTGGTATTAGATATAGTATTTGACCCAGCTGTATCAAGTTCCAATTCTTGAAACCCCACTCGGTTGTATTGAACATAAGAGGGTAAATTACAATGCTTAATTTTATTATTGGACTCCTTTTATAATATTTTAAGCTTTTGAGTCAAAGCCAGGGTCACTTGTTTTTCTTTTATCCGAAAACTAAATCAATGCTGAATTTTTAAATCGAAATATGCAATTGAATGATATGTTTGTTTTTTATTTGGGTTAAAAAAATAATTAGCAATTTTTTGTGGTAACATTTCAACACTGTCATTGCTTTAATAACTTATGTTTAAAAGACACCAATTATGGTGAACGGATAAAAATACCTCCAATGGTTGTTCCATATCAGATTTTTTTCATTTATTTTACAGTGACAGAGTTGTGAAGTAGAGAGAGAAAGTCTCGTTGAAACCTAAACAATCATTTGAACAACGACGGAGTGGTGCTATGCAGACGCATTCGGGGGTCGAGCTCCCCACTGAGCTCGTGGTGATCGAGCTACCCAGTCAGCTCGCGGGGGGCAAGGAGCAGCCCCCCCAGAGTTTTTTTATTTATTTGATATGTTGTGTATTGACGAAGATGAATATCTTGGTTTTTGAGACTTTTTGAAACATTTCCAAGCTTTTTTAGAAATACGTCCGAGTTTTTTTTTTTTAAAAAGGGATCGAACTTATTTTGTACATGGTTGAGTTTTTTTTGTTAATGATCGATCTTTTTTTGTACGGGATCGAACTTTTTATTGTGAGGGATCAAATTTTTTTTTTAAAGGGATCAAACTTTTTTGTACATGATCGATCTTTTTTTTTGTAAGGGGTCGAACTTTTTTTGTTAATGATCGATTTTTTTTTTTTACATGATCAAGCTTTTTTGTAAGGGAATAGACTTTTTTTATGAGGGATTAAGTTTTTTTTAAAAGGAACGAATTTTTTTGTACATGATCGAGATTTTTTTATATACGATCGAGTTTTTTTTGTAAGGGATCAAGCTTTTTTTGTTAACGATCGATTTTTTTTTTACATGATCGAGCTTTTTTTGTAAGGAATCGAACTTTTTTTTAAGAGATCGAGTTTTTTTTATTAAGGATCGAGTTTTTTTTACATTATCTAGTTTTTTTTTGTAAGAGATCGAGTTTTTTTTTTTTTTTTTTGTGATGGATCTAGCTTTTTTATACATGATGGGGTTTTTTTTGTAAGGGATCGAGCTTTTTTTTTTGTGGGGGATCTAGTTTTTTTTAAAGGGATCAAATTTTTTTCTTAAAGGAGGTTTGAGCTTTTTTATCCAAGATTATAAACTTGTTTGCGGCAGTTTAAAAATACTTGTACCAATGTAAAACAACCCAAACAAATTAAAAAAAATACTCACACTAATTACAAAATAGCTCGTAAACATATAAAAAAAAAACTCGAACCAATGTAACAAAATCTCTTACACATATACGACAGCTCGTAAACTTATCAAAAAAACTGGATCATATTCAGACAAATTGTAGATCGATTTTCAGACAAGTTTTTTGGAGAGAGAGATGAGTTACTACTTTCAATGATCAAAGTCTGGAGATGGAAGTATAAATAGAATTAATAATTGATTATTTAAGAGCAATATGGGTAGTTCACCATAATATGTGTCTTTTAAATTTAACTTATTAAACTGGTGATATCACTACAACTTATCAGTGATAAATAATGATATTGAAATGTTTATAATACATTTGCAAGTAACAATGCGATTAAAAGTTTATTTTATTTTATTTTATTTTGTTTATAGTTATTTATCATTAATAATATGTCAAAATAATGATTTTTTTTTGTAATATAAAATCATGGTAATATTGGAAAAAGACATATTTGGGAGTATAATCTTGGAAAGAAATATTTTAAATGCGATACAGTAATTTGAAATTAAGTGAAAATTTAAGATTTTTTATATTTTATTTTCAGTTGTTTTGAGACATTTTTTATATATATATATGACCACTAAAAAAACAAACAAAACAACTTAAAATTTTTAGTTCAAACCTATTAATTAGTGTTAAGTGGAAAAAATAAATTGCACCTAAATTAATAATTAATTAGACTATACAACTTTTTTATGTCATGATTCAAATATATAGCCGGCTAGAATTTGAATGAGTTCTTCCAAGTTGAAAAAGACAAATTATAATCTTAATATATATATATATATATATATTCGATATAAATCAAATCATAAAATTATATAAATTGTAAGTTCCACCATTTTGTAATTGGCTTATTTCTATGACAAACCACATTGAGATATTTTGTAAGCGTAACTTAGATTCTTCATGTGGTCAACGAAGTTCGTGATCGTATTTGGAAAGCTTACCGGCATCCCGAGTGCTTCAAGATCAAAAGTCTCAAAGGTATATCACTTGTCTTGTACTCTTGAAGAGATTAGGTACATATACACACAACTCATTTAATTGTGTATTCGTTGTCATTTTACTGTGCACTACACCGTTTTCACACTCGCACGTATTGCATATACGTTAGTGTGTTAGATCGTGTGAGAAGGCCTTTTCTTCTCATTATCACGGTCTTGATGTCGTCGTGGTGAGCCGCGAAAACCATTCTAGTGGATTTCATGGTCTATTTGACATCATGGACCACAATGACAAATGGACAAGATATTCTTTCCAGAGGATTTCACGGTTCAAGTGTCCTCTTGGACCACCGTGAAAAACTTTCCAGAGGTTTTCTCTGTCGTTGTGTCGTCATGGAGAACCGCGATAATATGACACGAAGTTTTTTCCAACAGATTTTGAGGTTGTGGTTTCGTCACGAACCACACGAAAATGGGACCACGACTTTCCAACGACGATTCAAATGCCTTTGTCACGTCAGTTTGTCGTCATGGTCAATAACGAAAACGAGACCACGACAAACTGTTTTTTGCCAAAACGATGTAGTTTTGCAAGATCTCTATTTATGGCCCAAAACACTTTCTTCTTCACCAAGAACTCTGAAATTCTGAGATTGAGTGAGCATATTGAGTTGTTAGAGAGAGGAGGGCTCTTGCAACCACTTGTGACTCTCCATCCCCGTTCATGTGCATCTGGACTTCATCGAGCATATATTTCCTTTGCATCATCTTGGTAAGTAAGAACAAAATATCATATCTTTCATTGTTCTTCTTTTTAATCACCAAGACATCATCTCTAGTGCTTTTTATTAAGGCATTGGTGATTGTTGGGGTTAGTTAATAACAAGGATTGTTGAATTTAATAATTCACTTTAGTTAAGTATTTAGTGTTAGTCTAACACTCATTTGTATTGAGCATTCATTGATTGTTCACTTAAACTTTAGTTCTCTTCATTGAGACCAAGTTTTATATCTACATGTGGTAGTTGCACAAACAAGAAAAGTCTTGCCTCTAAGGGTTGGTTGACAAACATCGTTAAGACCCACTTTTAAAAGCCTCTAGGTAGAATAGATTAAGTTACGATCCTTGAGAAGAGTGACAAGTGATGCCAACTTAGGATGTAATCAAATTGTCAATTAGTGGAGTTTCTGTGACTCAATGGATAGCAAGACTAGTCCCGTGGTTTTTTTCTAGTTGAAGAGTTTCCACGTAAAAATCAAGTATCATTTAATTTTCACAGTTATACTTGATTTTATTGTTTTGTGTTATTTGTTTGGTTGAATTTTGACTAATCGAAAAAACTTAGTAATTAATCGATTAACAACCCATTCATCCCTATGGGTTGTTTATACATATTTAGAGTTTATTTTTATTTGGTGTTAGATTGAGTTCCTAGACATACATAAGTGATATTTGCTCTCATTTGTGTCATGCATTTTGCATTTTATTTATTACATCAAACACTATGAATTGAAGTGCAATAGGTCACGAGGGAGGTTCTAGTATTGGATCGTCATTGTTCACTGGTGACAATTACCCTTCATTGAAAGGGAAGTTGGAGTCATTTCTCTAGACTATATATTTTGTCTCGATAATTTATTTTGTCTTAAACACATAAATATTTTGGGTACTATATATTGTATTTTGTTAAGCCAAATATTTATATTTGAGACATTACCCGACGGAATGAGTTCCCATTACCGCATTACCATCAATCCACATTAATTGGACAGTGGTAAGAACATATTTCGCATGAAAAATTTATTTAATTTTATGTAAGAGGTCTTGAAGTGGATATTGATTACATTCATTTATCATAATATTTAATTTTTCAAAAACAAACTTGTACATGTAATTTTTATACTATCATTAAATAAAATTATATTACAAAATATATCATAATAAGATGGAGATATTGGATTACTTTTTTTATGCGAAGATTGGAGTATACAGCCGGCACCCAAGCTTATTTTTTTGAAGTTTAAATTAATTAAACATTTTAGTTTCAAAAAACAAAATTAAATAAACATCTAAAAATGAGAAAAGACGAGGTACAGCTTTATTTAGTTTTAAATTTTGATTTTTTGCTCCAATATTAGTTCTAACCTAGTTTTTTTTTTCAAATAAGTTTTAATCAAGTTAAAATCATGATAATACCAAGTTAATTAAACATCATTTTGAACTTCAAAAATTATAGATTTGGTTTGTAAATGAGACTGTTAGAAACAATTGACCCTAGTTTCAAAAATATAAAAGAATGAAAAAAATAATATTGATCCAATAAAAATCGCAATACTTGAGAGGAGGCCCAAAACTTACTAAGCGAACTCGTTTGGGCTTAAGCCTTAAAGTGCTTTAAAGGTCACGGCCAGAGATTATGCTGACATGCCCAGCCAGGCTGGGGACGTCGTCAAGAGTCCACCCAAATAAAAAAGAAAGTCCAAAATACCCAATAAATGCCTAATAAGTCCCAATAAATGCCTAATAAGTCTACTCTCTTATAAAAAGCCCAACAAACTTGTTATGTTTGCAAATTTGCAAGCACATACACTATATTTATCCAAACATTAACCTAGCTACCAAAAAAAAAAAAAAATGAACCAGAAAAGAAAATCCAAATAAAATTTGGCAGTAATTACTTTAATTAATAATAAAATTTAACCCAAAAATTCTTTTTAAATGGTGTGTTAAATAACTTATAATTGTTGTGTAGATCATAATTAAATGATACAACATTTTTTTTTAAAAAAATATTACAAGTTACAACTATTACGATAGGACTATTACAACTTATTAAGATACGACAGTATATATGAGAGCTTGAATAATTACTTCCACTAATCAAGAGAAAACTCTCCACATATGATTATAAAATAAGCATAGTGGAACTCGATTATCTCACCGTTACTATGGAAATGAGGTGTACTACCATCTCTGTTAAGAGGTGATGTATAAATGATACGGTTAATTATCACATGCTTTCTACGTCATTTGAGATGAAGAAAATTTTAAATACCACTCTTATCTAATTAATGTTATTTTCTACATTATTGCTGCTTAAATGGATTTAGCTTTCAGCTGAGCCACTGAGCCTATATAGAAGGTGCAAATTATCGGGATAGTTTGTGGGCATAAAAGTAATTTGCGTATTCTGAATTTAACAAGAAATCGAAATCGAAAGGTGAGAAATCTTTCTATTAAGTAACAGACAACGCAATAATATTTCAATGATAATTGATCTTATTGTTTTAATTTTTTATTGCTAAAACATTGAACATGGAAATAGAATTCCCTTACTTCATCCAAGAGGAAAACACACAAATACACAATGATAATACATAAACAGTGATCCATAAAATCATTAAGAAGATAAAATATAATCAATACGACATGGTCAAGCATTCACGCCCTAAAAAATCCTAGGAATCTCTATGATGATGCCGTTTGTGTTAACACAAACACGAACCCTAGTGCATAAGATCGATCATCTTTAATGAGGAAAACAACAAATTTCTTGAAGAAGAGAAAAAAAAGAGAATAGTGAAGAATCTATTACTTACCACTCGCCGAGTGAAGTTAGCTAGATTGAAAAAGCAAGTATCATTCACGGGTATATCTGATGGACAGTGCCCTAGCGAGCACACTCTTGCTTGGAACTCATGTTCGGATATTTAAGGGGGACTTGTTATAGGAAATATTCGACCCAAGAGACGAATGATAATACGTAAATACAAAATCTCTTTCATGTTAGCTTAGAGCACATGAACTTATAAATGCAATAATTTGCTTCTTTGTAAGTGCTTATTAGAACTGACACAGTTTCCCTGTCATACGCTTACTTTTCACGGTTGATTAGTTAATTAATTTTTTCAATTAGCTAAGAAATTATGTTAGTTATCGAATTGTCTCTTCATAGTATTCTGTCGAGTCTATATTGATTTTATATGGCAATTTAGTTGTGTTATTGTTCGTACTTCGTACTAGCCTCAATTTCTATTATATACTGTTTTAGCTTTTCCAAATTCATCAAAACATTTATTTCCATTTATGTTCCATGTATTAAATTCTTAATTCTTTCACTTTTTAAAATCAGGCTGTTAAGAAATTCGAAAGTTAAAAAAATGTTATCCGGAGTCAAATTCATACCCCGTGATCAAGTTGATTCGGTAAAGTTTATCTTATAATTTTATTTGAATTTGTGTTTCTTTATTATTATTATTTTTAAGTCCTGTAGTTGTTTTTCAGTTCGTTTTCATTTTTTTTTAAAAAAATGAATTTAAATTCGAGTTTGTTAACCGTTTTTCATTTTATTTTCAAAAAACGAAAAACAAAATCAGTGTTAACAGCGAAAATTTTAAAAAACATAAAATACATGTTTTCTTTGTTTTTGTTTTTGTTTTTCACTTTTTTTTTAAATTACTTTTTTTTTTCCTTCTTCTTCTCCAATCCTCTTATCCTTCTTCTCTGAACCTTTTACTTCTCCGATCTTCTTTTTTTTTTTCTTCTCTGATCCTCTTCTTCTCCTTCTCCGATGCTTCTTCTTCGATCCTTTTCCTCATCTTCTTCTTCGATTTTCTTTCTTTCGTTTTCTTCCTTTCTTCTTCTTAATCGATCTGGTTATATATATATATATATATATATATATATATATATTACTGTTATTTATATTTATTAAAATAATACTTATTTATAATTTAAGAGTTTAGTTTTGATTAGTTGATTATTATTTTTTTTAGTAGTTTGTGATGTGTTACTTTTGTTTAATTTAAAAATTACAATACAAAAATTATATTGGTTAATTATTTAATCAATTTATTTATAATTGTAATAATATTAAACAACATGCAAGAATTGATATTTCAATTTTTGATAGTTTTCACTTTTTCAGTTAACCTACCAGACGCGTTTTTTGCGTTTTTATTTTTAAAATACAACTTTTAGTATATACTATCAGACGCGTTTTTAGAATTCGAAACTGAAACTAATTAGTGCTATTTGGAAGTGTTTTTTTTTTAAATTTCTATTTTCAAAAACAAAAAAAAAACCTTAATGTTATTTGGTTACACGTTTGATAAAAATATTTTTGAAAAAAAATACAACTTTTTGAAAGTTGTAATTAAAAAGTTAAAAACAAGTTTTTATTGTTTCAAGAGAAACTATAATTTTTCACTCAAAACAACTACTTTACCTATTTTAAAAACAACACCAAATACATTTACATCGTTTTCCGTTTTTAAAAACAACTTTTAAAAAACTCTATCAAACACATTACATTTTTTAAAATATCATTTTTAAAACATAATTTTCATTTTTAAAAAGAACAATATTTGGGTACTGACTGGTCAGTAACCAAGGTACTGACCCCACCAATGGGGTGGTGCCATGTGGTATATTTTATTAATAATTGTAAAAAAATTAAAGAAAGGAGACCACGTGGCAACACCCTATTGGAGGGGTCAGTACCCTGGGTACTGACGGGCCCGTCAGTACCCAAGTATTTTTCTTTTAAAAATAGTTTTCAAAAACATTATGTTTTCTTTTTTCATTTTATTTACACTTAAGCTAATATATCTACTGGTACTAGGCAGAAGATGAAAAGTTGGATGCAAAAAGAAAAAAATCTGGTAGGAAGGAAAAGCACAGGAAAAGGAAGAACAATTATATCTTTCTCTTTCGAATCCTAAAATAATGTGTACATATGATCTGAACTTAACAAAAATGTAAAACGAAAACTGAGAAATCCTTCTATAGTATCTCAGCCGCAACCGATATTCATAGAATATATAATAATTATGATCAATTTTTTATTGCAAAAACATTGGGAGAAGAATTCCCTTATTACGTACATTACTGTGGATACAATTTTATTTATGAATTATACAAAGTGATGAGTGATCCATAACATTATTAAGAAAATCAGCATATAAAAGTAATCAATGCGGCGTGGCCGAGCCCTAACCAATTCTAGGAGTCTGTATAACAATGCCTTCGGTATTAACCCAAACACGAACCCTATTGCATACAAAATCCGTGGTGACTAATGATCCTTCCGGCACAAACTGAACTGAGACTAAAGGATTCTCCCTCTCGATTGTCGCTGCTGCAACAACCCCTTGATCTCCTAACAGCTCCGGCCATGAGCCTTTACCTGCAAATAACAAAAATGTGTTATTAGGGAACACCATTTATGACTGACCGAAGGGATTTGTTTTATATTTGAATTGTATTATTTTTTTAATTAAAGGAATAAGAAGAAAACAAACACCATTTATGATTTATAAACGGTTTTTTGAGTATTAAAAATAATTCATTACCCCCGCAATTGTCCGACATTCTTGTTTTTATTTTTATTTTTCTGTGCTTTTGAGACTTGAGTTACCAGCCCTTTGTCTTTGTTTTTTGTTTTGAAATGAAGATGTGTTGAGATTATTGAAATCAGATAGGTAAGTATTTATATAACATTTTCATAGCTATAGCAATTGGTGATTTTTGACTTCTGATTAGTTGAATAAGCTTCAATTATTTATTTATTTTTTAACAAACATGTTAATATAGAACTCAAATCTTTGACACGCAACGGTGACAAACAGATGAATGTTCTCAAAGGGCGCTGCTGATCAGAAAATAATGACTAGTGGGTGGATAATTCACACTCAATTACACAAACCATTAAATTAATTCGGCCTTATATTTAAAATATCCATTGGCCGAGGAGATATTTTTGTATGAGAAAATCAATATTGTCTGCATTATTTGTGCCAATAAATCAAGGAACAAAAATAAGCAAGTTGATCATTTCAAAATAATAATAATAAGCAAGTTGATCGACTTGATGCACATACTTAGCACTACTTATAGGTATTAGGGAAATGATGATAGATATATGTTCCCCATCTTTATTCTCAGGAAAATGGTGATAATGGTGATGGGAGAGTTTAGGGAGAGGAATCCCTATGTTTATCCCTAGTTTTCTGTTTTCCCTATTTTTCTCCATTTTTCTATTTCTCTCGTTTCACCGTTTCCCCATTTGACCAGATTTAATTAAGGAGAGTTTCTTATTACAATCTAAAAATTATCTATTTATACTTCAATTTAATTTTTTTATTAATGACAATTTTAGCCTGAATTAAAATTACTAGACAAGACAAAAAAATTCTAAAGACTATCCAAACTAATTAAATTATTAAAAAAAGAAATTCTCTATACTAAATCATTAGATTAAATAGTAGATAATAAACTATTTCTCCTAAATTTGTTATTACCATATTAAACACTTTCTTCTAATTACTCTCTTTCTCCATTTTTCAAAAAAACAAAATCATATCTACATACATTCTCCATCATTAATAGTTAAAGAAAAAAAATACTTTTGAATATTTTGGTTTTTACTAACATTAATATAATAATAATAATAATAATAATAATAAAAAGTCAATATAAATACCTGTTAAAAAAAAAAATCAATATATGAGAACTTGATTTGTTGCAACTAGATTTGTCAGAATTTGTAAAAGTTCTCAAGACAATCACATACTACAAAAGTAATAAAAAACATTTTCATATTTCGATTTTTTTTTCAAAACAAGGTTCTTGTTTTTTGAGTTTATTTTTAAAAATATATATACATATATATGGTTCCTAATATCAAGCTTATTCATAAGTTTTTTTTTTTAAACCGTTAGTCCTGTTTGAGAAAGAATGGAGATAGAAATTTATATACAATGTTAGTTAGAGTCAATTGTTAGTAGGAGTTGGTTGTTAGACTGGGTCATAATAAGATATTTAAACGTTCGTTTTCAAAATTACAGTGGCAAAAAAGTAAATTCCTTCTATTCAATATCTCTGACAAGAAATCGAAACACTTTTCAATATAGGAGTCCATATCTAATGAATTCTATGTTTCAGCGTAAATGAAAGAAAAAGGAGAACGGCATCGGGGTCCTAATCTCAAAATGCAAGGGGGGATATGGCGAAATTGGTAGACGCTACGGACTTAATTGGATTGAGCCTTGGTATGGTTTTGGTCCCGCTATTCGGAGGTTCGAATCCTTCCGTCCCAGAGCGACCTCTTATATATATCCGAATATCAGACTCCAAATTACTTTTTGAGGAACCTCTCTTTCAGAGTCTCATTTTTTTAAGAGTCTAATTTTTGATAAAATGGACTCTTTCATTGACGTGCATTGACGTGTCGTCGTACTAAAGTAAAGTCAAGGTGCGTGGCCCAGGGCACTTTTCTTCTAGTATTCAAAGCTCTTTATTTTTGGGGCGTATATAATACCTGGGCTCCGAGGGGGGGGGGGGGGGGGGGGAGATGTAAGAAAAATTACCAACTTGACCCTTAGCCCAAGTATATTATTAGGAGCCACTTTAGCTCTTGCTCAAAAAGATATTAAGAAAGGTTTAGCCTATTCTACAATGTCTCAATTGGGTTATATGATGTTAGCTCTAGGTATGGGGTCTTATCGAGCTGCTTTATTTCATTTGATTACTCATGCTTATTCGAAAGCCTTGTTGTTTTTAGGATCCGGATCAATTATTCATTCAATGGAAGCTCTTGTTGGATACGCTCCAGATAAAAGCCAGAATATGATCGGGATAGCGGACCCAAAGCTATGGAACTTGGGTGTGGGTCCAGAGAGTACTTAGTACCGGTGCCACGGAAAGATATGTTTTAAAATCTCGCATTGAGAATCCTCCTTTTTTTTTTATATTCCATATTGGAATACATTATGGTAAGAGATGTATATGTAGTTAAAGACCACTTGTATTTGTGTGTGGAATCCCCAATTCAACTTGACATGTGCAATGATTCCTTGGTCAAGCTACTTCGTTCCTTTAAAAAATGAGGATGTTGAAGATTTCTTCACATCTTTATTAGAGCAAGGGTTGATCGAGCTTCCCGAACCGAGTTAGTTATATTCAATTAGTGGGTGCTTTCATGTATATTCTGCTGCACCACTTTTCCATTGTTTCCATTATCTTTGCATTGTTGTTATTCTAGATAGTTGGTTGTTAGTTTGTCTATAATGTAAAAGGCTAAGAGTTAGTGAAATAAAGACATGGAATATATTGAAGCAAATTATCTCCCCCATTTCTCTTTGCTTAATTCTTCTTCCTATTCTCTAAATTCTTTATGTATTTTTCAGGATCGAAAAAGTACATAACAATGGTATCAGAGACGTTTGGTTCCTTGGATGTCAAGTTTCGTAAGGTTTTTTTATAAATCTCTGACTTGACATAAGTCTAGGCTCAACCAAATCCACGCAACTCTACATGCAATCCTTATTGAGTTGAGAGCTCTGTGTTTCACCAATACCCATAACCCGAACCTCATTGAGAGAGACACCAACCCCTTAGCTCGAGATAAACCTGTCAAGAAACCAGTGGCAACATGTGGTGAATTGAAGCGAATCCCATCTGAGTTTGCTTTACAAGAGTGTATCAAGGCTACTTGCCCACCTCAAACTGATGACTCTTCTTACTCTGATCTTTCTTCTGTTTTCAAGAATTGGGACATGATGATGGTGAATGGATTTTCTACTAATTATTATGGAGGACTCACAGAAAACCTTGTCTTCTCACAAATTCCCAACCATAACAGACCCAAGATTGCTTCCACCACTACTGATCCCCAATTCTCAATATGTGTTGGAAGTTCAATAAGCACTTGGGAAAATAATTATAAAGCAAAAAGCAGCAAAGATACTGAAGCAAGAAGAGGCACTAGTGGTTCCTTACCAAATGACCAATCCGATGATGATTTTGACTTAGAAGGTCTTTGTGAACAGAGTCCCCAATCCCCAACCGAACCAGTAGCGATTTACAGAAACATATCTGAATTTCATCCTTGTGGACAAGGATGATTTGAGGGGAGGGGAGTGATATGTACATCATTCAATCCATATGGACCATGTTAGTTAGAGTCAATTGTTAGTAGGAGTCAGTTGTTAGACTAGGTCATAATAAGATAGAGTTAGTTATATTCAATTAGTGGGTGCTTTCATGCGTATTCAACTGCTGCACCACTTTTACATTATTTCTATTATCTTTGCATTGTTGTTATTCTAGATAGTTGGTTGTTAGTTTGTCTGTAATGTAAGCCTATAAAAGGCTAAGAGTTAGTGAAATAAAGACATGGAATATATTGAAGCAAATTATCTCCCCCATTTCTCTCTGTTTAATTCTTCTTCCTCTTCTCCAAATTCTTTATGTATTTTCTAGGATCGGAAAAGTACATAACAAGAGTTTAATATTGTAATTAAAAATTTAGAAAAGAGTGTTTAATATATAATATTTAATATAATGATTTAAGAGAGATAATTTATTTTTAGAATAGAAGTACCAAAAGATAAAAAGGATAATCTTGAAAAAAAAAATGTCTTTAGAAAATTTTTAAATTCAAATTTTGAGAATGAAATGCCTTTATAAAAGAAGTGTAAAACGAAAAAATTGGATTGTCAAAATAAGCTCTTTAATTAAAACTTACATATTAAAAAAAAAATTCATGGTTTATATTGGTCTGCAATACAAATACAAATAAAATTCAATACAAACTCAAATAAAAACTAGTCATAATTCATAAGCTCATAATACTAATTTGAATATGAATTTTTTTATTTTTGACACTGCAATTTATTAAAATAAACCTGAAGACAAGCATAGGAGCCGTAGAAAAAGAACCGTGGGCGATGTGATGTCTATACATAAATTACAATAAACAGAACAACAAATCTGCAAATAGAAAACAACTGCAGAAGAAAGAGAAAAACCAATGCCTAACTTGCCTAACTACAAACTCTCCATTCTAAACGATCCTCACTGCAACTCGAGCCACCTTTTACTAAATTGTCTGCGAACGAATTAGAACCTCAAATATAAAGTTAATAAAGTATTTATAGTTAGGGTTTAAAGTGAGAAATGGGGAAAATAAGAAATATATAAATATATATATAAAAATTTCTGAAAAAATGGGGATGGGAGACCTCCCCCATCCCCATCCCAATTTAAGTTTTCAATCATCTCTAAAATGTTTAGATATTTTCTATAATTTACCAAAACAATACATGAGGTTATATAAATTTACATATATACATTCAAATTTAAGCATTGGTTTTATCCTACGGTTAGATTTGATTATTTAAAATATATATTTATAAAATGATATATATATATATATATATCCTTATTTTTTATTGACGTTAATTTTTATTAGTATTTTTTCTTTATTTTAAATGAATATATATGACATGATTTTCTGCAAATTTATGGTATATATTTTTTAAGTCAAATTTTATGTATGAACAGCACAAGTTGTAACCTTGCTAGGAGGTAAAGGGTCATTTAATCCGATAATATTCTAAGTTGGAGTCATATATATAAAGAAATTAGAATAAATATGGAAGTAAAACAGTTGAATAGGAAGAGAAAAAACGTCATGTGCTCAAACTATCATGTAATATTATTTCAGAGTATGAACTCGGAATATTGTGCATACATATTATGTAAGGATTTGAAGTACCAAAGTCGTGTATAAAAAGATAAGGATTTGTCACAAAAAGATCTTCCAAGTTTAAAGTCAACTATTGTTATTGAAGGGATCTTTCCAAAATCAGATATGATTAGTTTTTTTCTCAAGTAAGTTTCACCTAAAGTTTTTCAAAGTTTACATTGGCGCAATATCTTTCGAGGAAATTACACTAAATATATATGAGTCCTTTCCTCCTTAATACATATTAATATAAAGGGGTCAAAAAATAAATAGCACTTCAAGACGTTTCAACACTATCACTGCTTTTATAACTTATGTTTAAAAGACACATTACGGTGAACGGATAAAAATGTCCCTAATAGTTGTTTTATCAAAATATTTGATTCATTTTTTTACAGTGAGAGTTATGAAATAGAGAGAGAAAGTTTCATTGAAACTCAGGCTACGCAGATGCATTCGGGGGTCGAGCTCCCAGTCGAGCTCGCGGTGGTCGAGCTGTCCGGTCAGCTCGCGGGGGGGCAGAGGGCAGCGCCCCCTGAGCTTTTTTTTTTCTAGTCAGTACTTAATATGTTCGAAATATAATTACAAAAGGCTTAGAGCCTTTAGTAAAAGTCTCGAACCCAGTAAAAGTCTCGAGCTTTTTTGCCAAGTGCCAGAGCTTTTTCTATTGGGTTCGAGCTTTATTATCAAGTGTCCGAGCTTTTTTACCAAGTGTCCGAGCTTTTTTTTTACTTGATTCGAGACTTTTTACCAAGTTAAAAAAAAAGCTCGGGCACTTGGTAAAAAGTCTCGAATCGAGCTTTTTTACCAAGTGACCGAGCTTTTTTTCACTTGATTCGAGACTTTTTGCCAAGTTAAAAAAAAGCTCGGGCACTTGGTAAAAAGTCTCGAATCAAGTGCAAAAAAGTTTGGGCATTTGGCAAAAAAGCTCGAATCCAGCTTTTTTACCAAGTACCCGAGCTTTTTTGCACTTGATTCGAGACTTTTTACCAAGTTAAAAAAAAGCTCGGGCACTTGGCAAAAAGTCTCGAATCGAGTTTTTTTGCCAAGTACCCGAGCTTTTTTGCACTTGATTCGAGACTTTTTGCCAAGTTAAATAAAAGCTCGAGCACTTGGCAAAAAGTCTCGAATCAAGTACAAAAAAGCTCGAACACTTGGGAAAAAAATCTCGAATCGAGCTTTTTTGCCAAGTGCTCGAGCTTTTTTGCACTTGATTCGAAACTTTTTACAAAGTTAAAAAAAAGCTCGGGCACTTGGCAAAAAGTCTCGAATCGAGCTTTTTTACCAAGTGCCCGAGCTTTTGTGCACTTGATTCGAGACTTTTTGCCAAGTTAAAAAAAAGCTCGGGCACTTGGCAAAAAGTCTCGAATCAAGTGCAAAAAAGCTCGGGCACTTAGTAAAAAAGCTCGATTCGAGCTTTTTTACCAAGTGCCCGAGCTTTTGTTTACTTGATTCGAGCTTTTCTGATAAAAAAACTCGAAGACAAATAAAAAAAACTTGTAAGAGTATAAAAAAACTCAGAATCATATCAAAATAGCTCGGACACTAATAAAAAAGGCTCGAAGTATTTTAAAAAAGTCTCGAACAGAATCTGGAGACTAAATGTTCATACATGTTCATACAAAGATTGGGACAACAAATTATAACGAATGGATACATTGTTAAACCACACAGAAATATATGATAATGTATAAAAGAAGATCACAAACATGATCACAAACATATGTTATTTTTTTTAACAGAATCTGGAGAGAGACAAGTTTTTTGGAGAGAGATGAGTTGTAGATCGATTTTCAGACAACTATTTTGGAGAGAGAGGAGTTATCGTTTTCAAAGTGTAGATAGAAGCACAATGAGAATACAAATAAATTATTTAAGAGTAATTTGGGTAGTTCACCATAATAGGTGCCTTTTAAACTTAAGTTATTAAAACGGTGACATCATTACAACACACACACATAAAAAGGTGACATATCTCACCATTTCCACTAAATATAAAATATACCAGTGAATTACATGTGAACAATAAATTATAGATAAATACTGATAAATATATATATACTAGGTCAAAACAATTGATTCTAATCAGTAGGACCGATATTTTGGGACCTGAACCATTTTACGATATTAACAAAAATCGGGGCTCCAAAAGTAGGCTGTGATTAACAAAAATTGGGATCCCAAAAATGGAAAAGGAGGCCATTTGACGCGAAGAGAGAGCGGCGATTTTGACCCACGCGATGCCAAACTAGGTTAGTAAACAATGTTGGAGAATTTCTCGGAACCGATGAAAGCGGAATCTTCTTGCCTAATATATGCCCATAACTCATAGCAATTAATAACGTCAATAACAGAAAAAATAGATGAGAGAAAATAAACCAATCACAACACAATATATACGTGGAAAACCCAAATCGGGTAAAAAACCACGGGCCATCAGGACAACAGAGAAAACTCCACTATATGATAAATTGTTACAACCATATATTCTAGGATTCTCTCTCACACCCAAACTCCAAACCACGCTCCCAAGATCCTTACCAAGAACCCCACAATATCCCCTAGGTCTCCTCTGAATATCACCCACAGATCTCTTACTTGATCCACTGATATTCCCTTAGATCCCTCTACGGATAATCCCACGGGTCTCTCACCCGGATCTCTCTACTACTCTCTGATGTTACATGGTGTTCTTTTTCTCCACACAAAATAACCTAGATACAAGGTCTATTTATGCTAATTACAGGGAGTTTAACATAAGAGGAAATCTTACTCCTAAACGTATAAGACTTACTTGTTCTACATAAATACTATTTCCTATTTATGACAAATCTTCTTGTTACAGGACTTTCCTATTCTTTATGAAGACAAACTCTTTCATTTTCTAATTAGCACAAGAACTTTCAGAAGAAAACACTTTTCTATTTCCACGTGCAACATTCCTCTTTGAGCAAGATAGGCGTTTTCGCGGTCTAGGTCGCGGTGTGCACCCTGCTTCCTATACCTTGAAAAGCCACTGTCAACTACCACTCTCTGTGCCGCGGTCCATGCCATTACCTCTGCCACGTTCCATGTCGCGCTTGATCGCCTGGACAAGACCCCTCTCCGTGTTGCGACCTAGGCGCCTGTCTGCACCGCTGTCTACGCCGCGGAACCCACTAGACTTTATTTCTTCGGTTCTTTTTTGTCTTTAAACTTCCCTCAAACACCATCTTCAACTTCCAAACGATATCTCACGTCTCCTGGAAGTTCCATATTGAGTCTTGTTTGGTTCACTTTGGGTTCACTTGAGAATACGAGCCAAAACCTAACAATTCTCCCATTTGCCTTAAATTCTCAAGACCTTTGTCCACAACCACGATTCTCATCACCAAGAATCAACATACTCTACCACAAGGTATAACCAATTAGGAACAAACCATCCTAAGATTTTTTTTCCTTCCTTTTGCTTTGTGTTCGTTGTTCCGGCACCACGTCGAAAATTACCTGTTGAAATTGTGGTGCAACTCCTCACGTCAGATTACCAGGGAGTTCGTCAGCCATCATCATCCTTGTCCACCATACACCTTGCATCACTTTCTGACCAATGCTTTGTGCACAATTATGGACCACTAGCAGCAATCATATCCTCTTCCATGGTCAATGGAGAAAACTGCCAAAAGGATAAACTTGTCCTTACATCACTTAATCCTGTGAAAGACCTTCTATCCTTGCATCACATACCTGGTGAAAGACTTGCTACTAGAACGAGGAGTGCTTTACAGGATAAGCCCCACACCACCACCAAAGACTTCGAGCGTTCAATTTTTTTTTATATTCATTAAACGCCTTGTGTAACCCATATTGGATCTCCATGACTTGTACCTGTCAACACAAGCCAAAAAAAAAGAAGTTCTCCTCCATCTCTATTTTTCTTCCATCAAACCCACCGAGTTCGAAACCGCTTTCAAGATGTATCTTCTTTGCTAAACCATACTAGGCAATCATTATCATCATCCCGATTACCACCAAGTACTCCATACGATCTCCTGTAAAGACTTGTAAAAAATGCCATCGCCGAACCAAGCTACCAAGTCCTCCATACGACATACCGTAAAGACTTGAAATCGCCATCGTCAACCAAGGGCTCTGATACCAATTGTTGGAGAATTTCTCGGAACCAATGAACGCGGAATCGTCGTGCCTAATATATGCCCATAACTCATAGCAATTAATAACGTCAATAGCAAAAAAAATAGATGAAGAAAATAAACCAATCACAACACAAGATATACGTGGAAAATCAAAATCAGGTAAAAAACCACAGGCTGTCAGGACGACAGAGAAAACTCTACTATATAATAAATTTTTCAACCATATATTCCAAGATTCTCTCTTACACCCAAACCCCAAACCACGATCCCAAGATCCTTACCAAGAACCCCACAATATTCCTTAGGTCTCCCCTGAATATCATCCATAGATCTCTTACTTGATCCATTGATATTCCTTTAGATCCCTCCATGGATATTCCCACGGGTCTCTCATCCGGATCTCTCTACTACTCTCTGATGTTACATGGTGTTCTTTTTCTCCACACAAAATAACATAGATACAAGGTCTATTTATACTAATTACAAGGAGTTTAATATAAGAGGAAATCATACTCCTAAACGTACAAGACTTACTTGTTCCACATAAATACTATTTCCTATTTATGACAAGTCTTCTTGTTACAAGACTTTCATATTCTTCATGAAGACAATCTCTTTCCTTTTCTAATTAGCACAAAAACTTCCAGAAGAAAACACTTTCCTATTTACACATGCAACATTCCTCTTTAAGCAAGATACGCGTTTTCGCGGTCTAGGTCGCGGTGTGCACCCGGCTTCCTATACAGTAAAAAGCCACTGTCAACTACCCCTCTCTGTGCCACGGTCCATGCCATTACCTCCGCCGCGGTCCACGCCGCGCTTGATCGCCTGGACAAGACCGCTCTCCATGTCACGGTCTAGGCGCCTGTCTGATTCGCAGTTTACGCCGCGAAACCCACCAGACTTTATTTCTTCAGTTCTTCTTTGTCTTCAAACTTCCCTCAAACACCATCTTCAACTTCCAAACGTTATCCCAAGTTTCCAGGAAGTTCCATATCAATTGAGTCTTGTTTGGTTCACTTTGAATTCACTTGAGAATACGAGTCAAAACCTAACAAACAAAGGTTAGCAATTCAGTTGGACTCTCCTTCACAAAAAAAAAATCAATTGAGCTTTGATATTTATTTTTATTAAATTGAATTGAATTTAGATAATTGGACCTTATTAAAAAAAATTAAAGAAATATTTGAGATTGAACATTTCTTAAAACTTAAATAGATTGAACTTGAGACCTTAATTTTATAAAAGATAAAGTAATAGATAGTATTACTTGGAGGCCTTTAATTTTAGATGAAGAAGTAGATTAGACTTTTTGGGGATCCCAGTAAAATGCTGGGTTTATTACTCCCATGGGTCGGCCCTATCTAATGGTCCATTGGTCTATATAAAACGTATTGATAAATATTGATCGGTGCGTATTAAAATGAACATATATATACCTGTACCCAACCTACAAGAAGAAATCTCCTCAGTGGAGATCAAAATAATAAGAATTATATTATAATAATAATAATAATAATAATAATAAATCCTTTAAAGTGCACACCCCATCAATTTCCCCTTTTTCGGATTTTTTTTTTAAAATTCACTTTAAATTTATATTTATTATTATTTTAATCTCCATCTACCATCTCATATGGATGGACGGTGGTGAATGGCAGGTCATCCACCTATTTTTATTTTACTATTTTTTGTTGCTTTGAAGGTTTTACTATTTTTTTTAAATAAATATAAGAAATGATTAACATGACTTTACACTTGTTATGTTTGGTCATGTTTGACTAGAAGCGGCGTTGATTGGATCGGTTCACTTTTAGAGTCAACCGATACTATTCAGTTTTTTTTTATAAAAAAAATGATCCAATCAGATCCTATATACAATTGTCAATCGATCAAAAACCGATTGAACTAAACCGGTTCGGTTCGATTTTTTTCAGTTTTGGACCGATTGAGCCCAATTATTGGGTTTTAATTTATAAAATCTGCAATAGTTTGAAAAATTGAAAAAAAAAACATTTTATATGTTAGGGTCTATTGGACCGAATATGATTAAATTACTGTATAAGTCCATAATACAAATAAAAACAAGTAAATATCTATAAATTATTTAAACAATAAGTCCATAATACAAATAAAAACAACTACAAATTATAAAAACAATAAGTCCATAATACAAATAAAAACAACTAAAAATTATTCAAACAACAAGTTCATAATCCAAATAAAAACATCCCTTGTATCCAAACTACAGTAACTTACGGTCGGTGGAGGGAGAGAAGAGAATCACAACCGTTGTTGAGAGAAGAGGCTGAAGAGAGAGACAACGGACAGTAGAGAACGTCGATCCAAGACCAAGTCGACGAGCAAGTCATCGATCGAAGAAGCATAGAAACAGTGGCTCGCTAGAACTTCAGACAAGAAAGACATCAGACGCCGGACAAGAGAGACGCCGGACGAGAGATGAGGTAGACGAGAGAGGCGAAGTTGAGAGATTTAGGGTTAGCTGAGGCTTGAGAGTAAGAGGTCGAGAGAATACGTGAAAAATTAATCAGTCCTAGCCTAATAGTAAGTGACAGAAAATCATTAATTTATCATGGAATTTTATCAATCTTGTATCAAAATTTATCGAAAATGACTTTAAAAAAATATAAAAAATGTAGTAGAGAAGAGAAGGCTTTTGACTATTTCAAAATGATTATATATATATATATATATATATATATATATATGTATATATATATATAAATTTACACTGATATAAATTCATCAGTGCATTGGATGTGGACCATTAGATTTACATACTTTGACTTAAAATGTATGGACTTGTCAAAATTTCTTCATAATCAGTGGTCCACACACAACGTACTGATGTAAGTTATATCAGTACGCACTGAGGAGAAAAATACTATATATATATATATATATATATTCTTGTAAGATGGCATACTACATCAATGCATGCATCAAATCCATGAATGGGAAGTAGTTGTTGGGAAACGGTGATACGAATGCGCATACCTAATGTTCACCATCTAACAAATGACATATGCTATTAAAAATAAGATGAGAGAATCCAATCTTACAACACAAGATTTTACGTAAAAAACCAAAAATAAGGAAAAACCATGACCGTCAGGATGACAAGAGAAAAATATCCTTATATAGAAAATTGTTACAACTACATAATTCACTCTTTGGACTTTTCAAACTTAGCGAAACCGAGCTCAAGATTACAACCAAACTTTCATCCTATCTCTTTGCTCACAACACTCTTTAGGTCCCTCATGAGTGCACCCTTATATATTCCATTAATCTTTTCCCGGGTCTCCCCCCACCGGATGTCCCTTGGGTCTCCCGCTGATAAATTTTTTTTCCGTCGTTAAGAAATTACAAATCAAAAGAATATTTATAAAAAGTCCTAGTCAATGTGCTCAAAAGTTTTGAAAACTATTAAAGCGACAAACGAAGGTATCGTCCACAGGGAGGTGTCATCAGTCGATCGTTTCACGTTTTAGTGTTTATTGAAAGCAATGTAAATAAGAACATGATAATGGTGAGAGTGGTGTGTGTAAAAAGTGTATGCATATTACAGGTGTGTGCAAAGGAAATGAACCTAAAAATAATGCAAATAAAAACAAAGGAATATGGAGGGGTGAGAATGGTGATTAAAGTGACAAATAATAAAAGGGTGGATAAGAGATATGCATGAGAATGATCACACAAGGTTCATAAATCTCACCATACATAAGTGCACAAATAGTGGTTGTTAAGCATTATGGATATCCAATTCAAGCTAAGGGAGAACAAAAATACAAAATGGATAGAAAGGAGACCCCTCATCCGTAACCGAGAATCGAACACCGGGTCTCCTCGGGTGTCAATCCGAGATGTCCTCACCACTGGACGACTACAACGTTCTCCAATATCATGAATGCACAACCCCCCTCAATTAAGGACATTCAATTCAAGCTAATGGCTTATTCTCTCAATTGAGGGATTTACAAACTCAAATCACTCCTCAAGGTCTCGGTGAAGTAATTGTGCTTGTAATTTCAACTAAGAGATTCGAGACACAAGTCACTCCCCAAGGTTTCGATGAAGTAATTATGCCTTAAATCCATACCATTAAGCATATGAACATAAGTCAAAACCTACTCTAGCAAGGTCTTGCATAGAACAAGTTTCATTCATTCTTTAGAGCTAATTGGTTAAGATTATACCTGGATTGGTCCTCCTAGGAACAACCAAAACCCACAAACACTCAAACCCATCCATTCAAATTAATTTCGACCTTCCAAAGACATACACATACAAATGTGATATTTGATTACAACTACTCCTATAATTAGTTAATCTACTCTTAATCTCATCCATGAACACATATCAATTTCCAATCTCCATACACAATTATATCAAGATAAGAGATTATTCAATAATAGCAAGAACAAATCAAAACCCAAATGAATATAAAGTCAACCAACACATATTGAGCACAAATTAGGTTTAAAATATTTTCCAAGTGGGGATACACATCAATGAATAAAATAACAAGAGAAAAGTAAAAGAAGAAACCCAAGGTTGTCAATCCCGGATCTCTAAGCTCCATTGAAGCTCCTCCTCCTCATAGACAAGATAGAGTGCTCTTTCCTCTTGAAACTCCTCCAAAGATGGGTGGTTGAAGGTAGAAGGTGATAGTGAGGAGGCATCCATGGAGGAAATCCTCCATGGATGCCACTGGAAGCTCCTCTCTCTCTTAATTTGGTGGAGAAGATGAAGTGTGGATTTTATGATGAATTAAAGACTAAGGGATTCAAAGATCATGGGTCTTGTTGTAAAGTGATGTATTTATAGTTAGAGAAAGTTTGAGGATGAATTGGGGTGTAAAATGACACATTTACCCTTTCAAAATGGTTAAAAAAATTGTCATGTCGCGGTTCGAAATCAGGTGTGTCGCGTCACGGGACACACTACGTGACAATAATTTTCAGTCTCGTGTACTGTTACAAAAATGTACATATCTCCCTCTAGAAAATCCAGAATTGCAATCTGTAAAAACCTCTGGAAAGAAGACTTATGGGGATTTCTGAATATATATAGACCAAAACAAGATTTGTTTTAAGGAGAGAGATATGCCCTTCTGAAGTTTGGATGTGCTGCATGAACTTTTCTTACAATTTCAGCCATTTTGCCACCAAATTTCACTTTTTACCTGAAAAGATATTGAATGCCTGGAATGACAAGGATAGAGCAATTAGGCACCAAAATATGCTCGAAAACAAGCTAAAGGATATGGAATTGAAGGCCAAAATGTATGACAATTTTGGTCCGATCACCCGCCCTCAAATATCCCTTGGGTCTTCCCCTAGATCTCTCCAAGATATCACTTCTTTGATTTAACCACTCTCTAATGTTTCCAGGTGTCTTTCTAGTTTCTCCAAGTGTTTACAACCAAAAAATAAGTCATCGTATTTATATGATCAATATCCTCGGTCCCTAAGTAATTAGAAACCCATTAGAACTAGGAAATCCCTTAACGAGTCTTTCCTAAACACGAAATCCCGAAACCAAAACCTTACCCAACAAGAAAACTGCCTACCACACATTTTCCCACTTCTTTCTGAAGTTCACGCTCCTAATCGATCCCTGAAAAGGTGCCCCACGTGCCTTCATGTTCCCCATGTGCCTTCACGTTCCCCAACACTTCTAGCACGCAGCAACACGCTTATGCTATGCAACAATCTTTTGGCAGAGTGTGACAGTGTGTCCAGACCTAAATTCAGATGCCATTTTTGAAAATTCCCTAATAACGTGTGTCTATACCTAGAGGGGGAGGGGGAGGGGGAGGGGGAGGGGGGGGGGGGGGGGATGAATAGGTTTTAATCGATTCAATTACCGATTTTTAATCAATATTAACACAAAATTACCCCTCATATACAAGCATTCAATAAAATCAACTATGCTTAAAATAATAACAACACACAATATTTACGTGGAAACCCTCCAAATGGAAAAAACACGGGCTGATATGTGCGCCACACTAGATTCTCAAATCCACTATCGAATGAAAGTTTACAACCTAGGTTGACCCCCCGTCACACCCTCCAGTTACTAACCCTTTCACTCTACCCAACGGGCCTTAATAGTGATCCTTGATCTATTTGCTTGTGCACTAACCACTTAGTCACAAGACTTAACCTCAATGAAGAGTCAAACACAACCTAAGTGAATGTGCAAGAATATTCAATATGTAAAAATGCTAGGTCAACACATTCATGCTTTTCTAGGATTAATAATGACAATTAAAGCAAATCCTAGATATCAATGTTCTAAATGCAAAGGTAAGAAGAATTAGCTAGAAGGGTAAAATGGTCACAAACCCTAGCTATCATAAAGCATACATCGCAACCAACAAACAACTACTCAAACATGTTATAAATGCAATAAAACTTAAAAGCATACAAGCAATGAGTAAGTAATGATATTTCTAGGTAAGCATAGACTAGTAATGAAACAGTTAATTATAGGTCATGTAGAGATTACCTAGTAAATGAAAACAAGAAGAATCCATGCTTGGAAGATGCATGAAGATGCTAGATGCTCATGAATTGAAGATTGGTTGAGTAAAAATGGATTCTTGGAAGCTCTCTCCTCGTCAATTTCTCTCTCAAGGAAAGCTTGGTGAGTAAAAATGGCTTCTTTGGACTTACACAGCCAAAGAGAGGAGAAAAGAACATATATATATTGTGCCATACACGAAATGGAGTCGTTTTGAACAAAGGGCAACTGATTCCTGTCATGACCGATAGCTGTACCACGGTCTAGGTAAGTGTCCAGACCGCGGCACAGAGAGCGGTGTATTGTTTGGACAACGCCGCTCTGCAGACCGTTGTGCATGCAGTGTGCACATACCGCGGTCTGAACAGCATGCAACCTCTGTGAAACTCCGCTTTGGAGACCGTGGCGTATGCAACAAGCACATACCTCGGTAGACACAGCGTGCATCCTCTGCCAAACACTGTTGTGCAGGCCACGGCGAGGGAAATGCACAGGGAGCGATCCCGGCCGTGGTCAAGGGGAAAAACCTCTTCTAAGAGCAACCAAAAAGCACCAAACACCCAAGCAAGAGTTATGACAAAAAATGCACACAATTATGACAATTAAGCATTCATGCAAGATGATCAAAACATGCATGAGAGTGTGTGTGCACTAAAACTCTTCAAACAAGGTTAAGTAAGTGATTTACCTTTTGAAGCTTGAGCTAGGTCTTGAGCAATGATGACCTAAACTACCCTTACACATTAATCCCCAATTATGGTTGTCAACGAAATGAGCCAATCAAAAACCGAGAAACTTACAATTTTCATTGTTGGCCTTATCACATACTCTTCTTTCCAACGACACCTGAATCATAATCATTTAAATTCGTTTGAACCACTTTTGCTTCAGTTGAAATCGTTTGGTTCATTTGGGAATACAAGTCAAAACCACTTTTTTTTAATAGCTATCAATTTGATTACAGAAAAAAGAACAGAGCACCGGAAACAAAAAAAAAAAACCAACAACCCAAAGATGCCAAAACAACACCCATATCAACAAAACACCTCAGAGACAACACCATAGAGACAAAAAGAAATAGAGTCGAGTTTATCGTGATACCAGAGAGAGACAACTGTATTTATGCAAATTTATAGAGAAAATCAATTTGCATGGTTAATGGCCAATCGGATAGATATAAATTATTTGATCACATTAATTAATGTTTGATGGGACCCAGACGGTTTTCTTCATGCTGATATGGTACAAAAACAGAGTGAGTACAAAATAGTTAAATTAGTTTATTATATCACATTATTTAAATACAAAATATAAATAACCCACATCGAACCAAATATGCACAAGCAAAACAACAACGACCCAATAACAAGAACACCACCCAGGGTAAACAACACACTGAAAATAGAAACTGAGACAAAAGGCAGAATAGCTCAAGTCAGCTAATCAGCTTCACTCCAGACCAACTTGTTTTCATTCAAGCTAGAGCCTCTCTTAGACAAGTTATCAGTGAACGAGTTGGAAGCCCTTGATGAAGACCACCTCCATTTTATCCAGACACTTCAAAGCTATCCTGACCCACAAAACCACAACCTTCGAGTCTCTGACAACCACAATGTCAAGCTAATAAAGTGAAGGATTGGAAATGCAGAGGTTGATAGCCCTGTGGATGAACATGATCTCAACGGTGTTGGAGTCAAGAATTCCCATATAATAGGAAAATAGATACATATTCCCCTCTAGAGTCTTTAAAAACACTGTCAAAAAACACTTAAATGATTAGGAATCAAGGTGGTTTGTTGTTTTCTTCAATTTGAGAGCCACTAATTCTTTCAACGACAACTTAGCTAAGAGGGGTTCCAGTATGGGTGGTGATTTTATCCAATAGAGTGAGAGTTGATTTTGTTGTGCATTTTTATCAAGCTTGTGGTTCCCCTGCCTCTGTTTCTTCCTCTGTTTTGTGTTTTTGCTGTGTTTGCTTTGTTGGTGCAGATGCAGGGGCCTTTGTTTGCTTTTATGTTGATATCTCTTATGTGTTTGTTTTGTTTTTTTACCTCTACTATGCGGTTTTCGTTTCTTCTATTATTGTTGGTTCCTGGGTTTGTTGTTTTTCGGCTGCCTGCTTTGGCTGTAATAAAATCTTGCTATTCAAAAATGAAATAAAAACTTAAACGAAGCTATTGGCTTTGTGTTTATAAGGCGTCTCTAGTGTTTACCGCTTTATTAGTGATTACAATATTTTTTATCTTAATCAATTTAAAAGAAAGTTCGTTCACTGAGATCAGTGATTCTACTAGTTGAACACTAATTAGTGTAATTAAATCCTACTCTAAGTGATTGAAAACTAAATGGCATAATACTTGTTTTGGGTTGGTATTTTAATTCGCTAATATGTAACAATACAATAAACTTAATAACACAAAAGCTCACACAAAAATATGAATACGAGGGAAATGCTAGGGAATCAATACAATTTAATTAAACTACTCAATGTAATCCACAAGTCTCATTAAAACACTTAAACCCAATTGATAGGGTTTGTTTCATGAAGCACCTAATCTTTCCTATTTCTCACACACGGTCATGTAATGAGCAATGGTTAGAATTAGTTTTTAATTAAATCTCTAAACAAAATCACACATAGCATGGTCATGCATATGAAAATTATCTCAATTATTAAGCTTGTAGTTAAGGAATAAATGGGATGGTCACCCACATCTAACCCTCAACATCATAGATAAACTAATCATAACACAAACATTCATTGAGATCTCATTTGAATATAAGTGAAGGAATTAGAGCAAGTATTTCAATAAAAGAGACTACCAAGGTATTTAATTAAAAATCATTAGACTTACGATTACAAAGAGTTGTTCAACCGGTTTACATTAATCCCTTAACATAGAAATTAGTTACACATCAAGGAAAAGAAATAAAACAAAGAAGAGTTAAAGAAGAAACCCAAGTTGGTCATTTGAGGTTCCTTGAATTGTAAGCTCCCTCTTCTTGCCTTCCAAGTTCCTAGATGGATGGAGGAATGAAAGTGTCTAAGGTTGGTGATGGACGGGTGAGTCAAAATGTTCGTGTGGCTGATGATGCCTTTCCTCAAACTCATAAGGGTATTTATATGGGTCCAAAAATAGGTCAAGAATCAACCTAGGGATGTGTGCAATGTACTGTCGCGTCGTTGATTGTTGCGGTTGTCCATGACAAAAATCCAACCGCGACACATCTCCTTTCGTTCTCTGTATCTTTTCTTCAGGCGACACCTGGAGTGATAATATCCAAGGAAGTTTTTATCGCCCGGTATGTCATGGTTTCCCATGACGAAACTTGACCGCGACATGTCGCTTCTTTGGTAGTTCGCATGTGATCTCCAAGCGATAATTCTGAAGACTTCTAAAATAAGTTGTTGTCGTTCATGGTGTTACGGTTGTCCATGACGACACGCCCCGACAGCGACAACTCACTTTTTTGCCCAAGTTTCTGATTTCCAGCAGTCTTGAGTCCCAACTTCACTAAAATCACCCAAATGATACCCCTAATCATGAAATCCTTTAAAAACACTAAATCGAGCCATTAAATACTTGATTTTACTCAAGAATTAAGCAACAAGTGTGGGAAGAGGGACTCGAAAACTAGTGTTATTATGGCTTGATCAACACCCCCAAACCTAGCCTTTTGCTCGTCCTTGAGCAAAATCAAGAGAAAACAACAACAGAGAAAATAAGCAAACAACACAACGACTCGATAAAAACAAAAGGAATTCAAACAACAATAACTCAAAAGCCGTATTTTCAACTGATGGTGAGATGTAAAGAGGTGTGGATAAAGAGAGTAGACACATGCAAAGCATTCTCAAGCAACTCAAAGACACTCATGGGACACTCGAACAACATGAATCCCACGCCTAAAGTGCTCTCATGTCGGGAACTACTCACTCTCTCACCTCGAGCGTAATTTGCTTTGACTCTAAATCTCACGTGGACATTCTCTTTTCTTTCTTCTCGGAGTCCTAATTTCACACTCATGCAAAGTATGCAAGGATAGAGTTATGCACGGAAATCAAATACTTGCATACAATAAGATATGGACGTTATTATTTGGTGAACTAGCCTAGGAAATGAATCAAATACCATAGACGTGGAAGATCATGCTTCAACAAAAATTCACAATCTAGATTTCATAGTAGATCATTCATGTCTTCCCTTGGGTTGTAATGGGGCCATTAAGTGAAATATAGTGAATAAAGAATATGAAATGGAAGTCAAAAGTCACCAATCATGCTAAGAAACTACACAATACACCAAATACTTAAGCTCTATTCATATCACTCGTGGCACTAGTGATTAGGCTCGACTTTTCATTACACTTGTGTTATACATGAGTACTCTATTAGTGAGTATTTTAAAACTACATACAAGACTCTTATTCCATTTTTCTCTTTTTTGTCATCATTTTTTTTACACTTTAAGCTCATAAGTGCACATTTTCTCACTTATATATTTTTAAGCCTTTTGCCTTACATATTTACAAATATAGCCTAAATACACGCTAACTTTTCATATTTAGAGTCTTTCCACCTTTCAACCACAACACGACACATCCTAACAAGATTGGCAACGAGGGTAGGCATGTGTTTAGGTTTAAGCTATATGGTGTAATATGGTTCCAAAAGAAAGGTGAGTGTTTTGGCCCCAAAATTTGGCTTGGGAGCACACACATAGGGACATGGAATGTGTTTAGGTTAATATGAGTAGTTAAACACACACATTGCCTAAAATCATTTTCATCATTTCATCTATTAAGGGAATGTAAGTATCTATCAAACAATCCATAAATATAATGCAATGTGATGTCCTATGGCAAATGATGCATGTGACGAGATAAGTGTTTAAGATGAGACAATAATAACACTCAAATGCGCTTTTTAAGGCTTGTGTTTGTGAACTCACTAAGTGTCTCCACTATTAGGACAAGGTGTTCGAGCACTGAGTCCCCTCAACTTGAACACAAAAGGATGAGACATGCCCATGAAGTGCAAGTGAGACCCTAGAGTGACAACAAGATGCTCAATTGAACACATTATGCATAAATAAACTCTCACACAAACACACACTCAAAACATCACACCCAAGCTACTTGAAGCTAGAAAATTTTGGCCATGCGACTATATTTGAAAGGTTTGAGTCAAAATGAAATAAAAAATTTGACTCAAAAATAAAATTTAGGACTCAATAAACCAAAACGACCGAAATCAGTGTCGACACCCCCAAACCTAAACCCAATATTGTCCCCAATGTTGACAATGAGTGCCTGACGAGTAAGACGCCTAACCCACAACCAATCACAGCACAATCCAACAATATAAAATAAAATAAAATAAAATAAACAAAGGCTCAATCAAGATGGCATAGAAAGCACCCAAAGACAATTAATCATCAACCATAACACAATACAACACACATCCCTATTCTAATCACAGCTAAAACAAATAAAAGATGCAAAAGTACCACTAATGATAGAAATCAAATAACACGAGTAATTAAACAAGAGTAATTAAACAAGTTCGAAACATAATTGAAATCAGTAAAACAAAGTCAACAAGTCCAGCTAAACAAATCAGAACGAAGCTAATAATGTGGTGGTGGTGGCCATGAGGATCCTGGCATCGGTTCCTTCCCCTTCTAATCGACTGCTGTTGCTGCTCTGTCCTCTGCTTCCATTCTCTATATCTCCATGACGGTCTGTACAATATCCTCCTCCTATGATACTACTGGCCCGCCAGTCGGGTGAATTGGAAACTGAGGCTGAAATCCTGATCCTAAAGCTGAACCCGTACTCTGGGTCCATGGGTACGGAGGTCTAACCTGGAAATGAATGTGAAGGCTGGTACCCAGAAGCTGGATATGGATGCCATGGATAAGGAACCAATTTCATTTCTCTCTCATATGGCCGGAGATGGAGCTCCTGCCTCAGATCTGTAATGTCCTGTCTAACTCCTGCATCCACCATATCTATCTTAGCCATCATCCGTTGTTCCATCCACTGCATGTGCTGAAGGATTGAGTTTTGGGCATCTCCAATGGCATTTAAATTTGCTGCATCCGCATAAGCCTGCTGTCCTCTAGAGAGTTTGGTAGCTGCTAAGAACCGCTCCAAGGCAGGGAGTGAACCATCATCCTCAGGCAGCCACTCATCATCAACATCATCTACCTGCTCATTCTGATCGGGCTATATGTCATATTCATCTGATTGATTTGAAACTGTTCTCCCCCTTTTCTTCTTAGGTCGGTTGCCCTCTCCACTGTCAGGTCTTGCCAAACCTCATCCAGGAAAGAGTGAATACAATGTGCAGATCCCAAAGTCAGGTCCAGTCTCAACGAACTTATCAGAAGACATAACTTCACCCGCCTCATGGAAAATAACATGTGATAAGGTAAGGGAACACCATTGCTTATTCCCTGTTATATCCCTTGATGACTTGTGAATCTCCAGTTAGGTTTTAGATTTATGTTGGCTTGATTCTATAACAAAATACTCTTTGTTTGTATTGCTTAGTTGCGTATGTGGTTCGTGATTAGATCGGTCTACAATGATGGAAATCGACTTCGCATGCAAATTTCGTCTTCAAGAGGATATATATTTACTTGGATGCTAAGGTATCAAGATTCTTTCTCCTTTTGCAAGGCGTAGGCGCACACACACACAATTCATTCATATGTGTCCTTGTTTAGTTATGCATCATTAAATGTGCACACACATATATCATATATTTGTGTCCCTGTATCATTGTGCATCATTTGGTATAACACATTCACACACTTGAAGTTGAATGCTCATGCATTTGATATGAAAGTAACATGTTTTGGAAAATGCATGATTGGAAACTATCTCTAAGTAGTTTGTATTCTTGTGTGAAATGTGTTTGTTTGTTTATATGTTTGTATAACATGGATCTTGAACTTGATTTTAGTCTTAGATTGTTCATGATTGAGTTCCGGTCATTTCAGTTACTCATACTATTGATTTCGAGTTCTAAATCAAAAGATACTACACTTTCAACTTATGTTACATATATTGTCTTCGTCTTTATATATCGAGTCGAATTCTTATTTTTTGGATTGAATATCTTATATGTACATATCTGTGAGGGTGTCCTGGTTCGTAATCTTTAAACGGATTCCAATTCAGAGTTTGGAAGCCAAAGATCGGTCAAAGAAAGCGAGAAGAGCGTAATAGATGAGGTGCGATGACTTAAGCCATCAACCATACACCATCCCGAGATGGCGTGTGGCTATCTCGGCCCCAAGTGTGCTCTGCCCCGAGATGCCCACGTGCCATCTCGGGGAGGCAGTAAAGAAAAGGGGCAAATTGGTCTTTTGTATTTTCTCTCTTTAAATCCTCTTCTTCCCTCTCATTCTTTACAAGTTGAGAAATTGAAGAACAAGTGCATAAATTTTCTCTCAACATTTTTTTTTTCTGATAACTTCTTCATTTCTACTCCGAATCACTTGATTCAAAAACCGATTTCGAGTCTCTTGAAAAGATCTACAAATACCAAGAATTTACAGAACCAAAGGATATCTAAATTTTTCATAGTGATCTGATCTTCAGTTTGTGGTTTTTCATCCTTGTTGGTAAAATCATCTTCTTCTTAGTTTTCTTCTTTGATCTTCTTATTGATTGATGTTATTTGATTAAGAAGCATGACTAAGATGATTTTGATATCATTTTGTGGTTTTTTTATTTGATTTTTAAGTTTAGCTAGATTTGTGATATATTGAATGATTTGTGCTAAACTTGATGAACATGAAATTTTTTCTAGAAATCGTTTGTTCTTATGCTTGATTGATTGTTTCTAGATCTAATTTCATTTTCTAAGAACTAGGTTGTGTTTCAATTGGCGTCTATATATTCATATCTATGTTCTTAGTTGATACATGATTAGATTGCCTAGATACATTTATGGTTGTTCTTTGAAAGCATAATCTAGCTATCTAGTAGCATGTCTATAGAATTTGTTGATCATCATTTTCTATGTTGAGTGTTTGTTTGCGTTTTGTATTCATGATCACTTAGATGCCTTGTGATGAGGTAAAAAGTCTCATATCTTAGAGTGATTCTTTGATTTGAGTAATTGGAAGTGTTAGCTAAAGTCGGGAGGACTCGGATAGCTAAGCAAGTGGAAGTCTCGACAAGAGGTGCGAGATCTCAGATTATTGAGTGTGGAAGTCTTGACTAGAGTCGGGAGGACTCAGATAGTTGAGCAAGAAGTCTTGCCTGGGGTCAGGAGGATCCATATAGGTGAGCAAGAAATCTTCCTAGAGACAAGAGGTCTTGGATAGGAAGTCGGCTTAGTAGATCACTAGGTTCAAGGGTAAAGTAAAAGTGATAGCTTGGAAAGCTTGTGTTGATTGCTTGAGTGTGTAACTCTTATTTGAAATAGTGGATTTGCTTTTACCGGTGGTTGTGGTATCAACCCGTGGATGTTTTCTCTTAGGAGGTTTTACCACGTAAATATCTTGTGTTGATTTTTAGCATCTTTAATTTCTTCACTTAGTTGATTTGTATTGCTTGAACATTTGCTTTATCATATATCATTTTCGATATTATACTAATTGTTGTATAAGATTGCTTGTGTTTTTAAAGAAGATTAAAATTTGAGTATATACCTATTCACCCCCCTCTAGGTATATTTTACACTATAATTGGTAAAGGGAATTTACAATAGTATCAAAACTGGTGTCTAGAAGTAATTAGATAGGTCCATATTATAGTGTTTGTTGTTTTTATGCTATGGTGATTTTTTATCAGAAGGTTTTTCTAGTGCTAGGCTTCCACTCTTAAATAGTGGTAACTACTCATTTTGGAAAAGTATGATGAAAGCCTACATTAGATTTATGAGTGATGTGGAAGAGGAAAAGGAGTCCTCGGATATTCATGAATATTCTAGAAATTGCGTTGCTCATGTGGCTATATATGAAGGAAGATTTGAGGATAGTAGTGAAGAATCCTCAAGTAGTGAGGAAAGTGAATACTCTTTAAGTAATGAAGATAGTGAATTCTCCTCACATCATGATGAAACAAGCTTAAATGACAAGATTCTTCAACTAACAAGTGAAAATGTCAAGAAGAATGATGAGAACAATAAGTTGAAGTTGATCAATGCCAATTTAGTGGTGATAATCAAAGCTCTTGAAAATGAGAAGAATATGTCTTTAGAGAAGATAAGCAAGCAAAGTGAAGTCATTAAGGAGCATAAAGAAACCATTGAAAAATAATTTTCAAAGATAGAAGAAAGTGCTCAAGAGCTAGATGATTTGAAAGACAACTTTACTATGAAGTTGTTTATCATTGAAGGAGAGCATAAGCAAAAAGAGAATAAATAACTTAAAGAAAAAATCCTTAGTTTAAAGAATATCTTGAAAGATAGTAATGAAAGACTAGGAATTTTGAAACAAGAAGTTGAGCAAAGAGATGATTCTCTTGATCGTGCTCAAAGACTTGAAAATGTTCTTAGAGTCAAAATTAGTAAGCATGAGTGTCAAGAGAAGATGCTTAGTGATAAGCTTGATGAGGCTAACAAGATGATAGGTAAGATGTCATCTAGTGCTAGTAAAGTAGAAACTCTCATCAAGATTGGTAAGCATCCTAGTGACAAAAGAGGATTAGGTTATGTGAATGAAAAAGTTACACCTTCATTTAACAATTTTACTTTTGTCAAAGCAAATGGTAAAGTAAATATAAGTACTCTCTCTAACGGTGAAGCCATGGATGCAACCGGAGGTGCCTCAACATCAACACGAAGCAACCAAGGAAAATCTCAACAAGGTCAAAGACAAAAACCATCATTTTCTCATGCAAAAGACAAAGCATCAAGGAGTGAACATCAAAGAGGTAACAATGTGAGAAGGTATACTACTTCAAATGTTCAAGCTAAAGGTAAACCTCTCAAATTTGTACCTATTTTCCATTTTTGTAACATGGTAGGACATATAAGACCTATATGCTATGAATACATTTGTAAATGTAAATATGAGAATGATTTGTATGATGTGTCTTTGATGAATGGTCATAGGCAATCATCCATCTATGGATCTAGATCTAGACCTAGGAAGACCTTGAAAAGCATGTTGAGAAAAATATTGTTGATGACTTGCTTATGAAAACACATGTTGTGCCTCATACTACTATGCATAAAAATGTTGATAATGCTTTGTTTGACTTGTTTGAAAATGTGACTAATAAAGTCGATTTGCATGATAGTAAGCCAAAGAATAAGTCAAAACATGTTTTTAGTAGTAATGAGAAGCACGGTGTTAAGAAAATTTGGATTAGAAAAGGCTCAACTACTATTTCTTCCAAAAACAAAGATAAAGACAAGAAGAACTATGGAATTTCTCAACCAAATTCTCAACCAAAGCATGCACACTCAAAAGGTAATTTTTCTAAATTTATTCCAGTTTGTCATTATTGCAATGTAATTGGTCACATTAGGCCTAGATGTTATGGATATATTAGACAATGCAAACTAGGGAATAATATGCATGCTAGTGAGTTGAACAAATCTTCTTTGAAGGATTCTAAACATGATAATGGTTTTGTTGTTTTGAAAAATGTGCATATTGGTTATGATCATGTGAAGAAACTTACTAGGAAAGTTTGGATTAAAAATCATGATATGAAAAAGGTTCCTAGTCATTCTTCTAAACATGTTGATATTGATAAATCTTTGAATGTTGTGCATATTAATGATAAATATGTGAAGAAGAATTTCAAGAAGATTTGTATGGATGAGAATGTGAAAAAGCATGATGGTCATATATCTTGTATTGATAAAATGTTTGTGCGTGGCAATAACAATGAGTTTGAAATGAGTAATATTTTCATGAAGAAGATAGTTGATGATTTATCTTCTAGATTTCATATTGCCATGAGTAATGGTCATGATGTTATTTGTGTTGGTTCACCTAAGACCAATATGGTCAAAGGTGAGTGATCTCATACTTGATTGAGTAGCACATATAAGAATATTTTTTGTTCTTGTTTGATAAGAGTTCTAAGTTTGATGCTTGACTAAGTCATTTATAATATGCTCGATTTACTATTCAAACTTGGTATCTCTAGTCAATACATGAACTTAATGTTCTCATACTTTCACTATGATGGTCAAAATTTATTGGTTGACTTTAAAGAAGTCCAATTTTGAAATCTATTTGGTGTAATTTGTTAAAACTTTTGGAGAAAGTCATTTTATATGTTTGTTTGAGTTGAGATGTTTAGTCTTTATTCTCTTGGGAAGACACATCAATAACTTGTTGTCATGAGGAAAAACAAGTCAAAAGAGCTCATAAAAAGGGCAAAGACTTTACGTTGATAAAAAAGCTTGCTAGGGTATCTCTACTCTAAAGCTTGCTTTCTTGATTCATCTTTTCAACTCTATGTGTTCATTACATCATGTAGCGTGTCATATTAGAAAAATAGTATAGTTTTCATATGGTTCTTGGTGACATTTGCTCTCTAAAGATCATTTAGTGATTTGTTAACAATAATCTTATATATGATGTGTGAAATGATTGTTTGATTGATGAGTGACATACTTTTGAAAAAAAAAATATGAGCTTCATATTCAATGAAAGCTACTCTATTGAGAAGTAAAGATCTTAAGTAAATCTCTTTGTATTGCTTTTAGATCATGTGCTTTTAAGCCTTAAAAAAAATTGGTTTTCAAAAGTGCACACTTTGCTTCTCTCATATGTTTAGTTTGAGTAAGTTGAGTTTGAAGATATGTGAGTTATGGATGCACCTTGAAGTCTTTTGACTAGTACATTTAAGATGACCTATGGTTAGTATCCATTTTACATTAGCAACTACATAGAACTCAACGAGCACCTTCATGAAAAGGGCTACACACTTTGGTTGTGAAGCCACCCAATGTAGGAAAGGGCTACACCATTGTGATGAGTGAAAACCGTCATGAAGTGTATATTTTTATGTTTAAAAAAAATCAAAGAAGTGTTGCAAAGAATTAATAAAAAAAATCTTTGATTCAAAGCCTAAAAAGAAATGGAGGAAGGCTTAAAGGAGTATAGTTGAAAATTGTGATTGCTCGGGTTGAAAAACAGAAATGGGATTATGAGCCACATGCACACACACGCTCATATGTTGAAATCTATTCTCTTAAAAGTAAAAATTTCTGGATGATAATCGGTTTGACCTTTTATGGAAAAGCTAAGGATGAATAGATGTTGATATGGTTTGCATGTTGATGATCCAATTACTCCTTTATATATGTTTGAAGCAAATCCACACACACACACACTTATTTTGCTTACAAGTGAATTTGATTTGCTAGCAATTTAAGAAGAATTATGAGAGATATTGAAAATCTTGGTGTATCTCCTATAGTTTGTGGAGCTTATTTTGTTGAATTTCTTTAAAATTGCTTGATCGTGTGATTGTGTAGATATCATTGTGAACAACATCATATCTTAATCTTAGATAAAGCACTTATCAAGGGGGAGCATAGTATGCTAGACTTTGTTCTTTTTTATGATAAGTTCACATGATTTTATTTAGATAAAAAACGTGACATACTTGAACAATGAAAAATGCATGTTACTTATCTCATGTTTTTGCTTCGCTCCCTTATTAAACCCTTGTTTGTCTCTTTGACTATTCCTTGACAAAAGGGGGGAGAAATGTATACCTCACCATGTGTTGAAGAAATGTACCTCTTTAAGGATTATTGACATTCTTGTATTAAGGGGGAGAGTTCTTTTCTTAATGGGAAGTAAAGAATTCTTATATGCTGAGGTTAAAAAACTAAAGAGAGTGCTTTAAAGTGAACTTTTATATGAGATAAATGATTTATTGTTTGATTTTTATGGATATATCTCACTAATTTTTTTTGTAGAAGATCTCTTGTTTGTTTGGTTGTGCTTGTCTCACAGGTGCCTTGATAATTAAAGAGGAGAATCTTGAAGACTCATGAAGACTTGAAGATATGTTGGTTTAGGGTTCTCATTGTAATGTGAGGATGTGAGAATGCAATCAACTATGAGTGATCATTGTATGGTGAGGTTGAGGTTTTGCCATGGAATAGCCAAAGGGGGAGATTGTTAGGTTTTAGATTCGTATTGGCTTGATTCCATAACAAAACGCTCTTTGTTTGTATTGCTTAGTTGCTTAGGTAGTTCTTGATTAGATCGGTGTTCAATGATGCAAAGCGACTTCGCATGCAAAGTTCATTTTCAAGAGGATATATGCTTTCTTGGATGCTAAGGTATCAAGATTCTTTCTCCTCTTACAAGGCGTAGACGCACACACACACAATTCATTCATATTTGTCCCTGCTTAGTTGTGCATCATTAAATGCGCACACACACACACACATATCATACATTTGTGTCCCTGCATCGTTGTGCATCATTTGGTATAACACATTCACACACTTGAAGTTGAATGCTCATGCATTTGGTATGAAAGTAACATGTTTTGGAAAATGCATGATTGGAGACTATCTCTATGTAGTTTGCATTCTTGTGTGAAATGTGTTTGTTTGTTTATATGTTTTTATAACATGGATCTTGAACTTGATTTTAGTCTTAGATTGTTCATGATTGAATTCCGGTCATTTCGGTTACTTATACTATTGATTTCGAGTTCTAAATCAAAAGATACTACACTTTCAACTCATGTTGCATATATTATCTTCGTCTTTGTATATCAAATCGAATTCTTAAATATTGGATTAAGTATCTTATATTTCCATGTCTGTGAGGGAGTCCCGGTTTTTAATCTTCAAACAGATTCGAATTCGGCGTTCGAAAACCAAAGAACGGTCAAAGAAAGCGAGAGGAGCACAAGGGGTGAGGTGCGATGACTTAAGCCATCAACCATGCACCATCCCGAGATGGCGTGTGGCCATCTCGGCCCCAAGTGTGCTCTGCCCTAAGATGCCCATGCGCCATCTCGGGGAGGCAGTAAAGAAAGGGGGAAAATTGGTCTTTTGGCTTTTCTCTTTTTAAATCCTCTTCTTCCCTCTCATTCTTTACAAGTTGAGAAATTGAAGAACAAGTGCATAAATTTTCTCTCAACATTTTGATTTTTGTTTTTGTGATAACTTCTTCATTTCTACTCCGAATCACTTGATTCAAAAACCGATTTCGAGTGTCTTGAAGAGATCTAAAAACCTAAATCATTTCCAGAACCAAATAATGTCTACAGTTTTCGTAGTGATCTGATATTTATTTCGTGGTTTTTCATCCTTGTTGGTAAAATCATCTTCTTCTTAGTTTTCTTCTTTGATCTTCTTATTGATTGATGTTATTTGATTAAGAAGCATGACTAGGATGATTTTGATATCATTTTGTGGTTTTTTTATTTGATTTTCAAGTTTAGCTAGATTTGTGATATATTGAATGATTTGTGCTAAACTTGATGAACATGAATTTGTTTCTAGAAATCGTTTGTTTTTATGCTTGATTGATTGTTTCTAGATCTAATTTCATTTTCTAAGAACTAGGTTGTGTTTCAATTGGTGTTTATATCTTCATATCTATGTTCTTAGTTGATACATGATTAGATTGCCTAGATACATTTGTGATTGTTCTTTGAAAGCATAATCTAGCTATCTAGTAGCATGTCCATAGAATTTGTTGATCATCATTTTCTATGTTGAGTGCTTGTTTGCGTTTTGCATTCATGATCACTTAGATGCCTTGTGATGAGGTAGAAAGTCTCATATCTTAGAGCAATTCTTTGATTTGAGCAATTGGAAGTGTTAGCTAGAGTTGGGAGGACTCGGATAGCTAAGTAAGTGGAAGTCTCGACAAGAGGTGTGAGACCTCGGATTGTTGAGCGAGGAAGTCTTGACTAGAGTTGGGAGGACTTGGATAGTTGAGCAAGAAGTCTTGCCTAGGGTCGTGAGGATCCAGATAGGTGAGCAAGACATCTTTCTAGAGATAGGAGGTCTTGGATAGGAAGTCGGCTTAGTAGATCACTAGGTTCAAGGGTAAAGTACGAGTGATAGCTTGGAAAATATGTGTTGATTGCTTGAGTGTGTAAATCTTATTTGAAATAGTGGATTTGCTTTTATCGGTGGCTGTGGTATCAACCCGTGGATGTTTCCTCTTAGAAGGTTTTGCCACTTAAATATATTGTGTTGATTTTTAGCATCTTTAATTTCTTGACTTAGTTGATTTGTATTGCTTGAACATTTGCTTTGCCATATATCATTTTGGATATTATACTAAGTGTTGTATAAGATTGCTTGTGTTATTAAAGAAGATTAAAAATTGAGCATATACCTATTCACCCCCCTCTAGGTATATTTTACACTATAATTGGTTAAGGGAATTTACATCTCCATCTTCACAATCACCCCCACATCTAAAGGATGCCCTTGCTTAATACAGTAGAGCAAGGTGGCTACCACATAAGATATCGTGGTGCGGTGTCCGTATGGCCTCAAAGAGTGAGAAATGAAAATGTGCCAAAAGGCCATCTCCAGTAGTAACCTCTTCTGCTTAATTGGGTTTGACCTGGAGTTCCAAAATTCCATTGGCCGAGCCACCAAACTGTTTACTAGGTCAATGATCATTTTGGAGAAGATGTTAAACTTAGGAACCCCCTGAAACATTGCAACTGTGTGTGGAAGTTCAGTTCAGTAATGTATGTTAATGTCCTCGGAATTGATTCGGACTTCTCTACCACGAACCAAGACCGAACTCCCCAAGTTGTAGTTCCTCTCAATTACCCCTACATAAAATTCTTTAACAATCTGAGGACAGTATTTTACAGGCCTCTGAACAAAAGTCTCCCAACCTTGAACTCCAACCATCCCAAGAATCGGGGTCTCATCCAACTCGCTCAAGTTAATCCCCCATTCTGGTATGAACTTCTTCCCATCGAATTTTGCTATCTTATTCGAAAAATCAGGGTTTTCGGTACAAGGTGGAATCTGCCTCTTTCCTTTGTCTTGTCCTTTTCTCCACCTTTCCAAATGGCTGGAATCCCCGATCTCAGTACAGCTGGAATCTACCCTAGATGTCTGCTTGGTTCTAGCCATTTCTCACCTTAAAACAACAACCGTGTCACTTCAATTCGAATCACTCAATAACTCTGCCTTAACTCAACAACTCCGGTAATTTGATACACCACGGATATAACAATCCACCACCACAATCACAAGTATGCAAAATAATTCTATTCAAGCATCCAACACAAAATAATCTCGAATTTTACCCTCAATTATGCCCTAATTCAACTAAAATTAACCAATTTCACTCACATCTCCTCCAAAAACACGAAATCAATACAATATAAACTTCAATACACTTCACAAACCAAAACCCACCCCTCAATTCACATAAATATGTAGACAATTTTATCACCCCCAAACAATTCGAAATTTCCTCCAAATCAACCATAGATGTGTAAGAGATGATATAACTAGGATTTGGGACTAACAAGGGCCAAAAACAAGTGAAAAAAAAGAAGGGATTACAGATTACGTGGGTTGAAAGTCTTCGACGTTGTGTGGAGGGAGAAGAAGTCGCGGTTGGATTTGAAAAGTGTGGTGAGGAACTGCCCTGCACGAACTGTTCATTTTATATTGAGTGCTTGTCGCGGTAGATGTGTCACGGTCTCCCATGATGGAATATAAGACCGCGACACACCGCCTCCTCGTCTTGGCCCTGGTTTCTGGTGTCACGGTTGTGTAACTATACGACAGTTGGGGTGACATGTCGAGCGATAGTAACCCATTGTCTTTATCGCATGGTTGTGTCACGGTCTTCCTTGATGGAAAACCAGACCCCGATAACCAACTTTCTTGCTCGTTTTATTGTGGCGTTTGTGCATCAGCGACACACCAACGACACCTTAGGCGGCAACAACTCCTTGATTTTGTCACGTGGAAAGGTTACGGTCGTCCTTGACGACATCATGACCGCAACATCTTTGGAAAATTCCTCATTAATGCCATTAAGTGTTCCAAAGTGCCTAATCTGCACATATACTCAACAACAAACATATCAAGGGCATTTTCTTGAAAAAATATGGGTCGAGATAGCTTAAATGAAGTTATTAGACTTGTATTCAAAATGAAAAATCACCCCCAAACCTATATTTTTCCACACCTTTATACTAAAATCACAGTTTGGTTTCAAAAATTAAGGTGTGGATGAACTTAGACTTGGGAGTGAAGTAGAATCACTACCATTCACAATTATTACCTAAACTTAAAATTTATTTGAAAAGAAAGTACCTAGGTGGGTCTGCCTCCCACCAAGTGCACTATTTAACGTCTAGACAAGATGTGGTGAGAGCACTACGGCTCTTGGAACTCTATCACTTCCAACCGAGTAATATTCCCATCAACGAGAGTGTCTCTTGCTTTGTGAAGTTCATCTTTCAGAACCCATATTTTTCGAATCTTCTTTGGCCTTCCTTTAGGCATGCTTCGTCTCTTTTTGCACATTTTCATAAATTCAACACATTGGGCCTTTTTATGACCCCTAGTATGGCAAAAATGACATTTGTATAGAAAATATGATGAACTACCTCCGGTCTTCTTAATTCTTGCTCCCGGATGATTTGCATCTCTCTCGATGGTGTGGAGTCGCGGAGTTACTTCATCTTTGCTTTGGTCCTTGGTCAAGGTTTCAATTGTTCGTTCTGCCTTTTCAAGCTCCACTAAGCAACTTCTTTTCTACTCAACTCCTCCTTAAAGGCATTGATTTCCTTATCCTTTTGTCCAATTTGCCATTGCATATTTCAAGTGCTTCGGGTAAAGTTTTCTTCTTGCTCTTCTAGTAGCCTAACAAGATCTTCCTCCCTTTTGATTGCTTCATCCCTTTCTTTTTCTAGGATTTCCATCATCTTCATCAAGTCGACGTTTTTGCTCACAAGCTCATTAATGTCCAACATTGCTTGTTTGTCACATGGATCACCAATTTAACCACTTCCCTCACCTTTATCCTCAAAAAGTGCTAGGATGTCATTTAAGTACTCATTTGGATTCCTAAAATAGTCTTCTGCCTGAAGTGTACCCACAGCAAGGCAATCAACTGAACTAGTGACTTTCTTCAACCTTCCTAGAAATGGAACCAGTGGAATGTAGGGATCAAGTGACTTGTGTAATAGAGATGTCTTCTTAGGAACATTCTCCACTACTACCGCTTCCTCTTCTTCTCTTAAAGTCCTCCCTCCTATTTTTTCCTTCAAATCCTTAGCCTTTTTCCTCTTAGGCTCTCCACTAGAATCTCCAGTCTCTAACACTCGGGCACTCCTTAGAATTGTCATTGCCTTTGCTTGCTCTGATTGGCTAGACAGTTTACCTGGTTCACTCCTATGAACCGTGTCAGCTACTTGCCCCAATTGTGTCTCTAACTTCTTTATTGATGCCTCCAAGTGGGTAAGCCTTTGCCCGGTTGCTTGGATGAAATTGTTCAGATTCGGATCAGTCTGCTGTGAACTCTGAGCTAGGTTGGTAACTAGATCTTCCAAAGAAGGCTTTTTTGGTTGATAAGAAGCCATTCCCTATCTCCGACATTATTCCATTGCTGTCCACTTGATCCTTGACCTTGGTAACTTCCCCGACTGTAACCACCTTGATGATCTCATTGAGCATTCGATTGATTGTTCACAGCATTGCTAGGATTGGGCCATAAGAAGTTGGGATAATTTTGCCACCCCGGATTGTCAGAGTTTGAATACGGGTCGTTTCTTCCTTTTTAATAATTCAAGGCTTGGACATTCTGCTTCTCATATAGCACCATTTCCGTACCTTGATGGTCTTCTTCATACACCATGCTTGCCCAGCCTTGTTGTTGACCCATGTTTCTTACCATTGCCTCCACTTGCTTGGTTAGTCTAGCCATTTGAATTGCCATCTCTGTGTCTTGACTCACCTCATGCTTTTCTCCCCTTCTTGAAGTTGAACTTCTATGTTGGGAGTTAAGAGCCAATGTCTCATATATCTCAAAAATTTATGTAACTGATTTTTTTGTGATCAAACCCTCACACGCATTGTTCACTGAAGCTTGTAAAGTGCGGACCTTGTACTCACGGTCACCATGTGTAGAGGAATTTGTTCCAAAAGTTACCTATATCTTCCCCATGCCTCATGAAAAGGCTCGTCATCTTCCTCAATGAAGCTTGTAATTTGGATCCTATTCTCTTTAATCTTCACATCCAGAAAAAACCTGTTAAAGAAAACTTGACACACTTCATCCCATGTAGTTAAGGATCCCACCCTCAAAGAACCAAACCACACCTTGGCTCTATCCTTTAGGAAATACCTAAAACATCTCATCTTCAACTATTCTTCGGTGAGTCGGCCTATTGAGAAGGTCTTTAATATGGAATGATAGTCCTTCATGAATTGCAAACAATCTTCGGTCGGATGGCCATTGAAAGAAGGAAGCATGGCAATGTGAAGTCCTCTGAGCTCATAGCTCCTAACCGCCTCATTTAACACTATGGGAAATGGTTGAAGCTCCATCATAGGTTGACCGGATTTTCTCATAGCTATGACCCCTTGGTTTTCCTCATGTGTAGGTTCCCGTGGTGGTTCTACATTCACATTCTCCTTGTGATCTCCCATTTTCAAAACTGATGCACCTTCTAGTTCAACAAAAATATCTATTCCCTCAAACTGCCTTGCAAGCCGACCTACTCGGTTTATGTTGTCGATGATCGGAAACAAATTTCTTCGAAGAGAACGGCGACTGTGCATACACCTGTGGTCGTGAAACACCAAAAACAAAAATACCAATGAAGTAAAAAGAAACTAAAAAGAAATAAAACTATCCTAATAAAACAAATGACACACAAACTACCTAAATTGACTAACTAGATTCAACTAATAAATCTACGCTGATCCCCGGCAGCGGCGCCAAAATTAATTGCAGTATTTTTGATCTCAATCAATTTAAAAGAAAGTTTGTTCACTGGGATCAGTGATTCTATTAGTTGAACACTAATTAGTCTAATTAAATCCTACTTTAAGTGCATAAAAACTAAATTGTATAATGCTTGTTTTGGGTTGGTATTTTAATTCGCTAATATGTAACAATGCAATAAACTTAATAACACAAAAGCTCACACGAAAAATATGAATATAAGGGAAATGCTAGGGAACCAATGCAATCTAATTAAACTACTCAATGTAATCCACAAGTCTCATTAAAACACTTAAATCCAATTGATAGGGTTTGTTTCATGAAGCACCTAATATTTCCTATTACTCACACACGGTCATGTAATGAGCAATGGTTAGAATTAGTTTTTAATTAAAACTCTAAACCAAATCACACATAGCATCGTCATGCATATGGAAATTTTCTTAATTATTAAGCTTGTAGTTAAGGAATAAATGGGATGGTCACCCACAGCTAACCCTCAACATTATAGATAAACTAATCCTAACAAAAACATTCATTGAGGTCTCATTTGAATATAAATGAAGGAATTAGAGCAAGTATTTCAATAAAAAAGACTACCAAGGTATTTAATTAAAAACCATTAGACTTAGGATTACAAAGAGTTGTTCAACCGGTTTACATTAATCCCCTAACATAGAAATTAGTTACATATCTAGGAAAAGAAATAAAACAAAGAAGAGTTAAAGAAGAAACCCAAGTTGGTCATTTGAGGTTCCTTGAATTGCAAGCTTCCTCTTCTTACCTTCCAAGTTCCAAGATGGATGGAGGAATGAAAGTGTCTAAGGATGGTGATGAACGGGTGTAAGTGTTAAAATGTTAGTGTGGCTGATGATGCCTTTCCTCAAACTCATAAGGGTATTTATATGGGTCCAAAAATAGGTCAAGAATCAACATATGGACGCGTGCAATGTATTGTCACGTCATCGATTGTCACTGTTGTCCATGACGGAAATCCAACCGTTACACCTCGCCTCTCATTCTCTGTGTCTTCTCTTCAGGCGACACCTCAAACGATAATGTCTAAGGAAGTTTCTGTCGCCCGGTATGTCACGGTTTCCCATGACGAAACTTGACAGTGACATGTCGCTTCTTTGGTAGTTCACGCGTGATCTCTAAGCAATAATTTTGGTGACTTCTAAAATAAGTTGTTGTCACTCATGGTGTCACAGTTGTCCATGACGATGAGCCCCGGCACGACAGCTCGTCTTTTTGCCCAAGTTTCTGATTTCCAGCACTCTTGAGTCTCAATTTCACTCAAATCATCTAAATGATATCCCTAATCATGAAATCCTGTAAAAACACTCAATCGAGCTATTAAATACTTGATTTTACTCTAGAATTAAGCAACAAGCGTAGGAAGGGGGACTCGAAAACTAGTGTTATCATGGCTCGATCAATTAGTTAGAACTTAGAAATTGTTGGAAAATTTGTGATAAACAAGCGGTTTGAGAATATTATTTGAGTATGATCGATATAATAAAAATGAAAGATCAATATATATTTAGATTCTCCTTTGTGAGAGCATCGAAATAATATACTCAAACTCATAAATCGATTTATGGGTGAATGAGAAATTGAGTTTCAAAGTGAGCTCATTATGTAGGGAAAATATGCATCCCACATTGGTTGGGTAAAACATTTATTTGTATTATATAAGTAATTGTGTGATAGTAGTTTATCAACATGTGTAGCATAGAAGCTATCTCTCCCGGTCGCAGGGGGTGCAAATCATGGACCCCGAACCTTCGATTGCACGACTCGTACATGGATGCGATATGTGTACACGAATGTCATTCCAGTTTGACCGTGAGAGTACAACAGAATTTTGATACAATTTTAAATTTAATTTTTCAAAATCAGTTTATTGATAAGGGAAGAATTAATTATTTTCCCTAAGTCAGACGGTTTAAAATGAATGATAAGGAAAAAAGTAATTTCTGTTTTGGTTAAGGAAATAGTTTATTTCCGTTTTTGATTCTGATACTTAATTGATCACTAAGTAATCAGAATCAGTGATCAATTTTGGATTCTGATACTTACTTGATCACTAAGTAATCATAATCAGTGATCAATCAGGAATAAATCTTTTAGAAGATTATTCTTTAATTAAATTTCCTTTATCATTTAAAACGTAATTATCAAGTAATTTCCAAATCAATCTCTTTGATTCCGGTTATATAAGATACCCTAGTCTACACTTCATAATACACATTCTTAGAATCACGAAATTCCAAAGTAATAGTAATTCTCTCTTCTCGTTTTTTCTTTCTGTGCTTGGTAAGTTCCAACCTAATTTGAGTTCGCTGAGAGTAGTTAGTGCTTTGCACTTCTACTGTTAAATCTTTGTATCTTGGGAAACAATCGCTATATACATACGGTGTTATATACGGTGAAATTATCTTAAGGGATCCATGTGAAATACTTTCTACAGATTCGAACAAGATTGGTTTCGATATACAAACAACAGAAGTAACCTCGCTAGTTAATTGAAGCCATTTCAATTTACATACAATGTAAATGGCACGCTAAATGATCATGTATTTTACTCCATAATGTAGAGAAATTAAGTCAATGAATGTTCGTCTAATAATTTTATATTATCTAAACTTAACGGAAATCAACACTACACAAAAAATGTAAATTAATGATGAAAAATTATGATGGTTTTAGAAACCCTCGTAAATTTATGATGTTTTTTTTTAAAAAAAACTCTCATAATTTTGTGATAGTTTTTAAAAACACTAATGGTTGGATGATGTTTTTTTAAAAACCATAATAAACTTAAATAATACCCTATATAATAAAAAAAACATAAAGCAAACCCTAAAAGTTTATTTTCCCAAATCTCTCTCTACCATCACTTGCTCTCTCTCTCTCTCTTAGATCCTCTCTCTCTGATCCAGTCATCCTTCTCTCAAATCTGTCGACGGCATCGAGTGGTCAGAAAACTCATCACGTTCTCTTCCTTCGAGTCGTGTGGAGTAGTGGCATCGTCTTGCCGGAAAACATTGTAGTGTCGTGATCTTAACTTCGCCTCCATCTTTTAATCTATAAACGTAGATACTAAGTTGATGCTAATGGCTGATTTTCTTTTGTTTTTGTTTGGGTTTTGTGCAGAAAGAACATGAGAATGTATAAAGGAAGGAAATAAGGAAAGAGGGAAATAAGGGAGGAAAGTAGATATCGTGAATAATATATATATATATATATATATATATATATATATATATATATATATATATATATATTTGCTATAAAAATTTAATCTTTTTGTTTAGATCTGTTAAAAATAAGTATTTTTTTTTATTGTTTGTGTTGTTTGACAGAGGTGGTCCATTTGCTAAGAGCCTAAGACGGATATCAAGACAATTCATTTCAACAACAAAAATATTGGCAAGACTCTATTTTTCAATTTTATTTTTCATATTTATTTTCATTTACTGTTTATAGCTTTTCCTTTTTTTTGAAATAAGTTTTTTTTTTTAAATTGTTAACATAAAACAACTTACTACATTTTTTTTCTTATTAATGCTTCAGGCTTAATAATTAACATAATCTAGCATATTCATAATGTTAGGTTTTGACTCGTATTCTCAAGTAAACCCAATGTGAACCAAACAAAACTCAATTGATGTGGAACTTCCTGGAGACGTGGGATAACATTTAGAAGTTGAAGATGGTGTTTGAGGGAAGTTTGAAGACAAAGAAGAACTGAAGAAACAAAGTCTGGTGGATTCCACGGCGTAGACCGCGGTGCAAACAGGTGCCTAGACCGCGGCACAGAGAGCGGTCGTGTCCAGGCGATCAAGCGCGACGTGGACCGTGGAGAAGGCAAAGGCATGGACCGTGGCACAGAGAGCGGTAGTTGACAGTGGCTTTTCACGGTATAAGAAGAGGGGTGCACACCGTGACCTAGACCGCGGGAACAATGAAATTTCTCAAATAGGAATGTTGCGAGTGGAAATAGGAAAGTGTTTTCTTCTAAAAGTTCTTGTGCTAATCAGAAAAGGAAAGAGTTTGTCTTCATGAAGAATAGGAAAGTCATGTAACAAGAAGACTTGTCATAAATAGTAAATAGTATTTATGTGGAACAAGTAAGCCTTATACGTTTAGGAGTAGGATTTCCTATTATGTTAAACTCCCTGTAATTAGTATAAATAGACCTTGTATCTAGGTTATTTTATGTGGAGAAAAAGAACACCATGTAACATCAGAGAGTAGGAGAAAGATCGGGTTGAGAGACCCGTGGGAATATCCGGGGAGGGATCCAAGGGAATATCAGTAGATCAAGTTAGAAATCCGTGGGTGATATTCACGGGAGACCTAAGGAATATTGTGGGGTTCTTGGTAAGAATCTTGTGAGCGTGGTTTGGGATTTGGGTGTGTGAGAGAATCCTATAATATATGGTTGTAACAATTTATCATATAGTGGAGTTTTCTCTGTTGTCCTGACGGCCCGTGGTTTTTTACCCGATTTGGGTTTTCCACGTATATATTGTGTTGTGATTGGTTTATTTTCTCTCATCTATTTTTCTGCTATTGACGTTATTAATTGTTATGAGTTATGGGCATATATTAGGCATGACGATTACGCGATCATCGGTTCCCAGAAATATCTCCAACAATTGGTATCAAAGCCCCTTGGTTGACGATGGCGATTTCAAGTCTTTACGGTATGTCGTATGGAGGACTTGGTACCTTGGTTTGGCGATGTCATTTTTTTTTCTTTACGGGAGATCGTATGGAGGACTTGGTGGTATTGGGATGATGATGACGATTGCCTAGTATGGTTTAGCAAAGAAGATACGTCTTGAAAACGGTTTCGAACTCGGTGGGTTTGATGACAAGAAAAAATAGAGATGGAGGAGAACTTTTTTTTTTTGGCTTGTGGTTGTAGGTATAAGTCATGGAGATCCAATCTGGGTTACACAATGCGTTTATTGAATAAAAAAAAGATTGAACGCTCGAAGTCTCTTGTGGTGGTATAGGGCTTATCCGGCAAAGCACTCTCCGTACTGGTAGCAAGTCTTTCACCAGGTATGTGATGCAAGGACGGAAAGTCTTTCACAGGATTAGGTGATGTAAGGACATGTTTATCCTTTTGGCAGTTTTCCCCACTGGCCATGGAAGAGGATATGATTGCTGCTAGTAGTCCATAATTGTGCACAAAGCATTTGTCAGAAAGTGATGCAAGGTGTGTGGTGGACAAGGATGTCGATGGCTGATGAACTTCCTGGTAATCTGACGTGAGGAGTTGTACCACAATTTCAGCAGGTTATTTTTCGACATGGTGCCGTAACAACGAACACAAAGCAAAAGGAAGAAAAAAAATCTTAGGATGGTTTGTTCCTAAGTGGTTATACCTTGTGGTGGGGTATGTTGATTCTTGCTGATGAGAATCGTGGTTGTGGACAAAGGTCTTAAGAATTCAAGTCAAATGGAAGAATTGTTAGGTTTTGACTCGTATTCTCAAGTGAACCCAATGTGAACCCAATGTGAACCAAACAAGACTCAATTGATGTGTACTTCCTAGAGACGTGAGATAACGTTTGGAAGTTGAAGATGGTGTTTGAGGAAAGTTTGAAGACAAAGAAGAACTGAAGAAACAAAGTCTGGTGGGTTTCACGGTGTAGACAGGGGCCTAGACTGCCACACAGAGAGCGGTCGTGTCCAAGCGATCAAGCGCGGCGTGGACCGCGGCGGAGGCAAAGGCATGGACCGTGGCACAGAGAGCGGTAGTTGACAGTGGCTTTTCGCGGTATAGGAAGCGGGGTGCACACCGCGACCTAGACCGCGGGAACAACGTATTTTACTCAAATATGAATGTTGCGCGTGGAAATAGGAAAGTGTTTTCTTCTAAAAGTTCTTGTGCTAATCAGAAAAGGAAAGAGTTTGTCTTCATGAAGAATAGGAAAGTCCTGTAACAAGAAGACTTGTCATAAATAGGAAATGGTGTTTATGTGGAACAAGTAAGTCTTGTACGTTTAAGAGTAGGATTTCCTATTTTGTTAAACTCTCTGTAATTAGTATAAATAGACCTTGTATCTAGGTTATTTTGTGTGGAGAAAAAGAACACCATGTAACATCATAGAGTAGTAGAAAGATCGGGGAAGAGACCCGTGGGAATATCCGGGGAGGGATCCAAGGGAATATCAGTAGATCAAGTTAGAGATCAGTGGGTGATATTCAGGGGAGACCTAGGGGATATTGTGGGGTTCTTGGTAATGATCTTGTGAGCGTGGTTTGGGTTTTGGGTGTGTGAGAGAATCCTGAAATATATGGTTGTAACAATTTATCATATAGTGGAATTTTCTCTGTCGTCATGACGGCCCGTGGTTTTTTACCCGATTTGGGTTTTCCAAGTAAATCTTGTGTCGTGATTGGTTTATTTTCTCTCATCTATTTTTTTGTTATTGACGTTATTAATTGCTATGAGTTATGGGTATATATTAGGCATGTCGATTCCGCGATCATCGGTTCCAAGAAATTCTCTAACACATAATGGATAGAAACAGATCCCATTGATGTTCAAGTTCAAATCTACAACCTGCAACATCACTTCTTGATATTCACTTATAACCCTTGTATCATTCAGATGTATAGTTGTGTACGATTTACTGATCTTGTTTTGACATTCAAATTTTATGTATTTTGTTTGAGCATTATCTTTTTTAATGAAATTAAAAAAAATTAATGAAATTAAAAAATATTTTTTTAGATCAAAATAATGGTTTATGACGATTTTAAACTCTCATGGATTTATAATGGTTTCAAACCATCATCCATTTATGATGGTGTGGAACCGTCATAAGTTTATGACGGTTTTCAGAACCATTATCTCCCATTTAAGATGCCGCAATATATAATGGTTTAAAACCGTCATAAACGTGGCTTTATGACAGTTTTTATCCATCATAAAAGTTCGTTTTTCTTGAGGTGCAAAGATAGAAGGTGGGAAATCTTTATATAGTACAATAATTAATCTTATATTATTTCACATAATCAAAACACGTAATGATGAATCATATATATATACTGATTCGATAATGACATTCAACGGTAATCAAGATGGCACGTACAGTGGTGCCCTAACCAATGGTAGGAACCCTAACCAATGGTAGGAACTTTTACGCGAATACATTATTGTAATTGTTAGATGATATTTTTGATGAGTTTTTGTACTTGTAAAGAAATGTTCAGATTTTTTTTGGAATATATGGAAGAAAACACGATTTTAGCATCATTTTATATATAGAATACCTCTTGTATTTCATGTTGGGAGTGAAATACATAAATGGTCCTTTATTTCATGTTCTAAGGTGAGATACACCATAATTTGGTTAAACCCTGTATTTTACACCCAGTATAAAATACACGTGATATACCCCTAAAAAAATGAGATTCAGGTTTTTTGTATCTTTGTAAAAGTTGGCACCTTCAATATGATTAAAAACAAGAAAAGCAATGCATAAGGATTAAAAACAAATTTCTATACTTTGTTGTGCTTAGTTTTGCAAATTCCCGGCCTAAATTTTAAATAATCAGTTTGAAAATGAGGTTGCTTCAAGGGTAATCCTTTATGGGAAAAAAGACAATTAGGCAAGGTATGACCTTATCTAGATTTAGATCATATATTGATTTAATTTATATATATATTAGTTTGGTTGTTAAAAAAAAAAACTTCAAAGGATAATCCTAACATTAACCGGCCAAACAATTGAATACACGGACTGGAAAACCCAAATTAAGAAAATTTGGCATGTAATTTTACTTTAATTAAATTGATTTTGTCATAAAATGTCTTAGAGGATGTTTTGGATAATTTCAAAATCATATATTTTAGTTGTTTTTTAATCATAATATAGAAATATTAAGTTAGAGCAGTTTCGGAATGAGCGCTCACCACCGAATTACATTAAACGGTAGTAGATAATCCTTAATTTACTTATGTGAATATTTCTAAATTAATTTTGGTTAACAAATACAAACTTAAAACTTCACATTGAATAAAAAGTGAGAAAGGGTAGTGTTAACAAGGAAAAAGTTATTCAACTCTACATTTATTGTCTTGTTTCTACCTTACAATAATTGAGTTTCCTTTTATAGTTATTTTCTAGGTTTTATTATGTCTTAGGGACACGTGTTATAACCATCCAATATAATAGACATAACACAAATGACAAATTCCTTAAAAAAAACACAAATGACAACAACTATTTGTATAATAATTTATCTTATTATTTTAACTTTTTATCGCTAAAACATTACACATGGGGAACATAATTCCCTTATTTCAATACTCTAGAGAAAACATTATTAGGAAGATCAACATGTATTCAACATAATCAATACTACATGTCAAACCCTAACCAATAGTAGGAATCTCTAGGATAATGCCGTTTGTATTAACCCAAACACGAACCCTAATGCATGAGAACTCCTCAGAGACTTGTGTTCCTTCCAGTACAATCACAACAGAGACGTTAGGATTCTCTCTCTCAATTGTCGATGTTACGTCCACTCCTCGAGATCCCACCAGCTCCGGCCACGAAGCCTTGCGTCCTACAAAGTACCAAGAATTTGCATTAGAGAACATCGTTTATGACATAAGTCATGCGTCTGTTAGAATGTAACACGTGTAAATGATATTTTGAGCATTAAAACTAATTCGTTACCTTCGTTATCTCTGCAAGCCATACTTGTATGTTTTTTTTTGTCTTTCCCTTTTCCTGTTTTGTGGTTTTGAGTTACTCGCTAGCCTATGTTTGTGTGTAAATGTTATTGAGCTGAGTTAGGTATTTATAGATCGAGTAGCATCCCCATGTATATCTTACGCGTGGCTGTTGATTTTTGACTTGTTTGTGGTTGCATAAGCCATAAAGCTTCAAAACAAATTTAACAAACATGAACTTATTGGCTGCATAAGTATAATTATTAATTAAATATATTGGCACTGCTGTGAAGCTCGCAAATATTGAATGGTCTTCGAATATATACCTTACGTACACACATACCAAAAATTGATTCGAGTAAACTTATATACTTCTATATATCACTGGGTTATGGCATGTTTTTTATATGACAAATCAATATTGTCTGCCTCATTTGTGCCAATCAACTAATTAAGGAACAGAATAATCGGAAGTTGATCGACTAGATACGCTAGTATAGGCTGACACACAAACTTTGAAATCACTACAATATTCCAATCTAATCATATTCAAGCTTGATGACTATTGACTAGTTGACTTGCTAGTTGTCATTATTATTATGGGTACATACATGTACATTATAACCGTTAAAGTTTGATATAAATACAACTAGAGGGCGAGTATATATTAACCTGTTCGAATCTATAATGCTCTTAAAAATGTACTAATAAAAAGTTCAAATTACCCATAATTATTAAAATTTAAAAATTAAGATAACTTTTTTATTTTTAAAAACCGATACCAATATTGTGGGTCAAAGGTATCGCTGGACTTAATAGTATTATATTCTACAAGTACAAAATGATCGAAATACAACTTATATTAAAAGAGATGGATCTCCCCAAACTTTATAATTTAATAGATATATATATATATATATAGACATATTTACCATATTAGGTTTGGTGGAGCTTCCCACTAATGACCCAAGGCAATGGAACCTTAGGTATGAAGATAATCTTTTAGCAAAAACAAATTTTTTTTTTAGAAACCAAAAAAAAAAGAGTAAATTAACTGAATATAATATTTTCAATAAAATATAAATTAAAAAACTGTTTTTAAAATTTTAAATTATCTTCATTTTTTTACAATTTTTAAATTAATATATATATAATTTATCTTGATTTTTAATTTTAATTTTTATTGTTTTCAAATTTAATATTTTTAATAAAAAAATTGTTTCTAAATTTTAAATTATTTGTAATTACTTTTACTGTTTTTTTTTTAAAAAACAATCTTCATTTTAAAATTTTAATAACTTTGAGCAATTAATATTTTTATTAATTGAATTTGAAGAGTATGATAGGTCTGAGTAGATAAATGAATATACTTGCTTTCTACCTTTATTTATAACAAACTACAGGGATCTCAATGTATTTACCCCCTTATAATTGTTATATTATTCAATCATCTCTTAATAAAGTTTAATTATTTGTAGATTAAAAATCATAACACTAAGATGATTTGACAAGATAAGGTTAGTCCGATATTAAATCTCTCACACCTATACCACGAGGTTAATGGTTCGAATTCCCCATCCCTATAAAATCACGAATTTGTATAATACTTCAAAAATAAAAAGATGGTTTATGATATTTTAAGATTGACGAGGGGAAAGCCTTACAAGTATATTAAGAGTCAAAGTTGGTACCCATATACATATGATATTCTTATAGGATCTAGGATACTCTCGTCACCTTAACTCTTATCGTCTTGTCCTCAAATTCATAATCTATATTGTCACATGTCTAATATAACAAACCAATAGTTTGAATTATTTTGATTAATTTTTCTATCTTTTTTACTTTAACAAAGGATAGAATTAATTCATACCATTAATTTAGGTAAGGATAATGTGAGAACAAAGTGAGGTAATAAGAAGGGGATCCAAATCCATTCTTACAATATTGTAAGAATTTTCAAGTCAGTGCGCACTTATATAAATTCGTTAGTGCGCTGGATGTGGACTATTAGATTTACATGATTTGACCCAAAGAGTGTGCACTTGTCAAAATTCTCCATAATCAATGGTTCACATACAACGCACTATATAAATTATATCAGTACACTTATTGAAAAATCACTATATATATTAATATATATATATATACACAAATTTTCAAGTCAGTATGCACCGATATAAGTTCGTCAATGCGTTGAATGTGGACCATTAGATTTATATACTTTGACTCAAAATGCATGCACTTGTCAAAACTTCTTTATAATCAATGGTGCACATGAACGCACTAATATAACTTATATCGGTGCATACTAACTGGAAAACAAATATATATATTTCATATAAGTGAACATTACAATTTTGTAAATTGTAATATTCACTTAATCAATATATATATAGTGGTTCTCACTTAAGGAATTCTTTATTTTAATTAACATAAAGTAAGGATCGATCTCCATCAAATTCACCGATTTTAATAAATTTTGATCCAATTTTTTTGTAGACAATAAATTCAATGAAATATACTTGTAAACAAAATTCAAAATTTTTACAAAAATTACAACTATTTATTCATTTTTCCTATTTTTCTCCTTTTTTTAGTAACTCTACGCAACCCAAATTTCAACACAAATGATGTGGCAAGTGAGTTGTTAACACCATATATAACACGTGATGATGTGGTTAATGAAAAAATCATTTATCACATCATTTGAGTTAAAATTTAGGTTAAATTTTTTAGTTGTCTAGTATTAGTGATTTTTTTATGCTTAATATTTAACAAAATCAGGAAAAAAATATTTATAGTACTGATTTAAAAATTTTCAAATTTTGTTTGCGGAATCTTCAATTGCTACTGGATTGCATTGAAATTCATTAAAATCTATGGATCCTACAAGTGAGAACATCTCTCTCTCTCTCTGTCATATTAAATTAGTTTTTTAGGTTGTAAAGCTATCCACCGTACGTACCAATCCACCATTATATATGTCATTGCGTGCTCTTGTATACAAAAACTATGAAAGGTATGAAAATTAATCATTTCAAAATCATATGTAAATTGTATTTTATGATTATATGAACTAGAAAAAAAAATCGAAAATTGGAGAGTGAATCCTTCTATATAATTTCATACGCAACAAAACTATTTATAAAATAATTGATCTTATTATTTTGTTTAAAACATTAAACACGGGGAATAGAATTCCCTTATTTCATTATGGCACAGTAATGATACATATATAGTAATCCATAACATTATTAGGAAGAGCAATGCTCAACGGTAATCAATATGGTATATTGGCATGGTCAAGCCCTAACCAATCCTAGGAATATCTACGACAACACCGTAAGTGTTAACCCAAACACGAACCCTAGTGCATGAGAATTCCTGGGTGACTATTGTTCCTTCCAACACAATCACAGCAGAGACGAAAGGATTCTCCCTCTCAATCGTCGATGCTGCATCCACCCCTCGGGCTCCAACCAGCTCCGGCCATGAAGCCTTACCTACAAAAAGATTAAAAGAAAAATGTATTAGAGAACACCATCTTCATAGGTTAAAAAGATTTGGTTTATATTTGAAATGTATGTCTATAAAATTAAGAACACCATTTATGATGAATAAATGATATTTTAAACATTAATAAACTAATTCATTACCTTTGCAATCGTCCGACATGTTTGTGTTTATTTTCTTTCGCGCTTTTGAGTTACTAACTTTTGTTTGTGATGTGTTGAGATTACTGTGAGATGAAATAGGTATTTATAGAGTAGCATTTCCTTAGCTTGCGGTTGGTGATTTGAGTTATTTCTGACTTTTATAAGCTTTAAAGCTTTTTTAATAAATATGCTAACCCAAACCTCGCTGAATGCTTTGACACGCAATAGTGGTGCTGCTGATAAACTCGAAGATATTTAATGATCTATCGTTGAATATAAATACTTTACACACAAACCATAAATTTAATTATATACATTTATATTTCTTATATCTACTGCTCATTATGACATGTTTTTTATATGAAAAAATCAATATTGTCTGCTACAGTTTGTTGTTTTGCAGATGAACACGATTTATAGCTATTTGAAAATTTTTATTTTTATTTTTTTGAAGTTAATGAGGTCAAAGCCTTACAAGTATTAACAATAATACATATTTTGTACCCTTTAATCTTTTATTCTATATAGATATGGTATTCTTACAATATATATATGAATTCATTAAGTGAACATTATAAATAAATTGTATGTAAACGCTTTTCGTCATGTTCAATGGAATAGGTGTCCATAGCAATTCCGCCAATTCGCAACCAAACCATATAATTGTTTTATGCTTGATTTAATTATTTTATCATATATTTTCTTCTTCCTTTTTTCGGTGAAAGAAAAAAAAAAAAACTAGCTAGTTCAGTTGATAACTTTTCTTATTATACTGTGTTGAGATTTCGAGATAGATTTGCATTCATATTAAATATTAATTAAGAGTAATATTAGACCATTTTTTTAAAAAAATTAACTTTAAATGATGTGACATGTGAAATATTAACATCTTTTAAATCATAAAATTATATGTTGATTAATATGATATTAACATTTCACGTGTCACATCATTTAAGACAGAATTTAAAAAACATCTAACGGTACTTATTAATTAATGTTTAGGAACGGTTCATATTTTATATTTATACATGTTTTTTTATTGCTAATTTATCTTTATTCTAGATGGGTATATATATATTCTGTGAATATAAGATTTTTTTTTTTTGTAAGTCAAATCATTACGTATGAACAACAAAAATTATGATAAATACGGAAGTAGAAAATATATACTTTTCAATTTTCTTATATATATACATTTTCCTATCGGTGTGTACCGATATAATTATATATAGATATTGAATGTGAGTCACTCAATTATAAAAGTACTTTGATAAATATATACATGCTAAGATAAAGTATGTAAAATGAGTGGTTCACATTAAATGTCCTTATATAATTCCATCAGTGAACATATATATATATATTTTTTTTTTTTCTATCGGTGCGTACTAATGGAATTATATAAAGACATTGAATGTAAGTCACTTGTTTGTAAAAGAGATTTAATAAGTGCATACATGTCAAGACAAAGTATACAAAATGAGTGACTCACATTCAATGTCCTTATATAATTACATCAGTGCGCATTGACTTTAAAATTTCCGTATATATATATTTCAGTATTTTTCCTATCAGTGTACACTGATAAAATTAGATAAAGATATTAAATGTGAACCACTCATTTATAAAAGAGTTTTGACAAGTGTATGGATGTCAAGGTAAAGTATGTAAAATGAATAACTCACATTTAATGTATTTATATAATTATATCAGTACGCATTGATTTAAGAATTTTCGTGTATATATATATATATAGCATGCAATAGTTCAACTGTGTCAAGTGTGAACTCGGTTGTAAATATTATGCAAGGATTTGAAGCTATAAAGTCAGGAAAGAATAACAAATATATATTCAAAGGTTGATGTCAATTATTTATTGTTCAAGACTTGAAGCGATTTCCCCCGAATTTTTCTTATGATTTTTTCAAAGATCATGCATGCCTGCATGGACATAGGTGGCACAATATTATCCTTGAAAGTTAGGTGAAGAGTAGATGAAGAGAATATCGTTTTAGTTTCAAAAATCGAAATTGAGAAAAGACAAGGTACAAAATTGCTTAGATTTAAATTTAGACTCTTTTTTTTTCCAATTCAACCCAGTAAAATGTCTAATACGTGAGTTGATGCCAATAACTTAAATTTAAATTTAGTTGCGGTGGCAGTGGGCTTATATCCTACTATCTAGAGTGGAATTAGATGTGTTTAATTATTATGGTTAATTTAATTAATTCTAAAAGTCTCCTCTCTTCACTGAATAAGTGTCCATTTAGAAGAGTTTGTCTATTGAATTAAAAAAACTCTTTTCAAAAAAAGATGTATCGTTTGGTTGTCATTCAGTAGAGCTTTTAGATGATTAAAAAAAACTGATTTACGTATACTTGGAGAAGCTCAAATTTTAGGTTTTTCCAAGTAGATTTTTTGATTTTTTGATTTTTTTAATAATAAAAAGTCTAATATAACTCTATCATTTAAATCAGTTTTTAAATATTTTGGTAATCTTACTATTTAAAAAAACTTTTTTTAATTGACAATCAAACGACTAACATCTTCATATTAAAAACTCTACTTGTAAGATGTTATCTTTAAAATATCTACTTGAAAAAGCTCTCCCAAACGAAGCCTACAAAAATAAAAAATATCTACTTTTTTTTTTTTTTTTTTCTGTTTGGGCGGTGGCTGCTTTTGTTGTGTTGCCTTTTGTATTTGCCTTTTCCTGAATAAAGTTTGCCCTTTCAAACAAAAATTAATCCACCGTTATATATGTCATTGCGTGCTCTTATATACAAAAACTATGAAAGGTATGAAAATTAATCATTTCAAAATCATATGTAAATTGTATTTAATGATTATATGAACTAGAAAAAAAATCGAAAATTGGAGAGTGAATCCTTCTATATAATTTCATACGCAACAAAACTATTTATAAAATAATTGATCTTATTATTTTGTTTAAAACATTAAACACGGGGAATAGAATTCCCTTATTTCATTATGGCACAGTAATGATACATATATAGTAATCCATAACATTATTAGGAAGAGCAATGCTCAACGGTAATCAATATGGTATATTGGCATGGTCAAGCCCTAACCAATCCTAGGAATATCTACGACAACACCGTAAGTGTTAACCCAAACACGAACCCTAGTGCATGAGAATTCCTGGGTGACTATTGTTCCTTCCAACACAATCACAGCAGAGACGAAAGGATTCTCCCTCTCAATCGTCGATGCTGCATCCACCCCTCGGGCTCCAACCAGCTCCGGCCATGAAGCCTTACCTACAAAAAGATTAAAAGAAAAATGTATTAGAGAACACCATCTTCATAGGTTAAAAAGATTTGGTTTATATTTGAAATGTATGTATATAAAATTAAGAACACCGTTTATGATGAATAAATGATATTTTAAACATTAATAAACTAATTCATTACCTTTGCAATCGTCCGACATGTTTGTGTTTATTTTCTTTCTCCTTTTCCGCGCTTTTGAGTTACTAACTTTTGTTTGTGATGTGTTGAGATTATCGTGAGATGAGATAGGTATTTATAGTGTAGCATTTCCTTAACTTGCGGTTGGTGATTTGAGTGATTTATGACTTTGTATAAGCTTTAACGCTTTTTTAATAAATATACTCAAACCTAGCTGAATGCTTTGACACGCAACACTGGTGCTGCTGAGAAACTCGCAGATATTGAATGATCCATCGTTGAATATAAATACTTTACACACAAACCATAAATTTAATTAACTACATTTATATTTCTTATATTTGCTGCTCCTTAAGACGTATGTTTTTTATATGAAAAAATCAATGTTGTCTGCTACAGTGCGTTGTTTGCAGATGAGCACGATTTATCGTATTTGAAGATATTTTTTTGAGGTTAACGAGGTCAAAGCCTTACAAGTATTAACAATAATACATAGTTTGTAGTAGTTGTACACTTTATTCTATATAGATATACTGTAGTATTCTTACAAAATATATATGAATTCATTAAGTGAAATTTAGAAATAAATTGTGCGTAAATGCTTTTCGAGTTTTCGTCATGTTAAATGACGTAGGTGTCCATCGCAATTCCCAACCAAACCATATATGATATAACTGTTTTATGCTTGATTTAATTATTTTATCATTTATTTTCTTCTTTTTTTCCGTGAGTTCAGGTGATAAATTTTCTTATTATATTGTGTTGAGATTTCGAGATCGATTTGCAAAATGTTTAGGAGGGGTTCAGATTTATATTTCTACTTGTTTTTTTATTGCTAATTTAGCTTCATTCTGGATGGGTATATATATATATATATATGGCAATATATATTTTCTGTGAATTTAAGATTTCTTTTTTGTAAGTCAAATAATTATGTATGAACAACAAAAATTGTGCTAAATATGGAAGTAGAAAATATATAGGAAAAGTGAAAAGTCAGAATCATGTGTATATATATACTTATATAGCTAGATGCAATAGTTCAACTGTGTCAAGTGTGAACTCGGTTGTGAATATTATGCAAGGATTTGAAGCTATAAAGTCAGAAAAGAATAACAAATATATATATTCAAAGGTTGAAGTCAATTATTTATTGTTTAAGGGATTTCTCAAGACTCGGATAAGGTTTTCTCCCCGAAAATTTTTCTTATGATTTTTTCAAAGATCATGGACATAGTTGGCAAAATATTATCCTTGAAAGTTAGGTCAAGAGTAGATGAAGAGGTTATCATTTTAGTTTCAATAATAGAATTCAAATAATTGTAGTTCTAGATATCACACCTAAAATCATAATTCTTCCATCAAAACACATGTGACAGCTGATGTGTCAATTGGTGAGTGGATACACATTAATAATGATTTATCTCACTTATCTATGTATCCACTCATCAATTGATAATTCAACTGTCACACGTGTTGTGATGGAAGAGTTGTGATTTTAGGTATGATATCAAGTATTACCCTTTAAATAAACATATAAAAATGTGAAAAGACAATCCCTAGAGATGTATAGCTCTGTTGGACGAGAGCTTATGGTTTGGGTAAATGACTCCCCAAGTCAACAGCTCCAATCCTACTAATTGTAAAAAGTTTCAATAAAAATACCTATAGTCTATAGATTGATAGATAGATAATATCAAAAAAACAATATGAGAAAAGACAAGGTAAAAAAATATTTATATTTAAATTTAGAATTATTTTTTTTTACCTTAGTTTGACCCAGTAAAAATCCCAATACGTGAGTTGAGGCCATAACTTATTAAACAAATTCGGATAGGATTATTATACTCAAAATCTCTCGGTTGCTTTCTCACCTCAAACATCTGAGACGGCTGCTATTCTGAGAGGTCTTTGCATTGCGTTGGAAGTGGGTTTATATCCTATTATTGGAATCCCCCCAGAGAATGGTTTGGTAATTTTAGATATTATTCATCTACTAGAATCCTTTGCTTTCATAGAAGTTTGTAATGTTTCTAGAGTTGCTAATACATTGGCCAATTCTAGAGTAAAATTCTGATTTATGAGAATTTCTTCCGTTTGTGGAGCAGAGCAAAAATTTTGATTTATGAGAATTTCTTCTGTTTGTGGAGCAGTTGGTTTTGGCTGATAACCGATAAGTCACCCTTAATGTAATTCTTCTTTCTTTTCATATATTTATACGAGTGTCAATATTTACACCTTAGAAAAACTTTATATAAACCCTTTTTTATATATATTTTCTCCATTAAAATGTTATAAGTTATTAACATATATCACATATTATTAAATATGTCCTTTTTCTTGATTTTTTTAATCTACCCTTTCTCTTAATTCTTGAAAATATATTATAAATTAATAAATTATAAAATAGTTAAAATTGAAAAAGTAATAATAAAAGTATGGAGGTGCCACTCCTCCTCAGAGATGGACGTTTTTTTTTCTCTTTTCTTTTATTCTCTCTCTAGAAGCACTGTAGATTTTCATTTTCTAACTATACAATTTCAATCAGTACAGGAGGATTAGCCCATTAATATCATTCATTGAATCTGCTTTCACCGTATCCGCGTAGACATATTGCTCCACTTAAAATTTGTTGTGTAAGCTTGTTCTCTTGTTTTCTGGGTTTCAAATATTTTTTATTAATTTAGTTTTTTTATTAACTTCAATGATTTTATATTCTTAATTTAATTTTTATAAAGGTTACTTAATATTTATAATTTCAAATAATCACCAATTAAATTTTAATTAATATAAATAATAATTTAATCAAACAGGTAATTGTTTTATTTGTGTAACTAATTATAATACTTTAAAATATTCAAAATATTAACTTTTTATCAATATTTTGTACAAGTTATATTTATATTAATTATTTTAGTAATTTTGTTTAAGGGTAATGTTGAAAATTAAAAAACGAGTGTTCTAATTTTTTTTTTTAAATTCTGTATCAAATGATGTGGCATATGAGGTATTAATATCTTATAAATTATGAGATTATATGATGATTGATATGATGTTAACACCTCAAATGCTACATCATTTATGATAAAATTTGAAAACAGAATTTAGGACATTTAGTATTATTGTTTAAAAATATGTTAACTTTAGGATGCATATATCCAAATGGCTACTCTTTTTACTTTCCCTTCTAAAAAGCCCAATGCATGAGCTGAGTACCCAAGCACATCACCAAGTTGTATCTAATTCATTATAGGGAATTAATCACCTGTTTCCAGTATATTTTTGTTATGTTTTTAAAATATTATAATAATACAGAATTTAGAAAAAAAAAAAACTCAAATCAACAACCGCTTATAAGCGTAAGTGATCATCGGCCAACCTTATTTTTCATTTTCAAAAACGACTTTTTGAAAGCATATAAACAAACAAATTTACTGTTACTTTTTTATTTTATTTTTTTTCAAAATATTACTACTATTTTTAAAAAATGACAATAACATATGGATTCATGTAATTTCAAAAATTCATCCGAAATTTCTCATCAAAATGCATCAATATTGCATTATGAGTCTATGACCAGAGGCGAATTTAGGCCAATAAAAAAATATATATCGTAAATTTAAAACATATATCAATAAAAAAACTATATGTTATAATATATATTAAGTATTGATAATATATATTAAGTATTGGTAATATTATACTATAACATATAATATAAATTAACTAATAATTTATAATATAATAATTTTATAATTTTCTATTTATATTTTAATAATATAAATTAACTAATAATTTTTATTTTTATAATTTTATTGACCATAAAAATAGGAAACAAAATCGGTCCATTTTAATATTTTTATATCCTATTATTTCTTACATTATTACTTAATCCAGTGTGTATTATATATAATATTATTTTTTGAGATGTCACTAAAACAAACTAAGTAAATATTGAACTCTTAAAACGACGACCTATATTATTTATTTTGTTAGGTTAATTATTAATATGATTTTGATAAATTTATTTTATTAGTTTATTTTTTAAATTTTGTTCAAAATTATTATAAATTAATTTGGTTTGATATGAATATTATAAAATTAAATTACAAGTATGTAAATAATTGTGAATTAAATATGTCAATGGTATAATGATATTTTAATTAAGCTACTGACATTTATATTTATAAGCCATAAACTACTAAAATATTATTTTTAGTTATGCATACGACATACTGTTAAGAATAGATCTAGGTTTTGCAACAAAATAAAATATGTTTTTTCATATACTCTTTAATTATATAATTGAAATGAAAATTATGAAGAAAATTATATTGATTTAGTTATAAATAATTTTCTAGTTATAAAATAGATGTGTTACATTTTAATTAGTTAATGCATATTTTATTTATTTACTTTTAACACCAAATGATATCACTTTTTGTTCAAAAGTATCAGATGTGAGATTTCATACTTTTTTTATATGAGATTCCTACTGATATTATATAAAGATTATGTGACCTGCAATATTAGTTTTTATCTTGATCCCCCTAAGGGTAAAATTCTGGTTTCGCCCCTATCTATGACATTCCATAAAAGATAGGAAAAATTGAAAAAACAAGATTGGAAGAAGATCCTCACCAACTCTCTCTGAGAATGGGAAGTAGCTAGTTCGACTAAATGTATTGTCAAATAACAATTAAACAAAGCTCGGTTTTGTGTCTAAATACGCCTTTGTTGCTTGCACACTTACAATTGTTGAACAGTTGAATATATATATAAATTAATTTGTTCAAATTTGATACTTAAATGATGTGGATCCTTGATGTTTTTATAGTAGAATTAGATGATCATTGGGTTTTAATAATACCACATCATTTGAACTCTAAATTTAGATAAAGTAGCATTACCCATATAGATCCTTGGATATATATATATATTTTTTTTACAGTGAAGATTTTTCTTTATATTATGCTAATTAATAATATATTTATCAAAAAAATTCAAGTTAGTACACACTGATATAATTTTATCAGTGCGTAGGATATGTACTATTAGATTTACATACTTTGACTCAAAGTATATACACTTATCAAAATTTCTCTATAATCAGTGGTCAATATGTAAAATACTGATATAAGTCATATAAGTACGCATCGATAGAAAAACCACTTTTATATATATATATAGTTTAACACAATTTCAATAATTTGAACTTAACTGGAAATCGTAAACCGAATGTGAGAAATACTTGTATAGTACAAAAATTGATCTCGTATTATTTCATTATTTTAGTGTAAACAATAAAACACCAAGTGATGAATCATATACAGTGATTCATGACATTATTTAAGAAGATCAACATTTAACAGTAATAAAGACGTGTACATTCAAAGCCTAACCAATCATAGGAACCTTTACACAAATGCCACTAGTGTTAACCCGAACATAAACCCTAGTGCATAAGAACACCGCAAGGACTATAGTTCCATCTAGAAGAATCTCAGCGGAGACAGTTGGATTCTCTCGCTCAATGGTCGCTGCTGCTTCCTCCCCTCGAACTCCTACCAGCTCCAGCCACAAATCCTTACCTGAAAAGTATAACTAGAAGTTAATAGAAAACACCATTGTTAATTATCATGTGAGAATCTATATATATGGCCAACTTTTAGCATTTAGTTCTTTTATAATTATAAGAGGTGTTTTGAGATTGTATTCTACCAATCAAGGTTTCGAAACAAAAAAACAGGTTTATATTTGAAGTACTACCTTCTGACAAAAAGCAAAAAATCATTTATATATATATAACTTACTTGTGACCTGACACTAAAACTCATTACCTTGGCAAGACATGCTTGTATTTATTTTTACCTTTTCTTGTACACCTTTTTTGAGTAACAAACTTTTGTTTGTGATGAGTTGAGATTATTGAGATGAGATGAGATAAGTATTTATAGAGTAGCATTTTCGTAGCTTGCACCATTTTTGAATTTTGACTACACAAACCAGAAATATTAATTAAAGGTCAAACACAAGGATATTTGTTTTGAGACTGCTAAATAAGCAACTGGCAAATAATGAATTAATGGTTGTAAGATGATTACTACTCTACAAAAATCAGAAATTAATCTTATCTTTAATATCCTTTTGCTCCTTAAATATTTAATCTGTATATGACCAACCGGCCGAATCAATATTGTCTGCGTTTTCTTTCACATGCACCATCACAAGAGCAAACCTTATCACCACTATGGTTTATAAGATGAGATTCTATTATAAGCTCTTTGAAAATACTTTTAGAAATTAATGAGAAAAAAAGCCTTACTAGAACAATAAAAAATCTAACCATAAAATTCTGATTTGATGTATCATATGAAAAGATATTTCGAATGTATAATAATATAAGTATGAACTCGGATAGTGGTCATAGACATAATCCGGTGGTAACTACAAATGTTAATAGGCCAAGTTCAAATCATTCTTCCTCAATCAACAAATATGAACTCGGTTATACATATTTTGCATAAATTTGAAAAACGGAAGGCGTGAAAGATTACCTGTAATAAAATAAGAAAAAGCTTCAAAGTTTGAAGTCAATTATGTGTTCAATGCAATACTTTTTCCATAAATACATTATTTTTATAATATATTGGATCAATGTTTTCGATTTTCAGCATTCGTCGAGTTGTATAGTCAGATGACACTATTGATTCATCATTCCTCTTTAGGATTACCAATGAGGGAGATCTGAAACTAAGAAATTCAACATAAATAGTTTGACTCAGTTCTGAGAGTTGTTTCATTTATTTTAAGAGAGAGACTTGGGTTTTGGGCTTCCATATAAAAGAACAAACTAAAAGTTGTACGTGTGCCAGGCGGCTCCGCATCTAGTTGATCAACTTGTGTTTCTTATTTATTATTATTTTTATTACATTTACAAATATCATAATAGACTGGCTGTCAAGATCAGACAATACATATACAGTTTGGATAACTACTCTCATCAATCTGGATAAAACTCTCTATATTTACTTTTAAAATACGTATAACCATCAAATGTGAAAGAGATATACACTACCATCTCTACCACGTGATGAGCAACTTGTGCTTTTTTTCGTTCTTTGTTGATTGGCACAGACATTCAGTATTGATTTTGTCATATAAAAAACGTGTCATCATCCAGTGAATATATATATAGAAGTATAAGCTTTAGTTAAATAAATTTTTAGGTTTGTGTGTAAAGTATATATTCAAAGACATTCAATATTTGCTAGCTTTTGAGTTATAGTAAATTTTAAAAGAAAAAAACTTGAAGTTTAGGGGGTATATTGGATTGAGATTTTAATAGATAATTTTGGGGTGGTAGGATTGTATGGATTTGTAGAATTTGAAAGATTATTTAGATTATTTGGACTATTTAAACTAGACTTTTAGGATTCTTAACTTTTTTTAAAAAGAGTCTATTGACTTTATTTAAAGACTATTACGACTATCTAGACTTTATATAAAGACTATTAGAATTATCTAAACTTTATTTAAAGACTATTATGATTATCTAGAATTTTATTTAAAGACTTTTTGGATTATTACTTTTTTATAATTATGAGATTTATAAATTTATTAATTAACACGTACTCGAGTTGAGAAACCTAAACTAGGTAGTTGGTCTGAACTGAAAAAACTCAAACAAGATATCAAACTCATAATTAATAGAAAATCTCTATATATATATATATATATATATGTCAAACTACGAAGTACTTATATGGTTTGAAAATCAATTCCAACTAATTTAATGGAATAATATATATGTTGTTAGGTATTATATTGTATTAAAACGCCATCAATGATGCATCAAAAACGTCATCAATGATGTATCATATTAAAAAAAAAATATTGATTTTTCTACAATATTTTCACATAGGCACGAACCAAACAAAAATAAAACAAAAACAAATAAAGAAAAAGATAATTTGATATAATACCGCAAGCCACTCATACGATCTCCTCACAATCTGATTGAATATTCACAATAATTGAGTTTTCACATATACTAATTATTGTAAATACTACAAGATACAATATAATAATTACCTGAACCTGGTATGTTGTAAGGGCTTCTTCACTGTTTTGTTGCTAGTTTTCGAAAAGTCTTGAGCAAACGTGAAAAGTCTGATGAAAAGTGGCAAGACAATTTTAGGATCTAGGTATTTATAATTATCATTAAAAAGTTTAGACAATCCATATTGTCATGAAGTCCTACAAATCTTGATCTCAATATAATACCACCAAATAATTTGTTGCATCTTAAAAGTCTGTATCCAATACCACTAGATATTTTGGACTTTTTAAAAAACTCTTAAAAGTCTGGATCCAATACCATATGATAATATGGACTTTTAAAAAAAATCTTAAAAGTCTTAATCGAATACCACAAAACTTTTATAATTTATTAAAAAGTCTCAATCTAATACCACCAGACTTTTACTTTCTAAAATTGTCTATTAAAATCTCAATCCAATACACCTCCTTAGACAACCACTAAAAAGTCAGAAATCACCGGCCGCAAGCTATGGAAATGCTACTCTATAAATACCATATCTCATATCAAGAATCTATACTCACAAACAAAGACTAGTAACACAAAAGCACAAAACAGGAAACGGAAAAAAAAAATAGAAGTATGTCAGATATCTGTACAGGTTATGAAGGTAAACACCATTTATTTATATATATTATCAAATATCGTACGTTATTTTATTTAGATTCTTAACTCTGCAATGTTATAAGCTCGGATCCGCTCATGATATAATGGTTCATAGATAATATATTTCAAATATAAATTACCAAATTTCTTAAACTTATGTCATAACCTTGGCCTCGATATTTCAAACCAGTACAACTGTTTGTTACTTTATAGGTAAGGCTTCATGGCCAGAGCTAGTAGGAGCTCAAGGAGTGGACTCAGCAACAACGATTGAGAGGGAGAATCCTAACGTCACTGCTATAATATTGCTGGAAGGAACACCGGTCAGTAAGGATGTCAAATGCACTAGGGTTCGTGTTTGGGTTAACGCAAATGGCATCATCATAGAGATTCCTAGGATTGGTTAGGGCTTGAGAATATCGTACTATGGATCAATATGTATGTACCGTCGTAGTGTTTTCCCTCTTGAATGAATAAGGAAATTCTATTTCTCATGTTGAATGTTTAAGCAATAATAAGATCCATTATTATACAAATAGTTGTTGTGTTGTGTCTGTTATTATATAGAAGGATTTCTCACTTTCTGTATCAAGTTCAAAAAAAAAAATTATATATATATATATAAATATATGTTACTTTTAACTTTTAAGTTTGCGTTTGTAAACCAGATTTTTATAACCTAGCTAATACTATTTATATAAATTAAAATTCACCACTACATAAATAAATTTAAGGGAACGCCACAATGAATTGAAAATGAAAATAGTCAAATCTTTAATATACACTCCACTTATGGGAATTACAAACTATATAATATATATGCCAGCCAAGCAAACCTTAATTAACATCTTAATTACGTTTATAATCGTGTATTAAACATAATTTATTCTGTTATAGGCTTGTAGCATTGTTTCTAACTTTATATAATCATTCACACAAATCATTATTTTTCTATGGCACTTTGTCTATTTTTTTATTTTTTATTTTATTTTTTTTTAAAGCTGACACCAGCCATTGTGGATGACAAGTTTGTCAAGAATTAATGAGCTTAGACTCTAAAAGCATGGTTTATAATACAACTCTTACTATAGGATATCGTTATATTTTATGATTCAATGGATAAAAGTGAGACTATTTTCACTATCGGAGTTTACTGATTTGACGGTATATAAATGGTCGGCTCCAGGGTTGAAATTACACGGGGGTTGGGGGGCAATGAGAATTTTATAAATTTTAAATACCAATGAGAATTTTATAAATTTTAAATATAAAAAAATTATGATATTTTAATATTTAGATAATAAAACAATATTAATTAATGTCTTTCTTATTTTATTGTCCATGTAAGTAGGAAATAAATTCAATCGGTTTTTCTTTTATTATTTTAATTTCAAACTAAAAAAAAAGAATAATAAATAATTTCCTGTTATTTTATACATTATTTGTTATTGTCTAGTCTAATATCCAGTATTATTTCATATATTTTAACTGTAAAAAACTAAATAAATATTGAAGTCAAACTATCATATTTTACAATACTCATCTTATCTTGAGACAACTTTTAAGTTTTACTCTAAATTATTTGTTAATTTCATAAAACAAATTAAATCAATTTGGTTTAAGATGATTTTTGTGATAAAAAATAGCAAAGTCACATTTTAGTTCTCAGTTTTTTTTTTTTTTGTGACATTAATTTAGGCCTAAAGGGTACCACGTTTTTTATAACAACTTATTTTCTTAAATATTAATATATTTTTATCGAGTGACAATGAATATTAATTTTTACGTTGATCCCCTCAAACTTAAATTTCTGAATTCGACCTTAGTTGGCCCATTAAGATTGTCAAAAAGAAAACAGCCCACACATATTGGGTTGGACAAAACAACTTGAAAGAGTTGCTAACCATTTATGATTTTCCCCTTAAATTCTAATTTTACACCGTTTTAAAATTTCCCATATGCTGTCTTTTACTGGAATCAACCCAAAAAACTCTTGCACAACATTTTGCATCCCCAGAATTCACTGGCTGGATGGTTGAACACGCTCACCAAATTAAACTCTTTTCATGCGTTACTTCAGATAAAGATTTTACAAAAGGGAATCTTGATTCATCAGACTGAGAGAGTGAGAGCTAGCTGCAGTTGATTTAATTTGTAGACTCAAATGAGGTGTATACAATTTCAAGGGCGTGAATGTAAATTACCGTATAATGTTAATTTGACTGTTCTAGTTGCTTTTCACCAAACAGTTTTCACAACTTGTTCTTTCATTTTACAAGTTCGTTTGTCATTCTAGTATAAAGGTTTTTTCCTTACAATTAATTTCTAAAAATATATTAAAAGAGCTTATAGCATCTCATAAACCATATCGGTGATAAGGTTCGCTCTTGTGATCATCAGGAGAGAAAAACAACCAAGGGCAGATAATATTGATTATGGTCATATACAAAATAAATTTATGAAGCCGATGGATATTGTTAAAGATAAGCTTAAATATCACTGTTTTTGTACAGTAGATCTAATTAACGACCATTGATTATATACGACTGTATTTGCGAGTTGCTGAGCAGCCCCAAAACTATTTAAAATACTGAAACTGTTGCGTGTGAATATGAAATATATATATGTAGGTACGTTTGAGTTGTAACATATTTGTTAAATACAGCCGCCAAGAAGTCAAAAATCACCAACTGCAAGATACAAAAATGCTACTGTTGTAGTTTACAACACCTGTAAAATCTTTTAACCCTTCCTGTCAACACTTAATTCCAATTATACGATTCATTTACAAGTATGATAGAAAAGGATTCACTAATAAAAACAGTAACTCGGATCACATACAACATAGCTCACAATCTTGATCACTAAATTCAACTTGTATCAACAAATCAACCGGTTATTGTTCAACAATCTAAACACAAATCTACTTCTTTTATATCAATCAAAACAAAACAAGATTCACTTGCAAATAAGAGATGATCACAGAAATATATCTGAACATATATATTTATATATCAGAGAAATCAAAACATATAAAAGAAGGAATTAGAACAGATTACGCATGCAATAAAGCTGTAAAACAACACACAAGAAATTACTGTGGTTCGACTTGATAACCAAGTCTACATCCACGTTTAGCAGATCTAAGAAAATCACTCAATCCACTATATATGAGTTCTTACAATAGAAGACACCAAATCGATACAAGAAACCAACCCAGAAACCCTCAAGAACTCTAGATCTACTACACACAATAATACCCGAACACAAACTCACAGTAAACCTACTCAATAGAGATTGAACCCTCTCAATCTTTCATTACAAATACATATAACCTCACTATAAACTCTCAGAGAACTAGGTTACACAAGAAAATACTTGGATTCACCAAGTAATCACTAAGGGATCGTTTGGTATAAGGGCATCTTTACATGGGAATGAGAATCTCAATACATTCACATGTTTGATAGCATGTTTGGATTTTTTGTTTTCCGAGAAAGTGAATCACATGGGAATCACATTACCCTCCAAAGGGGTAATGTGATTCCCTTCAAAATATGTGGGTTTCAGATTAACTCCATCTGATTCCCACCGTGGGACTCACCATCATTAAAAAAAATCCCCAATTTCCTTTGATTCTCTGTTCTCTGTTCTTCAATTTAAAAAAAACCCTCCGTCTGATTCTCTGTTCTTCACGTTGCTTCTCAACAATAATATCAAAAATCCCCAATTTGCTTTCTAAAATCCCTACTCAAAACTATTATCAAAGCATCATCTCAAACATCATCACCAACACAAAAATGAAAAAACAATTACAGCAGAAAGAATAAAATAAATCGATGATGACGGTGATGACGGTGTGGTTTGACGATGATGAAGGCGAGGTTCGACGATGATGACGGCAAGGATTGAGGAAGACAACAACGAACGGAGACGACAATGACGAACGGAGACGACAACGGCGAGCTTCGACGAAGACCATGACGAGCTTCGATGATGACGCGACGACGACGCGACGGCGAGCTTCGATGAAGACAACGACGCGACGACGATGCAACGACGATGCAATGACGAGGCGGTGACGACGACGACCTAGAGAGAAAGACAAAGAAAGAGAGAGAGAGAGAGAGAGAGAGAGAGAGAGAGAGAGAGAGAGATGGGAAGAAAGGGAGAGAGAGCAATGGAAAGATGAAAGATCTGGAGAGACTAGATCGATTTATCTGGTTACTTTTTTTTTAGATTTTAATAATATAAAAAAAACAAATTCCCATGTACTACCAAACATTGTTGCTTAATATTCCCAGGAATCCTACATAATATTCCCATACACAACCAAACACATGTGTACAATTTTCCCAGGAATCACATTCCTAAGTTTCACTTTCCCAGGAATCACATTATTCTGATTACCCCATACCAAACGGCCCCTAAGAAAAACAAAAGAGAGAGCAGTCGAGAACTTGAGAGATAAAAACAAAGAAAAACCTTAATCGTTTTCTATAAAAAAGCACTGAATGAATTTTCTCTCTCCATTTTCTTTATATATTGCCTTATCAGTTGAGTCACAGCTGTAATCTCTTTCAGCCAATGTCCGCATGCCACGTTGGATTTCATCGCCAGCTCACAAAGTTATCTGATAATAATTCCAACCAAATGAAAACGGTGTGTTTTGGCCAAAGGAACCAGTAGCTCTTGGTTCTGATTTGGGCATGAGTTGGGTATCGGTTTTGGGCCACAATTGTGTTAAAGATGGGTTAACCCATTCATTCAACAGCTACTCTATAAATACACATCTCATCTCAATAATCTCAACTCATCAAATATGTCAGACGCTTGAATAGGTAATGGATTATTTTTAAACCTCAAAATGTCTTCTATAGCTGTTAAAAAACTTAATGCTAAAAGTTAATTGGCCATAGGTTCCCACGTGATAACTTACAGTTAATTTCATATACTTTTCAGGTTTTATCGGGTAAGGATTGGAGCTAGTAGGAGTTCAAGAGAAGGAAGCAGCAGCAACAACAATTGAGGGGGAGAATCCAACCGTTTATGCTATGATTCTTCTGGAAGGATCTATAGTCCTTCTGATGTTCTTATGCACTAGGTTTTATGTTTGGGTTAACACTCGATGGCATTTGTGCAGAGGTTCCAATGATTGGTTAAGACTTGACTGTGCTATCTTGATTATAAAAATGACGATTTATGACATAATATCGATGGTGTTTTTTAAAAACCATCACAATGTTATAATGATTTTTAAACACCATCGTAACGTTATGACACTTTTTTTAAAAGTCATCACTATATCATGATGTTTTTAAAAAGCGTCATCATGATTTAGTGATGACTTTTAAATAAAGATAAAACAAAATGCCAAGGTGAATTCTATTCTTTTAAAATTTTGTGAATTCTATAAGATATTATTAAATATTTTATTTAAATTTAAAGTCATAACATTTTACATATGTTATATTATATCATGGTTATAAACATCATTTTATAATTATATTATTGAATAAATTTTCAAAATTATAATATAACATAAAAATACAAATTAGTATTAAAAATTGATTATGTAGAGTTAAATTAAAGAATGTTATAGTAAGTATTTTAAAAAATGTTATATTAAAAAGTATCCTAAAATTGAAAGAGAGAAAAAAAATTCCAAAAAGAAATTTAAAATTCAAGGAGGGAAACTAAAAAGTTAAAAAGTAATTTAAAACAAATAAAGGGAAAATAAAAGGTTAAAAGGTGAAAAAGGGAAACAAAATATATCTCACCATTATTATTAGGTTTATAGAAGTCTTCCAAATCACAACCCTAACATAAAATTTTTCTTTTCTTATGCTTTGGAGTTTAGGTGATTGTGTAGTCCCCCTTTCCATCTCAAATCATTTTTTTATTATTCTTTTACTTTCTTCTTCTTATTCTTATTTCTTTGTCCTTTCTTCCTTTGTCACCTTTTTAGTCTTCTTCTTAATTCTTTGATCCATATTTTTTTTCCTTTTTTTATACATTTGTGTTATATTTAATCATTTTTATATTATCATTTAATTTCTCTTTTTGCTAATCTAAATTTATATTATTGTGTTAAATTTTATTTCCTAATTTTGGTTTAAAAAATTGGGTTCAAAAAATAAATGACACGTTTTTGAGATAGCATTTCAACACTGTCACTACTTTAATAACTTATATTTAAATGACATCTATTATGGTGAACGGATAAAAATACCGCTCAATAGTTGTTCTACAACATATTTCTTTTATTCATTTTACAGTGAAGTTGCGAAGTAGAGAGAGAAAGTCTTATTGAAACCCAAGCAATCACTCGAGCTTTTTTTTCCTGGTCAGTACTTAAAATGCTCAAAATGTAATTACAAAAGGCTCGGGGCCTTTAGTAAAAGTCTCGAACCCAGTAAAAAAAAGATCGGGCACTTAGTAAAAAGGCTCGAACCCAATAAAAAAAAGCTCAGACACTTGGTAAAAAAAACTCGGGCACTTGACAAAAAAGGTGGAAACCTTATCAAAATTGCTCGAGCCCTTTTTTAATGGGTTCGAGTTTTTTTGTCAAGTGCCCGAGCTTTTTTTTAACTTGGTAAAAATGCTGGAACCCAATAAAAAAAACTCAGTGATCTAGCCATGATAACACTAGTTTTCGAGTCCCCGTTCTAATGCTTGTTGCTTAATTCTCGAGTAAAATCAAGTGTTTAATAGCTCGGTTGAGTGTTTTTATAGGATTTCATGATTAGGGGTATCATTTGGTGATTTGAGTGAAGTTGGGACTCAAGAGTACTGGAAATCAGAAACTTGGGCAAAAAGGCGAGTTGTCGAGGTCGGGGCATGTCGTCATGGACAACCGTGACACCATGAGCGACAGCAACTTATTTTAGAAGTCGCCAGAATTGTCGCTTGGAGATCGCGCGCAAGCCACCAAAGAAGCGACATGTCGCGGTCAAGTTCCATCACGGACAACCGTAACATACCAGGCGATAGAAACATCCTCTGGCATTGTCGCGAGAGGTGTCGCCTGAAGAAAAGACGCGGAGAACAAGAGGCGAGGTGTCGCGGTTGGTTTTCCGTCATGGACAACCGTGACAAATCAACAACGCGATAGTACGTTGCACGCGTCCTTAGGTTGATTCTTGACCTATTTTTGGACCCATATAAATACCCTTATGAGTTTTTGGAAAGGTATCATCAGCCACACGAGATTTTGGACACTTTCACCCCTCTATCACCATTCTTGGACAACTTTCTCATCCATCCATCTTGGAACTTGAAAGGCAATAAGAGGAAGCTTACAAGTCAAGGATCCTCAATGACCAACCTTGGTTTCTTCTTTCACTCTCCTTTGTTTTATTTCCTTTCTTTGATGTGTAACTAATTATAAGTTAGGGGATTAATGTAAACCGATTGAACAACTCTTTGTAATCCTACGGTCTATGCTTATTAATTAATTACATTGGTAGTCTCTTTTATTGCAATAATTGCTCTAATTCCTTCACCTATATTCAAATGAGATCTCAATGAATGTTTGTGTTAGGATTAGTTAATTTATGATGTTGAGGGTTAGATGTGGGTGACCATCCCATTTAGTCCTTAACTACAAGCTTAATAATTGAGAAATTTTTCATATGCATGACCATGCTATGTGTGATTTGGTTTAGAGTTTTTAATTGGAAACTAATTCTAACCCTTACTCATTCTATGACCTTGTGTGAGTAATAGGAAGGATCAGGTGCTTCATGAAACAAACCCTATCAATTGAAATTATGTTCTTTAATAAGACTTATGGATTATATTGAGAAGTTTAATTAGGCTGCATTAATTCCCTAACATTCCTTAATAATCATATATTCTCGTGTGAGCTTTTGAGTAATTGAGTTATTTTATTTCGCATATTAGTGAGTAAAAATTTCCAATCCAAAACAAACATTATGCCATTTAGCTTTCATGCACTTAGAGTAGGACTTAATTAGATTAATTAGTGTTCAACTTTTGGAATTAACGATCCCAGTGAACGAACTTTTTCTTTAAATTGATTAGAAGATCAAAAATACTGTAATTAATTTTGGTGCCGCTGTCGGGGATCGGTGTATATTCATTAGTTGATCCTAATTAGTTTGATTTAGGTAGTGTGTGTCGTTTTATTTTCATTTTGTTGGTTAGTTTTATTTCTTTTTTTCTTTTTTTTTCTTTTTACTTCGTTGGTACTTTTGTTTTTGTTGTTCAAGGGCAAATAAAGTGTATGAAGTGGACCGTCAAGGTAGAGAGACGGTATTTTATAAGACGGAAGATGTCCAAGCCCTAAAATTTCAAAAAGGAAGAAATGAACCATATTCTAACTCTTACAATCCGGGGTGGTGATAAGCTCGTTTTTCATGCTTTACGTACCCGTCATTTTGTATAGTTTTGCTCTCGTTTTCTTTGTAAACTCCATCTTTTGATGTTCTAAGTACTTAAATAGGTCCTCTATAGCTAGGAGTTATCCTTGTGCGAAACCGAGAGCTTTCGGAGAGAAAAGATTGTTTTAGCTCAATATACAATGAGAAGTGCGGTGCGCGTACCGCACTAGAAGAAAGTGTGTACCGCATTTCGTACCGTTCAGCCGGACAGTAGAAATTCCAGAAGTAAGTGTGGTACGAGGCGTCGAAGTGAACCGCAATTCGTACCACGCAGGAGAGCAGCAGAATAAGTGTGGTACGTGTCGTCGAAGTGAACCGCACTTCGTACCGCACGAGATGGCAGATGAAATTATATAAGGCTTCAAGTGCGTTACGCCTACCACACCAGAAGGAAGCGTGAACCGCATCACGTACCCTATAAGATTCCAGCAACTAAAATTAAACTGATGTGTCGTACGATGTGTCGAAGTGAACCGCACATCGAACCACACATTATGCCAGATTTTGAATACTCTGTTTCACGAACAGAGGAGTAGCTTTATTGTGGGACCCCCTCTCTTTTCTCTGATTAAACATTGAGGGGGAATGTTCCTAGAGGATGAGAGGGTGTCTTTGGGACCCTCCTACACAAGTGGGGAGGCTTCTTGTTGCCTATAAAGTGAAGAGAGAGAGGTGAGAGAAAGGAGATCTGGAAATTGAAAAACACACCAGACCAGCTCTGTTCCTTGACGATTTTGGGGTTCTCTCTTCATTTCTGGACCGAGTTCTTCAAGATTTGATAAGCTAGGGCAAGGTTTGGTTGATACAAGGAAGCTAGGGAAGCTAAAGTTACATGAGATTGAAGATACAATTTAGTTTTATCTCTTCAACTTCAACCGTAAAATTCTGATTTGACATATCGTATGTAAAGATATTTCAAATGTGTAATAGTATAAGTATGAACTCGGATAGTGGTCACAGAGATAATCCGGTGGTAACTACAAATGTTAATAGGCTAAGTTCAAATCATTCTCCCTAGCTCATTCAACAAACATGAACTCGGTTATACATATTTTGCATAAATTTGAAAAACGGAAGGCGTGAAAGATTACCTGTAATAGAATAAGAAAAAGCTTCAAAGTTTGAAGTCAATTTTTTGATGTTCAATGCAATACTTTTTCCATAAATACATTATTTTTATAATATATTGGATCAATATTTTCGATTTTCAGCATTCGTCAAGTTGTATAGTCAGATAATTGATTCATCATTCCTCTTTAGGATTACCAATGAGGGAGATCTGAAAATAAGAAATTCAACATAAATAGTTTGACTCAGATCTGAGAGTTGTTTCATTTATTTTAAGAGAGATACTTGAGTTTTGGGCTTCCATATAAAGAACAAACTAAAAGTTGTACTTGTGCCAGGCGGCTCCGCATCTAGTTGATCAACTTGAGTTTCTTATTTATTATTATATTTATTAGAGTTACAAATATTATAATAGATTATCTTTCAAGATAATATATGTACGGTCTGGATAACTATTCTTATCAATCTGGATAAAACTCTTCATATATATATTTATAATACGTGTGGTGGAAGTCTCCTGACCATCAGATATGAAAGAGATATACACTACCATCTCTACCACATGATGTGCAACTTGTGCTTATTTTCGTTCTTTGGTTGATTGGCACAGATATTCAGTATTGATTTTGTCATATAAAAAACGTGTCATCATCCGGTGAATATATATATAGAAGTATAAGCTTTAGTTAAATAAATTTTTAGGTTTGTGTGTAAAGTATATATTCAAAGACATTCAATATTTGTTTATTTTAAAAAAATAAATAAATAAACAACTTGAAGCTTAGGCAACCGCTAAAAAGTCAGAAATCACCGGCCGCAAGCTATGGAAATGCTACTCTATAAATACCCTATCTCAAATCAAGAATCTATACTCACAGACAAAGACTAGTAACACAAAAGCACAAAAAAGGAAACGGAAAACAATAATAGAAGTATGTCAGATATCTGTACAGATTATGAAGGTAAATATCATTTATTTATATATATTATCAAATATCGTACTTATTTTATTTAGATTCTTAACTCTGCAATGTTATAAGCTCGGATCCGCTCATGATATAATGGTTCATAGATAATATATTTCAAATATAAATTACCAAATTTCTTAAACTTATGTCATAACCTTGGCCTCGATATTTCAAACCAGTACAACTGTTTGTTACTTTATAGGTAAGGCTTCATGGCCAGAGCTAGTAGGAGCTCAAGGAGTGGACTCAGCAACAACGATTGAGAGGGAGAATCCTAACGTCTCTGCTATAATATTGCTGGAAGGAACACCGGTCACTAGGGATATCTCATGCACTAGGGTTCGTGTTTGGGTTAACGCAAATGGCATCATCATAGAGATTCCTAGGATTGGTTAAGGCTTGAGAATATCGTACTATGGATCAATATGTATGTACCGTCGTAGTGTTTTCCCTCTTGAATGAATAAGGAAATTCTATTTCTCATGTTGAATGTTTAAGCAATAATAAGATCAATTATTATACAAATAGTTGTTGTGTTGTGTCTGTTATTATATAGAAGGATTTCTCACTTTTTGTGTCAAGTTCAAATTTTATATATATATATATATATGTTACTTCTAACTTTTAAGTTTGCGTTTGTAAACCAGATTTTTATAACCTAGCTAATACTATTTATATAAATTAAAATTCACCACTACATAAACAAATTTAAGGGAACGCCACAATGAATTGAAAATGAAAATAATGAAAATAATGAAAGGAAGTGGTCAAATCTTTAATGTACACAACACTTATGGGAATTACAAACTATATAATATGCCAGCCAAGCAAACCTTAATTAACATCTTAATTATGTTTATAATCATGTGTTAAACATAATTTATTCTTTTATAGACTTGTAGCATTTTCTTTTTTTTTGAAATGAAAAGCTTTATTGAAGCCAAAAAAGGCAAACAGGGGAATCCCCAAACAACAAAAACAGAACCCTTAAACCGAAAAACATGGCATCATAAAAGGCGCCAGAAACACAGCCAAAAACCAAGCATAAAAGGCATCACAAAAGGCAGCCAAAAACACCACACTGCCCCGAACAAAACCAAGCAAAAACAAGAAGAAAGCCCCAACAAAAAACAGCAAACAAAAGCCCATCGTCAGAACTAAACATTAGAAAACACTCCATTCCTCGAAATCCCCACGCTTGTTAGACCCCATCTTAATCAAACTATCTATAAAAGAATTGAAGGCTCTAGAATCGTATACCACATTTACACCTCCTAAGCTTCTTATGGCACTACGAATGTCATAAATGGAATCAACACAATCAATATTCCCGAAATCACCATTGTTCACCCACGAAACAACCACTTTAGAACCACTGACGATGGATATGAATCTACCACTAAGATTTGTGTTAGAGATTCAAAGCTCATAGCTTTTTTCACGGCTCCGTAGCTTGTAGCATTTTTTCTAACTTTATATAATCATTCACACAAATCTTTTTTTTCTATGGCACTTTGCCGTATAAGTTTCTATTTTTTTTATTTTTTTTGAAAGCTGACACTAGCCATTGTGGATGATAGGTTTGTCAGGAATTAATGAGCTTAGACTCTAAAATCATGGTTTATAATACAACCCTCACTATAGGATATTATTATATTTTATGATTTAATGGATAAAAGTGAGACTATATTCACTACCGGAGTTTGCTGATTTGGGGAATTGTAAAAAGGGAAAGAGATCAAAAAGATATTTTTCCTAAAATTCATGTTTGGCTTTATTATATCATACTCCTGCCAATGAATATTATCATTCTATTGTTTTGTTCATTCAATTCAAATTAAAAAAGTGAAATACCCAGTGGATCCACCTTTATTAGTCTTATTGGGATCAAAACCTTCCGCACCCCACGCGGGATTTACAGATTGTACCTTTCCAGTTAGTCCATATGGGTCGGACACCCATATTCCAGGACCATACAATCCTGTTTCTTTGTGATTTGTATCCAAGGGTCAATTAGAAATTTCAAATTTGGATTATGAAATTACGAAACATAATTTTTGTGAATTTGGGATTGGATCAATCTTTCCAATTGAATAAGTATATATCGTTCCCATTGCTTCTCGATTAATGGTTAGGTCCGAATTTTCCGGCGGAGTCCTTTTTTCTTAAGTCAATTTACCAGGAATATCAATGAACCCGATTATTGCAATTGCTCAGGATACCCTTTTTTAGCTTCTAGTTAGCTTCTAGAATCGATTTCTTAGTTCAAAACCTTTATTATTGTCTTATTTATAAGTGTGTGGGTGATGGGGAAATTAAGAGAGATAGTGCATCAAGCTGTTCGCAAGGGCCAACTTGATCCCCTTCCCCAGGGATCCCAGATGAGGGAACCCTAAGAGAGCCGCCGACTCCAACTACCGTCCATATGGAAATATGCCTCTCTGATCTTAACAAGAAGTTAATCAATGAATGAAAGTGGAAGAAATGAAGTTTAACCTTCTTTGTTTTTATATTAATTTTCTAGAATCTTCAGAATAAAGATTCGAATGAGTGATTCATGAATATAAATGACGAAAACGAATCAAAAAATGCTAAAAAGATTTGTCTAAGTCACTTCGTTTCTTTTTGTCCAAGTTGCTTTTCTTTTTGTCTAACTCACTTCCTTTTTTCTTTGTGAGTTTCGGGAATATCCCCATTCATAGGGGAGATGATCCCCAATAAATAGATATAGAATTTACTCTAAATTATTTGTTAATCGTAAAAAAAAATCAATTTGGTTTGAGATGATTTTTGTGATAAAAAATAGCGACATGTTATATTTTAGTTCTTAAAATTAATATCTTTTTTGTTGGGACATTAACTTTAGGCCTAAAGGGTATAACATTTTTTTAACAATTTATTTTTTTAATATTAATATATTTTTCTCGAGTGACTTTGAATATTAATTTGTGCGTTGGTCCCCTCAAACCTAAATTTTTAGCTTCGACTCTGGTCGGTCCATTAAGATTGTCAAAAAGAAAACAGCCCACACAGATTGGGCTTAGACAAAACAACTTGAAAGAGTTGCTAACCATTTATGATTTTCCCCTTAAATTCTCATTTTACACCGTTTTAAAATTTCCCATATGCTGTCTTTTACTGGAATCAACCCAAAAAACTCTTGCACAACATTTTGCATCCCCAGAATTCACTGGCTGGATGGTTGAACACGCTCACCAAATTAAACTCTTTTCATGCGATACTTCAGATAAAGATTTTACAAAAGGGAATCTTGACTCATCAGACTGAGAGAGTGAGAGCTAGCTGCAGTTGATTTAATTTGTAGACTCAAATGAGATGTGTATACAACTTCAAGGGCGTGAATGTAAATTACCATATAATGTTAATTTGACTGTTCCAGTTGCTTTTCACCAAACAGTTTTCACAACTTGTTCTTTCATTTTACAAGTTCGTTTGTCATTCTAGTACTATAAAGGCTTTTTCCTTACAATTAATTTCTAAAAATATATTAAAAGAGCTTATAGCATCTCATAAACCATATTGGTGATAAGGTTCGCTCTTGTGATCATCAGGAGAGAAAAACAAACAAACAAACAAACAAAGGCAGATAATATTTATTTTGGTCATATACAAAATAAATTTAAGAAGCCAATGGATATTGTTAAAGATAAGCTTAAATACCACTGTTTTTGTAGAGTATATCTAATTAACGACCATTGATTATATACGACTGTATTTGCGAGTTGCTGAGCAGCCCCAAAACTATTTAAAATACTGAAACTGTTGCGTGTGAATATGAAATATATATGTAGGTACGTTTGAGTTGTAACATATTTGTTAAAAACTTTTTTAAGCACCTATATACAGCCGCCAAGAAGTCAAAAATCACCAACTGCAAGAAACAAAAATGCTACTCTATAAATACACATCTCATCTCAATATTCTCTACTCATCAAATATGTCAGACGCTTGAATAGGTAATGGATTAGTTTTAATTCTCAAAATGTCTTCTATAGCTGTTAAAAAGCTTAATGCTAAAAGTTAATTGGCCATAGGTTCCCACGTCATAACTTACAGTTAATTTCATATACTTTTTGGGTTTTTCCGGATAAGGATTGGAGCTAGTAGGAGTTCAAGAGAAGGAAGCAGCAGCAACAATTGAGGGGGAGAATCCAACCGTTTATGCTATGATTCTTCTGGAAGGATCAATAGTCCTTCTGATGTTCTTATGCACTAGGTTTTATGTTTGGGTTAACACTCAATGGCATTTGTGTAGAGGTTCCTATGATTGGTTAAGACTTGACCGTGCCATCTTGATTATAAAAATGATGATTTATGACACAATATCGATGGTGCTTTTTAAAAACCATCTCAATGTTATAATGACTTTTAAAAATCATCGTAATATTATAACACTTTTTTAAAAGTCATCACCATATCATGATATTTTAAAAAAATGTCATAACATTATAATAGTTTTTAAAAACCATCATGATTTAGTGATGACTTTTAAATAAAGATAAAATAAAATGTTAAAGTGAATTCTATTCTTTTAAAATTTTGTGAATTCTATAAGATATTATTAAATAGTTTATTTAAATTTAAAGTCATAGCATTTTACATATGTTATATTATATCATGGTTATAAACCTCATTTTATAATTATATTATTGAATAAATTTTCAAAATTATAATATAACAGACAAATACAAATTAGTATTAAAAATTGATTATGTAGAGTTAAATTAAAGAATGTTATAATAAGTTTTTAAAAAAATGTTATATTAAAAAGTATCCTAAAATTGAAAGAGAGAAAATAAAATGCTAAAAAGAAATTTAAAATTCAAGGAGGGAAGTTAAAAGGTTGAAAAGTAATTTAAAACTAATAAAGGGAAAATAAAAGGTTAAAAAGTGAAAAAGGGAAACAAAATATGTCCCACCATTATTATTAGGTTTCTAGAAGTCTTCCAAATCACAACCCTAACTTATAATTTTTCTTTTCTTATGCTTTGGAGTTTAAGTGATTGTGTAGTCCCCCTTCCCATCTCAAATCAATTTTTTTTTTATTCTTTTACTTTCTTCTTCTTCTTCTTATTTCTTTGTCCTTTTTTTCTGTCACGTTTTTTTTGTCACCTTTTCGTCTTCTTCTTAATTCTTTGATCTGGATTTTTTTTCCTTTTTTATACATTTGTGTTATATTTAATCATTTTTATATTATCATTTAGGCTAATTGGCACAGATACCCCCCATACTATACATCGATTCATATGTTGCCCCGTGAATTAATTTTTTTGGCACTAAACCCCCTTAACTATCGAAAATTGGTAAAAGTGAATGAAAATCTAACGCCGTCCACTGTTCTGTCATGGTAAATTACACTAAACACTCTTATTATATACATAATTGTATCAAATCGAAAAAAATATAATTATATAACATAAATACCCCTCTTACCAAATTTTTAAAAATCATATTTTAAAAATAAAAATTTAAAATTTAAAGATCGGTTAAATAATAATAATATTCTGAACTTTTTGATAAAGAAAAATAAATAAATAGAGAAATGAAAAAATTAAATTGATTTTTTTTTTAAATTATCTTTTTTATATATTTAAATATCCCTAAATATAAAACCCATATGAATATATAAATTATTTAATACGAAATATTATTTAAAATATCTTTTGTTATTTAAATATCTCTAAATATTACCTGTTCGTTTACAATAACACGGTTATTAATAATGTAAAAAATAAAAATAAAAAATTAAATAACTTTAATAATAAATAATAATGATAATAATTATAATAATTTAAATACCCTATACTTTTTTTCGTCATTATCATTTTTATTTAAATATCCCTAAATATCATTTGTTCAATCGAAATAACAAGGGTTTTAATAATGTCAAAAACAAAAATAAAAAATGAAATGATAATAATAACGGTGATAATAATTAAAAAATTAAAATAATAGTAATGATAATAATAAAAATAATAATAATAATACTTTAAATAACCTATACTTTTTTGAGTCATTATCATTTAAATTATCTTTTTTTAATTAAATATCCCAGATGAATATATAAATTATTTAATATGAATTATCATTTAAACTATCTTTATTATTTAAATATCTCTAAATATTACTTTTTTGTTTAAAATAAAAAGATTATTAATAATGTAAAAAATAAAAAAAATAAAAATGAAATAATAATAATAATAATAAAAAATAATAATAATAATAATGATAATAATAATAAAAGATAGAAAAGAAAATTTAAATGATAATAGCGAAAAAAAAGTATGGAGTATTTAAATTATTATTATTATTATTATTATTATTATTATTTTTTATTTTTTATTTTTTATTTTGTATTTTTTACATTATTAATAATCTGTTATTATAAATAAACAAGTAATATTTAGAGATATTTAAATAATACAGATATTTTAAATGATAATTCGTATTAAATAATTTATATATTCATCTGGGTTTTATATTTAGGGATATTTAAATAAAAAATAGATAATTTAAGTATAGGGTATTTAAAGTATTATTATTATTATTATTATTATTATTATTATTATTATGGTTATTATTATTATTATGTTTATTATTATTATTACTATTATTATTATTATTATTATTATTATTATTATTATTATTATTATTATTATTTTATTATTTTATTATTTTATTAGTATTATTATATTATTATTATTTTTAAATTATTATCACCATTATTATTATTATTTCTTTTTTTATTTTTATTTTTTGACATTATCAATACCCTTGTTATTGTAATTGAACAAATGATATTTAGGAATATTTAAATAAAAATGATAATGGCGAAAAAATGTATAGGGTATTTAAATTATTATCATTATTATTATTATTATCATTATTATTTATTATTTATTTTATTATTATTATTATTATTATTTAATTTTTTATTTTTTGTTTCTTACATTATTAATAGCCTTGTTATCGTAAACGAACAAGCAATATTTAGAGATATTTAAATAAAAAAGATAGTTTAAATGATATTTCGTATTAAATAATTTATATATTCATCTGGGTTTTATATTTAGGGATATTTAAATATATAAAAATAATAATTAAAAAAATAAATCAATTTAATTTTTTCATTTCTCTATTTATTTATTTTTCTTTATCAAAAAGCTTGGAATTTTTTTATTATTTAACCAATCTTTCAATTTTAAATTTTAAATTTTTATTTTTAAAATATGATTATTAAAAATTTGGTAAGATGGATATTTATGTCATTTTTTTTCGATTTGATGCAATTATGTATATAATAAGGGTGTTTAGTGTAATTTACCATGACAAAACAGTGGATGGCGTTAGGTTTTCATCTACTTTTACCAATTTCTGATAGTTCAGGGGGTTTAGTGCCTAAAAAATTAATTCAAGTGACAACATGCGAATCAGGGTATAGTCTAGGGGATATATGTGCCAATTAGCCTATCATTTAATTTCTCTTTTTGCTAATCTAATTTTATATTATTGTGTTAGAATTTATTTCCTAATTTTGGTTTAAAAAATTGGGTTCAAAAAATAAATGACACTTTTTGGAGGTAGCATTTCAACACTGTCACTACTTTAATAACTTATATTTAAATAACACATATTATGGTAAACAGACAAAAAATACCCCGCAATAATTGTTCTATATGAGATTTCTTTCATTCATTTTACAGTGACAGGGTTGTGAAGTAGAGAGAGAAAGTTTCATTGAAACTCAAGCAATCACATTGAAACTCAAGCAATCACTCGAACTTTTTTTGTTCTGGTCAGTACTTAAAAGACTCGAAATGTAATTACAAAAGACTCGGGGCCTTTTGTAAGAGTCTCGAACCCAGTAAAAAAAAGCTCGTGCACTTGACAAAAAGGCTCTAACCCAATAAAATAAAGCTCAGGCACTTAGTAAAAAAACTCGAACCCATTAAAAAAGGGCTCGGGCACTTGACAAAAAAACTCAAACCCTTACCAAAATTGCTCGAGCTCTTTTTTAATGGGTTCGAGTTTTTTTGCCAAGTGCCTGAGCTTTTTTTTAACTTGGCAAAAAGGATCGAACCCAATAAAAAAAGTTCAGGCACTTAGCAAAAAAACTTGAACCTATTAAAAAAAGTCAGGGCACTTGATAAAAAAAGTCGAACCCTTACTAAAAAAGCTTGAGTTTTTTTTTAAAGGGTTCGAACTATTTTGCTAAGTGCCCGAGCTTTTTTGCAACTTGATAAAAAGACTCGAACCCAGTAAAAAAAAGCTAGGGAACTTGATAAAAAAACTCGAACCCATTAAAAAAAGCTCGAGCACTTGGCAAAAAAGCTCGAACCCTTACCAAAAAAGCTCGAGTTTTTTTTAATGTGTTCGAGCTTTTTTACAAAGTGTCCGAGCTTTTTTTTACTGGGTTCAACTTTTTTTGTCAAGTACCAGAGTTTTTTTTTTAATGGGTTCGAGCTTTTTTTCAAGTGTTCGAACTTTTTTTTACTGGGTTCGGCTTTTTTGACAAGTGTTAGAAAATTTTTGGACCATATGAAAAAAGCTCAGAGACAAATCTCAGACATTAACTTTACAAAAAACCTCGGAGGAGTATAAAAAAAGCTCGGAGTATTTCAAAAATGTCTCGGACACAATATGAAGACTAAATGTTCATATATATTCATACAAAGACTAAGATAACAAATCATAACGAATGAATACATTATTAAACCACACAGAAATATATGAAAATATATAAACGAAGATCATAAATATATGTTATTTTCTTGTACAAAATTTGGAGAGAGATAAGTTTTTTGGAGAGAGAGAAGTTGTAGATTGATTTTCAGACAACTATTTTGGAGGAGAGAGAGAGAGGAGCTATCGTTTTCAAAGTGTAGATAGAAACACAATGAGAATAAAAATTTATTATTTAAGGGCAATTTGGATAATTCACCGTAATAGGTGTCTTTTAAACTTAAGTTATTAAGACGGTGATATCATTGCAACATATAAAAAAATTGTGGCATATCTCATCATTTTCAGTAAAAAATTTGACTTATGTAATAACTTTTGTTTTTCTTTTTGTTTGATTTTCTTCGGTGAAGTATAAAAATAAGAGATTTTTTTTTCAAAAAAAACTTTCTTGATAAAGTTTTGATCAATCTCATTGTTACCGATTCGAGTAGTTCTTGTTTGTAGTAAATTAAATTTTAATAAAATATGTAGATGTTTTGTTTTATGACCTTATGAAAATTTAGTTTTTTTTTCTTTTTACTTGTATGTTTGTTTTGCAAAACATGTGAGGTGAAACTTTTTGAATTATTTGTTCTCCTCTTTCTACGTTTTTTTTCTTCTCTTTCTACGTTTTTTTTCTTTTAGAGGGAATATACACAGTTAAATTTTGGGATATATTCTTATAAATGGAGTATATACTTTTTGAATTGTATTTGATAATGTAATTATTTTATATTTTGTAAATGGAGTATATACTTCATTATATTTGATAATTTAATTGTTTTGATTGATTAACAGAATGTCCTTATATTCAATTTTATTGATTTTGTGTAATTATTAAAGTTCATTGATTTTTATTTTTTTATGATTTATTCAAATTTAAAAAATTAATCTTCAGTGGGATATATATATAGTGGTTTTTCAGTCAGTACGCACTAATATAAGTGCATTGTATGTGGATCAATGATTATGGAGAAGTTTTGACAAGTGCATACACTTGGAGTCAAAGTATGTAAATCTAATGGTTCACATCCAATGCACTGACGAATTTATATCAGTGCACACTGACTTGAAAATTTTTGTATATATATATCCTACTGAAAATTATTTATATATATATATATATATATTTCAAGATTTAAGATAGTTTTTAACCGTGATGATTTATTGATGGGTAAAAACCATTGTAAATTCATTCTTAACGTTGGATTCATTGACGGTTTAAAATCGTCATAAAATAACATTTATGAAGGTTTTTAAACATCATAAAACACATGTTTTTCTAATAGTAAACGTTAATTATCCTAAATAATGTCATGAAGTGGTATATATATGACTAATCACTGGGAGTTCTGAATATGTTGAAGTAATATAAGATCAATTATTGTACTAAATAAGGATTTCTCGCCTTCAGATAATAGAAAAAAAAAAGCAATTAACTTTGCTTAGGAAAAGAGAAAAGTCTCAATCACGTGTTACAATTGTCATGCAATATTGCAAATTCATGAACTCGGAATATGCAATCCACAATCATGAAAATCACAATCATACACGTAGATTATATAAAAGCAATATAGAAAATAAGAAGACAATTTAAAAGATTTTACATAATTCAGCAATTGTTAACATCCATGCACGGAGCGTATCTGCATTCAATCCACTATTAGAGTTAGATTACAATATTTGTGTATCTCTCTTTCGGTCTCTTTACAAGCTGCTCTCAGTCTCACTTGCTATTTTCTACACACCTGAATCATAGGGAAACAATAGTAATCATATAGGCATACTAAGGTAAACCAAAACCCTAAAGGAGTGATTTTCATCCAGTATAAGATTTCCTTTTTTGCACAATTTTCACTGTCACAAAGGTTTGGGCCGCAATATGCATCATGTGCCCGAACAACAGTCTTCCTCTATTGTCCACCGCTTAAAAAACTGTGGTGTGTGTACGTCGTGCTCATGCCGTGATAAAACCTTAGGAATCCATCGCGGAATGTACCGCGCTTTAGCAGTGGTAACACCTCTGGATTGACCGCGGTCTGCACCTCGGTTGGTACCCCGCAGTATCCTACAGACTTGGCTTCTTCTGCTGTTTTTAGGCTTCACAAATCCCAACAATCTCCCACTTGAAGATTGAAACTCGAATAGACATAGTTATGGTGACTAATGGATAGTTACGGTGCGCTCACCTTCTTTGTCTTCAACCTTGAAGACCCACTGAAACTGTGCACAGCTTCAGTTTCTCCATCGTGACTGGCTTTGTTAACATGTCGAACGGATTCTTGCTTCTTGTTATCTTCACAAGCTTCAACACCTCATCATCGATTAACGATTGAATGAAGTTGTAGCGTATGTCTATATGCTTAGTCCTAGAAATGAACGTCGAATTCTTGGCTAAATGTATCGCGCTCTGACTGTAATTAGGCAACACTTTCGTCACCTGCTCAAATCCCAACTCTACCAACAACCCATATAACCATATTAGCTCCTTGCTAGCTTCTGTTGTAGCCACATACGCTATTTCAGCTGTAGAGATCGTCACTATTTTTTACAACTAAGATACCCAACTGATAGCAGTATTCCCAATCGTGAGCACATATCTAGTAGTACTTCTTATATGATTCACATCTCTAGCAAAATAAGAATCCACGTAACCTTTTAGCTTAAGCTCTTCTCTTCTGAGGATTAGGTATCTCTCGGTCGTACCCTGTAGGTACCTAAGAATCCACTTCACCGCTTTCCAGTGTTGCTTGCCTGGATTAGACATGTATCTACTCATAACTTTAACTGTATTGGAAATGTCTGGTCTCGTTCAAACCATGTCAAACATAAGGCTTCCAGTGGTTGAGGCGTAGGACATTCTAGCCATGAAGTCCTTCTCCTCATCGCATGACAAACATAAGGCTTCGAGCCTTTTTTTTGCAAATCACATGACAATCTACTGCAAATTACCCATCTATAAAGTACGACACTCTAGGCAAGCAACACTACAAAACCAAACACTCTAGCAATAAAGTCCTTATGCTCATAACTTCAACTTTATCGTTGTCATGATCATCATCTGTTTCAAAGTAAGGACATCTATGAAACTCATCAATTTTAATGAATTTCGATCTGATTTTGCTTTTCACACAATAAATTCAATGAAATCCCGTACTTGTAAACATAATTTGAATTTTTTTCAAGAATTATAACTATTTTTTTCATTTTTTCTACTTTTCACCTTATTTTTTAAGCTTAATATTTAATAAATTGGGAAAAAAATATTTATAGTACTCAATTCATTAAAATCGATGGATCTCTTATATATATATCATATTAAATTAGTTTTTTTTTTGTCCAGAGCTGTCCATCAATATATATAATCCACCGTTATATGGACGGGGAAGACATTATGCGGAAGATATTATGGGGAAGACAAAAGGGGTTCCTCTATGGACGGGGAAGACATTATGTGGAAAGAGTTTTAGTTTCTTGTCTTCTGGGGTTTTGTTTCTTTCCCCTGTTCTGTTCTGGCTCTGTGTTCATTTGTGCTTTGGTTTTTTTTTTTTTTTTTTTTTTCTGTTTGGGCGGTGGCTGCTTTTGTTGTGTTGCCTTTTGTATTTGCCTTTTCCTGAATAAAGTTTGCCCTTTCAAACAAAAATTAATCCACCGTTATATATGTCATTGCGTGCTCTTATATACAAAAACTATGAAAGGTATGAAAATTAATCATTTCAAAATCATATGTAAATTGTATTTTATGATTATATGAACTAGAAAAAAAATCGAAAATTGGAGAGTGAATCCTTCTATATAATTTCATACGCAACAAAACTATTTATAAAATAATTGATCTTATTATTTTGTTTAAAACATTAAACACGGGGAATAGAATTCCCTTATTTCATTATGGCACAGTAATGATACATATATAGTAATCCATAACATTATTAGGAAGAGCAATGCTCAACGGTAATCAATATGGTATATTGGCATGGTCAAGCCCTAACCAATCCTAGGAATATCTACGACAACACCGTAAGTGTTAACCCAAACACGAACCCTAGTGCATGAGAATTCCTGGGTGACTATTGTTCCTTCCAACACAATCACAGCAGAGACGAAAGGATTCTCCCTCTCAATCGTCGATGCTGCATCCACCCCTCGGGCTCCAACCAGCTCCGGCCATGAAGCCTTACCTACAAAAAGATTAAAAGAAAAATGTATTAGAGAACACCATCTTCATAGGTTAAAAAGATTTGGTTTATATTTGAAATGTATGTCTATAAAATTAAGAACACCATTTATGATGAATAAATGATATTTTAAACATTAATAAACTAATTCATTACCTTTGCAATCGTCCGACATGTTTGTGTTTATTTTCTTTCGCGCTTTTGAGTTACTAACTTTTGTTTGTGATGTGTTGAGATTATCGTGAGATGAGATAGGTATTTATAGTGTAGCATTTCCTTAACTTGCGGTTGGTGATTTGAGTTATTTCTGACTTTTATAAGCTTTAAAGCTTTTTTAATAAATATGCTAACCCAAACCTCGCTGAATGCTTTGACACGCAATAGTGGTGCTGCTGATAAACTCGAAGATATTTAATGATCTATCGTTGAATATAAATACTTTACACACAAACCATAAATTTAATTATATACATTTATATTTCTTATATCTACTGCTCATTATGACATGTTTTTTATATGAAAAAATCAATATTGTCTGCTACAGTTTGTTGTTTTGCAGATGAACACGATTTATAGCTATTTGAAAATTTTTATTTTTATTTTTTTGAAGTTAATGAGGTCAAAGCCTTACAAGTATAAACAATAATACATATTTTGTACCCTTTAATCTTTTATTCTATATAGATATGGTATTCTTACAATATATATATGAATTCATTAAGTGAACATTATAAATAAATTGTATGTAAACGCTTTTCGTCATGTTCAATGGAATAGGTGTCCATAGCAATTCCGCCAATTCGCAACCAAACCATATAATTGTTTTATGCTTGATTTAATTATTTTATCATATATTTTCTTCTTCCTTTTTTCCGTGAAAGAAAAAAAAAAAACTAGCTAGTTCAGTTGATAACTTTTCTTATTACACTGTGTTGAGATTTCGAGATAGATTTGCATTCATATTAAATATTAATTAAGAGTAATATTAGACCATTTTTTTTTAAATTAACTTTAAATGATACGACATGTGAAATATTAATATCTTTTAAATCATAAAATTATATGTTGATTAATATGATATTAACATTTCACGTGTCACATCATTTAAGATAAAATTTAAAAAACATCTAATAGTACTTATAACAGTACTTATTAATTAATGTTTAGGAACGGTTCATATTTTATATTTATACATGTTTTTTTATTGCTAATTTATCTTTATTCTAGATGGGTATATATATATATTCTGTGAATATAAGAATTTATTTTTTTTTGTAAGTCAAATCATTACGTATGAACAACAAAAATTGTGATAAATACGGAAGTAGAAAATATATACTTTTCAATTTTCTTATATATATATATTTTCCTATCGGTGTGTACCGATATAATTATATATAGATATTGAATGTGAGTCACACAATTATAAAAGTACTTTGATAAATACATACATGCTAAGATAAAGTATGTAAAATGAGTGGTTCACATTCAATGTCCTTATACAATTCCATCGGTGAACATATATATATATATATATATATATATATATATATATATATATTTTCCTATCGGTACGTACTAATGGAATTATATAAAGACGTTGAATGTAAGTCACTTGTTTGTAAAAGAGATTTAATAAGTGCATACATGTCAAAACAAAGTATACAAAATGAGTGACTCACATTCAATATCCTTATATAATTACATCACTGCGCACTGACTTTAAAATTTCAGTATATATATACAGTATTTTTCCTATCAGTGTACACTGATAAAATTATATAAGTATATTGAATGTGAACCACTCATTTATTAAAGAGTTTTGACAAGTGTATGGATATCAAGGTAAAGTATGTAAAATGAATAACTCACATTTAATGTATTTATATAATTATATCAGTACGCACTGACTTAAGAATTTCGTGTATATATACATAGCATGCAATAGTTCAACTGTGTCAAGTGTGAACTCGGTTGTAAATATTATGCAAGGATTTGAAGCTATAAAGTCAGGAAAGAATAACAAATATATATTCAAAGGTTGATGTCAATTATTTATTGTTCAAGACTTCAAGCGATTTCCCCCGAATTTTTCTTATGATTTTTTCAAAGATCATGCATGCCTGCATGGACATAGGTGGCACAATATTATCCTTGAAAGTTAGGTGAAGAGTAGATGAAGAGAATATCGTTTTAGTTTCAAAAATCGAAATTGAGAAAAGACAGGTACAAAATTGCTTAGATTTAAATTTAGACTTTTTTTTTCCAATTCAACCCAGTAAAATGTCTAATACGTGAGTTGATGCCAATAACTTAAATTTAAATTTAGTTGCGGTGGCAGTGGGTTTATATCCTACTATCTAGAGTGGAATTAGATGTGTTTAATTATTATGGTTAATTTAATTAATTCTAAAAGTCTCCTCTCTTCACTGAATAAGTGTCCATTTAGAAGAGTTTGTCTATTGAATTAAAAAAACTGTTTTCAAAAAAAGATGTATCGTTTGGTTGTCATTCAGTAGAGCTTTTAGATGATTAAAAAAACTGATTTACGTATACTTGTAGAAGCTCAAATTTTAGGTTTTTCCAAGTTGATTTTTTGATTTTTTGATTTTTTTAATAATAAAAAGTCTAATATAACTCTATCATTTAAAATAGTTTTTAAATATTTTGGTAATCTTACTATTTAAAAAAGCTTTTTTTAATTGACAATCAAACGACTAACATCTTCATATTAAAAACTCTACTTGTAAAATGTTATCTTTAAAATATCTACTTGAAAAAGCTCTCCCAAACGAAACCTACAAAAATAAAAAATAGTTAGTTAATTAATTATATTATATTTTATAATAAAATCTCTAACCGTCAGGGACGTAACTAGGATTGAAAACTAGGGTAGGCTAATTTTTTTTGTTTTTTCAATGAACATTGGTATCATCTAGATAGGAGGATATAGTGAGGCATCCTCGTAAAATGTATATTCTAAATAACTATATTACAAAATTTTATTTTATTTTTAAGAAGTTAAAAAAAAAAATTATAAGAGAAACAGTAAACACCAATACGAACACTAATTAAATTATACAACATTCTTACATTGATTTGATTCATTTGAAAAACACTAATACAATGTTCTGAGAAATTTAATGAAATTCATTTAACAATATTATTTACTTTGTAAATTTAAAATTGGATTAAATAATAATATGATTACTCTTAAAATCTCATTAACTATATTTAACAATAACGTAAAAATTTCGAAATAAGATAAAATAATTTTTTTTAAGTAACAAAATAAAAATATTTAAAGCCATAATATTCACTCAAATATATCTAATTATTGACTTTGATAAATGTATTCAACCAAATTTGAAGAATGAAGAAAATTAATTGTCAGCATAAAAAATAAGATAAAGGAAAGAAAAATATTTTTTTTACTCTGAACAGTAAATAAATTAATTATTTAATTTTTAGAATTATTTTTCTTTACTTTTATAATTTTTTTAAGGGGCATGGTGGGCTTGAGCCCACCCTAGTCCTAATAGAGATCCGTTCATACTAATCGTTTAAATAAAAAAACGATTAGTTAAATAATTTTATTATAATCAAATCCTCAAATATAGTGATTATTATAATAAAATATTAATTCAAGATAAATTAGTTATTTTAAATTTTAAAGTTAATCAATAAAAAACAGAGAAATAGATACAATTTTGATAAAAGTTACTTCTTAATACAATATGGATTAAACTCATTAAAATTTTGTACTATTTATCTTTTTGGATATTATTCATCTATTGCATTCCTTTGCTTTCGTAGAAGTTTATCATGTTTCTAGAGTTGCTAACAGCCTAACACATTGGGCCAATCACAAGCAAAAATGGCACTTTTTTAAAATTATGATTCAGTTTAATTAGAAGAATCTCTTCTTTTCTTTTTCTTTTTTTAGCGGTTGGTTTTGGCTGATAAGCCATCTCTAATGAATAATATTTTGTACATACCCTATTAAAATTTTTAAAATGTTATAAATTGTAAGCACATCCCACATGCCCTTTCTCTTGATTTTTTTTTATCTACCCTCTCTGTTAATTCTTGAAAAAAATATTATAAATTAATAAGTTATAAAATAGTTAAAATGAAATTTAAAATAATAATAATAATAATAATATGGAGGAACCACACCTCCTTAGCTCCTAAGATCATCTCTAATCATTCTCTAAATTTATCTTCATTTTGGAGACTGAAAAATGGAATATTCTAAAAATATTCAATCTCTATAAATTTACAACTCCAATCGATCTCCATTTTATAATCTTCAAATAATAAAATATTATTATTTTACTTTATTTTTATTAACTAACTATCTCCTACACCTAATTTTTTTTACCACTATAACTTTATTTTACTTTCTACTACACATAATATTTAAATTTTATTTTTGTTTGTATTGGTTTTATTTTAATTCGTAATGTGCTTTTTTTTTTGTTATTTTTCCATTGTAACATATCTTTTTATTTTTCTAATATTTTTTTAATTTATAATTTTAAATTTTATTTTTAAAAAAGAATCGCACCAGAAACCGAAATCGGAATCGGAACCGGTCTCCTACGGTGGTTCCGATTCAAATTTAGGTTCCCTAAAAAGAACTGGAACCAAACCGAGCCATGGATACCATACTTTTAATTTTCAATGTATTTTTATGTTATATTTTTGTGGTAATATTTTAATTTGAAGATATTAATGTTATTATTTTGTTTTACATAATTATTTAAACTTAATTATTACGATATATGTTAATTACATACAATAATTGATGATTTGGAAACATTTGTTTTTAATTAAAAAGTCTATGATTTATTGATTAATATTAATAATAAAAGGTGTAATAAATAAAAAAATTATTAAATTATTGAAATATAGTAAATATTATACTCGGTTGAAAGATCTCAACAAAACATTTTCAATGGTATAATTTTCGTAGTAATTAGATATACGAATAAAGGGTTATAATAGATTATTTGATTTTCGTTGAAAATGTAAAAAATAAATCAAGAATAAAATAGAAATAACAAAATGAATAGTGAAGAATCTCCAGAACAAAAATTGAGTCTCTATTTTTTTTCTCTTGAAGAATATGAATTGAAAAACCATTTGAAACTCCGAAAGCCCATCGAAGATGGCCTAATAGAATCCAAAACCTTGAGATAGAGGTTTTTGGAGGATTAGCCCATTAATGGCATTTATTGAATCTGCTTTTACCGGATCCGCGTAGATATGTTGCTCCACGGACCACTGTGTGCTTAAATTTTTGACTTCTTCTATTGTTTTCTGGGTTGCAATTTTTTTTTATATCAGTTTAGTTTTTTTTTTATTAACTTCAATGAGTTTATCTTTTTAATTTTATTTTTATAAAATTTATTTAATATTTATAATTTTAAATAATCACTAATAAATTTTAATTGATATAAATAACAATTTACTCAAAAGAGGCGAATGTTTTATTTGTGTAACTAATTGTAATACTTTAAAATATTCAAAATATTAGCTTTTTATTAATATTTTACATAAGTTATATTTTTATTAATCATTTTAATAATTTTATTTAAAGATAATATTAGAATTTTAAAAATATGCTAATTTGAAGGTATATATAAATTTTAAAGGGGTAAATATCATCACTATATATATATATATATATATTTTTACTTTTCCTAAAAAAATATATATAAAAAAAAAGCTCAATACATGAGTTGAGAACTTGAGGGCCTTGAGGCACGTAACTTATTAAACGAAACCGGGTGGAATTCGGCAAGCAATGCGTAAATGGTCACAGCCAGCTATTGATAGCTAACGTCACCTAGCACATCACCAAGTTGTATCTAATTCATCAAGTATGGGAATGAATCGCATGCTTCTTGCTTCAAATTTTTTTTTTTTTTTAATATATTATAATAATTCGGAACAGGACTGACCCATAAGGACTGTAAACCCAGTATTTGGTTGGAACCCCAACTGGCCAAATCCATTTCTTCTTTGTTTTTTTAGTTGGTTTAGTGAAATCAGGATTCAATCTTTCGAAATTCAAAAATGGCCGAATCTTTCTCCTTTATTTGTTTATTTATTTATTTTCTTTTTCAAAGTAAGGTTTAATTAATTTAACAAAAACAAACTACTCATTCAATTCAAAGTTAGGATCCAATTGAATTGTAAAAATGTGAAACTACCTTATCTGATATAACAAAAACAAACCATAGACAAATCGAAAACAACAACAATTCAACAACTCACAACATATCTCTCTCCGCATTTTTATAGGGCCTCGATTTTTGTTAATATCATTAAATCGATCGGGTCCCGAAATGTTTGAAAATGGTCTTGATTCGGGATTTCCAAGAGGGGGTAAACTCGAACTCATAACCTCATGTTATAGATTAGGGGCAAACACTAGATCAACATCATTTTTTTGCATCCCCAGAATTCACTGTCCGGATGTTTGAACAAGTACGCCGACCAAATTAAATTCTTTGTATAATTTTGATATCCAAATAACGTGAATCTTTGATTTTTCTATATTATAATTAGATTATTGAAATTATTATGTTTTAGTGATATCATACCATTTGAACTCCAAATTTGGTGGGCAGTATATCATTACTCATTATATTTTGAAACTAAACAATTGAATAGTAATTATCGACTTTAAACTTTAGTTACCTTCGAGATTATAATCTATGTGCAGCCTAAAAGTCACATGTATTTACTTCATAATATAGAGAAATTAAGTAAAGGAACGTTCTCTTAATATTTTTCTTTTTGGCAGTGTATATTTTTCTTTAAATTATGCTAGTTCATGAAAAAAAAAATATAATGTTGAACACAATTTCAATAATGTTAACTTAACTGAATGTGAGAAATACTTGTATAGTATAAAAATTGATATTGTATTATTTCATTATTTTATTATAAACAAAACACGTACCCAATGATGAATCATATACAGCGATTCATGACATTATTTAAGAAGATTAACATTCAGCTGTAATAAAGACGTGCACATTCTAGGTCTAACCAATCATAGGAACCCTTACACAAATGCCACTTGTGTTAACCCAAACATAAACCCTAGTGCATAAGAACAACCCAGTGACTATTGTTCCATCTAGAATAATCTCAGCGGAAACGGTTGTATTCTCTCGCTCAATTGTCACTGCTGCTTCCTCCCCTCGAACTCCTACCAGCTCCGGCCACAAATCTTTACCTGAAAAGTATAACTAGAAGTTAATAGAGAGCACCATTATTTATCATGTGAGAATCTATATATATGGCCAACTTTTAGCATTTAGTTCTTTTATAATTATAAAGAGAGATTTTGAGATCGAATCCTACCAATCGAGGTTTAGAAAACAAAAAAATTGGTTAATATTTGAATTATTATCTTCCGACAAAAAAAAACAAAAAACCTTTTAAACCAAAAATCATTTAAAGATATATATAAACTGTACGTGTGACCCGAAACTTATTAAAACTCATTACCTTGGCAAGACATGTTGTATTTTTTTTTTTTTTTGAGTAACTAACTTTTGTTTCTGATGAGTTGAGATTATTGAGATGAGATGAGTATTTATAGAGTAACATTTTCGCAGCTTGCACCGTTGATGATTTTTGACTATTACTCAAACCAGAAATATTAATTAATGGTCAAACACAAGGATATTTGTTTTGAGACTGCTAATTAAGCAACTGGCAAATATTAAATTAATGGTCGTAAGAAGATCTACTACTCAACAAAAATCAGAGATTAAGCTTATCTTTAATATCCTTTTGCAGCTTAAATATTTAATCTGAATATGACAGGCCAAATCAATATTGTCTGCGTTTTCTTGCACATGCACCATTACAAGAGCAAACCTTATCAGTTATCACCAATATGGTTTATGAGATGAGATTCTATTATAAGCTCTTTGAATATATTTTTAGAAATTAATGAGAAAAAAAACCTTATTAGAATAATAATAAAAAATCTAACCGTGAAAGTCTGATCAAATGTAAATTGATATTTCAAATGTGTAGTAGGTATGAACTCGGATAATGGTCACACAGGTATAGTCCTGTGGTAACTACAGTTATTCCAAACAAATATTTGATAGTCCAAGTTTGAACCATTCACCCTCAAATCACAAATATGAACTCGGATATAAATATTTTGCATAAATTTGAAGAACAGAAGCCATGCAAGATTACCTGAAATAAAATAAGAAAAATCTTCAAAAGTTTGAAGTCAATTGTTTGGTGTTCAATGCACAACTTTTTCCACAAATACATTATTTTTATTATAATATATATTGGCTCAATGTCAATGCTTACCCAGAAACAATTTCGATTTTCAGCCTTCTTCAAGTTGTATAGTCAGATGACATATATAATTGATTCATCATTCCTCTTTAGGATTATCAATGAGGGGGGTCTGAAACTAAGAAATTCAACATAAATAGTTTGACTCAGATCTGAGAGTTGTTTCATTTTATTTTAAGAGAGAGGCTTGGGTTTTTGGGGTTCAATAAAAAATAACAAAATTGGGCTATTTGTGAATATCAATATACTAGACAATTAAAAGCTGTACGTGTGCCAGGCGGCTCAGCATCTAGTTGATCAACTTGTGCTTATTTTTGTTCCTTTTTAGTTGATTGGCTTAAATGAGGCAGACATGCCAATATTGACTTTGTCATATAAAAAACTTGTCATCATCCGGTGGATATATATTTAGAAGTATAAAGCTTTACTTAAATCAATTTTTAGGTTAGTGTGTACAGTATATATTCAAAGATCGACTATTAAACATATGCTAGATTCTCAATATATATAGTGGTTTTTTGATCGGTATATATACACTTTGATTTAAAGTATATAAATTTAATAGTCAACACCCAATCCCGAATTTATATGAGTATACACCGACTTAAATATATATATATATAGGCTTTACTTCTAACATATTAAAAAAAAAAAAAAAAAAAAAACTTTAGGCTTATGCAACCACTAAACAGACAGAAATCACCGGCCCAAAAAAAAAATCTCTAGTAACTCAAAAGCACAAAACAGGAAAGCCAAAACAAAAAAAATGTAAAAGTATGATAGATATATGTGGAGAAAAAAGAAAGTGAAAGTATGTCAGATATATGTAGAGATTATGAAGTTGTGTAATAAATTAGTTTTAATGTTCAAAATACAATATATATATATATATTGTTAAATACGGCATATAGGATCCTGGATGTTTTTCATTTGAAATCTTCACCATGTAACCAAGTCCGGTCCTAGGGGGATCCAGAGAGGCAACCGTCTAGGATCCCCAATTGTAAAGGGCTCCCAATTATAGTTTTTTTTTTTTAAAGGTTGATTGTAAAATATAATTCATTTAAGATATTAAACAAAATAGGCACATTAATGATTTTAAAATGATCCACCATTCACATATAATTTTTTTTAAAGGCTCATTAATGGTAACCCAACTTATAAATAAATTTAAAAACGGTCCACTATAATATATATATATATATATATATATTAAAGGTTAACTCATGGAAACCCATTAATCATTCTTACAACAACATGGTGGCGGTGAATTGAATCCTAGCAACACTCTGTTGGTCACAAATAATCGTTTTTTATATCTCTAAAAAAAACTCAATACTCTCTTGAAACGAAAATTCAGAAGTCATTGTTTCGAAGGTAATTAAATCAATACACTTCATTTTTTTTATTCTTTTACGAAAACATGTAAGCTTAATTAGTACTTTTGTTGTTAAAAATGTGAGATGAGTAAACATACATAGAGGATTAAGGGCCTCATTTTCTATAGTTTGCCTCGGGTCCGGAAAATTTCAGGATCAGCCCTGCCTGTAACATTATAAAGTTGGATCCCGCATATGATATATAATAATTCATAGATAATAAATTTCAAATATAAATTAACAAAAATTCTTAAACTTATGTCATAAACTTGTCCTCTATGTTTCAAACTAATACAACTTTTTGTTACTTTATTGGTAAGCTTCATGCTAGTAGGAGCTCAAGGAGTGGATGGAGTGACTATTGAGAGGGAGAATCCTAACGTCTCTGCTATAATATTGCTGGAAGGAACACCGGTCACTAAGGATATCTCATGTACTAGAGTTCATGTTTGGGTTAACACAAACGACATCATCATTGAGATTCCTAGGATTGGTTAGGGCTTGACCATATCATACTGATTGTGTATGTTGAGCGTTGATACTTGATCGAGCTATGATAACTCTAGATTTCGAGTCCCCCATCCTATGCTTATTGCTTAATTCTAAGGTAAAATCAAGTGTTTAATGACTCGATTAAGTGTTTTTACAGAATTTTGTATTAGGGGTATCATATAGGAGATATGAGTGAAGTTGGGACCCAAAAGAGCTAGAAATTGGCAACTTGGACAAAAAGGCACGAGCTGTCGCGGTCATGGTACGTCGTCATGGAAGACCGTGACACAACCTGTCTTATGAGTCGCATAAAAGTGTCGCTTGGAGAGTATACGAGAAATTGAAGAAAACGACATGTCGCGGTCTAAGTGTCGTCATGGGAGACCGCGACACATCAGGCGATAGCAACTTTTCTAACCAGTGTCGCTCGAGGTGTCACCTAGAAAGAAGGCACATAAACGAAGAAGCGAGGTGTTACGGTTGAATTGTCGTCATGGACGACCGTGACATTCAAGGAGGCGAGAGTCTGCCAGCACGCGTTTCTAGTTTAATTCCTGACCTATTTTCGGATCCATATAAATACCCATTTTAGATTTTGGTGATGTAACATTAGCCACACGAACTTTTAGACATTTTTACTCTTCAATCACCATCCTTAGACACCTTTATTCCTTCATCAATCTTGGAACCTTGGAAAGCAAGAAGATGAAGCTTACAAATCAAGGAACCTCAAATGACCAACTTGGGTTTCTTTTTTAACTCTTCTTTGTTTTATTTCCTTTCTTTGATGTGTAACTAATCTCTAAGTTAGATGATTAATGTAACCGGTTAAACAACTCTTATAATCCTATAGTCTAATGGTTTTAATTAAATGCCTTGGTAGTCTCTTTTATTGAAATACTTGATTGGCCGTTGGTAATGGCCAAACTATATATATTTCTCATATTGGTCAACTACACTTAGTCTCTAAAATCATTCCTTCTTACCAAATATTGCTTACTAAGATATTGTTTGTGCCCTAGATAACAAAAAATATACTGAATATCGCACGATTAACCAAAGACAATGAAATTTTTATTGAATTTAACTCTCAATTTTGCTTTGTTAAGGACAAGGCAACGAAGAGGGTATTGCTTCAAGGTCCTTAAAGATGGCATATACCAAGTTATGTTTACAAGAGCTGAATGGAGTCCTGTGTCAAGAGCTAATTCTAGTAGTTCAAATTTGTCATTTGTGTCTGCCTTTAATTCAATAAATCAACCTTGAAAAGCTTTGTGTAAAACTGCTTGTACTTCTCCCGTAAACAATGATGTTAGAGCTTCTGAATGTAATTATTTTGCTCTTACATCTAGTTTGCTTGTATCTCCTGTAGATGTTCTTGTAAAAAAATTGGCACAATAAGCTAGGTCATCCTGGCTCACATGTTTTGTCTATAGTGTTAAAGAGGTTGAAAATAAATGTTGATTCTATTTAGCCGAAAAAGTTTTGTGATGATTGCAAATTGGCAAAAGCACATCAGCTTCTATACACTGATTCTATGACTAAATATCATGCCCAATTAGAATTGATTTGTGCTAATGTATGGGGTCCTTTACCCTTCCCTTCAACCCAAGGCTATAGATATTATGTTAGTTTCATTGATGCCTTTTTTAGGTTTTGTTGGATTTATCCATTAACACTAAAGTCTCAAGTCAAAACTGTCTTCATAAATTTTCATAGGGTTGTTGAGAGACAATTCTGCACCAAATTAAAATGTTTACAAAGTGATAATGGTGGTGAATTTTTAACTCTAAACTCGTATCTTGTAGAGAATGGTATCACACATAGGAAATCTTGTCCTTATACACCTCAGCAAAATGGAATTATTGAAAGAAAACATATAAATATAGTTGAAGTGGATCTGTTTATTCTTACCCAAGCTAAAATTCCTTTATCTTTTTTATGAGAGTCTTTTCACACAGCTACTCATTTGATAAATAAGTTGCCTTCTTCGGTTCTTAACTTTGTTTCTCCTTATACAATGCTATTCAAAATGTCTCCCACATACACTGATCTTAAGTCGTTTGGGTGTGCTTGTTTCCCTCTTCTTAGACCCTACAACACACATAAATTTCAAAGGCATTCTCAAAAGTGTGTTTATTGGATATTGTGACTACTCTAAGGGCTACAAATGTCTCCATCCTAGTGGTAGGGTCTATATTTCTAGAAATGTAATTTTTAATGAGCTTGAGTTTCCTTACTCCTCTCTTTTCTGTTCAGAGTCTAATCATCATATAACCTCTTCTAGTATTCCTTTGTATGTTGTGTCTAAGGGTGTCTCATCTCTACAAATGTACAGGCTCATCTTTTAAAGCACCAATACCTACTACTACTTCTCATACTCCTCTCATATCACCTTTACCCACTCTTACCTTATGATGAGGACGTGACTAGCACGAGATCATGGAATGCGGATCCAATTCAAGTTTCCATTGGTCCAGTTACAAGAACATGAGCCAAGAAGTTTCAAAATGCGTTAAGTGGGATGATTCAAGGGATTTGGGCTCAAGCAAGCACGGGGAGGCCTGTTGAAGGTGATGAACGAAATCTCCAGTCCATAACAAACATGATTCAAGTCCAAGAAAGTCAATAGGCGTTGAAACTGATTAATAAATTGTAATTTTTATTTCTTGTTGCACAATTTTAGGTTGATATATTAAAGAATTAAAGTCAAGATTGACTTCCTTGATTTGAGGCTGAACTTAGCTTAGTTAAGAATGTTTTTTAATTTGTCAACTTTCCTTTTTCGTTGCCTTGAGCACAATTTCAGGAATCATTGTAATAAATCTTCGGATTTCTAGGGATTTCT